>OZ020304.1:71523922-72144861 GCA_963971305.1 Arcuatula senhousia
TCTCTAATGCTTATGTTGTACTCAGAGAGGTAATGGATGCATTAAATTCATAGCTATCTGTCAGCCTAGCCAAATTTTGTAAGCATTCTATCCCCCTTGATGGATTATTGACATCTGCCAATCAAACAAAAAAAACACATTTTTTACTTACTTCCCATCATGAATTTTTTGTGTTAGTTTACGTAACTTCCCATCTTAATGTGAAGTTGGAGACAGGGTATCCATTTGTGAGCTTTCTTCTACTTTGATTTGGCAATAAGACTTTTAAATGTATGTCAAAATCTTAATAAAGATTCCTATCTTCATCAGATATACATGTCTTTTTACTTCAGTTATTTTATTACTTAGAGAATCTGAAATAAAAATGTTACACTTCTTTTTGTAGGGTTTATCAGAACAAGCACAGAACTTTATAGAATCAGCCAGTACTGAGCATGAGCAAAAAGGTATGACAGGTGTGGTGGGCGGAGTCATCCGACAGATCCCAGGGGCAGTCATCTCTCCACTTATCATAGGACCAGACGCTCTGTCTAATGTGTTGGGTGGGGCAAGAAACCAGCTGAGACCAGAGGCTAAGAAAGAGGATGAAGAAAAGTGGAAATTAGAACCAACATAAGCATTTGATTGGTTAATATGTGTTCATATTAAGTCTTTCAGTCAAATAACCTTGTGATATTTATCATTAGATGGAATGTGAAGCAGTGCATTTAAGGGAATGTTTAGAGAACATAATGCAATATGATTTAGGATGTGAGACAAAACATTAGAGGGTTATTATAGTTGCTCATATATTCTTGATCTTTTAAAAACCATTGTTTTCTTCTATTATTGTACTAAATCCTCTTTATGGTGAATTTGTCTGATTTTTTTGGGGGGGGGGGTGGGGGTAATAATTTATGGTATATAAGTTATCCCTTATTGTTGACAAAGGTCATCAATATAGATTTTCTGGGAAGAACACACAATTTTTGTCTCGCCCGCGACGAATAGTCGCTGAAGGCGAGGCATATGTATTACTTTCCGGCGGCGGTTAAACTTTTTTGTAAGACTTTTGTGGACAATGAATTGCTTGAAAAGTATAATAGCTAGGCATCTGATATATGGTATACAGACAGTTCAGGTTATGGTCTACACAACTGTCACCATGCCGTGTGACCCTGACCCCATTTTCATGCTCCAGTGACTCAGTGAACTTAGGTCTTTTTTTCAGGCCGTAAACTTTTTTGTAAGACTTTTGTGGACGATGAATTGCTGAAAAAGTATAATAGTTAGGCATCTGATATTTTGTATACAGACAGCTCAGGTTATGGTCTATGCAACTGTCACCATGTCATGTGACCCTGACCCCCTTTTCACGCTCTAGTGATTCTGTTTACTTAGGTCTTTTTTCAGGCCGTAACCTTTTTTGTAAGACTTTTGTGGACGATGAATTGCCAGAAAAGTATAATAGCTAGGCATCTGATATTTGGTATACAGACAGTTCAGGTTATGATCTATGCAACAGTCATCATGTTGTGTGACCCTGACTCCATTTTCACGCTCAAGTGACTCTGTGAACTTAGGTCTTTTTTTAGGCCGTAAAATTTTTTGAAAGACTTTTGTGGACGATGAATTGCTGGAAAAGTTTAATAGCTAGGCATCTGATATTTGGTATACAGACAGTTGAGGTGATGGTCTATGCAACTGTCACCATGCCATGTGACCATGACCCCATTTTTACGCTCCAGTGACTCTGTGAGCTTAAGTCTTTTTTCAGGCAGAAAACTTTTTGTTATACTTGTATGGACAATGAATTGCTTGAAAAATATATTAGCTAGGCATCTGATATTGGGTATACAGACACTTTTTGTGTTTTTATCAAGAAATAAAGCTTAGGTAGTTGATTTTAGTGATGGTGCCAGCAGGCAATACATACTTTTAGTGGCCACACTTGTATTCTTTTTCATCAAATGTTATTAGCCCTACTGTAATTAAGAACTTTTAAGACATGTATATTTCAATCTTTTTGGCTGGATTCAAGATTGTTTTTTATATATTATAAGAAAGTGTTTACATCCATGAAAGAACTTGAATTTAGTTTTTTGAGTAATAAAATATTTATTTAAACACCTGCAATATTTATCAGTCATATTATAATCTTAGTATTACCTGTGTTTACTTTATATAGCACATGTATAACAGAAACTATTTTGCTGTACTTAAGATGTTGTTTTTTTTTTTTCATTTTATTATGATACACTTATAACTGGCATCCGATTGTTTGTCCAGTACAATGTACATTTTTCAAAATAATGAATAGATCTGAGTAATACAAGAAAACATTTTTATGTGTCATTAAGTTTGTCAGAACAGTGGCTCACTATTGTCTCATGTCTTCCATAGTATGTAACTTTGTTTACTTCCTAATTACATTTAGAAATACTTAGAAAGAGTAGTACATGTATATGTACTGTATAGCAAAAAACATTGGAATTCCATCCAACCTTGTTTAATTAAATTTTCTGATTTTTAACAGAGACCAATAATCTGCCATTTATGAAATATCATTTTCTGTTACTTTTATTCACAAAATTTCTGTTTCCTTTTTTTTTCACCAACATATGGTTTGAAACGTTTTTTGAATTGACACAATAACTGCCTCAAAGGTACAAAATCCTGTATATAAACTGAATTCATAAACGAAAAAGAAAATGTTATTTGAATATTTATAAGTCTGCTGCCTTCTTTGTTAGTGATATCATGGTTGTTATAATTGCTTTTTATTTACATGACATTGTGGTGATGTTTTATTGTTAAATGTTTATTTTAGTTTTTCCAGTGTCATAGTATGAAAGTTAATCAATTTTCAAAGGTGTTCATTTATAATGGACTCTGAGATAGTGTGTGAGACATACTAAGTGACTTTGAAAACTATTATTAATTAACTGTGCAATAGCAGGCATTTATAATATTCTTATTACATTGGCTTTTTGTGTCAGATGTTTGAGTATTATGTTGAGTAAAGGTCACAAGGATTATATCATTAATGGACAACTTGCCTTGAACTCACTTCATCCTGAGTATGGTGTATGATATCCTCTCAAATGTATGATACAAAAGCTGTACAGTTGTATATAGCCAATGTTTTAATTTTACAGGGGCTTTCATTTTAATAGTATATTACCTGATTTTCCTTAGAAAATATGTATACATACATTATATGAAAACTGTACCTTAAAGAAATATTTTGTTTGTAAATACAGCTTGTATAATGCATCTATGAACTCTTTACCCTGTAGGTCAACCATACTAATGAATTAGCATAACTGTGATTTCCAAAAAAATAAAAAATTAAATCTGCTTCTGTAATGTTATATGTACAAAGTACCTAGTTCTTAGTCATAGATTTATACAAAATAACAGACTTATATTATAACATCTATTCAATGATTATATAAGAGAAAAATGAAAATCAAAATAGTCCTAATTTGGTACAGAAATTTCTAAACCAATGTTTGATTAATCCAGATTTAATGAAGCTTCCGAGCTAACCTGTTTCAAAACATCACTGAGAGACACATGAAAGGACATTAAAGTGATTGTCACAAAATACAGGACAACAAACAAATCCATATCCTATGATAAGATCAGACATTATCATAACTACATCCTTTGATAGAATTTAAAGCTTTTCATGGCAGACTTGATAAAGTTTTTGAAAGGTATATTATTTTTAACCTTGATCTCAAAGGCAGCCATACAGTTGTTTTTTATGCTCCCTACTATCACACGTCATGAAATTTGGCATGATGGTTCAGTATAACAATCTGTACCTCCTAAGCAATTTTCAGACTTCAACTTCCTGTTTAGGACTGGGCCAATATGAAAATTTATGTAAAAAACTCTGTCCATACAAATTTCCATCAAGCTTTTATTTCAAAAACCAAACATGAGAATGATTTGAAACTTGGTAGGTTGGTTAGGGTGCAAGGTATAGTTTTGCAAAGTGACGTCATCAGATGAAAGCAACAACACCTTCATGCTTGAATGGAAATAAGATATTTTCCTTTAATATGGACATCTATATACCTGGTATCAATAAAAAGCTGAAATTCACCACTTTTTAGCTCACCTGGACCGAAGGTCCATGTGAGCTATTGCCATCACTTGGCGTCCATCGTCGTCTTCGTTAACTTTTCTTTGAAAATCTTCTCCTCTGAAAGGACTGAAGGGATTTCTTTGAAACTTAGCAGTCACTTCATCTAAGGGATGTCCTCTACCAAAATTGCACAAATGGTGACCGCCTTCCAAACAACATGGCCGCCGTTACTAAAAATAGACCAGGGGGGTCAGACTACTGTTTTTGGCTTGTAAATCAAAAAGTATAAGAGATAGATGAAATCTGATGCCATGCTATTGCTTCAGCATCAAAAGCTCTACCAAAGTCTCATTTAAGTTGAAGTTGTCAGATGACCCCTTATAGGAGTTTTGGCCCCTTAAAGGTGAAAAATAGCATTTTTTCATGTTTTTGGCTTATAAAATGAAAACTACGACAGATAGAGAAAAGTTGTTGCTTGCTTAAATGTGCAGCTCATTTAGCCCTACAAAAGTTTTCATAGGGTCGAAGTTGTCAGATGTCCCTTTATAGGGGTTAAGGCCCCTAAAATAACGTTCTTTCATGTTTTTGGCCTATGGAATGAAAAATATAGCAGATAGAGAAAAGTTGTTGCTTGCTTAAATGTTCAGCTCATTTAGCCCTACAAAAGTCTCCATAAGGTCGAAGTTGTCAGATTACCCCTTAAAGGGGTTACAGCCCCTAAAATAACGTTTTTTCATATTTTTGGCCTATGGAATGAAAACAATAGCAGATAGAGAGAAGCTGTTGCTTGCTTAACTGTTCAGCTTATTTAGCTCTACAAAATTCTCCATAGGGTCGAAGTTGTCAGATGTCCCCTTATAGGGGTTTCGGCCCCTAAAATAACGTTCTTTCATGTTTTTGGCCTATGGAATGAAAAGTATAGCAGATAAAGAAAAGTTGTTGCTTGCTTAAATGTTCAGCTCATTTAGCCCTACAAGTATCCATAGGGTCGAAGTTGTCCCCATATAGGGGTAACGGCCCCTAGAATGATGTTTTTCATGTTTTTGGCCTTTAAAATGAAAACTACAGCAGATAGAGAAAAGCTGTTGCTTGCTTAAATGTTCAGTTCATTTAGCGCTACAAAAATTTTCATAGGGTCGAAGTTGTCAGATGACCCCTTATAGGGGTTATGGCCCCTAGAATAACATTTTTTCATGATTTTGGCCTATGGCTACAGAATGAAACTATAATAGATGGAGAACAGCTGTTACTTGCTGAAATGATCAGTTAATTTTTTATAGGGTCAAGACCAGGTCGGCAATTCAAGCTCCTGGGAGCTTCTTGTTAATGGAACCTGCCTAGAAGACTTATTCATATTTGAATTTTTCATTTGTGTAGAATTTATGGGTGACATCCCAATTCTGAGGCTAAATTCCACGGACTTGTGGGATAATTTCAAGTCAAAATAATAAATTGCTTGTAAGAGAATGTCACTTATAGCAAAAATAGCCAACAAAAAGGGTACGCTTTCCAGCTCTAAAGAGAAATATTTTTGTTTACCTGAAAAGTTTCATTTTGACATCTGCAAATATGGCGGGATTTATAGTTGTCTCCCTTCACACTGAAGTGTTCATAAAAAATATTAAAAAAGGAAAAAAAAAACCTGTTGTGGCATTTTTAATACAGAAATATATCTAAACAATCATAAAAGTTAAAAATATTTAATAATTTTCACTTCAAGTATATAAATAGACAGGGATTCCCTTACCTGTGGTTAATGTATTTGGTAAAACTCACTAGTATTTTGTACGAAACAGTGTCTTGCATCGTTTATTAAGACAAACTATATGTCCTTAGCAACTTTCAGACCTGTCAGACTTCTACTTCCTGTTTGGGCCCAGCAGGGACATCTCTCCCATAGACACATTCCTTCTTTATTGTCTTCAGTGTCACCTGGTTTTTGTCTTACCTGCCAAGTTGAGCAAGACGTAGGTGTTACTTCACTGGTGGTGGCTGCAGCGTTAACTTTCAATGTCAAAAGTTTTATGACCACCTCCTTATCTCAAGAAATATAAATTCTTGGTAGATGAAACTTGGAATGCATATGGCCCAGTAGAAGCTTAGCACAGTTGCATCCCCATCTTTTAATCTTGACATTGATTTACCAGAACAGTAACTTCAACAATTTTCAATTCATATGATAGCAATGTTAAAGTTTTGCTTGCACCTCCATATCTCAAGAACTACAAGTCCTAGGTTGATGAAACTTGGTATGCATATGCCACAGTGATAGCATAGCACAGTTGCATCTCCATCTTTTGACCTTGACCTTGATTTACCAGATGAGTGACTTCGACAATTTACAATACTTATAATAGCAATATTAAAGTTTTGCTACCACCTCCATATCAAGAACTTTAAGTCCTAGGTTGATGCAACTTGGTATGCATATGCCCAAGAAGTAGCTTAGCACATTTGCATCCCCATCTTTTGACCTCTGAATTTCGGATTGTGTGGCTTTTAAGCATTTCCAATACATAACAATAGCAGAAATACTTTTTATGATCAATTACCATAAGTCATAGGCATATATAAACTTGCTTATTACTCTGTATTAGACTGTTGTGACAGCATCCTCATCTTTCCACCTTGACTTTGTTTTCAGTTGAGTTACTTTGATAGTTTTCATTATTTTTTTTGAGGAATCTGATTTCAACTTCGCTTTTTTCTCTCAACAATAAATAAATGCACAGTGGAATAACAAGGTATTCTGATGGTGCCAGCAGGTGAGATGGTGCCAGCAGGTGAGACATACTTAAGTGTTAACTCTTTCGATTATCATTTTTTAAAACTTTTTTATGCTCTTTTTAACGTGCCTGGGCAATACAGGAGGGTCAGTTTTAATAGTGGAAGAAGAGGAAACCATTAACCTTGTGCAGGTAACAGACAAACCTAATTACATACAGGTAGGGATATTTTTTTACTTTGACAATCTTAAGTGTTTGTACAATTGACCTTGACCATTGACATGTTGACCCAAGAATATAAGAATCTAACACCGGTGTTAGGGCAAGATAAGGAAATCTCTGACACCCCGAGGGTAAGATTTCAAGTCTGCAACGAGGCTCTGCCGAGTTGCAGATGTAAAGAAATCTTACCCAAGGGTGTCGGAGATTTCCTTATCTTGCCCTAATCATCGGTATTTGATTATTTTTCTCACTAAACCCGTAAATTGTACAACGTGGATTTGTTTACAAAACATAGCGTATGACATAAACAATAGAGTTACGTCCCTTGGAAACTGCATGAGGCTATCTCACATGGGGTGGTGTGAGACAGAAAAATCTCACACCGCTAAAAATAGGAACTGTCCTGTCCAAAAAGTGAGAAATCATCAGCTATCTCCCTGACCTCATCAGGTATAAAGTGGGTAAGTTTCATGAACCTCAACAAATGTATTTCAAAAACCAACAGCCAATACAAAACAATTACAAAAGTTTGCATCTTTGTATATAGAGATACAAAATTACATTACTGGAAATGTGACTGTTAAAATCTAACATTCATTAGCTATTGTATTTCCTTGGATAGATATAAAAGGAGGATAACTAATCATGAATCTTTATTGGCTATTAGTTTGTTCATCCTCTGTAAACAGACTTTAGAAATCTCCTGTAGATCAGGCTGAAAGAAGAAATGAATAAACATGTAGTTTAAAGCTTTCCTTCATAACTATCTATTACACTATCTAGATTCTTGGAGAAAATTAAGTACATGATAAAAAGTTGTCAAGATTTAATTTGCCAGAAGATGCTTTTACTTTGACACTTAAACACAGAAAAATGAAGATAATGCAGAGGGTGTTTAGCAACAAGCAGGAATTGCATTTCATTTTAAGTTTTATATTATATATCTGCTTAAATCAGTCCATCATATTTTATTTTGTTTGAATGGCAAAAGTTAACCATTATGGAAATGGCTTAGTAAAAAAAAAACCACATATAATGCTAATTTGAGCTCTCTGGTCAATGTCCCTATGTGATATTTCCTTTCACCTACCTGTATGATATGGACACCTTTAAGAGTAACGACAACTAAGTCTTCCATTCCATCTCCCATAATATCCACATTGTCAACCCCCATCACAGGACAAGCAAAACTTTTCTGCCACAACAATTCAAAATGGTCACTTTTACTCCTGTCTGCAGGTTTCACTCTATGTTTAGATACCGATGTTTGTTTGTGGCTCTGGTTTTCCTGAATGTTTGTTATCACTAAGTTCTCCAATGATTTTCTAGAAAGATTTTCTTGCGAGACTGATGAGGTTTTATTAGAAAGAGGTGTTCCATCTGACTTTTGTTGACCTCCATCCTCTGGTGCTGATTTCCTTCTTTCTATTTTTTGTGGTATAAACTTGTAAGCAAGGAGCTCCTGGAAAATTGGTACAAAAATCAAATACAGCTAGGTCAAATTCTTTTCAAAATTATCAACTTTAGATAATGGTAGGCAATTAGATTTTATTTCATTTTTATTTCTTTGGATTTAAACCTTTAAGGAGTATAACAGTCTTTGGGAATAGACTGAAAACAAGAAAGAAGAGAGGAAGTAAGTTAATTGAAATGTGTCAGAAGGTACCTGATGTCCATTTGACAGTTACTAGGCTATGAACACTACATACATGTATGATGTATATGCATATCAAATTGCATAAAAATATTGTTCTAAGACTGCAGAGACAATAGCTTAAACATGAAATATAATCCTAGACTCACTGAGACAAAAGGCTGCAGCTTACACTTTTAACACTTATCTACTGAATTGTTTTCACTTTAAACTAGAAAATGTGTCTATGAGCCACAGGATGGCCCTCCCGTTTTTGAAATCATTATCCTAGATATTACATGGAACACGAACCTTTACTGAGAAATGAATCAAAAGTGTTCATGCATAAAATATAGGTCACAGTGACCAAATTTACCTAGTTTTACCAACACTCGTCTAGTAGTAAAATATCATTGACCCCTAACATATAATATTCAAGAAATGGACCTTAACAAAGAATTTAATGAAAGTCATTCATGCGTTAAATATAGGTCCCAGTGACCTTATTTTTAGTGGTTGGTGTCACATTACCCAAGCCACATCTAGTGGTGAAATATCATTGATCCCCTACATATAGTATCCAAGTTATGGACCTTAACCAAGAACTTAACCAAAGTTGTTCATGCATAAAATATAGGTCACAGTGACCTTATTTCTATTGGGTGGTGTCATGTTACCCAAGACACATCTAGTGGTGAAATAGCATTGACCCTCAACATGTAGTATCCGAGATATGGACCTTAACCAAATGCATTCATGTGAAAAATATAGGTCACAGTGACCTTATTTCTAGTGGGTGGTGTCACCCTAACCAAGACACATCTAGTGGTGAAATATTATTGACCCCCAACACCTAGTATCCAAGTTATAGACCTTAACCAAGAACTTAACCAATGTCCTTCATGCATAAAATATATGTCACAGTGACTTGATTTGTAGTGGGTGATGTAGCCCTACCCAAGACCCATCTAGTGGTGAAATATCATTGACCCCAAACATCTAGTATCCCAGTAATGGACCTTAACCAAGAACTTAAGCAAAGTGTTAAGGACGGACTAGCGTACTGAGGGACTGACAAGGATAAAACTATATAGCCGATCCACATACTTGGTCGGGCCATAAAAATTAAAGTACTCATAGAAAAACTATGGAACTTGCATTTCAGATGTGTGTTTGTCTTGAGTCTTACCTTTGCCAAATGTGACCTATTGCAAAGTAAACATTAACAACAAGCAGGGACTACTCCTAAATTCATTCTTTCTTATATTCATACAAGTCTGCATTAATGGTTGCTTTATAGTATGTAGCATTTTTTTTAGTGTCTTCTAGTTTGGGATTTTCTTAATTGACTCTGATATTTAGATAGCCCTTCCTACAAACCTGTCCATATGTCCCTATCAGGATCTCATTACAACCATCGAAGTCTATATCAATAATACACTGACACAGAGGTATATCATATTTGTTACTGTGAGGCAACACAAGAGGGTCCTTCAAACCATTCTTCAAAACATCCCTACAAAAGGGTACAGTATGTAATCTATATGAACAACAATTATTAAACTAAATTTAAGAAGTGTGTATAAAGTTTGAGTATAATTAAATAGCTGGTGTAGGAATAGTTCAATTTCAATTGCATAAAATTTCATGATCTTAATGATACTTTTAGAAACATATAAACATAGATAATCTGTGAATAAAATAGGAAATAATGAGATGTGGAATAAGTGTACACGACACAGCCCACAATCAAGCAGCAATTCAGAACAAGTGTGGCCACTAAAAGTATGTCTCGCCTGCCGGCACCATCACTAAAATCAACTACCTAAGCTTTCATTTCTTGATATAAACACAAAAAGTGTATGTATACCTAATAACAGATGCCTAGTTATTATACTATTCAAGCAATCCATTGTCCACACATGAATTACAAAAAGTTTTCTGTCTGAAAAAAAGACCTAAGTTCACAGAGTCATTGGAGCGTAAAAATGGGGTCATGGTCACATGGCATGGTGACAGTTGCATTGTCCATAACCGCAACTGTCTGTTTACCCAATATCAGATGCCTAGCTGTTATAACTTTCCAGCAATTCATCATCCACAAAAATCTTACAAAAAAGTTTTTCAGCCTGAAAAAGACCTAAGTTCACAGAGTCACTAGAGCAAGAAAATGGGGTCAGGGTCACGCAGCATGGTAACAGTTGCGGAGACCATAACCTAAACTGTCTGTATACCTAATATCAGATGCCTAGCTAATATACTTTTCCAGCAATTCATCGTCCACAAAAGTCTTACAAAAAAGTTTAAGGCCTGAAAAAAGACCTAAGTTCACAAAGTCACTGGAGCAAGAAAATGGGGTCAGGGTCACATGGCATGGTGACAGTTGCGTAGACCATAACCTGAACTGTCTGTATACCAAATATCAGATGCCTAGCTAATATACTTTTTCAGCAATTCATCGTCCACAAAAGTCTTACAAAAAAGTTTACGGCCTGAAAAAAGACCTAAGTTCACAGAGTCACTGGAGCGTGAAAATGGGGTCAGGGTCACATGGCATGGTGACAGTTGCGTAGACCATAACCTGAACTGTCTGTATACCAAATATCAGATGCCTAGCTAATATACTTTTCCAGCAATTCATCGTCCACAAAAGTCTTACAAAAAAGTTTACAGCCTGAAAAAAGACCTAAGTTCACAGAGTCACTGGAGCGTGAAAATGGGGTCAGGGTCACACGGCATGGTGACAGTTGCGTAGACCATAACCTGAACTGTCTGTATACCAAATATCAGATGCCTAGCTAATATACTTTTCCAGCAATTCATCGTCCACAAAAGTCTTACAAAAAAGTTTACGGCCTGAAAAAAGACCTAAGTTCACAGAGTCACTGGAGCGTGAAAATGGGGTCAGGGTCACACGGCATGGTGACAGTTGCGTAGACCATAACCTGAACTGTCTGTATACCAAATATCAGATGCCTAGCTATTATACTTTTCAAGCAATTCATTGTCCACAAAAGTCTTACAAAAAAGTTTACGCCGCCGCCGTCGCCGCCGCCGCCGTCGCCGGAAAGTAATACCTATGTCTCGCCTTCCGCGACTATTCGTCGCAGGCGAGACAAAAACCACAATGGACAACAACCTTCAACGAGGCCTGAAGGCACTGTTCGCAGTTATGCAATTGACCCATGGTCAAAATAAATAAAGTTCTCTTTTGGATTCACTATATTTAACACTGGATTATGGTTTGGAAAACTGATTTCGACACCAAAATTGTTGTTTCTCAATAATAGTACCTAAACTTTGTAAAGGTGAACTAACAATGATGTTAGATTGCCCATTTTAACTGTCTGATCAAATAAAAATACTGAGAGGTAATAAGAGTTAAAAACATTTTGATAGCAATATGCTTTAATAGAAAATACTGAACAAAACATATCATACAGTCCTTGAGAGAATACCTGTAAACAGCAGCAGGTTCTAAAGCCCCTAACACAAGCACATGCAATTCCGGGTCCTTGTCTTTCTCAAGACTCTTGTTTAAATCTGCAAGGTAAATCAAATACATCATTAGGAATAGTATATGGCAGTTCTTCTTTCTTTCAATTTTTCTAATACAATATCTTTCTTTCAGAAAACTGTTGGTGGATTACATATATTTTGGTTATTCAGATGAATATTTTCTTAAGTGAATAAGTAAATTAAGAGGTCAATTATTTCCACATTGCTTAAGTTTTTAAAACAGTTTAATCCTCAGACAGCCTTATAATTTAAAATCAAACCTTTTCATGTTTTATAACTTACTTGTAATAAATGCTGGTTTAGATACATTATTTTCTGAAGTAAATATCCTTATACTTGTAATACAGCTGTCATGTTTCAGAGTCCAGGAGTTAAGAATCTCTGAAACAAACAAATGTTATGTTTACTTTACCACAACTGTAACAAAGATAAGGCCAATGAAACAACAAATTGTACACAGCTTACTGTGAAAATATTATTGTTTGTTGGGTTCAAATTTGTGTTGTTTTTGTAGGCCACGAGCAAACCAAACTTTAAATCTGAATTCAAACAAATCAGAAATTTTACATTGATTTCTGGAAGGATTTGTTACCTCTTCATATTCAGATGTCCAGGAATATGCACTTTATAACCTGGGATCCTGGGTAAAAATCTTCATATCATCAGATTTAACCCAAGGTCATAGCAAATGGTTTTGGTGATGTCAACATAACAAGATGAAATTTTAACGCAAATTAAGCGTTCAAATTTATTTTTTACTTTTTTAATATTTCAAATGCTTCTTTGAATGTTTGAAATATAAAAATTTCAATAAACTATTATATTATTAATCGCATAGAATTTCTTTATTTTGATTGGTTGAACAATACCACATGGTCATTTTGTATTTCTTTGGGTACATATGATATTCCTAAAAATAGAATTTTCAAGCGATATTTTTTAATACTGCATATCTATACAGCACGTTACTAAAAATAGATTTTAAAAATTCCAGAAATTCAATCACATGACACGAAATGTATCCTTTCAATAGTTTTTCTATTCAACAAAAACAAATAATAATTGGAGTGATTGAAAATATTTGAAGTCAAAATATTATACATAAAATAGTTTTGTTGTATTTTGATAGTACATTGTAATTTATTTAATATGTGGAAATTTGTCATACAAAAATCCAGTGAATGAAATATCTATAATCATAACATCAAAAACTGTTATATGGGTATTTATAAAACATTTGAAATTTTAAATTAACAACAATTTATGATTATTAATATAACAATTATAGCTTTTGGTTCGGTCAATACAAGAATATATCAACCAACAGATCTATGCATATCGACCTCGAACTGCGTTCTCGGTCAATATGGATCTGTTTGGTCGATATATTCTTGTATCGACCTCATACTAAAGCTATAATTGTATAATATTTTTCGTCCTTTCAATAAGCATGGAATTCCTGGCTTATTCTTTTGCCATGACCTTGATCTATATTCGTCAGCCGGAAGCCAAGGCTGCTTAAGATATTTACCAGGATGCTAGGTTAATACACTTTATTCCTAAAAAATGAAAACTGATGCCAAGGAACTTGTGTATTTTCACCAAAAAAATGATTTTTGTGTAATTTTAAATAAAATTTATCATGTTTATAGCATATTTTTTATGGCCACCGTCATTATGTGAAGTTTTTGCCTTGTTTGCTCACAAATTGACTTTAAAATAACGGTTATACAAATAGCAGGTAACATTTCAGATTAAAATATTGGTTTACATAGTACTTACAGTAATGTTAAAGAATTATTTGCTAAAAACACCAAAGACGGATTTAGGACCGACGTGGTGGGTGTGCACCCTCCTGTTTGACAGGAAAATTTGGTTAGTAACTGTATGAAACAAAAGGTCCCAGAAGATTTATTTAATTGCACGCCCTCCCGTTTGAAAATTTCTGGATCCGCCACAGAACACTGAAAGAAATTGCCTGAACAAAGTTAAAAGTAAATTAAGCTCACCATTTTTATTGATATCTACATTAGTGACAGTAACTTCCCCATCTCTATGTCCTCTGGCTATCAATCTCTTACTATACTGGTTATAATTCACAACGTCTATCCAGTGTATACTGCAAACAAAGATTTCATTTACAAAGTAGGTTATAAAATTTTGCTGCTATCAGACATAAGTTTGCCCATACTTTATTTCATGCTGATGCAAAAACAATCATATCCTTAACAAGAGGCTCCAAGGAGCCTGAATCGCTCACCTGATTTCTTATGCTAAAGCTTTTTACCTAGTGTGCAACATGGTCTACATCTACTTGGTAACAAACATTAAAGAAACTAGTTAGGATAAAAAACACTCTAAAAATCAAAAATACAAAGTAACAAAGCTTTCCATTAAAAAACAAAAACAAGTTAAAATTGATTGAAAACAGTTAAAGGGGATAACTCTTAAAAGGTTGATCTAACCATTTTGACCCTGAATTCACTTTCGTAGATCTCAATGAGCTGAACAATTATGCAATGCTAACTTTTCTTCCAGCTCTTATGGTTTTTAAGATAAACTTCAAAACCTGTGAAAATTGTCAATTTTGATGATTAAGGAGAAATAATTCCAATAAGGAGTCATCACTCAACTTCAACTCAAAGAAGACTTTTGTAGAGCTGTTGATGCTGAATAGGGAAGGTTGCTTCGGATTTTCTCTATCTCTGATACTTTTCATGCTATAAGCTAATAACTATGGTCTGACCCCACCTGGTCTATTTTTAGCAACGGTGGCCATGTTGGTTGGTCAGGGTGCACATATTTCACAAACTTGGTATAGGACATCCTAAAGATAAAGTGTACAAAGTTTGAAAGTAATCTCTTCAGTGGTTTCAGAGAAGAAGATTTTTAAAAATCAGTTAAAATTGATAGAAACTAGAAAATGTGTCTATGAGCCACAGGATGGCCCTCCCGTTCTTGAAATATCATTGACCCTCAATGTGTATTACTTGGGATATGTGAAATATTATTGACCCCTAAAATGTACCGGTAGTATTGAAGATATGGACCTTAACCAAGAACTTAACCAAAGTCATTCATGCATAAATTATAGGTCACAGTCACCTCATTTCTAGTGGATGGTGTCACCTTACCCAAGACACATCTAGTGGTGAAATATCATTGACCCCCAACATCTAGTATCCAAGTTATGGACCTTAACCAAGAACTTAACCGAAGTCGTTCATGCATAAAATATAGATCACAGTGACCTAATTTTTATTGGGTGGTGTCATGTTACCCAACACACATCTAGTGGTGAAATACCATTGACCATCAACATGTAGTATCTGAGATATGGACCTTAACCAAGAACTTAACCAAAGTCATTCATGCATAAAATATAGGTCACAGTGACCTTATTTCTATTGGGTGGTGTCACCTTACTTAAGACACATCTAGTAGTGAAATATCATTGACCCCCAACATCTAGTATCCAAGTTATGGACCTTAACCAAGAACTTAACCTAAGTCGTTCATGCATAAAATATAGGTCACGATGACCTAATTTCTAGTGGGTGGTGTAGCCCTACCCAAGACCCATCTGGTGGTGAAATATCATTGACCCCCAACATCTAGTATCCCAGTAATGGACCTTAACCAAGAACTTAACCAAAGTGTTACGGACGTACGGACAAGGGTAAAACTATATGTCCGATCCACATACGTGGTCGGGCCATAAAAACAGTTAAAGGGGTATAACTCTTAAAAAGTTGATCTGACAATTTTGACCCTGAAATTAATTTTGTAGCTCTTAATGAACTTAACAATTATGCAATGCTAACTTTTCCTCTAGCACTAACGGTTTTAAAGATAAAGCCCAAAAACTGTGAAAATGATCAATTTTGACAATTAAAGGTAACTAACTCCTATAAGGAGTCGTCCCACAACTTTGACTCAATGGAGAGTTTTGTAGTGCTTTTGATGCTGAAGAAGTAAGGTTGCTTTGGATTTTTCTTTCTTATACTTTTTGAGCTATAAGCTAAAAACTATGGTCTGACCCCCCTGGTCTATTTTAGCAACGGTGGCCATGTTGGTTTGTCAGCGTGCACAAATTTCACAAAACTGGTCAGGCATGGGGTAATGAAAATGCATTGCAATGCATTACATTTTCTCAAGTAATTCAATGTAATGTGTAATTCACCATTTTTTGCATTACATGTAATGGTAATTCAATGCATTTCTTTGCCAAAAATGCATGTAATTCATGAATTACAAATGAATTACTATTATCCACTGTGAAAAAAAAGAAGGATTAGCAAATGTTGCAACAAGAATGGAAAACTATAAATTCATAAGATATATTTTTAAAAGATTCTATGAGTGAAATGGTGAAGCCATAAAGTACAATCAATACAAAAGTAAAATAATAGCAAATAATATTATCTGTTGTAAAAACAACTCAATCAACAATGTCAAAACAACTATAAATGTGTCAAATTAAATGGCTTTGAGCAAAAATTAGAAGTTTTAAATAATTTTAATTTGTATTGTAATATAAAAACATGTTTTGGGAGAGGAAAGAACCAAATGGGTTGAATTGAATGAACTCATATTACCCAACATATTTATTGTATAAATATTATATTTTTTTTAAATGCAAAAATGGCATACTTTGAGATTGATAATCTTTATTCAGTAGTATTGTTTTATTGTTTTAACCTTTCATGACATAAAGATAAAACATTGAAATTTATCATTATGCTTAATTTCAACAGTCAAATACCATATAGATGTATATTAGATTCATTCTAATTATTTACAAGTCTTTAAAAATATACTTAAGTTTGATGAACAACCTATCTATTATTAGACATTTGTAATTTTAAACAAACTAACTTCTATGATTAAGCTTCATTATCATCTATGTATTTTCCCATGTCATGCATGTATAATTTAAATTTTATTTCAAAACTACAATTTTCATTAACATTTATTTTTTTTAATTTATTAAATAAGTCAAAACAGGTAACGAACTGACATATAGTAAATCTACAGATGAACTGAAAAAAAAAGATTTCTGGTTCATTAGCACACATTTGTCATAAATTTTCTGGTTTTGTTCATAGCAAGACAAATTACGATAAGTACACAAAAGTTCTAAATAACAGGTTTTATAAACATCCATCTAAACATAAAGATAATTAGATTTAGTTTCAATGGCAGGATAGACAATGTTAAAAAAGGTTGAAAATGTAATGGTAATTCAATGCATTACTTAGCTAAAGTAATGGTAATTCAATGCATTTCTTTTCAAAATCCTTGTAATGGAAATGGTAATTCAATGCATTACATTGCAATGTAATTCATCCCATGCCTGAACCTGGTAGATGACTTCCTAAAGATTAAGTGTACAAAGTTTGAAAGTAATCCCTTTAGTAGTTTCAGAGAAGAAGATCTTTGAAGAAAAGTTAACAGATGGACGGACGATGGACGGACGGAAGAAGGATGGCCGCTTAACGATGACAATAGCTCACATGACCTTTCGGGTCAGGTGAGCTAAAAACTATTCATAAAAATTCTTAATGTTCTTATTTGTGCTTGAAATGTGCCCTATCACACCCTTCTTACATAGATTACAATTGGGTGTGAGATAGATGCACATGACACACCATCCATGAAAACATTACTGTAAGAAAATATTTAATACTTAAAGAAGACATACCAGGATGAAATATCATTTAGCTCTGGAAAACAATTCTCTGTGGGATACTCATGGAAACTATGTTGTATAGCCTGAAACAGAGAAAAAATATTAAAATAACATAGTTTCAACATACTTCAGTACTTAAAGCATATGGAAAAACCCAAAATACACTTGTAATATGTGATATTCTTTGAGTAGTTTAAAACATGATATGATTTTCTATTTGAGTATTTTTGCCTATTTTCATATGCAATTATCTTTTAATCTTTATCATCTTAAAGTTGATAAAAATTAATGTAATAGCGAGCATCGCAGATGCGAGCATACGGCATTGTGCATGTTTTGAGATGTGCCAGAAATATACTGACGATAAAACAGGAACAGGTTTACTTTTACGGAGTTAATAGGCACGGAGCAAGTAAAACAATCAACCCTCTGGGCTTGCAGCTTATAAAAAATACATCATAATCTCTTATGCAAAAAAAAAAAATAGGAATTCAAAAACAGTGATAAAACCCTCATTCATCCACTTGTTTATTTTTATTTAAACACCATTTGGTCTTTTCCGCTGAAAAACTATTTGCCGGAAATTACCGAGCTAGCTTTAGGCAACATCGTCCCATTGACTAGTCGTACCAAATGAAAAGATACTGACCTAACTTTGTTAAATTCTAAGTAAGATAAAGAGATACATACATTTACCCAATAAAACCTACTCATAATGATAATATGATTAAGGCCCTGCCTTTTTAGCGAGCATCGAAAATCTATATACCTTTTGAAAATAAATCATGTGCTCAACCGGCTAAATGTAAGGTAAAGAGGGAATTCACTCTCCTCAATCCTGCATGATGTTTTTTCCGCCAGGTTTATAAATATACCTTCTTTTACCAATGCTTCAGAGTAAACACTGATACTCAGAAATTCTCACAAAACCTGACAGAATCTGAATGTTGTTTTGGTCTGCTGAAGGAGCGTGAAATACTCTGACAAGGAAATGACGTCACGTAATCCATAAAGGGATAATTTCGTCCCCGCTAAATGTCGTCCCAGAATGTTACAGGATTTATTATTTGCACAAATATTAAATTAAATTTTTGATAAGTAGTTATTGATCCAAGATATTTTAACAACAACTTTCTCAAGTGCGGGTGGGGTCAGACTTTGCTACTACCTTATTCCTTTTTTAAAAGTTCCCTCTTTAGGTTACACTTAGCGGGTCGAGCACATGATTTATTTTCAAAAGGTATATAGATTTTCGATCAATGCTCGCTAGAAAAGCAGGGCCTTAATCATATTAAAGGTTTTTATTAAAACTCATACATTATATATGCTTTCATTATAACTATATGAATGTCTAGTATATAATCAAACAATGTTACTGTAATTTCAACCCTTTCATTATAACTAGATATAGTTAAAAAAGAATGAATACATGCATATTGTTTAAAGCCAAACCATCATTCACAAAAGATATCATCCCTTAGTGCTGTATACTTACTGAATCTTCCCTGTATGTGTGGAGTCTGTTGTCACTGCCAACCAGTAGAAAGACTGATTCTAATTTACCATCAATATTCACACTGTAAAAATATCATAATATTCTGTGTCTGTTATAAATATTAATGCATGTTCACAAATTACAGAAATAATTGCTTGATATATGTTACTAGAACTGCTCAAAAGCTCACTGAAGATACCCCAAGCTCTATTATGAAAAGAAAGGTTTAACTTAAATTCAATTTTCTCCCCCTGAATGATGTCTCAGTCATTAAATAGCACATGCTTGTATTGTTTATTCAAATCATCTTATATAAAACTTCTTCGCTTCATTTATTATGCATGTTTAAACCGAAATCACACAAAATATGCTTAAACCTTCTGTATGATATAGTTTTAGATTTGAACATAGTGTGTTTAAGTTGATTATTTTTTTAAACAAATTAAATATCTCTTTTTTCTCTGTCAATACAAACTAATAATAATGCTTACCTTGTGTGTGTCAACTGGTATGGTACAAAATCTAAATCCAAACTCTGACTAGAGCATTCTAAAATGAAACAATAAACAAATATGAAATATGTACAAATAATATGACCATGTCGTTTAATTGTCGATTTTTGATTTTTTATGGATGTTGCTTTGTTGTTCTTGACATCTCATTATTATTCTATTTTGTCACCATTAATTGCTAATATTATGAATGTTTTGTTTTGTGTGAACAGACAGACAAATAGACCCTACACTATATGCCCTTCTTCCTTTATGTAGATGGGGTAAAAAAAAATAGTATTAGCCATTATCCTAGAACGTATAAAATGTGTGCTTCAACACAGAGCATTTAATTTTGAATCCAGTTTTCACTGTATTAGTTACCCACCATCAATATTATCAAACCAAGAGTACTTCTCCTTCAGTTAGTATAAATTCAGGTACTTACCATCAATATTATCAAAGCCAGAGTACTACTCCTTCAGTGAGTATAAATTCAGGTACTTACCATCAATATTATCAAACCCAGAGTACTACTCCTTCAGTGAGCATAAATTCAGGTACTGTACTTTTTATATCACTGTATATTTACTTACCATCAATATTATCAAAGCCAAGAGTACTCTTCCTTAAGTGAGTATAAATTCAGGTACTTACCATCAATATTATCAAAGCCAGAGTACTACTCCTTCAGTGAGTATTAACTTACCATCAATATTATCAAAGCCAGAGTACTACTCCTTCAGTGAGTATTAACTTACCATCAATATTATCAAAGCCAAGAGTACTCTTCCTTCAATGAGTATTTACTTACCATCAATATCATCAAAGCCAGAGTACTACTCCTTCAGTGAGTATAAATTCAGGTACTGTACTTTTTATATCACTGTATATTTACTTACCATCAATATTATCAAAGCCAAGAGTACTCTTCCTTAAGTGAGTATGAATTCAGGTACACACCATCAATATTATCAAAGCCAGAGTACTACTCCTTCAGTGAGTACAAATTCAGGTACTTACCGTCAATATTATCAAACCCAGAGTACTCCTCCTTCAGTGAGTACAAATTCAGGTACTTTTTATAGGTAGCCTCTGTTTCATCACTCTGGAAAATATTTTAACTATTCAGCTTAAGTGGGCAGTAAAAAGGTTTGCATAATCATTTAATATAAAAAAAAAGGAGATGTGGAATAAGTGTACGCCACACAGCTCACATAACAAGAGGTAATCCAGAAAAACCAAGTTGACTTTTACTGATATACGGTGTATCTATTATATAGAAGCAAAGACAACAAAATACATTTATCAATTGTTTGTTATCAGAAAAAATATGGTACATGTACAAGCCTAGCCTGATATGACTGCACCGTTTTGAAACCTGTTTTCTTAATTTTGCACAGATTTATATGTTTAACTGCATCAATTTTAGATGAAACTAGAGGCTCCCAGGAGCCTGAATCGCTCACCTGATCTCTTATGCCAAAGTTTGAATAAATTTCACAAACTTTCAAGTATACAAAGTTGCAAAACAATCCTTTCAGTGGTTTCAGAGATTTTTGGAAATCAGTTTAAATTAATAGAAAAAACAGTTAAAGGGCAATAACTACTGTAAGGACCTTTTGATGCTGAACCAAAATATTTGCTTCCGATTTTCTTTATCTCTTATACTTTTTGAGTTATAAGCCACAAACAATGGTTTGACCCCCCCTGTTCTATTTTTAGCAACGGCGGCCATGTTGGTTGGTTGACATGTATATAATTCACAAACTTGGTAGAGGACATACTAAAGATCATGTATACCAAGTATCAATGCAATCCCTTCAGTGGTTTAAGAGAAGAAGATTTTTGAAAATCAGTGTAAATTAATGGAAAAAAACAGTTAAAGGGGAATAACTCTTAAACGGCTGATCTGACAATTTAGACCATGAATTCATTTTTGTAGATCTCAATGAGCTAAACAATTCTGCAATGCTAACTTGTCCTCTAGCTCTAACGGTTTTCAAGATATTGTCCAAAAACTGCAAAAATGGTCAATTTTGATGATTAAAGGGCAATAACTCCTATAAGGAGTCGTTTCACAACTTTGACTCAATGGAGAGATTCATAGAGCTTTTGATGCTGAACGAGGTAAGTTGCTTCGGATTTTCTCTATCTCTTATACTTTTTGAGTTATAAGCCAAAAACAATGGTCTGACCCCCTTGTTCTATTTTTAGCAATGGCGGCCATGTTGGTTGGTCGACATGTATATAATTCACAAACTTGGTAGAGGACATCCTAAAGATCATGTATACCAAGTATCAATGCAATCCCTTCAGTAGTTTTAGAAAAGAAGATTTTTGAAAATCGGTGTTAATTCATGGAAAAAAACAGTTAAAGGGGAATAACTCTTAAACGGCTGATCTGACAATTTAAACCCTGAATTCATTTTTGTAGATCTCAATGAGCTTAACAATTCTGCAATGCTAACTTTTCCTCTAGCTCTAATGGTTTTTAAGATATAGTCCCAAAACTGCAAAAATGGTCAATTTTGATGATTAAAGGGCATTAACTCCTATAAGGAGTCGTTTCACAACTTCGACTCAATGGCAATAGTTGTAGAGCTTTTGATGCTGAACAAGGAAGGTTGCTTCGGATTTTCTCTATCTTTTATACTTTTTGAGTTATAAGCCAAAAACAATGGTCTGACCCCCCTATTCTATTTTTAGCAACGGCGGCCATGTTGGTTGGTCCACATGTATATAATTCACAAACTTGGTAGAGGACATCCTGAAGATCATGTATACCAAGTATCAATGCAATCCCTTCAGTAGTTTTAGAGAAGAAGATTTTTGAAAATCAGTGTAAATTCATGGAAAAAACAGTTAAAGGGGAATAACTCTTAAACGGCTGATCTGACAATTTAGACCCTGAAATCATTTTTGTAGATCTCAATGAGCTAAACAATTCTGCAATGCTAACTTTTCCTCTAGCTCTAATGGTTTTCAAGATATTGTCCAAAAACTGCAAAAATGGTCAAATTTGATGATTAAAGGGCAATAACTCCTATAAGGAGTCGTTTCACAACTTCGACTCAATGGAGAGATTTGTAGAGCTTTTGATGCTGAACAAGGAAGGTTGCTTCGGATTTTCTCTATCTCTTATACTTTTTGAGTTATAAGCCAAAAACAATGGTCTGACCCCCCTGTTCTATTTTTAGCAACGGCGGCCATCTTGGTTGGTCGACATGTATATAATTCACAAACTTGGTAGAGGACATCCTAAAGATCATGTATACCAAGTATCAATGCAATCCCTTCAGTGGTTTCAGAGAAGAAGATCTTTGAAGAAAAGTTAACGGACGACGGACGACAGACGACGGACGACGGACGACGGACGGACGACGGACGCTTAACGATGACAATAGCTCACATGACCCTTCGGGTCAGGTGAGCTAATAAAAATTACAACAGAGTTTTCAGGCAATGAATGGGACAAACACTATATGAATATGAAAGCAAAGAACAATAAAATCAAAATATTCCAAAATGAAAACCAAATTACGAGTAAAATTAACCTATGCCTGGGGTAGAAAACAACCTTAAATTTTGACAATTTTGAAATTTTAACAGGGAATTTCCTTGCTTTGATCAGAAGTGTTGATGCTAGAATGAGTAAACTTCATGGAATTTAAATTCCACCAGCAGCAGTTACCATTATGGATGTTGGAAGTAAATACATACCTCTTCTTCAAATTTGATAAGGGTAATTCCAACTACTATCTGTTTGTGATGAGCTGATTTACTGATGACATCCAATGACACTAGCTCAGCTCCAGCTGTTCAAATATACATAGATATGAATTAAGATGCAGTTTAAACATTCACCAATGTCTTGGTTTTTTTTAAATGTCTAATTGATATTTAAATTCTCAACTAGATGTATTGTCTTTTATTTTCAATTGACAATAATACTTCAATTACTGGGACAGACAAGAAGACTTCTGGTTGATGTCGAAAATCTTGTCAATTATTGTATGTTTTTTTTATTTGCTAACATTTTATTTTGTTACCAAATTATTCATTTATTCAAACATTTTATTTTGTTACCAAATTATTCAGACCTCAAAATTTATGTGAACATTCCAATATCTCAGCTCGGAACTAAAATAAAAGTGCTTTCTATAACATCCACACTAGATGGCATAATAGAGACCTAAATTTAGACTTCAAATTAACTTTTGTTTTCAGGTCATTTATGTTTGTATTTGGTGTTTTTAAATATTTAAAAGATGTAAATGCTTGCCACCTCGGTAAAAAACATATATTTTATTTTCTAAATCTTGTAAATACGTAAATCAGAAATAAACTGCTCCTCCTTATTTAATGGCTGTTGACAAATATGTTTTTTAGCGGAGATTTATTGATGTGAAGTCATCTTAAAAACAATACAATTTTTATTCCACTGCACATGCTTCAGGTGAGAACAGCTAGTTCCTGCACTTTATCTGAATCATTATACATTTTAAGGGATAACTTGTTGAGTACTAACCCATTGCAAATACATTTTTTTTGTAATTGTAACTGGAGAGCATGATCCACACCACCCTCACTGGGGATCAAACCCAGGGCAGCTTGTTTATTACCAAATGAACTAAAGATTTAAACCTCTAGCCAAGTTGATAACTTGCAGCTTTATATTATCTACTAAAATGCATGCAGGCATTTACACTTCACCTCGATCCTCAAGTCTTCATATCTGAATGAACAACTCTTCACAACTCAAAACTAGCTCTCAAAACCTGCATATGATTTTTAGTTGGGTCCATATGTAACCAGAGAGTATGATCCACACCAATGTCACCAGGGATCAAACCAGGCTGCCCCGATGAAAAGCCTGAGCTCATTACCAAATGAGCTTAAAATCTAAACCACTTCAGCTTTATATTACCTACTAGAACACAGTCGCAGGTATTTAAACTGTCTGGTTCATGACCCTACACTGTGCAACCTTAGCATACTGAGCAACGTATAAAGGAAACTTTTCATTGAGAAACCAGTACCTGGTGACCAGTTGTGTCGTCAGACCGTAGGATCAGGATCAGGTTACATAATGATACCCTGAACTGGTGAAAATTTTAAGATGTTACATATATTTAGCTGAAGTGAAGGATAACCAAAAATATTTTGAATGAGATTTTACCCAATTATTTGAACACTTTCAAATTTAACATGCTTAAAATTACCTGGTATATATGAAAAAGGTATGACTTTTGATGAAAGTGTTATTTTATCCATATACATATGATTTTCAAGTGATGAAACTTTTCCAACTCTGGATCCAACAAGGAATTTGTTTGATCCATCAGGATCTATGACTTTGGCATGGCCATAAACATTTGTCTGAGGTGTAACACTTATTCCACATGAGTCAGGATAAAACAATGTGTGTGTTGGCAGATTGTAAAAGTGTGCATCAGTCCATTTCCAGCTGCTGTAATTTTCTTTTGACTCTCTTTCCATTTTCTACTTTCACTTTCACTTTTAATTTCATTTATTTATAAACATGGGTCCTACTAATAAACGTCCGGCTGCGTCCGGGTGCGTCCGGGAAGGTAAAATGCGTCCGGCAGTACATAAAATGCGTCCGGCTGACCACAAAAAGCGTCCGGCAGGAAAAAAAACGTCGGATAACATATCCTTTTGGATCTAAAAAACAGTTTAATGAATATATATTTATTTGTAATCAATATATACATTAACTACGATGCAGATAACAAACATACTAGGGGGGTAGGAGGGGGTATGATCCCGAAGTCCCGGCAAATAAAACAAGAAATCCCGGATTCCCGCGAAAATAAATGTGTGATTCCCGCATCCCGAAAAATGAAAATGGCTAAATCCCGTTCCCGTTAAGGGTTTTCCCGAATTCCCGTTGAATTAAATGGGCTTTCCCGCTGTCCCGCAAATGGTCCTACCGACCCTCATACTATTTCATGATAAAAAAAAAAAACTTAAGAATAATGATAAAAACATAGTAAAAGATAAGAACAAGTCTTAAAAAAATATATGCAAAAACATATCTAAAAGAAGGCTAAACTATGCAGTAAAAACTTGATAAGAATATTTTAACAGCATAACATCTTTTTTGTTAAAGGTTAAACTATTTTGAAATGCTAAAATTTTACATTATTTCATGAATGGAAAGTTAACAATTCATCACGTAAACACTTAATTTAAAGTCAATTGAGAATTTTGCAAAGTTGTTGCTGTTTACGAAAATTTCAATGAAGTTGTTTTGCTGGTCTTAATTCTTTTTTTCTGGTTCGGTTTTCTGGCTGTTGTGGGTGTTTTTGGTATTTTCAACAGTCCATCAGCAGATTCGATGTAATACTCCTTTTGAAAATGAGCTTTCTTTTCCGCTTCCGACTTTGATGACCAGGCAATGTCATTTGCGTACGGTGTTTATATTTCTCAACCTGTTCGATATGCCAGAGCTTTAAGATACGGATTTGACGTTCACATATCTTAATAATAAATAAAACAAAAGATTCCGTTTTCTAAATTTCTATTAACTAAAACTAAATATATTCCATTTACAACATTGAGACAAACGGTCAAACAAATTACAAGTCAAACTCTCTCCCATCTTAATTCCTTATCAAATCAATATATAAGCCAGAGCTACACGTGCAGATCTTATCAGTCATGAATATTCATAAGTAACAGTAAACATGGCAAATGAGGCGTGTCACTAACCACTAAATGAATGGTCAATCACATGCCTGATACAACTGCATCAATTTACCAACCAGTATCAAAAGATAAAATATAACATCCCCGCCCCCAAGAAAAAGACATTTGGAAAAATGTCTAACTGGTTAGGAAATTGATGTAGAGATAAAAATAAAAACAACAACAAAAAAATAATAATAAACAATGAAACATTGTAAAGCAGAAATTTAGAACTTCAATTTAAAAAAAAAAACACACACAATTGAAAAAAAAAATTCAAACAGAGAAAAAAAAATCAACAAAGAAAGGAAAAGAAATAAATTATAAAAAAAAATATGAGAGCAAAATAAAAAATAAAAAGGATATTAATGAAAAAAATATGGTTAAACAACAACAAAAAATAAAATATACGTGAATGTTATATTTGTTAAAAATTTCAAAAATCTAAATTTATCAAAATTATTTGATTAGTTATCCAAACTTTAAAAAAATCAAACAAAGAAAAATAAATATTCCGACAGACTAGAGCATAAAAGAATTTTCAGCCACAAGTGTGTATCGGTCAATCATTGAAGGTGTTATATTAATTAGATTTATATGTGTGTTTAACAGTACTGGTTCCATTAATCTTTACTTTTGCTGACAAGTGTCGAATAGCATGTTGATGCACATGTGGCATCTTGTTATTCATTGTCAAAGTACTACAAGATTTATGATGGTACAGGGAACTTTACATGGATATCATGGGATTAATATCAACAAACAACTCAATTCACAGTGCACAATTAACCTCAGTAAACACCTTAATTATCTTAAACAGGGGACTCCTGTCAAAATTTATTACTAACATTGTTATTCTTAATCTATCCCACTGTCACAGAATCTAACTTTCTCAGGACTTGCTAATGCATCAAAGTAGCACATGTTAACTTTAAGAAAATGAACTAGCAGAGACCTTGGCTCTTAAAAACAAAAATATTTCAATAATAATTTCTAAACAAAATTTCAACTATCACACACATCGATATTCATGTAACATGGATCATGCATTAATCCAGTTACTATTTTCATACACCTAACTCACATGAATAGAAATGACTATTAAAATGCAAAAAGGTAATTTCTAGTATAAACTCATTAAACTTTAAGTTAGCTACAGCATCAATCTTATCTGAATGTATTACGATTCTTGACAAAACTATATATATAGGCTCTCACAACCTCTAATCACTTCAACGGTACCGTATCAATACAACAAATTAACCCACGAACTATCAAGGTCTTCCATGAACTGCTTAAGGTATAACAAATCGTACTTGTAATCATATAGAATCATATTAAACAGAAATGAAATTGGAATTGTAGCACGTGTAGCCCCAATAATTGAAACATAATACAACTAAACTACTTAATTAAACATGCATGCATGCAGGATAGCAACAGAAATTTAAACATTGGAATATTGTCTGAAAACAATTTCAACTTAAAGTCACTCAAAATAGAAATTGAATTTTCCAAAACGTTTGGAAAACAAATGTTCAATGAAAATTTCTAATGATTTCTGTATCTGGTATCATCTCATATTGCATCTGGGGTATAGTGACATCAGTTGTGATTTCTGTATTGTAGCGAGTATAGCCCCACATACAATAGATACAATGTAGCGACTCTATTGTCACATACATTACAGGAACGTCAATATAATATGTAGTGAATCAATCTTCACATACATAACAGGACCGAATCGAATATGTAGCGACTCTATCGTCACATACATGCATTACACTAGAACGAAGACTATATGTAGCGACTATATCGTCACATACATTGCAGGAACATCTCATTATGTAGCGACTAAATCGTCACATACATTTATATCAAAGGAGGTGGTCGAGTCTTGACATGTTGTTTCGCTTTTGCGGACAAATCTTTTTCGGTAACCCAAATCGAGTTTTGAGCTGGTTCACCCTTAATTTGAACTAAGTATAATGTCTGATTTCCTTCGTTTTTCTTTGCTAAAATTCGCTTTATCTTATGGAACTTATTGTCATCGGATGAAAGTGATGAATTTCCGAGAACTGAATCTAGACTCCTATAATCATTAAATCGAACGGGACGGCGGATATTTCTTATTGATTTTCGAACGGGAACCTGCGTTGGTTCAGATTCGGTCGAACTTGTTGATTTTTGAACTGAGGACTGAGTCTCGGACGAACTATCAGACGACGGTTGTTGAAGATACGGGGCTGGATCGGGTGCACGGATATATGCTAATTTCAAACGATTGATATGCACAGGCATTCGTAACCTTTTCTTTCCATCGGGATCCCTTAATTTAATCAAGTGGTCACTTAGAACTTCATGAACAATGAATGGGCCGGTCAGTTGTGCTTCAAATTTTCTACCCTGAACATTTATTTCTTCTTTTAGGTAAACATAGTCACCAACAGTTAGTTTCAACGGGGAAATTCTTGCATTTACCCTTTCAACCATTTTCGCTTTAGCTTCTTGTAAGTTAGATTTTACTTCGGTCTGAACTGCAAGAAGTCGTTTATGCACATTAGTCAAATAAACATGCATATCTTTTGGTAAGTCTTTAAAATTGATATCTTTAGTGGTTGACAAAGGATACTCTAAACGACGGCCATAAATAATTTCAAATGGAGCGTAATTTGATGACGCATTCAAACAAGAATTCATTGAAAATACAATAGAGGGTAAAATTTCATGCCACGATTTACCTTGACGCATATAAGGCGTGAGTCTTTCTTGCGATCTTTCACACGCGCCTAAGCAGTGGTGTGCGAAACTTGGAGTAAACTCTTGCGTAACATTCATCATTTTACATAATTCTTTGGTGACTTTGGCAATAAATTCGCTACCCTGATCGGTCAAAATCGTGTGACAAACACCATAGTTTGTAAAGAGTTGGTAAATCGCATTGCATACAGTAACTGAATCACAATTGAATAAAGGTACGGCATAAACTAATTTGCTAAACATATCGATAGCAGTAAAAATGTATGAATGACCTGCTGATGATAAAGGGACAGGACCCATCAAATCCATTTCCCAAACTTGAAATGGTAAGTTCGGAGTTGGGAAAGACACTATTCCAGCTTTTGTTTGAAAACTGGAAGTTTTTCGTATCTGACATTCATGGCACGTGCGAACATATTCTGCTACTATTGTAGGTAGTCTATTGAAAAAGTAATTTTCACGCACGCGATCTATTGTATTTTGAATACCCGAATGTCCTGCCATAGGCGAGTCGTGGCATATTCGTAAAACATTTTTTATCAGAAGAGCTGGTACGACCAACTTATAATGACTTTTTTCTTTGGCTGTTCGCCTTTTCGGTTTTGTCAATTCACTATGAAAAAGAATGCCATCAACTAAAATATAGTCAGCCGCTTTTAAAAGTAATTTACGTGCTTCTTTTTGCGAATCTGGTAAAGATTGATCTTTTAAATATTTTATAATTGGCTTTAATGCGTTGTCTTTATATTGTAAATCTCTTATATTCTCTTTAGATAAGTCACACTCATTTAACAAATTAATATCTGAGAGATTAACGTTTACATCTGTAGATTGACTGTCAATATCAGTTCTTTTATCAAAGTCTGACAAATTAGATTCTCCAATAACAGTTGTGTCACTAAACGCATTAATTGACGATTTATCAACATCTGTTGATTTATCGAATATAGAGTCATTAACAGCGTTTATAAGTAAATTGTTTTTGATTGCCAATTTTCTAACTTTCTTTTTCTTAGGGGCACATTTCTCTGGTAAATCGTCAGTATCACCGTCATAATCAGAATTTTGAAGAATAACTTCACAATGATTTACGCTATTTTCTATGTCTGACCGCTGTAACAAGTCAACCAAATTTTGACCCGTCGGCAAGTTAATGTTCCCGGTATTTTCTGTAACATATGGGAAAAAGGGATCGTCTTCGTCCGGACTAATAACTTTTTCTTCTCTTGGATTATCCCAATGATTTCTCGATAACGAATCGGGAACTTGCATTTTTTCTGCTGATTTATATTCGAGATCAAAATTGAATTGCTGTAAAATAGCCAACCATCTTTCATAAATTGCCCCTTTAAATTGTTTTTGATAAATTGGTTTTAAGCTCTGGTGGTCACATTCTACAACGAAACGATTACCACGCAAGTAATCTGCACAGTCTAAAATGCTAACAACCATGCCCAATAACTCAAGTTTTGTGGGTCCATACGATTGTTGCCATTTACTTAATGTCTTAGACCCAAATCTAACGACTCGCGGAATATCAACACCATTCTCATTGTGGATTTGGTAAAGCATATATCCGATTCCCCTTGACGAAGTGTCAACTGCTAATCTGAATTGTAAATCAAATCGCGGAAAAGCAAGCACTTTTGAGTTAACAAAGTTATTTTTCAAATCGTCAAACGCTGTTTGTTGTTCACTTCCCCAATGAAAGTCTTGCCCCTTTTTCAACAGGCGAATTAAAGGTGAAATCTTTATACTAAAATTAGGAATATATTTCCTGAACCAATTAAACAGTCCGACTAGACGTCTCAATTCTTTTACATTTTTAGGTGCAGGATATTCCTTTATTGCTTTTACGCGATCTTTTGGTGGTTCAATCCCATTTTTCGAGATCTGATGCCCCAAAAATATACAAGAGTCTTGGGCAAAAGAACATTTACCAGGACCGAGTTTTAGACCAGCGGAACGAAATCTCGCAAACACTTCAGTCAAATCTTTAATATGTTTATCAAAATCGCTACTAAATATAACTACATCGTCTAAATAGCACAAACAGGACTTAAAAGTCAATCCACGGAGGGTTTTATCCATAAGGAGTTGGAACGTAGACGGGGCCGTGGAAAGGCCCATAGGTAAACGAAGAAATTTAAACGTACCAAAACAAGTATTAAAAGCAGTATATTTAGAAGAGTCTTCAACAATTCCCATTTGGAAAAATCCAGATGACAAATCGATAGACGTAATATAATTTGGTGTACTTTGCGAGAACGATTCGGTAAGCTCTTCTAAATTCGGAATATGATATCGAAATTCTTTGGTTTGAGAATTTAAAAATCTAAAATCGCACACGAAACGATATTGCGACAACGCAATGGCCTTTTCAGTCATATCAGGTTTGACGGGTTTTGCCCTTTTTGTTACCAAAACTATCGGACTTGTAATAGGTACATCTTCATTTTCGCTTACAGGAGCTATAATACCCTGACGTAAAAGTTCGTCAAGATGGTGACGCAACACTTCACGTTTGTGGGGAGGCAAGCGATACGGTTGTTGATGTTTAGACTGCGCATCAGATTTAAGAATTATCTTGTGTTTAACTACATTTGTAAAACCAAGGTTAGGATTGTCTTTGGTGACAAAGATATCTTTATGTTGGAATAAACATTCTGGCAATTTACCCTGTTGATCTAAAGTTAATGTTTCTGGAATTTGGAATTCATCTAAAAATTTAGACTTGTCGGATTTGGTTTGTCTCTGTTTTTCATCAACCGAAACATTATTCACACGGAGAGGATTATCGCTATCATTATAATCCTTTGTAATGTCATAATCATTATTAAGTATCAGAAAATCAGATAAAACGGTCCCTCTGGGAATACTGATGACCCGTGAATTTGGATTCAGAATTTTGATAGGAACAGTGTGATCTATCGAAATGTTAGATAAAGTTTTTGCGGTAACTAGGCCTTTTTGTAATAAAAGATTATTATTTGAACTAATTCCTTGTAGGCCAATAGACAAATATTTCGGAAGCTTTCCCCACACAACAATTTCAGTATTTGGATCAATTCGAATTTTCTTCGTTGCTTTTACTTTATACGACTTTTCTGATGGGGTATCATCAAATGTCACAGAAATATTACGCTTTTTCAAATAAGCCATACCTAGAATAAGTGGGTGGGATGTCTTTGGTAACAAAAACACTTCAATTGTATGTGTTAAATGTTTTGATTTAATTTTCACATTTGCGGTTCCGATAACATTGACTTGATGAGCATTGGCAAGCTTTATCACTTCATTAAACGGAGAAATGTCAGATTTACAAGTGTCAGGTAATGCATCATATAAATCAAAAGATATAATATTAATACTACTGCCGGTATCAACTAAAGCTGAAATTTTAATGTCACCGCATGCAACAGACATATATAGAAAAGGATCAAAGTCATTCTTTTGATAGGCCTCATTTCCTTTCAAACAATTTAATTCCGGAACCCTTGGCGATTTGGCCGGTTTTCGCCAGGGTGTCGACCGTTTCCCTGTCGCGGAGCTCTTGATTTACATTGATAGTCGCGATGCCCTTCCTGACCACATCCATAGCATTTCCCTGGAATGGGACGACTTTGACCATTCCAATTACATTGAGACTTTTTGTGACCGGGGAAATCACAATTATAACAATTGAGTTGTTGTTCACGATAATGCCTCGGTTTGTAAGTCGGTTGTGGTGCAGATTCACGTGTATTGGAATTTGGTAAAACCAATTTTGATACGGTATCGCACAACTTATCAACTTTAGCATTTAAACGGTCATACTCGCTATCACGTACTGTGGGCGTTGGCAGGAAAGCAGCCGTATTCTGCTCTCTATACCCCGATGACTCGGCCACTTTTGCAGATGTAAATGCTGCGGTTAAATTATCAGGATGACCGGCTCGGATGAAATAGGCCATTGAAGCAGGTAGACCTTCTATGAATTTTGCAAGGAGTTCATGTTCAGGTTTTTTCAATAATGAACCCTTTTCGATAATTTGGCTATGATAGTCTTCAATAGCTTGATTATGCCCTAATCTTAAATTGTTGAAATTCTGACTTTCCATCATAACCGTAGAGCTGTTATTGGCGAGATTTATATATTTTTCTTCAAATAAAACCTCAACGGACAACCAATGTCGTTTTGACCTATCACTTAATGTGTTGTACCATGTACGTGCCGGACCTTCTAAATGCAAGTGAAAGGCTGCTAATTTCTTGTCATCATTAATATCTAATTCATGTAAAAGAGAATATGAATTGAATTCTGATAAAAATGTCTTGGCATTTTCGTGACAATAACCGTTAAATTTTTTACAATCCGCAATTTTCTCCATTGTTTTTGATTTTTTATGCTGGCCGGAATTAAAAGAAGATCGAAAAGTAGAGTTTCTTTTTGGAGGCGGTAGCAAAAAATAATCTTGATCTTTTATTTCGTTTAACTCCAAAAATCCTTCCGACAAAATGGTCGTCAATTCATTATCTTCAATTTGGTATAAAAGAGTTGATTCATTTCTTTTGGAAAAACTCATCACAAGGTAGCATGGGGAACTTTCAAGACTTTTTGTAGCGTTTCAATCAACACATACAAAACAAATTAAGGACAAAAGTTGCATATTATAATAAAACTGTATCTTCAATGCACATCGTTCATGTCAATTTATAGCGCAACAATTTGCACATACAACAAAATCATGCAGAAATAAAATCGTACTTACAACCCGGGCCGGATCTTCATTGCAAAATTAACAATACAAACGGAATAAACTGTATAGCTTGCATAACCACAATTTAGAAAGTTCAGGTCCCGTATGAACGCCGTCCAAATTCATTCCAAACAGTAACAATCCAAATAAATAATATCAGACCATCTGGATGTTTCTTCACAAGTTTTGAACAAAAAAAATTCGTAATGCTTTATAAAAATAACACCATTCAAAATCATGTTAAAATCACTTGTTGATGGATATATCGTCCTTTACTGTCAGATATACGAAAACAGGAACACGAGATTTAAAATTCTTTTTTTTTTCGGACTAAAGTCAAAATTTTGTAACTGCTTTAGCGACACTTAAAAACAAAAAGTCAACAGATGGAAAGCAACCGGGTCTCCACCATTTAAGATACGGATTTGACGTTCACATATCTTAATAATAAATAAAACAAAAGATTCCGTTTTCTAAATTTCTATTAACTAAAACTAAATATATTCCATTTACAACATTGAGACAAACGGTCAAACAAATTACAAGTCAAACTCTCTCCCATCTTAATTCCTTATCAAATCAATATATAAGCCAGAGCTACACGTGCAGATCTTATCAGTCATGAATATTCATAAGTAACAGTAAACATGGCAAAGGAGGCGTGTCACTAACCACTAAATGAATGGTCAATCACATGCCTGATACAACTGCATCAATTTACCAACCAGTATCAAAAGATAAAATATAACAGAGCTTGCACACATTTCACAGATTTTTTTATCAGACACCAGTTTCTTTGTGACCGACTTTTGAAGCAGGGCTATAAGAAAATACGTCTCATAAGATCACTAAAAAAATTCTTTCTTCGTTATCAGCCACTAGTAGAAAAGTTCAAAATTGAGTTAAAAGATATGATAGTTAATTGTTTTAATTAGTGTTTGACTGGTCTGCTGTACTGAGATGATCACCTCAATATCCCTATTGTGTCTCACAACTATGTTGTGTTCTATGGTCATTACCGGATCCTAAGATCGCAATGGAAGAGGGAGGTTTGGCGCCATAAAACTTGGTTTAACCCACCACTTCTTTGGAAGTGCCTGTACCAAGTCAGGACCATTGCGATCTTTATTTCTTTTGGTTTTGTGTTTCTCTCAAACAAAAATTACAACAAAGTTCCAGACAAAAGCTTCTGTATTTTGTTCATGATAATTTTCATATCCTACATGTCCTATTATGTTCAACAGAAAATATTACAGTGTCACACTATTTTACGTAACTGTATATATTATGGACTTGAAGATCGCAATGGAAGAGGGAGGTTTGGCGCCATAAAACCTGGTTTAACCCACCATTTCGTTTGAAATGCCTGTACCAAGTCAGGACCATTGCGATCCACCAGTTCTCCGGTATGACTGATTCGTTTTTGTCATTTTCTCTGGACTATGAGATTGATCATTCAAGTTCGGTAGTTTTGTTATTACCTTTATTTACTTGAAGCTTCCTTGCCCATGGAGCAAGAGCGTAGTTGCCTTGACAAAAACTTAGTATGAATATAGGGGGTATTGATTTTTAGTTTAGATGGCTTATTTTTCATGAATAGTCATTATTAATAAAAACACCATTATACAGATACAAGTGTTTCAAAACTTTCAAATAACTATTTTAATTTCATTTGAAGGCTGTAACATATACACTTCTCCAAACTTCATTCTTTTCTATAGTATTCATCAATATCTCAAACGGAAGAAAAACTAACAGACGTATCTTTTTTAACTTGGATACAAAACTTTTATGCGCTCGTGTTTTCAGCTGAATGTGTTTCACATACTACCAGACACCTTATATTTTCCTGCCGGACGCTTTTTATATACTGCCGGACGCATTTTATGTACTGCCGGACGCATTTACCTTCCCGGACGCACCCGGACGCAACCGGACGTTTATTAGTAGGACCGATAAACATTGACATGCGCACTAATGAACTTCCTTTATTGCAACACGTGAAAAATGGAAACATCAACAGAGAAAACAACAGAAATGGAATCGACTTCACAAGAGACAGAGGACGGCTTCGTTCCTAAAAAATCGAAATCAAGAAAAAGGAAACTACAGAAAGAAACAACAGAAGATCAGACTTCCATGGAAACAACTGAATCTCCACCAAAACGTCCAGTCTTTCCACCCATTAGTGGTGACAAATTGACAGTAATTTATTTATTTATTTACCTGTCTGGTTCTGTTGATACTTGTAAAACTCATCTTAGAAAAGGGAGAGTAGAGTGGATAAACAAATAGTGTACTTAAAGTCTGCAATATTTTTGGACATATCTGGTTTTACACCGATTGCCATTAACAACACAACAACACGTTGTAGTCCAAATAATTATGCCGTCTTGGAAGCCATTTATAATTTTTGACGTTGGCTTGGGATCTAAAAAAGTCCAAATTACATAAACCCCAGAAAGATATCATGATTATCTGGACTACAACACGTTAACATTGAGTCATGGTTAAATTTTGACCAAATATTTTATAGAAACAGAAACAGAAATATTTATTGAAAGAAAGCTCATAAATGAACATGTATATAAAAGTTACAAAGATAGGGACAACAATATAAGAAACAATATCAATAATAAAATATTAATCCATAAGATTAAGTTTGAGTTCCAAGGGGGACAACTCCAGTATAGTATGCCCAATAAAAAATATAAAATATGACTAGAAATACAAACAGTTACATAGCAACATAATAGACGTGACAGTAAAGTACATTTGTACACACAAAAAATAAAGCAATTTATTAGTTTGTATTTCTCAGTAAAGAGCAATTGTTTATAAATTTTGCAACATTTTTACAAACTAAAGAATCTTCATTACTAAGTAGCCATAAGAATTTTGATTCTGTGCTTGAAAGGACTGTGACATTATTATTAAAACATTTATCTAGAAGTTCTTTTCTGCTATCGTTAAATTTTGGACAAACAAGGAGAAAGTGTTTTTCATCTTCAATAAGGTTCAAATTACAGTTTTTGCAAATTCTATTTTCTACCTCAGTTTTTGGTGTAGTATATCTACCAGTTTCTATATGAAGTTTATGGCTACTAGTTCGAAATCTAGACAAACTTACTCTGTCCATAACAGATTTTACTAAAGAAAGGTATTTTTCAAAACCAAAGGCTCTTTTAAATATTTTGTAAGACCTTAATTTATCACTTTTATCTAAGTTTTGAAACCAATTAATATGGTACATAGTTTGCAATTTCCTTTTAATATCTGACAACATTTTGCCCTTGATTGCTCTTTCAGTATTAAAAACATATTCATAACCAAGTTTCTCTAAAATGAGTTTTACACAACCAAGCCAGCATTGTTGGCTATTTTTTACCATAGAAATATTTTCATTATTGATTATTGAATAATGCTGAATAAAACACTAAAACTCAAAAAGCTAACTTAATTGGAGTATTCAAATAATAGTCTGCAAGGATAATTTTATTCATGTATCTCCCATTCCATCTTAAATAATTTGTAAACAAAGCAAAATCACAATATGATGTAAAATGGTACACATGTACAAATGTTCCACAGCTCAGAAAAAGTGAAACTTTTACCATATATAAAAGTTCTTTAACTTACCAAATACCTTTAAGGTCTCATACTCTCTTCTTAACGTGTAGATTCATATAAATGTAAGATAAGTTTGCTAAGAATCTTTACAGGTTATAATCATGTCAGCTAAGTTTCATGCCCATCATAATTAGTTTTCTCAACAAATAGTTTAAGTAGTGACCAAGACACTACTGTTTGCAACCATTTGATGTTTAAACATATTGGTGACAGATTAGCCAGTTTAATGAAAGTAAAACTTAATAATAAGACCACAGACCTCATATATACAAGATTATGTAAATGATTTTTTTTAAACTTTAATAGGTTCCATTTCTTTCTTACAAATTTTCTCAGCACTGATCAAAGTTTGTCACAAGTTTATTTAGCACTTACTCTAGATAAAGAATTGTAGAATTTGACCTTTTTTGAATTTATTTTGAAAACAATAAATAAAGCTCTATACAACTTATGTTAATGTTTATAAAATGTACTGACTTTAAATTTTAAAAGTTTTCTTGAATTTACTTGTCTTCAACAAAGGCAGTGAACATGGTCTTAAGCAATTGTATTGTTTGTAAGGGCTGGATGGTAATGAGTAGAAAGAAATGTAAAATTTGTTTATGCACTTAACAGTTTTTATTGTTTTTGGTAGAAAGATATGACCTCTTAGTCTAGATGTTCCTTATTATTTCTGAAGAAATTCAATAAATATCCATATCATTTACAAAAGGTTTTGACTAAAGCTAGAAGTCAGGAGTTCTGTTCATCAGACACTTTTTGTACTAAATTTAAAGTAAAATAAAATTAGACTTAAATAAAACCTTTGAAATTTAATATTTCTGAATGAAACAACTCCTTTATAAGAAATTTGGGTAGAATCGACCCAGTTCAATCTTTTTTTAATGATATTGTTTGTTTAACTGGTTTAATTTACTTTCAGGGAGGAAAATCCGACTTTAGAAAAATACCAGTGCCAGCAAACAGATACACACCACTTAAAGACAATTGGATGAAAATATTCACACCTGTTGTAGAACATCTTCATTTACAAATAAGATTTAACCTCAAAACAAGAAATGTAGAAATTAAGGTACTAGTAATGATATTTCTTTTTCCAAATACATTGTTATTCTATATTTTCAAAAGATTTGCCTTGTTGTAAAGGTACTACAAAGACTATAAGTAAGAAGAAGTACAATATAACACCTTTTGGGCAACTTCTAATCACATCTGTACCAGTCTTTGTGCTATTGACTATGTTGTAGCATATAGTTGTTGTAGCATACAGTTGTTGTAGCATATAGAAGTACAATATAACACCTTTTGGGCAACTTCTAATCACATCTGTACCAGTCTTTGTGCTATTGACTATGTTGTAGCATATAGTTGTTGTAGCATATAGAAGTACAATATAACACCTTTTGGGCAACTTCTAATCACATCTGTACCAGTCTTTGTGCTATTGACTATGTTGTAGCATATAGTTGTTGTAGCATATAGAAGTACAATATAACACCTTTTAGGCAACTTCTAATCACATCTGTACCAGTCTTTGTGCTATTGACTATGTTGTAGCATATAGTTGTTGTAGCATATAGAAGTACAATATAACACCTTTTGGGCAACTTCTAATCACATCTGTACCAGTCTTTGTGCTATTGACTATGTTGTAGCATATAGTTGTTGTAGCATACAGTTGTTGTAGCATATAGAAGTACAATATAACACCTTTTGGGCAACTTCTAATCACATCTGTACCAGTCTTTGTGCTATTGACTATGTTGTAGCATATAGTTGTTGTAGCATATAGAAGTACAATATAACACCTTTTGGGCAACTTCTAATCACATCTGTACCAGTCTTTGTGCTATTGACTATGTTGTAGCATATAGTTGTTAGTTCTAAAACACATCTTTCAATATGATGCATCTCAAACTGTGACTTGTTTAATATTATATATTTTGTTTCATCGTTAAAGACTTGAAAGTTAATTTTGTAGATTGTCCATCATGTGCATAGATCAAACTTGATCAAAAAAATTATCATGTATCTTAATACCTTGTAGAACACTTTACAATTCTATTACAAAGTAAACTAACACAGTCTTCTTATTTTCCCAGACATGTAAAGAAACAAAGGATATAGGAGCATTACAGAAAGCAGCAGATTTTGTTCGAGCATTCACATTAGGCTTTGATGTTGATGTAAGTATATTGTCCTAGTATATTTTCAAAGTGGTGAACCATCGCCTTGGTATGTTTCATTTAGTCGGGAGTCACCTGAAGTGGATACCGTGGTATGCAGGGTTGTCAAAAGTTGTCCTAGTATATGATAAAGCCTTTGCTTAATTATGTCTAATTCTGATATTAGTTTTAAACCCATTTAACAAGTAGCATACTGAATTGGTCCTTTATTCATCTATTCTTCTTCCCTAGTAAAAGGGTACACATGTAAAATTTGCCTGTCTTCATTATATATATTTTTTCCCAAACTACTTGTCCAAGAGATATAATAAGGAACCTGAAGTTCCTTTTGTTTGTCCTTTTACAATTTTTGTGAAGGTTCCAAGACATTCGAATGAAATGTTTCGATTGATTAAATTTGACCTGAAGACACAATGTTAAGGTGTTTATAGCGTATTGTTACCATATTTTTTCATAAATGAACAAAAAAGTTTGATTTGGAATGGATGCAGTCACATAAGACCTGAAGTATTTGTAGTTTTGATACAGTTTCTAGAATGTTCATTTTGTGATGAGATGCTTTGGCGAATGAATGAATGTAAGAATAAAGAAAACTAAACTTGGTTACCGTACTTCTCAACATCATCAGACTTTTTTTCTCCTTGTACTGTTTTACTTTTTTGAAAAGGTTTCTAACAAAATGGGTAATTTCATTCATGCCACACCTACAATATAAAACTTTTAGAAGCATGTTCGGACCATGCAAAATCAATATTAGCATTGGGCAATTTTTTGGCTGGAACTTAGTGTAGAGCTCGCTGTTATCATTAGTGAACTTAAACCATCAAAATGGCTGTGATAGATGATACTCACAAAATCATCATTTCTAGTACATGTACAACCTAGCTACATATTGATATTTTCTCTCTATTGTAGGACAGTTTAGCACTGGTGAGATTAGATGATTTATATTTAGAGTCATTTCAAGTGCAGGATGGTAAGATATAGGTGTACAAGAATCAATATAAAATCATCATACATATAGGTTGCTAATTCAGTCTTATATTTTCATCAATAAATCATAAAGAACCAACTGTACATTTTACTGTACATGTATAATATTATCCAGGTCGCAGTGAGGTCTCTGACTATGTTTGTTAAAAAGCATAATTGTGTGTACTTGTAATATATAATGTATGTCTTATATTTTATGTTTACTTTATTCAAATCACTTAATCATACATAAAATGTACATGTTTATTATTTCATTGATTGTACTGCTCAGTTTTGGGCACATGATTGGTAAATAAAATTATCTGTATCTGTATATAAACTTTTTTAACTGTTGAGATTTTATCAAAATTCTGGTATAGACAATGGATGACGAAAAAGTCAAAAAGCGATATAATTTAGATTAACCATATGTATTTTACAGTAAAACCATTGAAGGGAGATCACTTAGCCAGAGCCATTGGAAGACTGGCAGGGAAAAATGGAAAAACCAAATTTACCATAGAAAATGTCACCAAGACCAGAATAGTGTTAGCTGATAGGTAATATTACTTCCTACAAACCACATGATTTAAAGCAAAAGCCAAGAAATATTGATTCTTTAACAATTTATATTTGCTTTTAAAGTTTCTGAAGATTTATGAAAAACATTTAAGAGACTGTATCAAGTAGTGCAAGATTGTGGTTAATACACTTTCTGAAGTCATATTGATGTTACAACTTTTTGAGTACCACTTTATAATAGTGTTTAACATTGCAAGAAACTTTGTTTTCCAAAGTTAAAAAGTTGAACAATAAAAGTATACTTGAGAAAGATTTTGCAGCTATAAAAAATAAATTTAGAGTGTTTTTTTTTTTTTTAATTAAAGAAATTAAAGGTGTACCAATGGTGAAATTGAAAGTTTGTAAATCCGAAAAGGCAAAAAACAAAATCAGTAGGCATTTCCTCACAAAAACCAACCAAAAAACAGATATAACAACCAAACTGCAATCATCAACATGAACTTGAAGTCAAAACTCAAGTGGAACTAAGAGTGAAAAGTTCCTGCTTGCTATAGCACCCCTGTCACATTGCAAACATTGCCACAATAAAGAATGGGTCAAATCTGGTAAAGGACAATAATACCAAACCTCTCTGTCAAACCAACATCTGTTGCTCATCCGAGAGATAGAAAATCTGTATATGTCTACATGTATTAGCAAATGATGTCTTCCATAAAATGTCTTGAGTGATACTATGTTTATGTTGGTATGTGTATTTTTTGCAGTAAAATCCACATCCTTGGATCCTTCCAGAATATTAAAGTAGCCAGGACAGCCATTTGTAACCTCATCATGGGTAGGTCTTTGTTATATTGTAAAGTTTTGATAAGTGGAATTGTTTTTGTCAGCATTGATTTTAATGGAAATCATTGTCATTAAGATCCACTGGCTTTTAAGACAATAATGAAAGAAGTAAAGAAATGCAAATGTGCTCTTTGAATGTCCAGAATTGCAAGTGAGATTATTATAAGTTTACTGAATAACATAATATCCATAAACAACAGCATTTTTAAATCTGTGATATATAGAAATCCCTTTGCATTTAGCATTAATTTAAGTTATAATGGGTAAACAAACTATAAATTATTCCAAATAATATGAAGTTTATCTTATTCATGCAGTAATTATATAAGTACAGCAGCTCTAACACTGACAAAGTTATCAATAACTTTATTAGTGATTTACAAATTTTACACATCAAAATTCTCTTTGTTTTTATAATAACTGTTGGTATACAATAGAAATAATGAGATGTGGAATTGATTAACCCCAATTTTTAGCTGTCCTCCACTTTTTATCTTGTAATTACAATCACCTGTCAATGAATCTTCCAACTATGTTGTTCAATAGAAATTTTATTTTATTTTACCTGATGTCATAATACATTTATTTACACAATTTTATGTCTTTTAAATTTCAGGAAGTCCACCTTCAAAAGTCTATGGAAGTTTACGGACTGTTGCAGCCAGATCATCTGAGAGATTTTAACTTATTATTAAAGGTTCTGTTGTTGTTTTCTAATTTTACAGTCTTTTGTTTTTTATCCAACAGACTCTTCTGATAGTATATGTTATTTTTCAGTCAAGTACATGTATTGCTTATTTGTCTGTGAAACTGTTTGGATGCTATGTTCCATCAAGTTATCTTGGTAGTCCTCCATGACTGTTTCATGCTGTTATAAGGTATTCTATTTCATTGTGTCACTAAGAATTCTGTCTTTATAAGCCTCCCATGAGAGTTTATCATTCACTGCTTTCTTGATTTGATTCAGACTTGGATAAGGTGGAATCTGGAAAAGATAATAAATTAGTGAAAATATCATTGGCTGAATTTCTTGAAGTGAAAATCTTGATAATAAAATGGTGAATGTCTAGGGGAAGTGAAAAATATTCCTTAGTTTTCTGAGCAACAACTAATCACGGCCTCGTGATATTTGGTATGTAGTATCAGCGTGAGACCCCATATTATTGGATTTAATTTCAGGGTTCTTGCTCATCTACATTCTTTTAAACCTTAACTGGTCATTTCTGTCCATTTTAATCTATTTAGAGGGTTATTAATTGATTATGTGATTGGCTTTGAATGTGACCAAATCCTGTTATAAAACAACCTGTATCATGCAATAGGTGCAAACAACTAGAGCTGCTTACTTTTACCACTATACACTATAAAGTCATGCTACAAGCATCTTATTTTGTTGTCAGATTTAAATAGAAAATAATGAGATGTGGAATAAGTGTATGCGACACAGCCCACAATCAAGCGGCAATTCAGAAAAACCACAATGGACAACCACCAGCAGCCTTCAACGAGGCCATTATGCGCTGCTTGCTATTCTGCAATTGGCCCATGGTCTAAATAAAATACATATAATTCAAATCCAGTCCTGAAAAAGTCACAGATAGACCCCAAAGGAACAAAAGGTTATTTTATAGTCTCTGGTACACCTACAGAGTGAAATGTCAACGACATCTTATTGCCTTATTAACGTCTCATGTTTTCCTACCTTCGATTGGAGTCTTCTTTTAATTTCTTTGTCCATATGATCTTTAAGAAATTGTTTGGAGATCAGAATACATTCAGCACCATTGCTAACCTGAATTGACCAAACAATAATAAGGTTAAGTCTTCATGTAAACCATTGTTGTGGATATAAAAGTTGTAGCATTGAAAAGGAATATGAAAATTGTTTAAATTGCGTCTTACTTATCTATGTGCAAAATGAGAGAATTAATATTAATCTTGATCAGTAGTTGTTTTGACTTTTTATGAGTATTGAGAAATCAGTTTCTTGTTATTTTCAAATTTTAATTTTTTTACTTCAGTCATATAAGAAAATGAGCTAGAAAATGTCATACAGGATTGTTAAAGATTCATAAACAATATAACATTACTTACTAAACTCAAACTGGGCATATTGTCAAAAACTAGTGATTGTAGACCCTGAAAATATAGTAAAACATCCATTAAGTATTATATATAGTGTAAAGAGATAAGAAGAAAACGAATTACAAAGACATAGAAAGAAATTGGGAACATCAGAAGTTAATTTTGTGTTCATTATTGAATATCAAGTATAGTACTTACAAAACATTCTCTTTCTGTGAGGAGATCAACTTTGGCATAGTACATTGATGGGTTCTCACTAGAGCTATACAAGTCAATAGTTCTGTTGGAGGATTTTCTGGAAGACTAGAAATTAAATAATTGTAAATTTATGCAAATGTTTTCCTATTAACATTTAAACTATTTTAATGAAATTAACATATGTGCTTGTATAAAAATCATGGCTTAGAAATAGGTTTGACGCATTACAGATTTTTATTCTAGCCACAGGGACTTGTTACGAAAAAAAATTTAAATATCTCTATATAAAAAACCATCCCTGTGTTCTAGCTAGCTATTACTATACAATTATTGACTTTGGTATAGGTTGACATCTATTTTTATCAATTTGAAAAAAATTATATTAACTGAGCCGAAGGCGAGGTTAATATATTTTTTGAGGGTTGATAAAATTGATGTCAACCTATACCAAAGTCGATAATTGTTTTATTACATGAAACCTTGTATGCTGAAGACTGAAAGCACCATACCACTTACATACAGTGATACATGTAAATTTGTGAAAATCACCTGTAATATTGAATATTGTTTCAAAAAGAAGCTGAATTTTGAAAATTTAATTTCAACATAAACAAATTTATCAAAGATTCTTCTGACAAGATTATGACATTAATCACATACTAATTTTTGTCTCGCCTGCGAAGCAGAGCGGGACATAGGTGTTACTTTACCGGCGGCGGCGGCGACGGCGGCGTTAACTTTTTGGAAAAGTTTTATGAGCACCTCCATATCTCAAGAACTATATGTCCTAGGTTGATGAAACTTGGTATGCATATGCCCCAGTAGTAGCTTAGCACAGTTGCATCCCCATCTTTTTACCTTGACCTTGATTTTCCGGTTGAGTGGCTTTGACAATTTTCAATACATATAATAGCAATGGAAAAGTTTTGCGAGCACCTCCATTTCTCAAGAACTATAGGTCCTAGGTTGATGAAACTTGGTATGCATATGCCCCAGTAGTAGCTTAGCACATTTGCATCCCCATCTTTTGACCTTGATCTTGATTTTCTGGTTGAGTGACTTTGACAATTTTCAATACATATAATAGCAATGGAAAAGTTTTGCGAGCATCTCCATATCTCAAGAACTATAAGTCCTAGGTTAATGAAACTTGGTATGCATATGCCCCAGTAGTAGCTTAGCAAAGATGCATCCCCATCTTTTGACCTTGACCTTGATTTTCCGGTTGAGTGACTTTGACAATTTTCAATACATATAATAGCAATGGAAAAATTTTGCGAGCACCTCCATATCATAAGAACTATAAGTCCTAGGTTGATGAAACTTGGTATGCATATGCCCCAGTTGTAGCTTAGCACAGTTACATCCTCATCTTTTGACCTTGACCTTGACCTTGATTTTCCGGTTGAGTGACTTTGATTATTTTTATTGCATATATTTGCAATGTTTAAGTTCTATAATCATTTTTTGATCTCAGAAACTGAAAATCCATGTAGATTCAAAATATAGTGGAAGTAATTAAGAAAGAATAATTGTTTCTGATGGTGCCGGCAGGCGAGACATACTTAAGTGTTAACTCTTGTTAAAAGTTGAAATTGACAGTGATATTTGAACATCCATGAAACACTGGCATTGGAAAATTGTTTGGTATACATCACATATTCTTTGGAATGTTTTCTTTGAACTTTGTTCGGGGGAAATCACGCAATCTATTTTTAGTCACTTTCAGGGGTCTGGAATCTATTTTTAGGAAATAGTAGGGTAACATTGCTTTCCATCCTGTTTATTTACTATATTTAGACATTTTTAGGCTGTTCTCACTCTACATCAAAACTTTTTAGGGTTGTTAAGGCCAATCAAATTAATGCTATTTTCTAGTCATGTAATAAAAAAAATTTAGTGACACAGTCAGATCAGTATTTGTCTGAGTAATAATTCAAAAATAGAGAAATCCACTGTTATTTAATCTTATTTAATTTTTGTCGGTCTACCCACTTGGAAACTTTAAGTGGACAAAACATGTTTTGTTTAACTATTTGTAAAGTACAAACCCCACTCCAAGAACTTGTACTCTCATCATAGCTCTGGGATACCATGGAATTTTTGGCTGGAAAGAACAGTTTAAGAAATATGATTGAATATGATATTCTATACATGTAGTTTAAAAATAGAGTAAAAAATGTGTCTGTGTTTAATATGTTAATATATGATGAAACTTCAGAATTAAACTTTATGTGCTATAGGTATATGAAAAGTGCTATACAAAAAATGTATACTGAAAACCATAGATTATTGAGTAAAGCACATACCTTTGCTGATGTTTGGCAATATTGTTCTGGAATTTCTTTTCTTCATTGACTTGGCCTACAATTAAAATTAACATTATACCAGCAAACTTAAAGGTGAAGATCACAAGTCAGCTTAATAGTTAATTTTAATAAAAATGTACATATTAAGTACATGCATAAGCTCTTCACATGTAAAAAAAGAAATTACAGTCTACATGTGATACAATTCTATTTGATATATTTTATAACAGGATTTCACATAGTATATATATTTCTTATATAACACGAAGAATATTGTATAAGAAAGGAAGATATATGTAGATGTATGAAACATGACAAAGGAACAGCTCTTTTATTGCTGTTCTCCTTAAAGTATCTAGATGTGTACATACCTTACTAGGAGATCTTCTAGGAGATCCTTTGGCTTTTCTTACTGAGTCTAAAATAAACATAAAAGAGAAGCAATGCATGTTAAATTGTCGAATTAGATTCAAATTATTATTCTTTGGCATCTTCTATGTCCTGAATGCAATTTACATTTTTTTGTAAGATCATGTTTTATTTTTGGTACTCTCTGATGCAAAGGGTATTTAAATGAAACAAGTTTAAATTGATTATTGAAGATAGTCAGTGTTGCTTCTTCTGAAATGTAGGAATTCTTCCAAAAATCTAACCTAAGCTGGCAGTAGATATGGAAGGTAGCAAGGATGACTGGTTCCTGGATACTGGTTTGTCTTCTAGTTTGTCATGTGGTCTTACTGCTTTAAATGCTTGGCATGAACCCTGAAAAAAAAAATATATTCAATGAATTTTCCAATAATAAAATCTATGTTAGTTTTTTTCATTATTATCACCATTTCTGAAATTATATATAAATTTGCACTCAGTAAATTCACTCTAATTTATTATTGTACAGTTTACTGATACTTACAGATCTAATGACATATATCCATTCTGCATCATTACTGTTTTTGACAATCACTGCTCCCCTTCTGAAAAAGAAAACATCATTATAAAATATTTTAGTTTCCAAGATTAAAGGCTTTTGGATTGCATCAAGTTCTGTTTATTCAATATCTTTGGTATTGTATGCTTTGAATTGTGGATTTGTGTTTGGCATACTCTCTTCATTGTGTATTCCTTTTCTATCCTTTTTTTTTTATTCTCTGTAAAATTATAATTAATGTAAGTGTAATATGAATAAGAAATTTGTGTACATGTATTTTAAATAGTGAAATATTGTCAAACTTGTTTAAAAAAACTATTAACTATTTGACACTTACTTGTAGAAATGTGTTGAACAAGAGAAAGGATTTGTCTGTAACAATTCTATTGGGAAATCTTGTAAATCTGGTATGGTTCTGAAAACAAATATATAAAAACTAGGCAAAAATTTCTTAAAATTAAATAATAATACAGTGTATCTTTTTGATAGATTAAATGATGTTTTGCCTTGCTGCTGAAATATGCATATGATATTTACAGGGTTTATTTATATTTTGTATTATGTAACAATGAAAGACCAGCAAAGACTGAATCTTACCTTAAAAAGTTGATAGTCTCTACTCCACCAGAGGACTTCCAGATGTCCAAAAATACCTGCCAATCAAATCTTACTTTAAAAAGGTTGATAGTTTCTACTTTACCAGAGGCCTAAAATACCTGCCAATCAAATCTTACCTTAAAAAGTTGATAGTCTCTACTCCACCAGAGGACTTGAAGATGTCCAAAAATACCTGCCAATAAAATCTAACCTTAAAAAGTTGATAGTCTCTACTCCAAGATGTCCAAAAATACCTGCCAATCAAATCTTACCTTCAAAAGATGATAGTCTCTACTCCACCAGAGGACTCAATCGGAACTACTCGGCTGGTTCCGCTACTCTCCTCGGCTGGTTCCGCTACTCTCCACACATACCTCGGATGTGATAGGTGTATGAATATGCATGAAAACTTAACAAAAATCGCCGGAAAAGGTGATTACGCATTTATTAATGCGCTATAATGGCGGCGCCCAGTACGTTCGAGAGAGACTTGAACTTTTCAAAAATTTCATTAGGTATTGGTTTTCAGCTGAAAGATAAACAACTTGAAACACTGAAATCAGTTCATGAAGGTCATGATACATTGGCTGTTTTACCTACGGGTTTTGGAAAAAGCGTTATCTTCCAGTTGTTACCATTTTTATTCCAAAGTAAAATGGAAAAGTCTGTACCATTGATTTGTATAGTTGTCACACCACTTAATTCCATCATGCAGGATCAAGTGCAGACGTTAGTGAAGCGGGGAGTTCCTTCATGTTTTTTGAACATAGAAGGTACAGGTGCGAAGACGTTTCAACCTGACGTAGCAAAGACCCGGTATGGATCATTAACATTAACATATCTTCTTTTTTCAGTTAAGATCCGGAGTCGGTATCAACTGTGAACAGACCTGCAGGACTGTTTCCGTAAATCATGTAAATAGTTTGACTGCGATCACTTTGATATCCCTAAGACCGCAATGGAAGAGGGAGGTACATGTAACAGTTGTTGGTGCCTATAAAACCTGGTTAAACCCACCATTGGGCATTTCTGCTGGACATGGCCATGGGTCCAGTATTAAAGTACATTGTATGTTTAAAATGTTGGACCTGCTTGAATTTTACCAGTCAGGTCTGACGCATTTTGTGAACTCTGGTATTATGTTTTGTTTTTTTAATATTTTGGTAGAGCCTTTTGATAGACAAAAATGCACGTCAGGGCAAAATTTAATATTGTCTGGAACTTTGTTTTAATTTTTATTATTGATAAAACTGATCAATGAAAAATTGCAAAGAAGCAGAGGTACCAATGGGGTATTTGAATGTCAAAAGTCTGAAAGGGCAGAGACAAAACCAGTAAACACCAACAAGAACGGGACAAAAACAGACAACACGCAAAACATGGATACACAAAAATCACTGAATATCAGTCAACAACGCGAACTCCAGTCAAAACGAGAGTGAACTCCAAAAGAGTAAGCAGTTCCTGCTTGCTTGCTTGCGAAAAAACTTACACTTTAAATGATGCTTAGGGTAGTAAGTAAACAAGTGAAAACTATCATAACATGATTAACATGATGAAAAAAAAAAGCTTGGGATGTTAAAAAATGAAGTGGCAGGACTAGGGTTATTTGTTTCCAGTCCTCCAACAGTTATATGTACATGTTCTGAAAAGTCTTTGTCAAAGGTGAATACACTTGTGTATGCCGGTTCGAGTCCAGCCAAGGACAATTTATGGATTTCATGTACATTGAATTTTTACTTGATTGTAACAATGGCAGGGTTTACCCCGCTCTTGAATTTGTTTTCGCCACCCTTGAAATTTATACTGTAGCTCCATACTTAAGTTTAACTTTACATGTACATGTATTTCTATAAACGATACAGCTTTTTAAATAGAAAATTTAAGAATTTTGTGATTTATATCAAAACACGAGTGGAAAAAGCAAAATAACCAAGACAGATACATGTACATGTAACACCATTATGATTAAGTAAATGTTACTCTTTAATTTGATGAGTAAGGAAAAGGATAATCGTCAACTTGCATCACCCTTAAAATTAGAACTGTAGTGATCCCTGAAGGGAGACAAATTAAAGTGATAGATAAATACATGTACATGTATGTTTACAACATCTTAATTCTCAATCCACATCTGTCAAATCTGTCATGGTTCTCTTTTTTTTCTAGAAGTGCAAATGAAGATGAAGAAGACTTAGAATCACTCAGTATTGATGATGTCATAATTTCAAGTGCCCCTATGAAAGAAGTAAAAGAGGGGAAGTTTTGTCTTCTATATGCACACCCTGAAACTTTAGTAGACTCCGAAGAAATAGGAAAGATGCTGAGAACAAACATTTATAAAGAACGAGTTTGTGCCATAGTTATAGATGAAGTTCATATGATTTCTGAATGGTAACTAAATTTGTATTTTAATAATACATATATTGTTCATTTATATACAAATAGCAATTAAAAGAGCAGGTGGTGAAGTGGTTAATGCATCAGGCTACTATCACAGAGGTTCGTGGTTCGATCCCTGTCTGGGGTAAGAATTTCATCGACTCTCTCTTAAATGACACCATTTTCAAGGATGGTCTCAAGAAAAGATGCTAGTCCTTCGGAAGGGACGAAAAAAGGTTGTCCTGTGTTTAGGGAGAGGAATACTCTGTGCACATCTGAAGACCCCTTTGTAGAGTTTGATAAGAGTAGGTTCATTGGGTCACACTGTACAGCTGGAGATGGATTTTTATGCCCCCGCAACAACATGTTGTGGGGGGGGGGGCATTAAGTTTTACTCATATGTACGAATTTCCGTCAAGCTTTCTCAGAAACTGTACATGGGATTGATTTGAAACTTGGTGAGATGGTTCAGCTATATGTCCTAAGCAACTTTCAGACCTGTCGGACATCTACTTCCTGTTAAGCACTGGGCAGATATGAAAATCTACTTGAAAACTTCCATCAACCTTAATTTCTCAGAAACTGTAAATGGGAATGATTTGAAGCTTAGTAGGATGGTTCAGCATGACCAACTATACATTCTAACTAACTGTCAGACTTTTCGGACTTTTACTTCCTGTTTTATGATGGGCCGATCCGAAATCGTCCTTTTCATACATACACATTTTTGTCAAGCTTTTCTCGGAAATGGGAATTATTTGAAACTTGGTATGATGATTCAGCATGACTAACTATACTTCCTTAGTGAGTTTCAGATTTTTCGGACATTTACTTTCTGTTTTGGGCCAGCGGGGGCATCTGTGTCCCTTGGACCTTGGACACATTCTTTATTAATAGAAGCATTAAGCTTGTTTCCCAATCCAGGGTAAATAAATATGGCAATTGCAAATTGAACAAAAAATAACCAAAATTTTTGTCCAAGATTTTCTGTTATGACTTTAATATATATAGTACATCCTGTTTATCAAATACTTATCATGTATTTAGATATAGTGGACATGAATGCAAAAATTTTTGTCACACTTCTCTAAGCAACTCAATCTGATATTTTGCATATACATTTGTAGCTTAGTTTTAGTCCCATATTTTTAGCAATTTTATGCTAATATATTTATGTCATCTACTTCCTGTTTGCCATAAATGTAAAACTTTGCAGTTTCTTTACCAGTTACATGGAATCAACCTTATTCTACATGTACAGTCCCATGTGGGGATAGCATGTTTTGTTTTGCGCCTTGGTCATCTATTCCTGTTTGCAGTTTATACAGGTTTTTGGTTACATATGCAACATTTCCATACACATGGCATTATTTGGATGGTTGGAGTATTACAAAACCACATGTACTAGTGAGCATGAGTGGATAGATTTACTTGTTTTCTCATATTATGGTATCATTGAAGTAAAGAAGTCCAAAGTAACTAACCCATCACGGTGGGCCATCACCAACCCAGTCAATATCATTTATAAAAGTAATATGTGGATCTTGTCTTTCTAGCACATATTCCATATTCTTTCGTTTTTGATACAAGAGTAAATTTTAATACCTTCATTGATCTAATCAGAATTTCTTTAATGTTTGTACTTAATTATTTTCAGGGGTAAAGATTTTAGGAAATCCTTCCAAAAACTTGGTGAGCTGACCTGCCTTTACACAGATGCTGCTCATTTGGCACTTACTGCTACAGCAACAAAATCGGAGATGAAAAGACTATGTGATGTTTTAGAATATAGGAATACAAACTTCATCATTCAAAATCCAGATAGACCAAATATATTTCTTGAAATAAGAGAGAGACTTCCAAATATTTACAAGTTTCAAAAATTTGACAAAATCCTTGAAGATATAATATCCGACTTTAGTAAAATGCTCTCTCAATATCCTGTAACAATTGTTTATTGTGACAGTTTGGAAGCCATTGGGTACAGCTACGTATACACTGAACAAAAATTGGGACCAAGTGCTTACACCCCAGCAGAGCAAATACCAGAAAACCGTATTTTTGCTCAGTACCATAAGGATTATGCAGACAAAATGAAGACATATATTGTTACAGAGTTGACAAAGCCCGAGCCAAAACTGAGACTTGTTTTTGCTAGTGTAGCATTGGGAATGGGTTTGAATGCACCCTCTGTTTCCCAAATAATCCATTTTCGTCCTCCAACTACTTTGGAGAAATATTTTCAAGAAATTGGCAGAGCAGGAAGATCTGGACAGAGTGCAAAAGCAATTATGTATTTTAACAAAAATGATGTGGCTAGTAACCGTAAAGGCTTTGATTCAAGTGTAAAAGATTATGTCTGTACTAATCAGTGCTTAAGGAAACATTTGATGAACTATTTTGGATTCGAGCACACACAGTTCAATTTAGATACTCAGAGTTTATGTTGTTCTAACTGCCGTAAATTACATGTTCAGTCATAGAGTCAGTACTACATTTAATTTAATTCTGACTCCATGTGCATTGGGATGTAATGGTGTTCAGCTACTACATGTACTTGGGCATATGCATATCAAGTGTCATCAACCTAGGACTTATAGTTCTTGAGATATGGAGGTGCTCATAAAACCATTATATATATTGAAAATCGTTAGTCACTCGTCACACAATCAGAAAATCAAGGTCAAAAGATGGGGATGCAACTATGCTAAGCCACTACTGAAGCATACATGTATGCATAACAATTTTCATTAACCTAAGGCTTATAGTTCTTTAGATATGGAGGTGTTCATAAAACCTTAAGATGGGGATGCAACTGTGCTAAGCTACTACTGGGGCACATGCATACCAAGTTCCATCAACCTAGGAATTATAGTTCTTGAGACAAGAAATAAATACATGTGTATATCAATACTTCTAGTTTCTGAGATCAACATTGCTATTAAATGTATTGAAAATAATCAAAGTCACTCAATCAGAAAATCAAGGTCAAGGCCAAAAGATGGGGATATACCTGTGCTCAGCTCTTATTGGGGCATATGATTGCAAGTTTCAACCTAGGACATAGATATGGAGGTGCTTATGAAACCTTAACATTGCTATAATATACACGTATACTGAAATTGTCAAAGTCACTCAATCAGAAAATCAAGGTCAAAAGATGGGGATGCAACTATGGAGGTGCTCAAAGAACCATAAGTGTGCTAAGCTACTGCTAGGGTACATGCGTACCAAGTTTCATTAACCTAGGACTTACAGTTCTTGGAACAAAAATCATGTCTTGCAATGCGCATCATCAATATCCTCTGTGCTGGATTTGGCTTCCTTGTTCGAACATTTTGGTTTTGAGTACTTTTAGTTTTCAATAGTTTTGGTTTTTGACGATTCAAATGACGATAGGTTACTCCTTCAAATATCCATATATAGCATAACCAAATTAACATTTTATACATGTTTTGGTATTTGTATTTTGTATCATAATTTTATCTTTATAATTAGATGTGTTAAATAAAGTTTCTTGATTTCATAATACCGAATTCCCTTCATGAGAAACCACACTTTATCCTCAAAGGATAACACCCCTTTTTTTGTGATCAATCAAACATGAAGTTGGTGAGGCATGTTATTAGTTCATATCCTGATGTATATGTGTATACATGTATTAAGTTTATGTACTTCCTTCATGAAAAACAAACTTGAACCTGAAGGTAAACCAATAAACGGAAATGGACTTTAACCATTCTTCTGTAAGTGCATGGCCATCCATGTAGAAAATATAGGTTACAGTCAGCATCCGAAGCATGCATTGTTCTTAGCATCATTAAGTGCACCTACCATGCCAATATGATTGATGTGGCACTTCTCAGTAAACATCTATCGATCTTAAGTTTACCATTCTTTTGTAAGTAGGCGTGGACACCGATGCCGGGGGTATCACAAAAGCCCCACTCACTTTCGTGAGGTGAGCTAAAATTGGAGGTTACAAAAATTGATCTGTTATTAGACAAGAATAAACTTGCAAAGAAAAAAATTCAAAATCGACCATTTTTAAAATAGTTTTGAATTTGCTCCCCAAATGCATAAAGTCTTGCAAAAACATCAGCACTGCATCCACCGCCAGAAAGATTACCTACAAATATGTCTTACTTTTTGAGAATATTTGTGATAGGCAATACAAGAGTTAACACTCACATGACTAAAGCATGTTTTGCCTGTCGGCACCATCACAAAACTCATTAAAGGTCTACCTAGGCCTTACATTAAATAAATAAGGATAGGGCCAAAACAAAATATATGCTTGTTTCCTGCTTCCTACTTTTGAAAATTAGGGTAGGTACATGTAGGTAGGAAAATTATTTTTTTTTACAAAATTATTTTACATTGAGTCAATGGGGAAGCAATCCGAACTTTAACGGTGCTTGTTCCAAAATGCCAATAAAAACTTTAGGGTAGGGCAAAAAAAATAGGGTAGGTAGGGAAGCAGGAAACAGACATATATTTTTTTTTGGCCTAGTTAAGGTCAAGGTCAACTGACAGGTGACAGAGTGACATTTCACCACCACAAAGACTATGTAACATTTGAAGTTGTTCTAGATTCCATAGTTACTGAGAAACAATAAAAAAAAAGATCAAGAGGTCTGAAAAAAAATCTATGTCCACAGAGTCGCTGAACTATGAAAATGGGATCAGGGTTAAACAGCATGGAGAGTGTTGCGTATACCATACCACCAAGTGTCTATAAAACCAAATATTACTTTTCATTTAATTCATTTTCCACAAAGAGGTTTTCTGGCCTGAAAAAAACATCTAAGTCCACCGAGTCATTGAACCATGAAAATGGGGTCAGGGTCAAATAGCATGGGGTGTGTTGCATAGACCATATTCCCAACTGTCCATATACTAAATATCAGATGCCTAGCTATTATACTTTTCTCTCAAATCATTTTCCACAAAAGTCTAACAAAAAGATTAACGCCGCCGCCAGAAAGCAATACCCATGATACCTATGTCTCGCCTTCAGCGACTATTCGTTGCAGGCGACTCAATAAAAACTCATTTTTAAACACTGATTATTTTGAAATTTGGCTCAATCAAAGTTCAATAAATCAAAACACTATTTTGTCACTCTAATAAATTGTTTTTTTAAACTTCATCATGACCTTCGTCCTCCTCGTCATCTACAAAGCTAAGTGGTAACCCAAGCTTTAGTCGAGCAACAGTGTCTGTTATTTTAATTGAAAGCAGTTTCTTGTCAAACTGAAAAGGTGTTTCCGCCACTTTACTGAGCTTTGACAGTTGTCTCCCTGGTATGTTGGTCCAAATATTTAATGACTTGAGAATATTTACCAACAATGTCAAATCGCCTTTATCGTTTTTTTTCTTGTGTCTGCTTCCCTTATCCTTAATTTTCACAATATCATCGAAGTTTGATGTAATTTCATTGACAACTGATGCTGCTTTAGAGACTGTTATTATTGCATGTTCTGTCTTATTAGCACCTAAGCCTCTGATAAGATCCTTTAACACTCTGACTTGATTCTCCTTTTGCATGTCTGCTGCTTTATTTCTGCCTTTACCTCCTTTTGGATTAACATAAGATGCCAAGCGCACCCGTAAAGATAGTCTTGGTGATAGCATTACTTCAGTTTTAAGTATATAGTCAACACATTCACAAAAATATTTTGATAATGCACTGTGACTATAAAAGAATGGAATCATCTGCTTTAGCAAAATGTTTGTTCGATAAATGTCACCTTCACGAATAGTGTCATTAAAGTTTAAAATAATAAAATACCATTGCATAAAATTTTTAACGTAGTTGTTAATGTCGTCTGCTTGATTGATTTTAGGACAATATTTAATAATTAAATTGATCATGCCATTCTGAGTTGGAAAGGATATTCTACAGCCTGTCTTAGTGTTTTCCAAAGGTGCTGATACCAGATATGTAACATTGTTTATACAAAGTTGAAATGTCACTTTTCCATCCTCAACACGAGATGTCACATTTAGAATTTGTCCTGTAGAGACAATTGTCACCTGCATATCAACTTCTTTTCTATCATCCTAAAAAACAAAGATTGAAATAAACTGTTAACATAGATATATGTCTCGCCTGTCGCAGCTGGACACAGAAAAATAAGAAATTAAGTGGCGGTGATAAGTAGTTACTGAGAAAACTGTTACGCAAATTTCTTCCCTGCCCGCACGCCGCCCGACATTCACCATTTTATAACCTGGATTTTTCACTTCGTGAAATCCGACTAAAAACTGATCTGTACTGAAGCTAATGCAACTGCATACCCAATATCAATGGTGTACCATAACTAGTTCATGTTAAACAGATGTAAGAAAACACATTAACATTTAGCTTTTAAAATTAGTATAAAATCTCAAAGTCACTAGACCGTGACTGCAGAATCATACAGATAAAATCCCCTTGAAAATGATCTGTATTAATGCAAATGCAACTGCATACCAAATATCAATGGTGTACTGTAACTGCTTCATGCTAAACATCTACTTAAGAAAAAAGGTTAACACTGGCAAAATCAGTATAAAATTGCAAAGTCAGTAGACCGTGACTGCAGGAGCATGAAGATGAAATGCTTTTGAAACTGATCTGTACTGATGCTAATGCAACTGCATACCAAATATTAGTGATGTACCATAACTAGTTCACATAAAACAGACTTAAGCAAAAACCTTAACAATTGTGAACACCGCCGCCCTTGGAATCACCATACCTAATCTCGCCTTTCCTGACAGGCTTGACAAAAATGTCAAGTCATTCAATGGATAATGTAGGTGACCCAATTATACAGGTGTACCCACTGAAAATTTTATCATTGTACCAATGATTGTTGCTGATATATGACCAAAACTTTAACCTACATCATGTGAAAATGGGATTAAGGTCAACTAATTTAACTTGATTTCATGTTGCTACATTTTTTAGTTGTCATTCATTTGTGGTTTTATGTTGTTTGTCTCTTTGTGTTGTCTTTGTTGCTCTCGCTCTGATTTTGTCTTCGAAATTTCAGATTTTTGATATTTGGATGCTCCTTTAGGTACCTCATTGCTTCTTTCAAAGACCCAAAATCAAAATTAATGGCTTCTGAATTAACTTACATCAAATTGAAATGGGATGAGACTGCAATCCAAAACCTGGTCCATTAAAGAATCAAATATTTGTTCTTTTTTTTGATTCTGTAAATATTTCATATTTTTCTTTATTAACACATGCTTTGGAGTGTCATCCATGCTTTCCATTTGAAACAATTTCATCACAAGTGTTAGTAAATATGCCTTCCCAACTAGCAAAATAAAGTCTTCATGTGCCTGAAAAAAAAATAAAATAAAGAAATGGAGCAGTCGCACATGACGGCTAATCCCCTCGGCCGTCATATCTATGTAAATTTAGTAGTTTTCTGTAAGGTGACCCAATTTTGGTATGGATGCTGGGTACTATCTACAATGTACCCACTGACTAAATATCATCTCTCTATCACTTCAAGTTGGTGAGATATGGAACTTAACCAAAACTTTAACCCGAGTCATCCATGTGGAAAATGTAGGTCAAGGTGACATAATTTTGGTACTGATGCTGACTCCCATCAAAGATGTACCCACTGACCAAGTATCATCGCTCTATGATGTTTAGTTTTTAAGTTATTGAAACTCCATTGGGCTTGGGGATAATAAAATGTTTAACATTAATCTGTTTACAATAATTTCTCTTTCATACACAATGTTGAAAAAAAATGTTCTTAAGATCAAGCCCAGAGATTTTTATAATTTCTGATGTCCATGCTCTACTGTATTCATTCAAAGCCCAAATGATACCAAATATTTTTTTACTGACAATAAATTGAATGCAAATTATTTCAAATAAAATTTAAATAAACTTTATTGAAATTCAATTTAATTAAAGACCTGACAGATTTCATTCTTCACAAAAACAAGAGTTAACACTAAAGTATGTCTCGCCTGCCAGCACCATTAGAAACAAAAATTTGTTCTTACTTCTGCCATGTTTCCATAAATTTATAAGGATTTTCAGTTTCTGTGATGAAAAGGTATTTATAAAACTTAAACATTGCTAATAATGCTAATATATGCAATAAAAATAGTCAAAGTCACCCAACCGGAACATCAAGGTCAAAAGATGGGGATGCAATTACTGGGGCATATGCATACCAAGTTTCATCAACCTAGGACTTATAGTTCTCGAGATATGAAGGTGCTCATAAAACCTTAACAAAAAGTTGATGCCGCCGCCGGTAAAGTAACACCTACATGTATGTCCCGCTCTGCTTCTCAGACGAGACAAAAACTGCTCGTTTGTACAACTGCACTGTCAAACATGTATTTTCTACATTAAAACTCACTTCAAATCGGCTTTTAACTTGTCCATTCACATTTGTCCTCTGAATGTGCATTTTTAAATTGGCTAGTGTCACAGGATCACGACAAGTCTTTGTGTTGAAAAATCGTTTATACAATTTCTGGAAAAAAAATAATTAAATATCATATTATATATTATTAACATTACAGTTATTTCAGCTAGTCACATAACATTAATAAAGAAGATTGAAAATTACATGTTTAATGATGAACATAAAGAAGAGGTGTGGCCTATAAAAGTATGTCTCACTTGTTAGCACCATAGTAAAATACATTTTAAGCAATGTAATAAAGTTCCCATGAGTAACAGCAAGCTGCACCTACTGGCGAATTAAACATTGATGTATATGCTACTGACTTATCATGCTTATCAGAACCATGAATTTAAGAATCCACAAACTGGTTTATTTTCTTTTATCAATCTGTGAAAATTGGTACCCAACAAAACTAGAATACTGACAAAGTCAGAAAGCACCCCGCAGCAAAATATCTAAGTGTTTTCAAAATCATAACAAAATTTGATTATGGACACGCTCCATATAATGTGTATGAAACTTCAGAGCTGTATTGTTAATAGCATTTAAGCTTTAATTTTCTCTAAGTCCGATTCTCACAATCTGTGATTTTAAAAAAAAATGAAGTTTTTTCCAAAAATATAACAGATTTGCATGAAATTTTATTATGCAAATCATGACATGCTACTTAGCAACAGTACGAAATTTCAGAAATATGTTGTTAAAGGTTTTTGAGTTTTTGTATTCACAAAAATTGTTGACGAACGGACAGACAGACAAAGTGAAAACTAAAGGGAGTGTGCATCTTCAATGTTGGGCCCTAATAAATAAATCCATAGTAATCTCCTGTACATTGAGTTAAGGAACAAACATTTTGATTTGGGTTATTTTTAAAATCAATATACATGTATATTTTTGTTTGAACTGTCCTGATTTTATACATGTACCTTTACTCTTCAATTTGTTACACAGTATTGTTAATAAACATGAACTTTATTATTCTTCCATCTGACCACCCTCCACCCCAAAATAAAATATAATGGTTGCTTCCTAGTCCCTAAGCATCTAATTTTTATTTACATGTAATTTTAAAATAAGCCAACCTCAAGAAAATCCATAAGGGTATGGAACATTTCCACGATGACTGGGTGAAGATGTTCTAAGCGCTCAGTTTGTGTGTGGCATCCTCTTTTTAAGTTAATGGCAGACTGTAAATTTACCCTTGTCAGTTGGTCTCCACCAACAGGAATTTTTAACTTGTCTAGATCTCCACCTAAAAAATATTACAACATGTCATATGATACGCACACAAGGACATCAATGATGTAAAACCATTGACCGTAGCACATTTTGAGTGAAGCCAGCTCTTCATGGGAAAAATGTGCGACCGGTCAAGGGTTTTACACCATTTTACATGCATATGAAACATAAAAATACAAACATTCAATTATTATAATTACATTTTAATTCTTGTTCAAAAAATTCCTTCAGGGAATATATTGTCTATATAATTGTTCAATTGATTACCAGTCTTAAAACGTTTCGGCCAAAGGCCTTCTTCAGTTTCTTTTCTTAATTGTTGTTTTCTACATCTTGTCTGCTTTCAAACTTCAACAGTTGAAGTTTGAAAGCAGACAAGATGTAGAAAACAACAATTAAGAAAAGAAACTGAAGAAGGCCTTTGGCCGAAACGTTTTAAGACTGGTAATCAATTGAACAATTATATATACATTTTAATGTTAAAAATTCTATTTGCTTTTTGATCATTTTTTTTCAATCAATAGCATGTATTTTTGCAGTCATGGCAGTTGTTTTTATTTGTGCAGTAGTACACATTTGTGACGTAATGGTTCAATTACGGTCATGTGAAACAATGTCTTTCATCGAGTAATGAAAGACAGTCCAATCGACCGATTAACTAATAGTTGTCGTATTTTAATTATATCTTCTTGAATCACTTTTACCCTATTGCTGTTTGCCCCTACATGTATGTTCTATTTATAGCCCCGGCGGTCATTTTTTTACGAATCGAAAATCCAATAGTTTTGTAGAGGACACCATATATAAGAAATAACCACACCAAGTTTAGTTGCATTCTGTCAAGTGATTTCAGAGAAGAAGATTTTTGAAAATAGACGATAATGAGATGTGGAATAAGTTGAACAGATAGACAGACGCCACGTGACGGCAATAGCTGTCCTGGATGAGAAGCAATCTACAATTAAAATGCTAACAGAATACTTGCCTCTGCCTGCTTTTGAGTAGATAGTGTTTATATGCTTCTCAAACTCGTCCATAATTTCAATGCACTGGTCATGATACATCTCATTTTTCATTTGAAGAGGAAGCCAAAACATTGCAGACTTTTCAGACATAACGTTTTCCATGTTGTGTGGAATATGTGTAGGTATAATCGAATTCATCCATTCAAATCCTTCAATATTCTCTGATAGCTGTCTACCTATCAAGTACTTAAGTGTTTTACGATACAATTTCATTTCTTCGGCAGAGGGGACAAAAAGATTGTAGTTTATGTTGTTGGGATCTCCTACAGGTGCAGAATCATCAAGGTGGTTGAATTGTGCGCGGTCAAATGTAAAATCTGATGCAAAATAGTGGTAGTCCCTATTTTTATTATCCATCCGGATATCATTAGTTTTTACATACAGATCAAGATTATCTCCGTTCAGCTTGCCATCTCTGCCTTCCATGCAATGGATGATAATTTGGTCAAAACAGTAGTCAGAAAAGCTTTCAAGCAGATGCCTCTTTGACTCATGGGACAGAGTAATATGTACTTTGTTTAATCTTTCAAGAAGCTAAAAAAAGATAAAAAGGCATTCTTAATGAATAATTACATACATGTATATAAATTTTGACAGATGTGACTAATACACTTGCAAAACTAAATGTACAGTTACATTATACTTACATGACTTAAGGATGGTCACTCCTGAACTCTTTTATATCAAAGATTTTAAGATTTTTGATGGAAATGATAGATAAATGTCTACTTAATAAAATGACAAAAAGAAAACTCTATGTCCGTGTGCTCGTTTCCGAGATATATGACGTCAAAAATTTGGCGGGAAGTCAGACTCCTCTAGATTTTACATAACTTTATCATTGTGACGTTTTTGACCTTAAAAACTATGAAGTTGTATCAAGAATTTCAAGATTTTTTTTACAATTGGTTTCTAAGGTCTAAACAATCGGAAAATGTCATAAAAAATAGGGGTCAGTGTGCAAAAAAATTCTTCAGTAATTTAAGGTAAAGTCTGGAGGAGTTCCGAAATTAGATTGAAATTCTGAAACATGAAGAGTGACCATCCTTAATAAAGGGAAGGTAAGTGTCTATGGGACACAGATGCCCCTCATATGCAACACAAAAAGAAGTTAATATCTACATATAAAAAGTTTATTTTCAGATCCCCCGGACTTCAATATGTAAAATAAATTTAAAAGAATTTAAGTTAAGACCTACATACATTTTTGTACATGTACAATGTACATTCATGACATTCGTAATTTCTATCATAGACGATAAAGAGATGTGGAATAAGTGTATGCGACACAACTAACATAATGAAACGGGAATTTAAAAAATCACAATGGAAAACAGCCAGCAGTCTTTAACATGACCATAGGTCGCTGCTCGCCGTCTTGCATTGGCCCAAGACTAAAATTACAATACATAAGTATCAAAACCAATCCCTAAATTATCAACGAAAGACCCATTTCTGGACATAGAACAATAAACAGTCATGTCTTTATAAAAAACTGTAACTGCACAATAAAATGTATTTACAACTGTATAAATTTATAAGAATAACGACCAATATTAACTTAAAATTTACCTCAGCACAAAATATCATGTATATTTGGAATTTGAATCATTTAAGGTACACAATGTAAATCTTCATAACAATAACATGTCAATATATAAGTACTGGTACCTTTTTGTTTAAATTCCTTAATTCTGGCTACAAGCTCAAGATATCTTCAGTAGGTAAAACTGAAAAAGCAACACAAAAATAATGCATGCATAATGTAACAAAACAATAAACTGAATAAACTAAATAAACTGAAGGCTGGCCAATCTTTATAGTCATGATAGTTGAAATATATATTTCTCACAGTTTTAATTCTTTTGGAAAACATGATCACCTGATATTTAGGGACGGACCATTTAACTCGAGGGGGGGGGGGCTCTTGGTTTTTTGTTTTGGTCAGAAATTTTTTATTTATTTAAGGCGTCGCGACAGAATATTTTTTTTCATTATAAGCATTATTTTTTATAGCAGAAATCCTTCTTCAGAATATTTTTTTTCTTACCCTCTGCTGTCAGAATATTTTTTTCATCAAAATAATTTTCAAAATATTTTTTAAGGAAAAAACCAAGGCCCCCCCTGCAAGTTAAATGGTCGGTCCCTCAAATGGCAATGAAAAATTTAAATGAGCTACATATCCATGTATAAAAAATTTGGAAATGTTTACATGTTATACATGTATGGCGCCTATTGGCAACATTTTCGATGGTTTAAATTCAGGTTAGTATGGCCACTATGGAACATACATTTAGCTGTGCACACATACTGCAATGGTTGAACTGTTCACTTGACCCTTTGGATCGATCCTATCAGGTGATCTAAAAATACTAATGACTACATGTATATATAAAGACTGGCAAGCCTGTAAACTGTTTAAACAAACAATATATATATGCAACACTATGGAAGCCCATTAGTGCCAAATAAGACTGAAACATTTTTATTTAACAGGAGACCGCTACTTAAAAGATGGCGGCCGCCACTTACTATCTGGCGGCCACAACTTAATTATCTAGCTGGCGCCACTTATTATATGGCGACCGCTACTTAATTAAATGACGGCCGCCAGATAGATTAAGGGGCGACCACCATATAAATTAGGTTGCGGCCACCATATAATAACTCTCGGCCGCCAAATAATTAAGTGGCAACCACCATATAATAAGTGGCGGCCGCCAGATAGTAAGTGGCGGTCTCTTGATAAATTAAAAATGTTTTAGTCTAAGTTAACACTAATCATGCTAATGGGCTTCCAGACAACACTGTATAATGCTGTAAATTCTAAAAATTCCCTTCATTTTTTTAATGCAATCAGTTCTAGTATATCACAAGGTATAATGAAAGGAAACACTGGCAATAAAAAAATCATTCATTACAAATTACTGATTTTGATGCATATTGTCTAGTTATTTTGATCGAAATAAAAATAAATTATGATTTCGTTTCGTTTTGTAACAATCAATTATTCTGGAATTTGGCACAAACTGCTTATAAAAAAAAATTGAAAATATCACAAAATGAAGCCAGGGCCAATATATATAAGCAGTTTGTGAACCTACTCCTTTGCACCACACTTGGAAGTTTGACTGAGGTGATCCCTGCTAATTGTACATGTACATGTATATGTACATTTACCAAAAATACAACAAATATCAAGTTAAACTGTACATGTACCTTATTATCTGCATGAAACTGGATTGCAAGGGCTGTATATATCCGCTGTATGGCTGACATCTGTTTGTTTCTACCATGCATAATCATTGCATAAATCGTTGCAATTGTTACCACTTTAGTTTCTAATGTCATTTTGTCTCCAAGACAAATTGTCAAAACTTTAAACAAAAATGGACATTTAGATTCCATTTCATTAACCGCCTTAGCAAAACAATTGTCATGCATCAAGGAATCCGGCTTCCGTTGCCATAAAACACTTTTACCAGGCACACAAAGTTCCTTCAATTGCCTTTCAAGACATAAAAGTTGATCTTGATCCTCCTGCATGGTTGGATTTTTTATAGACACATTTTTAAGAGCAGTTAAAACTTCATCATTACATGTAGATGTTACTTGATTACTGTCTTTACTCATGTTACTATTCAAGTGGTACTCATGGTCAGCATTAGAGGGCATACATGTTGTAGATGTAGTGAATACTGAACTACCGGTACTTGAAAATGGTCTATTGTAATCATGATCACTCATGCTAACATGCAAGTTTCCTGTCAACAAACAGGATTCAATATTGTCATCGTTCTCATTATCATTGTCTACACACGGAATCAAACATCTTTTCACTTTTGGCTCTGGTTCTGCACTTTTCCTAATCGTTTTGTCAATGGACAAGGTCTTCAATTTTTCTATAGAGTTCTTTAAATTATCGGCTACAGAGTTGTTCTTAATTGTTTTGTCAATGGACATGATGGACAAGGTCTTCAATTTTTCTACAGAGTTCTTTACATAATCAGCTACAGAATTTTTCAATTTAGATGGAGGGGTTTTAGCTAATCTTTTACCTTTCTTCATACGGTCATTATATCTATCCATTGCCTCCTTACGAAATGATAAATAGGACACCATTTTTTTGTTGCAAACTTCACACATCTCGATGCTACTGACATTGTTTCTATCAACAACTACAGATAAAAATTCCTCGAAAGTCTCTTTGTAACGTTCCTTTATCGCCTTGTTGTGTGAAAACACATGTAAACGTCGCTTGTCAGATCCACATGAAACACAGTAACCCATATGATTGAATTTGCGTGGAGTATCCATGGGCGCAGCCATTTTGTCTTGTATCGGGATTACTTTTCGTCAATCACGTGTTACAGAAAGAAGTCCAATATGGTGGTAACCAATCACATCCGAGGTGATGGTGACGGTCATACTAATCAGCGCCCGAGGGCGCCCGAGATGATATTTAGCGCCCGAGAGGAAAAATTAGCGCCCGAGCATTATATTTTTATTAAAATGACTTAAATATGATAAAATATTGTTGTTTGATCGTCTATATTCAATAAAACACGTGAGTAAATCACATGGAGTAAATCGGAGCCATAATTTTTTTGAAAAAAGGGAGGGTCTAAATGCTCCATACATGCTTGAAATTTAGAGTCATTGTAAGACTTGAAATCCTATAAGATAATCAAACTGTAAGTTTATTAAGTATTAAGTTGAAATACACTGTTTGAGACCCCAAAGTGATAAAGAAAATACCACATTGATTTTTTCTATGATTATATACATCAAAATTTATTGGTACCGGGAAGGGGGTATGCATTTGTAACTTAAAAAAATAGTTCTATCTTTGTAGTGAACTTGAATCATCTGGACTTTCTTTTTAAAAGTAAAAACTTATTTGTCTGTGGTCATTTCTTGTTGGAACATCATGCCGTCTACTTAAGTCCTAAAATTAAACCAACAAACAAAGGTTCTCCTTTCTGAGCATGTAGAACATGCAGAACAAACTGTCATATATATGCAGCATCGGATGTGATTCCTGCGGTACATGGTTCCATCCGCAGTGTGAAAAGCATTGGACGAATTTGATGTTTTTGTGACGAACGAAACTATGCCATACACATGCAATGGATGCTTCAGCGACGAAATGAAGCATATTCTTACACATCAGCTTTGAAAAGACTGACGGAGGTGAAAAATTCTCCAGAAGTTTAACAAAAATCAATTAAATTAATGTCTCACCTATACATATTTTCGTTTTTATTTATTTATTTGTTATTGCTTTTAGCATAGACCTTTATATTAAATATACAGGTCTATGCTTTTAGTGCACGGTCATCATTTTACATAGTATTAACGCCTGGTCTAAAAATCATTATATGAACCTATAATCAGTGTGTTCACCAACAAAGTGATTAACAATTATTAATCTAATTAACAACAGTGAATTTTACATTTATTGTACAAACATAAGTCACGCTCAAATATCAATCCAATTAAATTTGAATAATTATAATTACTGATTGATATTATGATACCCGACTAGCTTGGTAACAGATATCTAATTCATAAAGTCGTGATACAAGTCTTAAGCTTCACAATATTTACGTATTTCTTAAAGTGAAAAACAATTTCAATTCTGTTAGTTATGCGGGATATTGCCATTTCTGTATGTAGTTCCCAATCATACTTATGGGAATGATTAAAGATGTAACTTTACAATTAGTGTATGACAAATTAAGTACATTTGATATAATTATATTAACTATATTCATTTCCATTGCCAAAATCTAAGGTAAATACCAATCAAACATTCAAAATATGTACTCGGGCGCTAATTCTTCCACTCGGGCGCTAAATTTCACCTCGGGCGCCCTCGGGCGTTAATTAGTATGACCCGATGGTGAGGTACGAGCCACCCGAGAAGTTCCGATTGCCAGAGGACTTGAAGATGTCCAAAAATACCTGCCAATCAAATCTTACCTTCAAAATATGATAGTCTCTACTCCACCAGAGGACTTGAAGATGTCCAAAAATACCTGCCAATCAAATCTTACCTTCAAAAGTTGATAGTCTCTACTCCACCAGAGGACTTGAAGATGTCCAAAAATACCTGCAAATCAAATCTTACCTTAAAGAAGTTGATAGTAGAACTTAAGATGTCCAAAAATACCTTCCAATCAAATCTTACCTTAAAAAGTTGATAGTCTCTGACTTGAAGATGTCCAAAAATACCTGCCAATCAAATCTTACCTTAAAAAGTTGATAGTCTCTGACTTGAAGATGTCCAAAAATACCTGCCAATCAAATCTTACCTTAAAAAGTTGATAGTCTCTACTCCACCAGAGGACTTGAAGATGTCCAAAAATACCTGCCAATCAAATAAAAAAATACAAATCACATAACAAGTAAACATAGCGTAAAGTTCCATTGATTACTAGTAGTATCAGTCTTCTTTTTTTTTTTTTTTTTTTTTTTGGTGAATTGCATGTTTAAGTTAAACTTGTGCAACATATTTATCTGAATTCATTCTTAAAGTATAAATGATACTAGTTGAAAATTCGAGATTGTAAAAATAAACTTAAATGTTACAAGTTTTAATTCACACTTACATCCCTATCCAGCCCCAGGACCTCTAGTGGTTCTTTTGACACATATGTTCCACTTCTACAAGTATTGGTCAATATTTCCTTTTCCTACAATGATAAATAAAAAATTATGATGCAAAAATATCTGGCATTATCAACAAAAGTTTGAACTTCTCGCACTCAAGAAAATTTACTCTTTTCAGATTCAAATTCAAAATTTGAAATATTTATCTATTATTTTTTTCCACCCATGCATTATCAACAAACAGAAGAGCTAGAAGAACTAGACCACTGAAACATTATTATTTTTCCATGAAAAAAAAAGACCAGATGTCCTACCCCTATAATATCTCCAGGTCTGTGGAATTCCGCTAGCTGTCTCCTCCTTTCCTCAGGGTCAATATTGTCTCCTAAACATCTGGACACAGCTAAACAAACATACAAGAAATTGAATACTTTATGAAAAACTGACAAGCAAACCCTCTTTATACATCATTGTCACTAAGCAATAATAGACTTTACCTATTATTCAAATTATCCATTCAGAAAAGTAGACGATAAAGAGATGTGGAATAAGTTTTAGTGTAAGCGACGAAACGGCAATATAAAAATCACAATGGAAAACATTTTTAGCTCACCTGGACCGAAGGTCCATGTGAGCTATTACCATCACTTGGCGTCCGTCGTCGTCGTCGTCGTCTGTCGTCGTCGTCGTCTGTTAACAATTTTTCAAAAATCTTCTCCTCTGAAACTACCGAACAGAATTTAATGAAACTTGGTATGAATGATCCTTAGGGTGTCCTGCACCAAACTTGTGTTTTGATTTTTGATCCGTCAAAAAACATGGCCGCCGTTACTAAAAATAGACTAGGGGGGTCAGACTACTGTTTTTGGCTTATAAATCAAAAAGAATAAGAGAAAGAGGAAATCTGAGGCCACGTTACTGATTCAGCATCAAAAGCTCTACAAAAGTCTCCATTTGGTCAAAGTTGTCAGATGACCCCTTATAGGGGTTACGCCCCCTTGAAGGTGGAAAATAGCATTTTTTCATGTTTTTGGCCTACAGAATGAAAACTATTGCAGATAGAGATTAGCTCTTGCTTGCTTAAATGTTCAGCTCATTTAACTCTACAAAAGTCTCCATAGGGTCGAAGTTGTCAGATGACCCCTTATAGGGGTTACAGCCCCTTAAAGGTGAAAAATAGCGATTTTTCATGTTTTTGGCCTACAGAATGAAAACTATTGCACATAGAGATTAACTGTTGCTTGCTTAAATGTTTAGCTCATTTAGCTCTACAAAAGTCTCCATAGGGTCGAAGTTGTCAGATAACCCCTTCTAGGGGTTACGGCCCCTGAAAAATAGCATTTTTTCATGTTTTTGTCCTTCAGAATGAAAACTATTGCACATAGAGATTAGCTGTTGCTTACTTAAATGTTCAGCTCATTTAGCTCTACAAAATTTTCCATAGGGTCGAAGTTGTCAGATGATCCCTTATAGGGGTTACGGCCCCTGAAAAAATAGCGATTTTTCATGTTTTTGGCCTACAGAATGAAAACTATTGCAGATAGAGATTAGCTGTTGCTTGCTTAAATGTTCAGCTCATTTAGCTTTACAAAATTCTCCATAGGGTCGAAGTTGTCAGATGACCCCTTATAGGGATTACGGCCCCTGAAAAATAGCGATTTTTCATGTTTTTGTCCTACAAAATAAAAACTATTGCAGATAGAGATTAGCTGTTGCTTGCTTAAATGTTCAGCTCATTTAGCTCTACAAAATTCTCCATAGGGTCGAAGTTGTCAGATGACTCCTTATAGGGGTTACGACCCCTGAAAAATAAAGATTTTTCATGTTTTTGGCCTACAGAATGAAAACTATTGCAGATACAAGATTAGCTGTTGCTTGCTTAAATGTTCAGCTCATTTAGCTCTACAAAATTCTCCATAGGGTCAAGTTGTCAGATGACCCCTTATAGGGGTTACGGCCCCTGAAAAATAGCGATTTTTCATGTTTTTGGCCTACAGAATGAAAACTATTGCAGATAGAGATTAGCTGTTGCTTGCTTAAATGTTCAGTTCATTTAGCTCTACAAAATTCTCCATAGGGTCGAAGTTGTCAGATGACCCCTTATAGGGGTTACGGCCCCTGAAAAATAGCGATTTTTCATGTTTTTGGCCTACAGAATGAAAACTATTGCAGATAGAGATTAGCTGTTGCTTGCTTAAATGTTCAGTTCATTTAGCTCTACAAAATTCTCCATAGGGTCGAAGTTGTCAGATGACCCCTTATAGGGGTTACGGCCCCTGAAAAATAGCGATTTTTCATGTTTTTGGCCTACAGAATGAAAACTATTGCAGATAAAGATTAGCTGTTGCTTGCTTAAATGTTCAGCTCATTTAGCTCTACAAAATTCTCCATAGGGTCGAAGTTGTCAGATGACTCCTTATAGGGGTTATGGCCCCTTATAGGTGAAAAATGGTGTTTTTGGCCTATACATGTAGAATGAAAACTATTGCAGGTAGAGAAAAGCTGTTGCTTGCTTAAATGTTCAGCTCATTTAGCTCTACAAAAGTATAGGGTCAACATCAAGACCAGGTGAGCGATTCAGGCTCCTGGGAGCCTCTTGTTTGAATCATGCATCGTGCTTAGCATCACTAGGTGCACATACCATATCAATATGGTTGATGTGGCAATTGTCAGTCAGCGGAAATAGACTTCAATCATAATTTTACAAGTGGTCTTCCGAGTGATAAAAAAAAGAAGGTGGCATGCATCCCTATGTGCACCTTCCATGCCAGTTTGGTTCTAGACGAATTTAGCACTTGTCAATTAGCGAGAATTGTTAAGCTGACGCTGACGCTCGGTTCACGATTTTTGATTTCGAATTTTGTGTTTTATGCTTTTCCACCGATTTTGTGTCGGATTTCACATAGTGAAAATCCGGGTTATAAAATGGTGAGAATGAAGGGCAGCGGGCGGTCGGGGGAAATATTTTCGTAACAGTTTTCTCAGCAAGTGCTTGTCACGGCCTTTTGAAATTTAGTATGCAGCATCAGCATGAGGTCCTATAGCGTGGGAATCGATTTTAGATATATTGCTCATCTACTTCCTGTTTACTGACTTAGTTAATTTTTGACATTTTCGTAACAGTTGTCTCAGCAAGTAATAGTCTCTTGATATTTGGTATGCAGCATAAGCATGGGCTCCCGTAGTGTTGGATTTGATTTCAGGTCTGTCGCTCATCTACTTCCTGTTTACCGACTCAATTATTTTTTTTAATTAATGTACAATAGTAGAAAATTTTCATAACAGTTTTCTCAAAACTGCTAATCACAGCCTCTTGATATTTGTTATACACAGCATAAGAATGGGCTCCCATAACGTGGGATTTGATTTCTGGTCTTGCTCACCAACTTCCTGTTTAACGAAATCCGGCCATTTCTGTTTTAGACCCATTTCCCCTTATAACGTTAGGAGACTGGAATCTTGTATAATTAGCCAAATGAATCCCAAATAAAATAAATGTTGGTTATCAACATAAAATTTCAAAGAACAGAAAACAAAAGGTCCTGAATTATAAGGTAGCTGCAAAACAGTTCTCAAATTGTAATCAGAACATACTTACCGACACCCGATAATATCAGATAAAAGAAATCAGCTCTTTGTCCTTCTCTGGCTATCACACGGCATCTGTCAAATCTATAAACGAAAGCCCGGTATATTCAAAGTAGTTTGGAATATGTCCGTCTATTGGGGTATGCATTTAAGATCCAGACGGGCGTCATTGGCTTTTTATCAGTTTACATAATATTACTTTATTTCTGATCTCTTCTTTTATGGGTGCATATACACGATATCATGTACATGGTGTAATCCATACCTAACCACAAATTTAGCTGCATATACCAATTTATATCTGACAGCATTAAAAATTTGATTGCTAGAAAAAAAAATATGCATAGAAGGTTTTGGCTTAGCCTTTTAACGAGAAGTTTAACCATTCATTCTCTAACCTTAAAACCATAACCTTGGTATACTTCAATATCACTTACTTTGAGTACCATCCCTTCCTACAGAGACCTTGCTGTATATGTAAGGGGTAGCTTGAAAATTTGCTGAAATTCCGTAAAACATGCAGCAGCTGAAAAGGACAATCAGTAACAAAAACTAAAAGAAATAGGAACAGAATATCAGGGGAAGTCATACTGTAGCAAAAGTACAATCATGAATATACAATACAACAAATTTAAACCATTAGGTAGAGGTTCAAGCATCAATAATTAATAAATCAATCAGCAGAATACACGCCTTTAATAAAGGTTATAACAAACAAACCGGAATAGATATAGATCGCAATGGTCCTGACTTGGTACAGGCATTTCAAATGAAATTGTTGGTTCAACCAGCTTTTATGGAGCGCCTAACCTTCTTCTTCCATTGCGATCTTAGGGACCGACAGTAACACCCAACGCAACACGGATGTGAAGACATAATAGGGATCTAAGTACAACAATCAGCAAAGCACTAATCAAAGCAATCACTAACCAATACGTTCAACCTAATTTTGAGTTTTATCACCAGTGGCTGCCACGAAGGAATATTTTTATGGACCGTATGAGATGTATTTTCTTGTAACCTTGGTTTAACAGTCGGTCTCGAAGACAGCGGTGATGTATCAAAAAATGAGAAAAATTTGTACAAGCCCTGGAATACCGAATATGTATCAAAAGGTTCTTTTAGTATACTTACCGCTGTAATATCCTTTTCGGTTCTCTTTGATGGTAATTTTTGTAACACGTCTTTTACGGAGTTAACAAAACTTTTCTACAAAGACAGCATGGGAACTTAAGTATTCTACACTTTGACAGAAAGTAAAGGCTAGGAAATTTGTAAATTAAGTGGAATGATTACAATGAATATAATCAGCTTATTTTTTTTTCAAAAGTTACAACTGCCACTTCACTTTTATTTAGATCTATGCTGTGTCTGTTTAGAGCAGTTATCGAATTACCAAGGATAGGGCATTTGACTTTCAAAGCTTCATGTAACACAAAAAGACAAAATATCAAGTGAATGTCAAGAATGAATAAAAAGAGTTTTGTCTACCGAAAAAATGCAACTAAGCATCATGACATCATATGTGTGAGACTGTACCTATTTGTTGTACGCTACCATGACATGATAATATTTACCATTATGAATGGTGCAAATGGTAGATTTAAGTCATGCAATTGGTCTTCATTGGAACTGCTTGTGATTTCTTCAAGCTTAATATATGTGGGTCGTTATGAATCCAGAGTGGGCTGGCAAATGTCATTTCTTTGGTGTGATAAAAATATTTTCGATTTTAAATGTTCACTATTTAAAAGAGAGAAATATCGGTTTATTTCATCTTTTCTGCACCCATGCTAACTAACCTGCCCTATAGACTTGAACGGTGTTACATCAAACAGTAGTTTAGTCTCCTTCTGCTGTTTCTCTTGTGTTTGTGTGTCAAGGAAGAATAGGATGGTCTCTTGCTGTGTTAGCTTTGTGGAATTTTTGCTGAAATCGGTGACACATTCATTAATACATTTGTAAACGATTTCCCTACTATATATGCCAAAACCGAGTTTACATTTGATCACCTGATGGAAAGGAAATGCAAAGTACTGTGTAAAATATTCCGGCAAATAATAATAAAAGCTGTAATTACTTGAGCATGTTTCAAACGTTAAAAAGGATGTAACCAAATAAACATAAGATTTTTTAAAATAATTTGACTATACACGTAAATCTTACCAACTAAAAACTTTCAATGTAAATTTTATGAATTCTACTGCTCTTCTAAATCTATCAAATCCCTGTAAAGAACAAACAATTATCTGTCAAATTGTTTTATGTCTCAAATCAATAGCCAAGTTGGTAAAAAGATGAGAGCGTCAAATGAGAGATGTGTAAAAAAAAATACAATGTACCTTAAAAATAATCAAAGCTAACATTGCATTCTTCAGCATATCGCAAAATGGATGTTCAAAAAGGTTTGCGAACAAAAATTGGCAATATCAACGACATTCAAGGCAACATTGTAAAAATACATACACTTGTAATATCGTTATATAACTTTATAATTATCACCAGAGAACAAGTTGTAACCTCATATCAAATTGACATTTTGCTTGACAATGGCGACGTAACATCGACTAACATATAACAAGAACAATGGAATTCAACAGAAAAAAATACACTTTAAAAGCTGACATTTTGTACATTATTGCAAACGCAGCTTTTATAAAAGAATAAAGGAATATTTTTGTAGAAAGTCTATATAAAACTATTACCCTCTTTCCAGTTCGATTCAGCTTCCAAACTCGGACTGATTGTAAAACACTGAGGTCCTCTTCTTCAGCACACTCCCCGAGAAATACTCGGTTTCGTTTTTCTCCTAAAATGTCCTTTGAAGGATTAAATGTCTTTTCTCCTATTTCATTAAGCGTTTCACGTACAATTCTATCTACATCGTTTTTGTTGAGTTTTGAAAAGTCACCATGTCCTTGGCGGGGCCTTGCTCCAACGATGAAAGGACTTAGTTCCTTTTTTCCTTTATTAGTCTTTCTCCGTCTGTGTTTTCGTCTGGATCGTCTGTAGACAGCTGTGTATTCCTCTTGCTCTTCAAAATCACTCTCTTCTATACAACTCTCCATGTATAAATGTTTGTACAAGTCAAAGATATTTTAAATGATATAAAAAGATAGACAAAAATAATAACGACTTTAGGGGTAACAATTTTTTTAAACTTATAAAACAAATATTACTTTTTTGTGTCTGTCAACGCCAGTCAATATCAGGTAATTATATCAAATTTTACTCTTTAATCCTGTTTGTTTTTAGCTAGTTATGAAAACTGATTTTTAATATGCGTCACAGCTTTACAAATCATAATTAATTGTATACCTTGTTTATTGCACTTAAAGATTTGACGTTCAAAATTAAACGGAAAAAAATATACGTCTCTATGTAATCTATAACGAAACAAAAAAAACTGTCAAGAAATAAAAAAGTAAAATAAAAAAATAAAATAATAAAATAAAATAATGAAATAAAAACAAAACAAAAACAGACCCTTTAGATATGCATATGGTTTTGAACTTTATGGGTCATAAAGAGTAGAGATGGATTTTTAGAAACGTTTAGATATAAATAGCAAAATATTCAAGCCCATGTGACTGAAAATACATGAATGGTCGTATTGCACTATTTAAATATTCTATAATGAAAAGATAATAGAATCCCAGGTGGCTACTATCTGTGGTAGATCTGTTCTTTTGGCCTATAGTCTGAACCCAGTGGTCTGAACCGGAACCTTTTGGAATCAAGAAATTATAAGAATACCCGGTTTTCACGTCAAAAATTGCTATGATTTATATTTTTTACTCTTATTCCACATCTCATTATTTTCTATTTTAATGCATATATCATATATAGACCTTCAGAGGCAAATCATGGAAGATCATTTTGAGCTGAAATGAATAAACTACCACCACTTTTAGATGGAAGGTGAGGCATTTTAATGTAATAATTTCATGTCTATTTTACTAAACTGAAGGAAATAATAATATAATCATACATGTTTGTATTTATATTTTTTGTGTGTTCATGTGAATGTTGAGTTTAGATCATATATCTTGGAATAACATGTTTAAGTTCTATTTCCATTTTAATTGTAGTATAACTCTTCAATCATAATTAACAGAAATTCAAATCAGGATTCTTTGATATTCTATATTGATTTTTTAATGGAATGGGTGTTCTGCAAAATAATAGGTCTTTTTAGAACAGGATCAGTATAAATTCAGCACAGCTGTCATCAACAAGGTTGAAAAAAAACAATATTGTAACAGGAGGGTCGGGTAATTTTTTTTTATAATATTCAGTCACAGTGTCTTTAATTATTTTTTAACATGACATAATTTCTTTATTGGATCCATGTTTGCTAACTAATGTTTTTGTATATTAGTTTCTTCCAAAATATTTTTTTTTGCAAAAGTGTTCCAAGAATATGTTCCCTCAACATCTAGCTTTTCTGTTAGTTGAAAAGCTTCCTTTAGCATTGGGTTAATATTATTGCTATAGAGTCTAGCAAGATATGATATACAAAGGATTCAACAGGAAGTCTATCAAGTTTAGCTCTAGTTGCTAATTTGAGGGACTTCTCTTAGTTCCAAGTGTATTTTTACAAAAACTTAGATGTAGCTTCTCAATAGTTGTTTTATCTATAAACGTATTGGGATCTACTTCTAAATTGTTCTTGTGAGCTCTAAGTTTGGCTCTATAATATTTTAGATAATGGTCCATGAAGCTTATTTCAGCATTATAAGTTAAATAGGACAGGGATGTCCAGAAACAAGTTTTATTTAATCCCTGAATAGGATGAATGAGTGTATCAAATATATTGCATGCAACTTTCACAGGAATTTGACTTAAGTCTGATGTGTACCCTTTCACAGTACAAAGTACTTTTCTGGTAATATTTTTCATATCTACAGTACTGTTTATCAGACCACCATTGTTATTTATTAAGCATCCCAGGTATCTAAATTTCTTTACATTCTGAATAGGAATATTTTTATACTCTGTGAATAAAGTTTGTATATTAACAGGTTTATTTTGAAAAATCATAAAATATTAATTCCACACACCATGGGAGATTATTTTGTCGTTGCCCTTTCGGACTTTTGACTTTAGAATGCCCCATTGGTGGGGCTTGTTTAGGGGGGGGGGGGGGTACCGATATCCCATATCCCCATAAATTTTTGATCGAATATCCTGTATCCCAAAAATGTTTTTCCAGTATCCCATATCCCTGTTAATAAAATTGACAAAAATATCCCATATTCTATTCGGAAAAAAAGCTCTTGAGAGCTTGTGTTTATTGTTATTTGCAAATCCGAATTCAAATAAATCTTTCTTATCTGATCTTATCTTATATCCCAATAAGTTTTGCCTCAAATATCCCGTATCCCACTAAGAAAATGTGTGAATATCCCCAGGGATGTCCAAAACAGTTTTATTTAATCCCTGATATCCCATATCCCCCAAAACAAGCCTCATTGGTGTCCCATTGCAGGAATTTTATATTTTATATAAACTTAATCGAATCAAACCAAGTCTTATTAGCTGGAAAATCCCAACTACATATATTTTTGATGGGTAAACTTAATTTTTTATTTTGTAAAAGTTGGGGGGAGGGGTTTGACGCGCACCTTGGTTTTTAAATTTCGCGGGAATTTAAACATTTCAACAATGCATTGTGGGTATTGCCAAGATAAACTGTAATGGCGACCACCGTCAATGTTGTTTAATTTTTCAAACTCCAACATGAAAGTTTTATAGTCCTGGTCCCTTTTAACAAATAGGTAGATGAATGAAGTTAATTAACATGATTAATTAAACATTTACAAATCACAGAAAAACTAAGAGAACAGACGAAGAAGTTTATACTGGACTCGTCTTCTAATTTTTATGAAAAAACTTACTAAAGTATGGAAAAAAATTATAAGAATCTAACACCGGTGTTAGGGCAAGATAAGGAAATCTCCGACACCCCGAGGGTAAGATTTTAAGTCTGCAACGAGGCTCTGCCGAGTTGCAGATGTAAAGAAATCTTACCCAAGGGCATGAAGGGTGTCGGAGATTTCCTTATCTTGCCCTAATCATCGGTGTTTGATTATTTTTCTCACTAAACCCGTAAATTATACAACGTGGATTTGTTTACAAAACATAGCGTGCCGTAAACAATAGAGTTACATCCCTTGGAAACTGCACAAGGCTATCTCACATGGGGTGGTGTGAGACAGAAAAATCTCACACCGCTAAAAATAGGAACTGTCCTGTCCAAAAAGTGAGAAATATCAGTTCTGAACACAGAAACTTGTTAATTAATTGGTGTTCAATGTGTCTACCTTTGTTGCAGTGTGGCAAATTGTGTAGTTTGATGATATAGACACAAACAGCAAAATATAATTTTGTTTTAGATACTAAGAAAAAGATAGTTATGATGGCATAACCCTGGCCTTACTCCCTTACAGTTACAGTTACACTCTGCTAGAGTTATGGTTCCCACCCCTTACTCAACGAAGTACAACGAAAACGATTGGTGGCACTCGAGTTCGCACACAATGATGCAATTTATGATCCAGACCCGGCCGCCTCTATTAAATGTTTTATGTATTTGTTATTTTACATCATAAAGTAAATTTTATTTAAAGTCGGCACATATATACAATACAATCATATTCAATCATCATAATAACTTTTGAACATTTATTTTTAACTACTTTGTAATTAATGTAATTAAATTTCTGATCCTGAACTTCATAAAGTTCAAGATCAGTGTTAAAGTGAAAATATCAACCTTTAACTTAAATTTATATGATAAATTAATCACTTAATATCCTCAAACACAACATCCAAACAGATTAGTATAAGCGTTTATTAAAGAAAATTGTTCTGCTCCGTAGAGGTCAACGAGCGGGATTCATAACCCTAACGGAGAGAAACAGAGTAAGGGTTACGTTATCATAATAGAAAATAATGATATGTGGAATAAGTGTACGCGACACAGCCCACAATTAAACAGCAATTTAGAAAACCACAATGGACAACCGCCAGCAGCCTTCAACAAGGCCATTTGGCACTGCTCCCGGTTTTGCAATTGGCCCATGGTAGTTTTAAACAATTGGAATTGATTCTGACTAATAAACATTCCAGTATTTTCAGTTATTTTAGCAAACACCTCTTGATGTTGTGAAGTTATGTTTGGGGTTTATGTTTTAGACAATAAAGTTTTCGATAAAGTATATGTAACGTACAAAATTACTGATGTACACCTTTAAGATAGGCTGTTCTATTCTTCTTGTGCAGTACTTTGAAAGTTTCCTACTTAAATTTTTGCCTGGCCATTGTAATTTGTAGGTGATGGCAGATATTCGAGGTGAATCCAGGACAAGCTACATCAGCCATGCATCACAATACTCTGAATCAACTGTCATAAATCAAGACCTTGGAGATCCCGACATCTTTCAAACTGACCAGGATGGACAAGTAACACCCAAAAATGGCACTCTTCCTGGTAAAGTTGTCACATTTGCTCCAGGACATAACTTGACTAGAGCTAAAACTATCGAAGAATTAACTTTGGATTCTGCTAAACAAAGTAAACATGGAAAAGCTGCAGATCTCATGGCAAGGCTGGTGGATAAACCTGAAAATTCTCAAGTGTTACGGATGGTCAAAGGACTACCTCCCAAGATTTCTACAGCTCCGGTATAAATGGCTTTCTCTGTGTTTGATAATGATATTTAAATTCTATAGATGAGAACATTTACAGGATTAAGAATAATAATTAATATTGTTTGGAAGTTTAATATTTTCTATTGTAATTTATTATGTCAATAACAGTATAAAAGATCTTTAGATTTTCAAAAATCTTTGTGGCAACACTCTCCATTGTGCATATATAGTGCATGGTAAAGTTAATACATATAAGAACAACATTTACATTTACTTGTACCTTTTTTCCCCATTTTACATGGTATACTCTATGTTTTTTGAAGTCCACAATGCCAAGACCACCTTCAGGAAAGTCTGAACAGATTCCTTCAAGCTTCAGAACAACAATGTTCAAAAGAGATTACGAGAAGAGACAATACCAAATTAAAGCTAAGAATCAAAAAGCTGAAGACAAAACTGTTCTTACAGTTGGAATGTGAGTATTATTGATATTTAACTAGTTAAACATGGTTCTAGAGAAAGCCAAAAAGTTTTAACATATTGCCAATATGTACCAGATAAGTTGTGTGACAAAACAACAGAATCTAAACAAACAAAATGAACAACAACAAAAATACAAAAAAGCTTACACGTAAAAAAATATTATGAGATCATAAGTATCTTATATTTTATTTTACAATACAAGTATCTCAATTTTGTTACATTGAGATAAATTTAAATGTTTAAAAATCCTTAATTGAACTGTTAAAGGTTGCACAAGCCTGTACCCAAACCCATCCCAGTAACTCCCATGACCATTGAGGATGGAGACGAGGATAAAGAATTGGAGGAGATAGAAGTACTGGCTGAGCTGGCAGAGATCATGGGACCTGGTACAGAAACAAGTGTCAATGGACACAAGTCTAGTGAGTTAAAGTGTTTAGCTTTCATAAACCAATAAGGTATAGATATAAGATGAAATGAATCATGAAGGAATCCAGATTTAGAATAGAACATGAAAATATGCTGCCAAGTACTGTAACATCAGATCGGTCAGTATTGTTAAGTTTTATAGATATGTCTTTTGTGATTTTATTTGCCCATGATGATGTACAGCATTTGGTAGTTGTTTTAGATAAGTAAAAGAAACTTTTTTATATTGGTCAGCTTTGCTTTGTCATAAGAACACAATTTTTCTGGCTGTTTTCCATTGCAGATTTTAATTTTTTCATTATTTGTAAATCTTGTTCACTTATTCTACATCTAATATTCATGTTCTTTTGTCTATAAACAGGTAGTCCCCACTCTTCCCAGCAGTTTACCTCCAGACAGGAGGGAGAGTCTAAGCCTTCCTCAGCAGAGATCCCAGCCAGTTCTCCATCTAAATCCCCCTACTCTGTGATGAAGGATGAGGACGATGAGGAGATCATCAACAAAGATTTCCCTGATGAGATCCCTATTATTGATACACAGCCACTCAAGGGCAGACCACTCTCCAGTCAAAGTTCAGCATCGTACAAAGAAAGAAAGGATGCAGCAAAGAAAAAAGATTCCAATGTTGTCCTGAATTACTTGAGGAAAAATAGATACGATGATTCAGGTTTGTTAGAAGTATATTTATGAAGAAAAAAAATTATGAAAATACAAATTTTAGAAAAAATTGAGCTATGTTTTATCACAAAATTATATAATTTAATTTCATTTAGAATTGATAAAAGTCATAGTTTTTAGAATGATTTTTTGATGTTTTGGACATGTTACATGTAATTTTACTTAAAATTGTTACTGTATTTAATTTATACATAGGTAGTATAGTCTATCAATTGTAGTACATGTATGTACCTAACAATTAACAATAATTATTTTAATACTGTACATTATAATAATATATCTACAGCAAAAACAAATTTCTAATGGTTTGAGAGTCATATAGCTTTAAATGTGCTTTGATTTAATTGTATGATTGTAGGCTTTGATGATGGTAAGACTCTGTTATAGCATGATGCATGAATTCAGCATGTCTTTATTGCATGTTTCGTTTTCAGGAGAAAAATAGAATGCAAATTTTTGTTTAAGTCTGCAGCATTTTGCACATTTATAAAGCCTTTAAACTTTTCGTAAAGGATTTCTATTTTTTTTTTTATTTTAAGCAATGCAAATATTAGAATGAAGGAATTCTGACTTAGTTTTCTGCATGAAACATATATGTATCTCCCACAACCACTAGTTCTTTCTTATTGTCAATCACATTAGGGTAACATTTAATTGTAAAAGCCCATTATTGGATACTTGATATTCTTAATCTGCAAAAAAACAAAACAAAACAAAAACAAAAAACACACAGATCTCAGTTAGACATTTCAAAGGCACATGAATTCACCTATAGATTTCTAGAGTTAGGGCAACAACAACAAAAAATGTAAAGGAAGCAAAAAGGTCAATAGAAAAACTGAGTTCGTACTTGTCCTTTATTTCTTTTTACATGTTTAAATAAAAGTTTATGTGTCTACATATTTATATCTTAGGTAAATGACTTTAATCAAAAAGTAAAACAATGAATCTTACTATATTTATTTTAAGAGATTTTGTGCACCTATCATTTACCTGCCAAATAATATTCTTTGATTCATTATATTTAATTACAGTGCCAGAAAATGATGATGTTCTGTATAACATAGAGAAACTCAGGAGTCGTTTAGGATGGCACACAGAGCTACCAAGACATGGTCCTGATTGTAGGAAAACTATGGAAACTTTATCTGATATACCAAAGCTAGACCCTCAGGTAATGCTTTAGTGCTGTAACTAAATGTCTTTTCCTGTAAAATCAGGTATATAAAGCATCAATTACTGCAAAGCTGGTGATTAACTTCAAGGTACAGTTTTGAATTAAAAATATATGAGGTCCAAAGGAGGAAAAAGAAATATCAAAGCAGGTATCCAAATCTCAGTTCTTTTAGCACAAAATACAGAAGGAAAAGAAAGACAGTATATCTATTAATTCTCAAAGTTCAAAAAGCTGAAAAACAGAATCTGGATTTATTCAGACATGTAACAACACAACTGAACATCCTTCAGCAAAGCTCATCCTCATATCTTTCTTGGTTTCTTTTAGGCTCAGAAGAAGATTTTACAGGATGATGGTGAATTTCTGTACTGTTTACCAATAGACAGGAAGAACAAGAGAGCTCGGTATATGCCTTATGACTTGCAGGTTGTATCTGCCAATGAAGCTAGGAGTCAGCCTATCTACTGGACAATTAGTGCCTCTTATGTCACAAGGGTAGGTGGTATGGGAACTATTGTAATTAATTAAAAAAAAAATTGCAAGTGAATCAAATTCAAAATCTCTGGATTTAAAAAGAATGATTAATCTCACCAAACAAACAAATTACAATTTGTGCATTCATCCAAGTTTCCTAGGTAGAAGAACATTCATACAATTCATGTGTTATAAGTAGGACATCATCTAATGATTTTCAGACATGAGTCTTAGAACAATTCTTGAAATTCAGGGTCACAGTTCATATGTTTATACTGTTTGCTATTTTATAGTGTTCCCAGAAAGCTGACGGTGGGGAGGAATCCAGTAACACCCCAGTACTGTGGTGGTTATGGGAACGTAGATTGTTTTATATGATCTATAATCTGTCTGTGTTTGTCCAGTTTAGGTAGGTACACTAAATGAGTGGATATGTGTGGGGTGATATTTTGAAGTTTTGGTAAAATAAACACTTTGCTTTACAAATTCTTTCAAATTGGTTTTCTATTAAAATCTTTTTTTCTAGCTAGAAATGAACTATTTGCTTCTGGAATATTTTTGTGATCATGAAATAAGGTTAAGACTTTTAAACAATTAAAGAGAAATCTTGTTTGTACAAGAATACACTTAATATGTGTGTGTTTTTATTTAACAGGAAATGGAAAACTTTTAAGCAATGGAAGAGAAATGTTCGTCTTCAGAAGAAATCAGGTAGCAAGTAAGTGTTACAATATTTTAGAATTCTTCTTTGGTAAATTTTCACATTTTGGCTATAATTTTCTATCAAAACTATGTAAAGAAATATAAAATCTGTTAATAATCTCATTATTTGTATCTGTTAATATAACAGATTTTTTTTATATATTTTATCATATTTTTAGTTATATCTATAGTCTATTTGTATAACACATGTTCTTTTTAATTACAGGACCACAATGTATAAACAATTGTTTGTAGCTAACGAGGTGTTACAAGGTTGTATGATCCATGTACGCAGTTTGTTAGAGGCAGCATGTGGCAGTAGGGAAGGGGTAGGGGAGGGAGACAGTGCTATAACCCTGGTGGTGCTAGACAAGTCGGCCACACTCACCCTTGATGACTTCAAAACTAACCAGGTGGAACAGGCTAAGATAGCCGTAGGACAGTTACAGGCACTCAGGAACAAAATCATTGATATAGTCTGGGAGTCATGTGCAGTAAGTTTATATAAAAGTTATAATGAGGTATGAATATATGTACATGATACAACACAGTTACAGGCACTCAGGAACAAAATCATTGATATAGTCTGGGAGTCATGTGCTGTAAGTTTTATATATATATAATTACATTTACCATGCTTATAATAAAAATGCAGTTATTCTATTGGTTAATTGACACCTTGAATCGTATTTCATACCTTGATGAAATGTAGTTTGTTTCACGTGGCAGTAGCCAGGTCATAACCTTACTATACGCACAACTAAAATTTGTTATATCCAGTTAAATTCTCACAACTTGAATTCGCATGTGGATATTAATGCGAAAATAAAAAATACACAAATATACACCATAAAAAAAACCCCAAAAAATCAGAGACAAATCAAATTAAAAATGAGCTGTAGAATACTTGTACATGATACAACATCAATAAACAAAGAATTTGCAATGAAAAACAACCAGCAGTCTTCAAGTAAGACTAGTGGTTAATTTTTGAAATTATAATGTAAATAATCTATATGTAAAACAAATCTCAACGACCAGGATCAGTTATGCTGAGAAATGTTTATGTCATGAAGATAGACAGTAACACACTCAGAAACTTCAGACTTCAGACTTAACTAAGACTGAGTAGCTCTGAAGTTATTCTTGTTTATGTTTCATTTTATTTATAGACTGTAGCAGAAATGGAAGGTATAACCCATGGTATAAGACCAGAAGGAACAAAGAAGGTTCACATACAGGCTCCAGCCCCTGAACCTAAAAAGTTAGACAGTAAAGCTAAGCTACAGAAAAAGTTTGGAATCAAAACACTTGATGAGAAAAAGAAAGAAGAGAAAAGTAAGAATGACTTATTTGCAGTTATTTTTGTGATGATGCTTAAATAGTAAAAAGATATACTAGTACATTAGTTTTATTCCTGTTATACCTTTAACATACATTGTTTCCTTCCTAAGTATTTCTTACCTATTGAGAAATACATGTTATGTCTGCTGGCCTTTTGCCAGGAAGAATCCTTCCTGAAAAGTTAAGTTTGGAGGAATTTGTGTTGTATTAATAAAACAAAAATCAAGGATTTGGGCAATTGTATCTCAAATGCTAATTCCAGGTTGTCAGACAATACTTGGCGGGAAAATATCAATTTTACATGAACTCTTTTTGAAAATATTTCATATATATGGTGCTAAAGAAGCATTGAATATTAGTTACAATGTCATTTAATATATTTTTAGGTACCAAGCCACTATATGCCCAGATAGCAGAATGGAGAAAGATTCTAGCACGTCTAGCTTCTTTCCTCCGTTCTATTGACTATCTGATGTTAGAGATGTTACGACGTCTGGTTGTGACGGCCATGAGACTACTGTTACAACATCTGTCTGTATCCTACTACGTTACTGATGAAGATGAAGAGAAGGTATGTAGTATGGCTTTTTCAGGAAGTGTGTTCATTAGGGGCATGTTAGCAATCATTCTACACTCTGTTGTGTTCATTGTGTGTTTATTTTTATGACAAAGGATCAACATCATATACAAATGTATATTTTTTGTATTTCTTTTTTTCGTCGTTTCAAGGATATTAGAGTTTGTTTGTTGGCAACATGGTATCTAAAACTTGATAAGAAGTAGTTTTCTTAACCCTGTTAAATTTTTCAAATTTTAAAGGAAATATTGTCAAAGTATTTTAAAGCTGTTATAGATGGTATAAGTTAAGGTCTTTATTATACTGTGTAATGTTTACATCAGTTTAGAAAACATATCAGCAAATGGAATAGGTCTGATTCAGAGGTGAGTGTCTCATTATCTCCCCCTACCAAAACTTGTCTAACTTAATCATTGCAATAAATCTGCTAAATTATTATAATTAGAACTACATTTTAAACAGTCTATGGGAAATTATTTTATCATTCATAATCTTTTTTGTGTAACTTTATGACAATATCAGATTAAAGCATACAGAGATTTTTTTGGTAGGGCTGCCATGAAGAATATTTTTTTTTACGTTTTTAAATTCTGACGTACTCTCACTTAGTATAAGTAAGACTCATCAATTTTTTTTTACTTTCATTTTAATTTCTTTTAAGTTAGACAAAAAAATGCCCTTCTACCAACATCCTTATGATGTCTTAAGATCTCAATCTTCAAATTATAACTAACTGCACAATTCCAACAAAAATCTAGTAAAATTTACACATTAGCATTAACCCTCTATATTATATAATCATCCCTTCATACTTCCTCTTTTTTCAACAGGTCTTATATCTACTGATGATGACATAATATTTCTTATGTTAACATATAACAAATCAAATTATGTAGCCTTTTCATTTAAGCCATGTTCTATTTTTGCTAATCATTTCTTCATACATTTTTTCTTAGAAATACAGTTTTGTCATCATTTAAGTTTAAGAGAATTTGTCTTAAATTTCTTACATTCTTCTAGCTAAGGTTACTTTATTTAGTGATAGTTCACAATGGATTGATCCATTAAGTTCACAGAGTTTTTTTATTCACATTAAAAAAGTACTCATTGTTCAAAAAACAAAGGCTTAGATCTGGCATTGTATTAATAAATGGTTTTAAATGGCCAATAGGTTTTACAAAGCAAAAATAGCACCTCTGATTGGAATATTTGTTTGAGCATTTCTTCACATATCAAAATATTAAAATGAACATGTTGTTACTTAAATCATATGAAAGAAGAAAATAATTTTTGATCTGGTTAATCCATTTTTTTTCACATTTCACTTTCCAAGTATCAATTATTGTATTCTGTGCTGAACATGAATTTTTAACAATTAGAGTAGTATATGTTATACTCTATAGCTAAGTATGTATGTGTTTATGTAGGCATCCTCCTATGTATCGGAGGTGGACAGTTCTGACGAGGATGACTTCAATCCCAGGAAGGTTTGTCTAACACTGATATAACCGGACCATCGCTTTATGTTCTCAGCTTATAACTCTGTTTTGTATTACAGCTTTCAATATAAACATGTCTTTTATATTTTAATGCAAATATTTGATTTTCAGCTCAGTTATCTGCTTTTGTTCTGTGTTATAACTATTTCAGGCATCTAAGGTCTCTGCTTTTATTATTTACCTTTAAATAACTTTATGAGTTTCAGCTTGCTAAATTATTTCTTAACTACCTGTAACCAGATTGTAAATACTGCATTGTATATTTAAATCTTTGTTTAACCATTTGTATTGTTTGTCCCCTTTGTTACTTTATAAGATTTATAATACATTGTACTTGGGAGTGACTAGTGCCTTTGAATTAACTAATTTTAATACTTTGATTTTTATATTTAAAACAAACCTAAAAAAAATACAGTTATTAGTTGTGAACTGGTTCAATTGTCGTATAGATTTTTTTCACCATATTCTTTTTATTTGCTTTCTGCAGTGGATTTGTCCCTTTACTGCAATTATCTCTTTCATTTCTTAGGTTTTAATCAAAGTGTCCCCTTGTCTAAGTTGAGCTTTCAAATGTACAAGCTTAAGTTAGACCATGTAGTTTGAAATAGAATACATGCTTTTGAGTGCCTTGTTTGCATGAACCCTCGTTGTTTTGAATTTTTTACACATAATAGATTATCTAAGCATGAAGAAGAAGAAAAAAATGTCAGAATTACTTTCACATTTAAGAACTACCATATTAGTTTGTTACATGTCAACAACAACCTATTAACTTTACTCAGGTTACTTTATGTTTTTCATACAATCATGTTTCATGTATATCTAAAAACATTGGATTGAAGTAATTAAGTTCTGATTTATTTACAGGAGTATGATGGTCTCCAGTCCGGGAGAAGTAGTGCCTATTTATACAGTCAACCAGAATCTAGGTAAGAAGTAGTGCCTATTTATACAGTCAACCAGAATCTAGATAAGAAGTAGTACCTATTTATACAGTCAACCAGAATCTAGGTAAGAAGTAGTGCCTATTTATACAGTCAACCAGAATCTAGGTAAGAAGTAGTGCCTTTTTATACAGTCAACCAGAATCTTGTTAAGAAGTATCGCCTATTTATACAGTCAACCAGAATCTAGGTAAGAAGTAGTGCCTATTTATACAGTCAACCAGAATCTAGTTAAGAAGTAGTGCCTTTTTATACAGTCAACCAGAATCTAGTTAAGAAGTAGTGCCTATTTATACAGTCAACCAGAATCTAGGTAAGAAGTAGTGCCTAATTATACAGTCAACCAGAATCTAGGTAAGAAGTAGTGCCTATTTATACAGTCAACCAGAATCTAGGTAAGAAGTAGTGCCTTTTTATACAATCAACCAGAATCTAGTTAAGAAGTAGTGCCTATTTATACAGTCAACCAGAATCTAGTTAAGAAGTAGTGCCTATTTATACAGTCAACCAGAATCTAAGTAATAACATATTTTACTGGTACTTTCTGATTTCTTCCTTAGTCTTTGAAAAGATGAATCTTGTCCATAAAAAGTTTTTGGTGAAAAAAGACCATGATGATTTTCACTGTGTTTACTATAAACATAAAAAGGGAAAACCATGTAACAAAAAAAAACTCACATTCGTGGACATTCTACGAACTTGTCATTAAACTCAATTTCCCATTCTTTATGACCTGATTTGTTTCTTTCTCTTACCATATTTATCATTATATATCTACTATTCTCACACTTATTTTCAGAGCTCTATCAAGATCCAGTTCAGCAGGAAGGATAAAACCCCATCAAGGCAAAGAAGAGTATGTTGTCCCCCATTTTGATTTTGATCAACCAGAGCTCTATGATGGCCCACCAGATATAAATGAGGTTTGTACATAATTCTGATTTAATAAAGACAGGTGAACCAACGTCGTGAATGTCTCGTTTCGGAAGAGGCCAGTGTAGTGGATACCTTATGGTATGCAGGGCGTCATCATAGAAAATTAAATAATAACAAAGGATGACAGCAACACTCCATTGGTCTGCATTATATTTTATTTGTATACCGTGGTCGACATGTTTCGCCCAAAGAAGGGCGTCATCAGGACAAAAAATACAAAATAAATCTTACTGAAGTACTAAAGTTGGTTCTTTACAAGTCACATGATTATGATTATGACGTTACTGTAAAATTGAACAATGAAAATTTCAGGACGTTACTGTAAACTTAAACGTTTTTATAAACAAGTAGTCTTTGTAAATCACTCCAATGGGCATACCACCAAAGCTGCTCCCTACCACTTCTATCGGCTTCGCTCCTGGACCAACAGAGTTACTACTTCCGACAGCGTCGGCAATAGATTTAGCAGTAGATTGCCGCAATCAGGAAGTAAATCGGCAATGCTGGTTCGCGTTGGTATCGTGTTGGTATTCATTATAAATCCTTATTTCTGTATCAAATCCGGCTGGTTAAATTAAGTTCTAACATGGTAACATCTTTTAGTTGGTGCAACGATTTTCCATTTTTTTACGGTTATATATCTTGTGTCTTACTCTTGGTGCTCTTCTTGAATATCGCTCTTTTTCATCTTTATGCCGTGGCTGTATTAGGGCAGCGCGTTTTGCGAGACGGATTCCTAAGAATGCAGGGGTTCACTATAGTAAATAAATAATAAAGACAGGTGAACCAACGTCGTGAATGTCTCGTTTCGGAAGAGGCCAGTGTAGTGGATACCTTATGGTATGCAGGGCGTCATCATAGAAAATTAAATAATAACAAAGGATGACAGCAACACTCCATTGGTCTGCATTATATTTTATTTGTATACCGTGGTCGACATGTTTCGCCCAAAGAAGGGCGTCATCAGGACAAAAAATACAAAATAAATCTTACTGAAGTACTAAAGTTGGTTCTTTACAAGTCACATGATTATGATTATGACGTTACTGTAAAATTGAACAATGAAAATTTCAGGACGTTACTGTAAACTTAAACGTTTTTATAAACAAGTAGTCTTTGTAAATCACTCCAATGGGCATACCACCAAAGCTGCTCCCTACCACTTCTATCGGCTTCGCTCCTGGACCAACAGAGTTACTACTTCCGACAGCGTCGGCAATAGATTTAGCAGTAGATTGCCGCAATCAGGAAGTAAATCGGCAATGCTGGTTCGCGTTGGTATCGTGTTGGTATTCATTATAAATCCTTATTTCTGTATCAAATCCGGCTGGTTAAATTAAGTTCTAACATGGTAACATCTTTTAGTTGGTGCAACGATTTTCCATTTTTTGTCTCGCCTGCGACGAATGTCGCAAAAGGCGAGACTTAGGTATGGTGATTCCGGCGGCGGCGGCGGCGGCGGCGGCGGCGGCGGCGGCGGCGGCGTCCACAATTGGTTAAAGTTTTTGCTTAAGTCTGTTTTGTGTGAACTATTTATGTTACACCATTGATATTTGGTATGCAGTTGCATCAGCATCAGTACATATCAGTTTTAAAAGGATTTCACCTGTATGCTCCTGCAGTCACGGTCTACTGACTTTGAAATTTTACACTGATTTGGCCGAGGTTAACCTTTTTTCTTAAGTCTGTTTAACATGAAGCAGTTATGTTACACCATTGATATTTGGTATGCATTTGCATCAGCATCAGTACAGATCAGTTTTAAAAGGATTTCACCTGTATGCTCCTGCAGTCACGGTCTACTGACTTTGAAATTTTACACTGATTTGGCCGAGGTTAACCTTTTTTCTTAAGTCTGTTTAACATGAAGCAGTTATGTTACACCATTGATATTTGGTATGCAGTTGCATCAGCATCAGTACAGATCAGTTTTAAAAGGATTTCACCTGTATGCTCCTGCAGTCACGGTCTACTGACTTTGAAATTTTACACTGATTTGGCCGAGGTTAACCTTTTTTCTTAAGTCTGTTTAACATGAAGCAGTTATGTTACACCATTGATATTTGGTATGCAGTTGCATCAGCATCAGTACAGATCAGTTTTAAAAGGATTTCACCTGTATGCTCCTGCAGTCATGGTCTACTGACTTTGAAATTTTACACCAATTTGGCCAAGGTTAACCTTTTTTCTTACGTCTGTTTAACATCAAGCAGTTATGGTACATGTACATCATTGGTATTGGGTATGCACTTGCATTAGCATCAGTACAGAACAATTTCAAAAGAATTTTATCTGTATGATCCTGCAGTCACAGTCTACTGACTTTGAGATTTTACACTTATTTACTTTTTACTTATGTCATGAGTGTTTTATATAAAGCAGTTATGGTTCACCATTTGTATTTGGTATGCAGCTGCTTAAGCATCAGTTAAGATCAGTTTAAGGAGGATTTTTACTTCATTTTATACTGTGTCCAGTTGCGACAGGCGAGACATGTCTCTGTGTTAACAGTTTATTTACGGTTATATATCTTGTGTCTTACTCTTGGTGCTCTTCTTGAATATCGCTCTTTTTCATCTTTATGCCGTGGCTGTATTAGGGCAGCGCGTTTTGCGAGACGGATTCCTAAGAATGCAGGGGTTCACTATAGTAAACAAATAATAAAGACAGGTGAACCAACGTCGTGAATGTCTCGTTTCGGAAGAGGCCAGTGTAGTGGATACCTTATGGTATGCAGGGCGTCATCATAGAAAATTAAATAATAACAAAGGATGACAGCAACACTCCATTGGTCTGCATTATATTTTATTTGTATACCGTGGTCGACATGTTTCGCCCAAAGAAGGGCGTCATCAGGACAAAAAATACAAAATAAATCTTACTGAAGTACTAAAGTTGGTTCTTTACAAGTCACATGATTATGATTATGACGTTACTGTAAAATTGAACAATGAAAATTTCAGGACGTTACTGTAAACTTAAATGTCGACCACGGTATACAAATAAAATATAATGCAGACCAATGGAGTGTTGCTGTCATCCTTTGTTATTATTTAATTTTCTATGATGACGCCCTGCATACCATAAGGTATCCACTACACTGGCCTCTTCCGAAACGAGACATTCACGACGTTGGTTCACCTGTCTTTATTATTTATTTACTATAGTGAACCCCTGCATTCTTAGGAATCCGTCTCGCAAAACGCGCTGCCCTAATACAGCCACGGCATAAAGATGAAAAAGAGCGATATTCAAGAAGAGCACCAAGAGTAAGACACAAGATATATAACCGTAAAAAAATGGAAAATCGTTGCACCAACTAAAAGATGTTACCATGTTAGAACTTAATTTAACCAGCCGGATTTGATACAGAAATAAGGATTTATAATGAATACCAACACGATACCAACGCGAACCAGCATTGCCGATTTACTTCCTGATTGCGGCAATCTACTGCTAAATCTATTGCCGACGCTGTCGGAAGTAGTAACTCTGTTGGTCCAGGAGCGAAGCCGATAGAAGTGGTAGGGAGCAGCTTTGGTGGTATGCCCATTGGAGTGATTTACAAAGACTACTTGTTTATAAAAACGTTTAAGTTTACAGTAACGTCCTGAAATTTTCATTGTTCAATTTTACAGTAACGTCATAATCATAATCATGTGACTTGTAAAGAACCAACTTTAGTACTTCAGTAAGATTTATTTTGTATTTTTTGTCCTGATGACGCCCTTCTTTGGGCGAAACATGTCGACCACGGTATACAAATAAAATATAATGCAGACCAATGGAGTGTTGCTGTCATCCTTTGTTATTATTTAATTTTCTATGATGACGCCCTGCATACCATAAGGTATCCACTACACTGGCCTCTTCCGAAACGAGACATTCACGACGTTGGTTCACCTGTCTTTATTATTTATTTACTATAGTGAACCCCTGCATTCTTAGGAATCCGTCTCGCAAAACGCGCTGCCCTAATACAGCCACGGCATAAAGATGAAAAAGAGCGATATTCAAGAAGAGCACCAAGAGTAAGACACAAGATATATAACCGTAAAAAAATGGAAAATCGTTGCACCAACTAAAAGATGTTACCATGTTAGAACTTAATTTAACCAGCCGGATTTGATACAGAAATAAGGATTTATAATGAATACCAACACGATACCAACGCGAACCAGCATTGCCGATTTACTTCCTGATTGCGGCAATCTACTGCTAAATCTATTGCCGACGCTGTCGGAAGTAGTAACTCTGTTGGTCCAGGAGCGAAGCCGATAGAAGTGGTAGGGAGCAGCTTTGGTGGTATGCCCATTGGAGTGATTTACAAAGACTACTTGTTTATAAAAACGTTTAAGTTTACAGTAACGTCCTGAAATTTTCATTGTTCAATTTTACAGTAACGTCATAATCATAATCATGTGACTTGTAAAGAACCAACTTTAGTACTTCAGTAAGATTTATTTTGTATTTTTTGTCCTGATGACGCCCTTCTTTGGGCGAAACATGTCGACCACGGTATACAAATAAAATATAATGCAGACCAATGGAGTGTTGCTGTCATCCTTTGTTATTATTTAATTTTCTATGATGACGCCCTGCATACCATAAGGTATCCACTACACTGGCCTCTTCCGAAACGAGACATTCACGACGTTGGTTCACCTGTCTTTATTATTTATTTACTATAGTGAACCCCTGCATTCTTAGGAATCCGTCTCGCAAAACGCGCTGCCCTAATACAGCCACGGCATAAAGATGAAAAAGAGCGATATTCAAGAAGAGCACCAAGAGTAAGACACAAGATATATAACCGTAAAAAAATGGAAAATCGTTGCACCAACTAAAAGATGTTACCATGTTAGAACTTAATTTAACCAGCCGGATTTGATACAGAAATAAGGATTTATAATGAATACCAACACGATACCAACGCGAACCAGCATTGCCGATTTACTTCCTGATTGCGGCAATCTACTGCTAAATCTATTGCCGACGCTGTCGGAAGTAGTAACTCTGTTGGTCCAGGAGCGAAGCTGATAGAAGTGGTAGGGAGCAGCTTTGGTGGTATGCCCATTGGAGTGATTTACAAAGACTACTTGTTTATAAAAACGTTTAAGTTTACAGTAACGTCCTGAAATTTTCATTGTTCAATTTTACAGTAACGTCATAATCATAATCATGTGACTTGTAAAGAACCAACTTTAGTACTTCAGTAAGATTTATTTTGTATTTTTTGTCCTGATGACGCCCTTCTTTGGGCGAAACATGTCGACCACGGTATACAAATAAAATATAATGCAGACCAATGGAGTGTTGCTGTCATCCTTTGTTATTATATAATTCTGATTTGTCACAAGTCTTCAAGCATCTGAAAATAGGCTATACAAACCATTGTCTATGTTTATCTAGAAATGAAAATAAATAAAGCTTGTTTAAAATGAGCATTTGTAGATTAATAAAATAAAGTAACCAAGCTCATGGCTTGATTTTAATTAAATTTTAAAAACATGCATATGCACATTCTTTTGTCCGAAAAATTGCTCCAATTACACAGATATGAAATATCATATCTCTATTCAAAGGTTTTAGAAGAAATCAAGCAGAAAGATGTAGTGGAAGAAATAGCAGCAGCTGTATTCAGTGTTCAGCTTGTTCTCAACACACCCAAGGCCAACGTAGGCACTTCTCACGCAGGGAAACATGCCTCTACCTCCTCCAGGCTGAGGAGGACCGAGGGAGGTGACCTGGGATCTGCCAAGAAAATGGTCCAGTTCACTATGGACCAGCCTCCATCGTCCTCAGGTAAAACTACAACTACACAGGGGCTTACTGGAAATGTTGAATGCAAAGAAATGAAATGCAGTTCAATAAATAATATGTTGAAGGATTTTTAACAACAAAAATGCCATGGTAGACAACAGATTAAACATTGGCAGTTATTCCCCATGAAATAGCTTTTGCATGTACTTCAGTATTATAAATGTGTGGTTTCTTTGGTGTTGTTTCTGTTTCTAATGCTATAATTAATAAATTGATCATGTTTATCCAAAACAATAAGATTTTATTAGAGTTCTAAAAAAGATCAATTGAATTGATTCATTAAGAAATGAAAATATAAGATTTATATGCCTTCAAATGAAAAAATGAAAAAATATATACTATTTTTATTAAGGAATGAAAATCATCACTGAAAAAGAACTTATAAATTAATGTTCAACAATTAAGGTAGAGAAGGTAAAAAAAGTTATTACATAGATGCATATGAAATACTGATTTTTCCCAGTAAAATTCACAGTGTGAAATAACAAAAAAAATTTCACCTTTGCTTTCTTCCCCCCCAAACTCAATTATGACGTCGTGAATTGTATTGCGTTGTTGCCATGACTGCTGTGGTCTAAATTCATACGCCATTCAAATAACAAGTCCTAGTGTATTCTATATTCTTTATGTTTACTCTATTTTATTTTCTACTGTTTATTAGAGAGTGAAGCCTCTGCCTCTGATTCTGAGTACTACACTGAGGAGGAGTCAGATTATGAGAGAGGTAAACATGGAGAGGAGGAGGAAGAGGAGGGTGACGAGGATCAAAGGAGTGACAAACTGGAGTATGCTTATACAGAGAAAAGGTTGGTACAAATGTTCTTAGAGTTAACAGGGAAGAAAATATGAACTTATTTTTTTAATTTCTTAATAGTATTAGAATGCAATATACTATTTTTTAATTGCATAAGAATATAAAAAATGTAACATTTTATGTGAAACCTTATTATAGTAAAACAACCCTCAACATATTTTTTTAAGTTAGCTTTATTATTTTAGTAAAAAGGTAGCCACCCCAACAAGATCTGTGGTAGATATTTCACCCAATCAAGATGAATTCAAGCATGGCATTGATCAGATTGTTCTGGGATTCAGAAATACTATAGGTAAGTAGATATTGTTTGAAAGAAATTTTTAACCTCAATGCTTTTGAATATGCAGCAAAATGTTCATTGGAAATCTCACAGATTACAAGGAAATATGATCCTGGGCAAATGGCTTATGTGCATTGAAGTTCTTCTTGAAGGCCTGTCAGTTTGACTGGTCAATGCATTTCTTAGTCTTTGGTAAATGGATTGTTCATATTACAGTGAATCAGGGTCTTCCATTTTACCAGACTTGTTTTTATGACATCAACAGTAATAGTAAGAATGTGAAACAATTTATACATGTACTTTAATGTACAAATTGGCAACAAACAAAAACTGACTTGTCAATTCAGAATCATTCACAGCCTATTTTGTTCATTTCAGTCCAAGTTGTGTCAATGTTAAAAGAACCAAGACTGAAGGTGTTTTACTCAGCACCTGTTCAGGATCTCAAGTTGAACTTTGACCTTGAAGAAGAAGAAAACAGAAGAGAATATGAACGACCTTGGCCTGACCTTCAATACATCCTGAATGAGGATCTAGAATACAATACTCTTCTGGAAGATCTACATAAATATATTGAGATGGAAATGAATTTAGTCAAACAGTATGCTAAGGTAAACATTGCATACTTTGACAAAATGTAATGTTGTATGTAACGATTAAATTTAATGATCTTTGCTTTTGCACATTTCTTTTATACCCCCTACAATTTTTTTTTGGTATACCGTAAATTGGAATATTTTGGATGTAGTTTTATTTTGGTTTATTTGGTGCCTCACCTTAATGTGCCAAAATTAAACACACCAAATTATGTCGAGAATGCATAGAATTAACGTACTACTAGTAATTGATAGATATGACGTGTTGACAAAAAAAATAGATATTGAGTAAAAAAAGAAACGACGAATTGAGTACTAGTAACAATGTAAATAATAAAAATAAATCCTTTATTATTTCAATTTTTATTTCTTAATGAACATTTGTATTTTCTATATTAAGTAATTAGTCAAGATATGATATAATTACTTGTTTGTCCAATCATCATTAGACATCAAATGTCTTGATTTTAAAGGCCTATTTATCTGTTTATATACTAATTAGCTTGGGTTTGAGATCAAACCGATTAATGTCAAAGAGTAGAACTTTGAATATCAATTCAATTAACTTATGATTGTATAGATGATATAAAGTATTAAAAAAGATTTTTTTTCTGAAAGCGCCAAAATAAAACACACCAAAATTAAACATGGCCATTTTGATCTAAAACCGCCAAAATATCCCTACACCAAAATATCCCAATTTATGGTATAGAAATCACCTTGTGTGTCAGTCTGTATGTCTTTTCTTTTGTCCAAAAGCCAAATTCTTCCTAAGCTACTTGATGGATTTTGATGAAACGTGCATGAAATTTCCTTGCTCTTGGATATCATTCAGGGGAGATAATTGGACATAAGTTATTTACTAATATAATTTTTAATATGAGCTCGCTCACAGTTTTCCATATATTTACTTTATATTCTTGAATGTTTGATGTCTCTAATTAATATTATTTTCTGTAGGAGTTTGACCAGTACTGTATTATGGTTGATGATGCAAGGAGACTAGATGTAGAAGAATCCATGGCATACAAGGCTTGGTCTACAGATCAGTTTAGTGGTGTGCTAGCAAAACACACATCTGATGTAAGTTGTTATGTTGACTGAAAAAAAGAATTGCCTTAAAGAATTGAAGCTTTGGTCTACCTTGACAAAGCATAATTTATAGTCTAGTGTGCTTATGGCAAAAACAGTGAGCATTGACTTTTTGTCACATTGAATGCTCTGGCAATTTTATAATTATAAGATTTATAATCTTAATGACTAATATTAAAAACTAGACTAGTTCTGAGAATTTTGTTTATATTTTAGATTCAGAAAATGAAGGGTATGACCATAAGAAAGAGAGTTTGTATGATCCAGGTGTTGAGTAAGATCTACAGAGAGACCTGTCTACCATACCCCACAAATATCGTAGATACAGTCCACATCAAGTTACCTCTCATAGCCAATAAACGTAATGAGGACCTTCTCACCATCATCAAGGTAAAGTCATAGGTCATTTATAGGTTAAAACGTGTCTGCTATACCCTGTAAAAATTGTAGATATTTCCATATCAAGTTACCTCTAATAATTATATATATATGTATTTACAATTTATCTGTGTATTTGAACTTTGGTTTTGAAATAATTGAAAACTGATTACTCATGAAGTCAAAAAGCAACAAAACATACCCACACAAAATTCACATTAAAACTCAAACACAACAACAAAAAACAACAACATTTACTCTGGTGTATTTCATTTAAATAATAAATCTACCTTCAGATTTGTATGATATTGATTTATGTAAATGTATGTTTCTGACCTTCAAGGGAGCTGCTAGGAAACTGGACAACTATCCAAAGTCTGTGGAGGAGTTTGTGGAACATTTGACTTTCCTGTCAAAGATAGGATCAGAGTTACCTGCCCTTGAGAATGAATTCAACCTTGTCAACAAGCTGTTTACCATAGCCAAGGACTACAGTGTTGATATTAAACCAGAAGAAATGGCTCTGTATCAGACACTTGCTCCTAGCTTTCAAGGACTCAAGGTATTGTTGTGGTGCAATCTGTGTTGGGTTAAAGAAGATTTTTATTCATGCAATGTTTATTTGAATAATTTTGTTCAATATATATTTCTCCTTATAAATTGGCTTTTGTTGTTTATTTTAAAGGGGAAGGAGTTTTTACTTAACAATACTTTAACAGGCATTCTTAGGCATTGATGTTATTAAAAAAAACCAACCTTTTCATTAATAGTTTTCAGTGCAATGAAAAGATTTGATTTAAAGAAAATATAGACAATTTTTATAATACCCGGGTAAGAATAAAATCATGGTACATTTATATAAATTTTTCAGAACACAATTCTATACAATGAGGCCAAAAAAGATGAAAATATTCGTAAATTTAGCCGAGACCTGGATACACTGATACAACACATACGTACCGAGCTGAATAAGAAGAGAGAGGAAGTAAAGAATCCTGATCTTTTAAGTATCGACACTGACCCTGGCCGTGCTATCAACACCATAGAGATAGCACAGGAAGATGTACAATCTCTGTCTAAACGTATACACAGCTACGTCCAGTACCAGGAGAGATTTGGAAGCTCTCTGGCTAACTCAAAGAAAAACATGTTTGGAGAGTATGTATTTTATTAAAGGTTTGACTCCCCTGGAATACTTTACACTTTAATACTTATGCATGAGTGTAGGATATTTTTTCTCACTGTCATTAACTTTGATGATTTTCAAGAAGATATTAAAAGTAATCTTTTTCAGATTTTAAAGTCAGATTGTTCTGAAATTTTGTACACTTGTGTTAAAACATCAATGTCATTAGGCATTTCCTTCTTATGTCCTTTTACCCAAATATTTGATTTGATGGTTGAATATTTGATTCATCTGTTTACAGAGAGTACCTGTTAATGGACCGTTCTGATGACAACAGTGCTAAGGAGATACAATCAGCCCTTCCTGAGGTAGAGAGAGACCTGACACTGAGGAAGGCTCTCTGGATGTCTACCATGGAGTGGAATAAGTTAGAGAAACAGTGGATTAATACTCTATTTGATGCTCTACATGTGGAGAGTCTACAGAAGAATGTCAGTAAATTTACACAGACAGTCTACATGTTAGAAAAAGGTAGAATTTCTCTTCAATGGGCCATTAGAACGATTGTTCTGAAACATCCAGCTTATTTTTTTTTTCCTTTCAAAATATTTGAATTAACTATTACATACATTATAGCAAAAGCAAGGAATAAATGAAATTTATTTTCTCTATTTTCATCACCAGTTGTGTTTTTGGTTTCATTTGTAAGTATTTTTAGTATAGATATATATCATTTACATTTTAGGTTTACCTCACAATGAGGTCGTGCCCCACTTGAAGGAGAAAGTGATGGAATTTAAACAGAGTATGCCTATCATAACCAGCTTGAGAAATCCCTCTCTGAAACAGCGTCACTGGGATGAAATAGAGAGAATGATTGGGAAATCTATTGTTAAAGACAAAACATTTACTCTAGGAAACCTGCTGGAGATGAAGGTAAGTCATCACTAAACAGTGTCACTGGGATGAAATAGAGAGAATGATTGGGAAATCTATTTTTAAAGACAAAACATTTACTCTAGGAAACCTGCTAGAGATGAAGGTAAGTCATCACTAAACAGTGTCACTGGGATGAAATAGAGAGAATGATTGGGAAATCTATTGTTAAAGACAAGACATTTTCACTAGGAAACCTGCTAGATTTGAAGGTTAGTCATCTTTTATTATGTGGTTTTTATTGTGAGGTATTAATCTAAGTAAGTAAGTAATATTTATTTAAAGTTGTCATATTATATATACAAAATAACAGGAACATGAGCTCTGTAGAGCTCTTTAAACGACTGGAATTTTTTAGATACCCGGTAAAAAAAACATTACTGCTTGGTGCCACTAAAAATACTACATGTATTGTATGTATGTTAATGGAGAATGTTATATTTTTAGATAGTAAAGATGAAGGATAAGATACAAGATATATCTACTACAGCCAGTAATGAAGAGACCCTGGAGAAGATGTTAGATAAGGTATCCTATTATTATCTTAACTGTCTGGTTCAGTTTAATGTATAGAAATATTAAGTATGAAAATATAACTGTTCAATTATTCTTTGTTTTAAATAAAAGATTAATTAGAATTTTCATGGTCAGAATTTTTACAACAAAAATATCCACCTCTGTCCTATATTAGTTTAATACTTATACATGTATGGTGTAAAACAATCATATATTGATGGTTGTTTTGTTAAACACTCTTATTTTGATGAGTTGTTTGGTTATAGATCATCCAGTTATGGCAGAAGACAGATTTCCGTACCGTACCACAGCCCAGCAGAGACACCTATATTATAGGAGGAGCAGACGACATCATGGCACAGTTAGAGGAAAGCGCTGTTACCATAGGAACGATCAGAGGATCCAGATATGTAGCTCCTATTAAGGTGAGTCAACAAGAACTTAATTGCTTAGCTGGTACAAAAAGGTCACTTGACTTAGTTTTAGACAAAACTGGAAGACTTTATGGAAATGCAATTTACATTAACAACAATAACAATCAACTTGAACTTAACAAAATCTTAATTTATTCTTGTTTTTCAACATAACTGTGATCATTATAACCTGAAGAATAACACTATCAAATCAAAAATTGCTAAAAAAAAAAAAAAATGGAACATAGACTTTTTTATTATTGTTTAAATTGACTACACTTTTTATGTATTAAGATAAGGATTTTCATCTAAACCTATTTGATAATTTCAGGGTTTAGTAGAGGAATGGGAGAGAAAGTTGATGGTTTTTGGACGTACTTTAGATGAATGGTTGACATGTCAAAGAACATGGTTATATATTGAGAAAATATTTAGAGCCCCAGATATTCAGAGGTAAGAACTTTTTTCATTCTATACTTTTAAAATTAAAAATAATGTCTTAATGCTAAGATATTTTCACAGATTTTTGGCCGGATTCATGGAGTGAAAAATGCAAGTTATAAAATGATGAATGTCAGGCGGTGGGCGGGCGGGGAAGAAATTTTCAGTTTAAGTGGTGGAGGAAAACCGGAATACCCGGAGGAAACCACCAACCTTTGGCACTTTATATAGAAAAGACTGTTTGTTTTTCAAATAAATGAATTATCTGTGGTAATTACAGGCAACTGAAGGGAGAGTTTAAGATGTTCATGTCTGTAGATAGAGCTTGGAAGGATTTAATGAGACGAGTAGAAGACAGACCCAATGCTATCAAGTCTGCCCTTACACCAGGCACACTGGAGACACTACAACAGAACAACCTTACACTCAACATCATACAGAAAAATCTAGAGGTAACACAAGAACAATAGGATGAATCAACATGCAAAATAGTCTGGAAGTTGTTGCTTGTTAAAATGCGACCATTTTTTTTTTCAAAGAGTACAAGACAACAGGAAATGCCAAAGTGACCCCTATATGTTGTTTATGCAACATTGATTCCAGCTACATACAAATCTCAGACATATTCTACTGCAAAGGCATCACAGAATGTTTCATTATGAAACATTTATGTTACCTGTCGATGTGGAGAAAGGGACATTAAAAATTATTGCTACAAAATTTTTAAAAAAGAGAGATTACCATACAGTAAATTCCTTTTAATTTTGTATTCAATTCTTGGTTTAGTTTTAAATGGCATTTTGATTAAAATTCAACAATTTATTGTTATGTTTTTTTTTAGGATCATCTAGAGACAAAGAGATTTGCTTTCCCCAGATTCTACTTCCTTAGCAACGATGAACTACTGGAGATTCTGGCAAACTCAGACAATCCCAATGCTGTACAGGTAATTATAGGACTTGCGTGTAGTTCAATTAGATTTATATAAAACACATTTAAAGATGTATAATTCTTATGTTATATGAAATAAATCAATTGAATATTTTTAGATTCTGTATCAAAATTGCAAGTGTCATTCTGTAAAACATATCTATTACAAGTATTTTAAATTTTGCTTTGAAAGTTTTATTCTACATCTATATTTACCAATGTTTCAGCCTCACCTTGGCAAGTGTTTTGGTAACGTAAAGTCCCTGGAGATTACTGGTGGTATTGTACGTAAGATGATCTCCGATGAAGGCGAGGAAATAGAGATGCCTAAAAAGTAAGATCCTGATAACATACAGATTATTATTAAATTCATTTATTGATACATTTCAGTACAAGCATACCCCCTCTTTAAAGAAGAGGTAGATATAATGTAAACCAACAAACTTTCGCGGCTACAAACTTCCACGGTTTCATTACATTGGACGTTTTCACGAAGACAAACATTTGTGGTTTTTGAGATTCATTTAATGAATACAACTTCTCAGTGACTTATTCGCGACTACAAACTTTTGCGGATGTAAAGCGAACGTTTATCGCACGCAAAAGTTAATTGGTTTACAGTACCATTAACCCTAGGTTGCTGATGTTATATTACAAGCTTAATATGGCCAAAAAGCATTTCTGAATATGTTTTAAGGTCCATCAGACAGCTGCTCTCTGTTTGCCCAAACCTTTATTTTTTTGGTCACACATTTTAATACTTAATTGGTCATAACATTGTAACGAATGCTTTTTGGTTTCTGATATTTAGTAACAAGCTTTATATGGACATTTTGCATTGTAAGATGTGTTTTTAGGTTCATCAAAAATCTACTTCCTGTTTGTCAAAAACTTTAAAAAATTTCCATCACACTTTACTTTTCCTTTTGCCTAGCTGGCTGATATTTTGTGACAAGCTGTACATAGACATGATGTATTGTGGGATACATTTTTATACCTCACTTTAAAAAAGAGGAGCTTATACTGTTTAACCCTTGTTAGATCTTGCAACACATAGTGTGAAAACGGGGATATCACTAACAACCATTCGCTCACAGATTTCTTGTTATAGATACATGTAGAGGAATATATCTTAAAATAGTTGCATTTATTAGACATGTTTTAAAGATTTAAGTACAAAAAGTCAAATTTAAATAATGATAAAGAAATGAAAATGGAATGTTTGGAACAAAATAAGAAATAGCTTGAAGAATAAATAAGTTTAGCATTGAATTCTTAGGAACATTTGCTATGATTTCATTTTCTCTTTCAGTCGTATCAGAACAGGGAATTCTCCACAGTGGCTGGTCAGCTTTGAGACTGTTATGTTTGAAACTGTTAAAAAGTAAGTTATTTTTTTAGATTCTTTGTAAATTGTATCAGTCAGGGAGATCATCAAAATAAGTTATAATTTTTATAACTGATTTAGGTTATCTGAATTTAAAAAGATAACCATTTTAAGTTACTTTTGTTAAATTGATCACTTTCAAACCTACAAATTTTCATAGTTAGTGTATTTTCCCCCACTAGGCAAAATTTTTTCTGCATTAATTGAACTTTAAACTGTGTAGTTCAGCTATGAGTTTGAAATTGCAAGCTTATCTTATTGGTACGCAAGCCTCTCAAAGATGATGCCCATGGGAAATTAAAATGTCATTATCACAACACCAGTGCTTAAATAATGATTTCCAATAAATAAACCTTGTAAAGTCATTGATAATCTATCAATTAAGATCAAAACTTTAGATTTAAGATTAGAATTAAAAGAAAATTTTACACTTTTGTAAAATTAGTCATTTTAAGCAAGAAAATAGAAAAATAACTGAAACTGGTTACATTATTAAAAAAATCAAGGGAAGTAACTCAAATTTGACTAAAAAAGTAAAAATAAGTAACCTAGAATGGTTATAAAAAAATTATAACTGTTTTTGATGATCTCCCTGACTGTGTATCACAGTGAAACCTGCCCAAACCAAACAGCAATGGGACTTAGGGATTTGTTTGGTTTTAGCAGGTGTTTGTTTTTCTCAGGGTTCAAACACAACCCAAAACTGATGCTAGATAAATAAAAATTGAAATGATGTTCAGAATTAAAAGGAAAGGACATAATGTTTGATCATGTTTTTCTTCATCAAATTAAAGACATATTTCAAATCCAGTGAAGCATTACAGTTTTCTTAGAATAATTTTCATTAGAGCAAAATTATAAGATGCAAATTGTATAATTGTCATTAACAGTATACAACAGTGACATTTTCAATTTGGATGTACATTTGTCATTGATTAGCTCTGATGAGTTCGTTAAAGACAAGTTTTCATAACATGGTTGATTAATTTGAATAAAAGTGATTTAGTATTCTGTTTGGAGAGCTTTCAGTTTTAACAGATTGAATTGCTATATATTGTATACAAAATTGTATGGGACTTTGGAATGCATTGGGTTTATGTGGAATTCAGCTTTATCAGGGTTCGGTTTGAACAGTTTTTACTGTACATTCATTTCTTGTCATAGTGTTTGTTATTATAAAAGCATAGTTTAATGTTTTATTTTATGTAGATAAAAAAATGAGGAATGTTATTAGATTTTACATCAAACTGTGAAAAAGGTTTCTATAAAATATATTTGACCATATTACAGACATCTTAAGAAAGGTATCAGTGACTGGGAGAGTTCAGATTTGGCTAACTGGGTACTGGTACATCCAGGACAGGTGGTTCTGACAGTGGTAAGTATTACTTAATGTGGTGATTGTGCTCTGCAGATTAAGTTAAGGGGTCCACTAATGTTTTTATCTGTAACATTCTATTTATAGTTGCAAAAGGTACATCATTTGAAAGTTAATATGTCACATATCTGGCTGAAACTTAAAAATTGGAGGGTTAATCAGCTGCCATCTAAGAGCATATAAATGGTTCATTCTGTTTCAATACCTTTGATTTCTTGTGTGCTTGTACATGCTGTCATTCCATGATAAACTTCTTTGCTGTTTGCCATGATAGCTGTCTATAAAGACATATGCTCACAATTACCCAATGTTATTCATGTCTCTTCCAGTCTCAAATCATGTTCAACAAGGATGTAGTGAAATGTTTTGAGCAGTCGAACCCTATCACTGGGATATCTGATGTCCATCAGAACATGATTGCTGTGTTAGAAGTCCTGGCTGGTGTCGTGTCTAAGAACATCAAGGGTTACCAGAGGATGAGCATTGAAGCTCTACTGACCATCAATGTACACAATAGAGATATACTCCACACCATGATTATAGATAAAGTCACTACCAAAGAGGATTTTGATTGGAAGAAGTAAGATCGTACTTTGGACAAGGAATTTGTGTTTTTAAATGTAGGACTTTGTTAATCAATAAATCCACATCAATAGAAAAAAATTGGGACTTTGAAGAGTTTATGTCATATCAAAACAAAATCTTTTGATAAATATTTAAGTTGGTGATTTGTAAAGGACGGCTTGTTCATATTACAGTCTCCATTGAAAATTATGTTGGAGCAACTAAATCATCTAATGCAAACTCTTTCTTATGAAAAATGTTATTGAAGGAATGTTTAATTATAGTTTTTTTGAAGTCCTTTGACTGGTTATAACAGTAGCTAACTTTGGTGACATTTCTTTTGTAGGCAGCTGAGATATGAGTGGGATGAACAGAGTAACCACTGTCAGGTTCTACAATCTAATGCTCAGTTTAAGTATGGGTACGAGTACCTGGGCTGTTCTCCTAGGCTGGTCATCACACAGCTGACAGACAGATGTTATCTAACCCTCACAGGAGCCATGCATCTTCACCTGGGTGGATCTCCTGCTGGGCCTGCTGGTACTGGCAAAACTGAAACTGTGAAAGATTTAGCTAAGGTTAGTTGGTGATGCTTAATAGCCAAGAGAAGTTTTTAACAAAAAAAGTAGCACAGATATTGAATTTGCAGTTGGCAAAGAGAACTAGATTTGTTTACCAAAAGGGAATTATTTATTAATATTAAAGCAAATTACTGAAGGTATTTGGTATATTTTTTACATAAAAAAGCCAATATATTTATGTGTTATTGTTTGTTTATCTTTCATTTTGAGATAATATTCCAATAATACAATTTTTTTCATATTTTGTAGGCTATGGGAAAACAATGTGTTGTGTTCAACTGTTCTGAAGGACTTGACTTTAAGACTTTAGGGAAGTTTTTCTCAGGTCTGGCTCAGTCTGGTAGCTGGTGCTGTTTTGATGAGTTTAATCGTATAGATATAGAGGTACTGTCTGTAGTAGCACAACAGATCCACACCATCAAGTCAGCTAAGGACGCTCAGGCTCCCAGGTTTATATTTGAAGGGAAGGACATCAAACTAGATATGACATGTGGATACTTCATTACCATGAACCCAACGTAAGTCATAACTGCATCTTGTTGAATCCCTGCATTAAGTTAATAGGAAGAGATTGAATATAAAGGTGACAATTGAAAATGGGATTCATGTACAAGCACAGCATCTATGAAAATTGAATTTGAAAAAATAAATTGCAATTGCACCCTTCCTGTAATGTAGACCAAATGATAAAAAAAAAATTTTTAGAAGAAATATCGGTGTGCCCCTGGAATATCTTCAATTTTAAAGGAAATTGATATTTCAATTAATATGTATGGAAGGATCATCAAACTATATATAGATGCATCAGGGGGTGGGGGGGTAAGTCAGCATTCATCAGAGATTAGGTTACTGTGACCTTCATTTTCAAATGAGTGACTTTAAGTAATCATATTAGTTCATATCTCAAAAGTTGTGCACCGTAGAATTGTCAAATTTCTATGTATATTAAAGGGGTATAAAAGGTTATCTGACAGCATTCAGACTATGACCTTTATTTCATGGTTAAGTGACTTTGTTGTATCAACTAAGTAATTGTTATGTACAAAATAAACTTTTTTTCTGTAGATATGCAGGTCGTGTTGAACTACCAGACAACTTGAAGACATTATTCAGACAAGTAGCTATGATGGTGCCTGACTATGCCCAGATTGCTGAGATCATGTTATTCTCTGAAGGGTTTAGATCTGCCAAGTCTCTGTCGAGGAAGATCGTCCAGCTGTATAACCTGGCCAGTAAACAGCTGTCTCAACAAGATCACTATGACTTTGGTATGAGAGCTATCAAGTCTGTACTGGTGATGGCAGGACATGGGAGGAGGCATGTTCAACTCAAGTAAGTCAATAAAATAAGGCGCTCCCAACTCAAGTAAGTCAATAAAAAAGGTATGCTCAACTCAAGTAAGTCAATAAAATAAGGCGCTCCCAACTCAAGTAAGTCAATAAAAAAGGTATGCTCAACTCAAGTAAGTCAATAAAATAAGGCATGTTCAACTCAAGTAAGTCAATAAAATAAGGCATGTTCAACTCAAGTAAGTCAATAAAATGAGGCCTGCTCAACTCAAGTAAGTCAATAGAATAAGGCATATTCAACTCAAGTAAGTCAATAGAATAAGGCATGCTCAACTCAAGTAAGTCAATAAAATAAGGCACGCTCAACTCCAGTAAGTCAATAAAATAAGGCATGCTCAACCCAAGTTAGTCAATAAAATAAGGCATGTTTAGCTCAAGTTAGTCAATAAAATAAGGCATGTTCAACTCAAGTAAGTCAATTAAATAAGGCATGCTCAACTCAAGTAAGTCAATAGAATAAGGCATGTTCAACTCAAGTAAGTCAATAAAATAAGACATGCATAACTCAAGTAAGTCAATAGAATAAGGCATGCTCAACTCAAGTAAGTCAATAAAATAAGGCATGTTCAACTCAAGTAAGTCAATAAAATAAGACATGCATAACTCAGTAAGTCAATAAAATAAGACATGCATAACTCAAGTAAGTCAATAGAATAAGGCATGCTCAACCCTAGTAAGTCAATAAAATTAGGCATGTTCAATCCAAGTAAGTCAATTAGTAATGTGCTTGCACAAGAAGTAATATAAAATAAGGGTAATGGCAAACATTCTGAACATCAATAAACAAAGTAATACATGAAGTTATTCAGAATATATTCAGAATATACGTGCATTGGAGACTGTACCTATTTTCTTTATATTGTGAGAATCTTTTGCTGGATTTAGAAATTTTTACTCATGGTATTACTGGTACTATGTATATAATTTTTTAACTTTTATTGAAAGAAAGCTTTGACAGAGAATCCTACATACTGATAAATTTACTACAGGATGCTAACATTCCTAAGTTTTATCTTAAATATAACATAAATCTTTATTTACAGAGATAATGAAGAGAAAGCTCTAACAGAGAATGAAGAATCCTATATACTGATGCATTCACTACAGGATGCTAACATTGCCAAGTTTGATCTTAAATATAACATTATTCTTTATTGACAGGGATAATGAAGAGAAAGCTCTTACTGAAAATGAAGAATCCTACATACTGATGCATTCACTACAGGATGCTAACATTCCTAAGTTCTTAGCTGAGGATGTACCACTGTTTAGAAGTATACTTGACGATCTATTCCCTGGAATTATACCCCCTGACAGGGATTATGGTGTGCTAGAGGTTTGTTATAGGGCATTAGTATGCAATATTACAAGTTCTTTTTCAGCAAGATTTCTTTGCAACTAAAAACTTTATCTTATATCTTGCTTAATTTGAAAGACATAAAGATTTTTTTGTTCTATGCATTACTCTATTAATTCATTCCAGTAATTTGTCAAGCGAGTGAAAATTCTAAAAGATAAATGTGGAGTAGAATTCTGTTTGTCTGTTTGTCTCTTACACTAATGTTTGCCATTTTTCTGTTAGAATTTCTCAAGACCCACTAATAAAAAATTAATACAAATTTGTACAAAAAAGCATCATGACAGGTACTAAACAACCATTTACAAAAATGCTTTAAACAAGCCTTTAGATGTATTTCTAAATGATTAGTTATATTTAGATATTCCATTTTCAGAGAGCTATAAATATGGCCATCAGAGACCTTGGATTCCAGTCCTGGTCTAACCAGGTAGACAAAGTGAAGCAGTTCTACAACCAGATCATGGTCCGACATGGAATCATGTTAGTGGGGCCCACAGGAGGGGGTAAAACCACCATCAGGAGTATCTTACAGAAAGCCTTGATATTACTCCCTACCATCACCCCCACTGACCAGGACTCACCCAGGAAACAATATGTGGTATGTATAAATAATTGCTTTTATATCTTTACTTCATTGGTTACTTGTATTGTTTTCTTCTCAATTCTGCATGTTTATTATACTTGAAGAAATTTTTGCATTGATTTTGGCTTAAATTGACAGAACCAGCCTCTTTAAAAGTTACAATAACATTGCTAAGAATATTTCTGTTATGAATTATTTTTCACAAAAGAAAATATTTTAAAAAATTACACCTTTCTTAATCCTTTGAATAGCACAATAGAGCAAAGAAGGGTCATGTAGAGGTATACCAAGTCAACCCTAAATGTGTGACCTTAGGTGAACTGTACGGAGAGACAGACACTAACACGTTTGAATGGCATGATGGTCTGATTGGATCAGCTACCAGGAAGTTCTCTGTGGATCCTAGCCAGCTAAAAATAGATGAAGGGAAATCATCTAGGCCGACATCACGTCTTACTACACTCTCCACACCTAATGTAAGTCTTTTCTTCTGTATAAAAGGATTCAGGGGTTCAGGTTTGATTTTCAAGGGCATGACTTAAAATCTGTTTATCTAGTTAACAATATACCACATACTACATTTTTGCTTAAAACATTCTGGCTATCTTCAAGTTTTATCCTGTTATATTTGGTAAAATATGATATGGTCTAAAACAGAAATGAATTGTGAATACCAAATATTTTTCTTTATATTAATGATACAATAATTTTTTTTATTTCAGATTAAAGAAGCAGAAACGGAGAGTGATCTAGATGAAGACAAGAAGGACCAGACATTGAACATAGAATGGAAGTGGTTGATCCTGGACGGTCCTGTTGATACTCTGTGGGTAGAGAATCTCAACACTGTACTGGACGATTCTAAAGTTCTCTGTCTAGCTAATGGCCAGAGAATACACCTAGCTTCAGGCATGAGACTGGTGTTTGAAGTGGATAACCTGTCACAAGCCAGTCCTGCTACCATCAGTAGATGTGCTATGGTCTACATGGTATGTGCCTGTAGAAATGTGTTTCTTGTTATATTTTGTAAATAAAGATGATTTCAAAAAGTTTGGTTTCAGAGTATGGGAATGTCTGGCCTGTGATATAACTATTGCCTTTACATGTTAAAAAATGATAAAATATGGAGTTAATATCCATGAAACAAAATCACATTGTAGATATTGAAAAAACACAAATGATGGATGCAATGTTATTTCATTATTATACGGTACTTCATTCTAAAATTAAAGTGAGGCCTTTAAATGCTAGTTTAGTATGGCCCTTTGCATCAGTTTTAGAACTTTAAACTTAAATCCTCTCAAACCATTCATATACTACTGCTTTACTTTTGCCAGGACCCAGTAGACCTTGGTTGGCAGCCCTACGTTAAGACGTGGATACAGAGACTCCCAAAAGAGATGCCAGACAGCGGCAAGAAACATCTGATGGCATTGTTTGAATACACTATAGAGAAAGGGTTAAAGTTCACTGAGAAACATGCCAGATTCCAGCCAATCATAGCCCCTGTTTTATCCACTGTCATGACTTTATGTAACATCCTAACAGCTTACTTTGATTTCATGCTACAACATGGAGGATTTGGCAACCCAGGTAATAAAGAATTAATGACAGGCTTAAGAGCTAGACTTCTATGCCAATCTCTTTTACTCTGGTGATACTTTGTTAATTTTTTTCTGCAGAAGCTTTTATGCAAGACATTTTTTAAGCAACAGCCCTAAGAAAAACACTTAATTGTAAAATTGTTTCTTGCCTCATCTAACCTCATTTGAATTATTTTATTTCAGAGATTGCAGGTGTTTGTATTTTTTTCTGTATTCAGACATTCTTTCACTACGAACATATCAATCTTACTTCTTACATTTAAAGTTACACAAAACAAAAGGTCAGAAATATAATTATACCATTTTCAAAATCTTTGCTGGATTAAGGTCTCAGTTTAGAGGAGTCACTGGACTGTAAAGTTGCATGTTTCATTGAAAAAAAAAATTATAATGATAAAGATGAATATTAAACTTATTTCTAGATCCCAAACCAGTCAGAGGTAAACTAGTGATGTTGTGATTATTGTATAGTTATGTCCATGTTGGAACTGTGTATAGATTAGGTGTTTAACAACATGTCAATGTCTCTTTCAAATGAATGTTTTGCCCTTATTTCTAAGATCATGTAAACTTGTGTAGTAGAACATTTTAGAAAATAGTTCAACATTTGGGTCACTGTGACCTACATTTAAGAATATATTGACCTTGTCGAGATATATAAAGCCCTTCATATCTCATCATCTGACATTTTATGGGTATATTGTGATGGTTAAACACTGCTTTTCCTTTGCTGAAACGACCTTGATATATGTTTAATTATGATTTGAGTGCTAGTGCACTTTTATGATTTGATTAGCACATGTTTATCCAGTCATAGGTATAGTTATTGGTAACAGGTTAAACTTAAATCTATCCCTGTTATTTTAATTTATGTAAGATATTTAAATATCTCCTAATTATGAGATGAAATTCTGTAACAAATAAATTGTTCATGCTTTTGTTCTTTACATATCTATATATTTTTCAAAACCATGCATACTTTAAAGTTATTAATTTTCCAGACTCTAAGATTTTGCCCTGCAATATAAAATTTTACTTAGGTGTAAAATACTGTCCATGTGTTTATTAACTACATATCTTTATTCATTATTTATAAAAGTCCAACATGAGATGAAGCGTTCTCGAGGTTCTAAGCGATCTCTAGGTATTGTAGGTGTGAAATGGTGTGATTTCTTCTGAATGAGAAAAGTCAAAATCTTTAAAGAATTTGCCTTAATTTATATTGTTTTGTTGATCAGTGATTGTTCAAAAAATATGATTGATTTAATATTTTTCATGAAATTTCTTTTTTTCTTTCTTCTTAAACTCTTCTTTTAACTTCTTATGTTTTGACCCTCTTTATTTTTAAATGTGTGTTACAGTGAGATAGTCATTTTCAAAGCTTTCAGTTTGGTATAAAAAATATGTGTGAAAGTTAGGAATTATTTACTAAGTAGTTAAATCTCTATCTTACAGAAACAGATGGTGAGTTCTATAGTCAAATGCTTCTGCATGACATGTAAATTTATTTTTACATTTTTTTATTACCTATAAGCATAGTTATTGCTTTTGCATGTTATTTTTTTATCATTAAAACATTAGAAATATTATTTTTACATTGCTTTATTACCCTAAATGCAGCAGAAATATAAAAGTCAACCATATATTAATAATCCTACTTTAATTATAAGCAAGCTTTAACTCACTTCAAGTAATATAACTTATCAAATTACTAGTTTATTCAGTTTGGTAGCAGATATGTACATGTACTATATATGGATTCAAGCAAATAAACAACAAGTCAACATATATCACAAGTGCTTCTTGCCAGTTTTTATATACTTATATTAGATGATTTGGATTATATTAACATGAATTTACAACAAAAGGTTATACAAAGATAAGACTTAATTTAAGACAGATCTTATTCATTGTATTATGTGTTATCACCTGCATGTATTTTTTGAGCTAGTGATATTTATTTTGTTGTTTAAGTCATTTCTTTTATTTCGAGAGTTCTATTCAAAACTCACAAAAAAATTGTATATTTTTCTCGTAGACCATTAAGGTTGGTCTTTGGATTATTACCCTTCTCTTGATAGAGTCACTTCTTAGGTGTACAATAGACTTACTGTAAGAAATTTTCATCAATATTTTGAAACTTTGTTGATGTCTGGTATGAACCCATCGGTGTTTTTTCAGACAAAGAAGATGACAAGACCGAGGCAGATCTAAGGTCAGAAAGTAGGGCATCCAGTAGAAGTTCATCTCGTACAAAGATGAGGTCTTCACGTAAAAAGAAAGCAACCACTGTCAGTGAAACCAAAGACAAAGCTCCAACTTCTTCTAAGAGTAGCAGGTATGTTCAGGGAATTATAGGCACCAGTATTCTATAATTCTGTAGATCTCCTCATGTAATGATCATAGAAATGTTGCCATTCTTGAAACTCTTTTCATTATCCCAAAACAAATACCTTTGGGAATTTGTCTCATTGACCTTTGAGTTACAAAACAATGACATTATCCTCTTGTGTTTTGACTTCATTATCTACCTGTGTTTTAATGGTTTCCAAATGAAAACTTCAAAACACCTCAGAAGATAATAAAAGAATTTGAACAGTACATTTTAACAAAAGTCAAGTTTGATTTTCAGAATATCCCCAGATATATTTTTTATTTACTACTGACATTTTTGGCCGGATTTCAAAGAGTGAAAAATCTAGGTTATAAATGGTGAATTTCAGGCGAGCGGGCGGTCGGCGTGCGGAAGGGGAAAAAATTTTCGTAACAGTTTTCTCAGCCACTTGATATTTGGTATACAGCATCAGGGTGGGGTCCCATAACGTTGGATTCGATTTCAGATCTGTCGCTCACCTACTTCTTGTTTAACGAAATCCGGCCATTTTTGACTTGGACATATTTTTTAATATATAATGTTCCATGTGATGCTCTATCTACTATAAAGCCAGAAATGGGTTGATTTTGTCAGGAACTTTGTTGCAATTTAAATTTTTTCCACTGACCAATGTATTTTAGCTTGTATTCTTTTTCTGAGTAAGTATTTTGAGTATGTTAATCTCACATTCAATACACATTTAATACCCAGGTAAAATGTGACACAATCTAATTTTCTTTAATTTTTATGGGTTTGAATGATTTGTAAGTTATCTATCAGGTAGCACAAGCATAAATATCACACAAAAATGATATTTTCAACAGTTTAACTCATATTTTTTAAAAATTCACCTCAACAAATTACATTACTATCTCTTGTTTTTGCATCTTTCATTTTCTGATTGACAATTGCTTTTATGATGTCATCACTTTTCTCAAAAGATCTCTGCAATATTTTTCAAATTAATTGATATTATAATTAAATAAGTAAAAATAATAACATAAAACCCTTTCAATTTCACCACATATTTTATTTCTTTTCTTTTATCTTTGGTATGTTTAAAAAAGTTTTAAAATTTTGCAGTAATTTTTGCTTTGTACTACATGTACCAGGATTGATCAGCCATTACCCAAAACTAAACTGTTATTCAAGCAAGCATTGACTGAAAAGTAACTAAGCAATGTATATGTTTTATTTATCAAAGATTAGTTTAGATAAGCACAAGAATACTCATTAATGTCAAATAATATTTCCACTGGATATTTACATGCAAATGCCTGATTATTTTGTTCCAGTGTTGATACAGAATCAGACAGAGTTCTCTTTTTGACCAAGAATCCAACACAGTTGTTAAATGTACTTGGAAAACTTTACGTGTTCGCCTTTACCTGGAGTATTGGTGGAAACTTTCATCGTCAGGAAGATGTAGATGACGATGATAATGTCAACAGAAGAGGCCAAGATAAGGTGGAGAGAGATATCAATATCTGTAATGAGTTTGATAACTTTATGAGAGAACTGTTTGAAGTAGAACCTCCTCTTGGTGAGTCATTAAAACTGAATATGAAAGAAGTAAACTGTATGCATGAATAAAAAATTATGATTTTTCTCTAAAATTTGTATGATATTTTTAATGTTAAATAAATTAGTCATAACTTATTTACTCAGGTGATTTAGAACCCAAAGAATTTATCCTATCAACTGCTTTATAATTAAATTTTCACTATTTATCACAGTATTTTATCACAAGCTTGTTTGAGAAACAAGAAATACTTTGCATGTAAGAAGGGCTTTTTGGAAATCAGCCTTAACTGAATTATACTTTTACCATTGTACATGTTCCATATTGAACTGGATCATTTGAATATTTTATATTTAGGTGTACGTCTACCAACTGGTAACAGAAGTATCTATGGATATTTCATTGATATGGAGTCAGGTAACTTTGTTCCTTGGGACACTCTGGTTCCCTCAACTAAATGGTTGATAGAGAGAGGAGCAATCATTACAATAGGAGAGACAATGGGTGTGTCTACTGGACATAAGAAGAAGCGAGAGGAACAAGAGATCACACCTACTGTAGATATCGTCAGATTCTCGTTCCTGTGTGGTCTGTTGTTACTGAACAGGAGGGCTGTACTACTCACAGGTTAGATTGACAATGTTGATAATTGCTTGATAGAGTTAAAAAAATTGATAAAAAAGCAATATGAGGTAAATATGCATGACACAATATATCAGATTATTGATATATGATTCAAAACAAATGAACAGTGATTTTTTTGCGATTCTTCATCATTAAGTCACATGGAAGTTTTCTGTTATTTAAGCTTTTGAGCACACTTGTTTCAATCCTTCTCTTTTTTTCAGGCCCACAGTTGAAATCAGGGCTGTTAAAGACAAACATCATGATTGTTTTAAATAATGCTCTCTCAATTTCAGAGTCTGCCTTGAAAGGATTAAACAAAGACATAGATATAAGCTTTAAACTTTGTTCACATTTGTTTGTTTTTAGGTGACTCTGGTGTTGGAAAGTCAGCCTTGATCAACTACATGTTAGGGAAGTTATCCCAAGAAGGAGGAACTAGTACAAAGAGTAATACAATCCTGGGCAGTGTCCTCAGCTACTCCTCCAAACACTCCTCCCTCCTAGAGAATATCTCTAGCCTCACAAAGTTTGGAGAGGAGGAAGAAAACAAAGACTTAGATGTTCTGATGGGGTCATCTAAACCAAAGGTCACCTCAGGTATCCTCTATTCTATGATTCAGTGTAGTGCTCAGACGACCTCTGCTAGACTACAGGACAATATCATGCTCAAACTAATGAAGAAGGGCAAGGACACATTAGGTGCCCCCAGAGGGAGAAGAAAATTTGTGTTTGTAGATGATGTAAATATGCCTGCCCCAGAGGAGTATGGGGCCCAACCTCCATTGGAACTTCTTAGACAGTTTCTAGAACTTGGTGGATTTTATGACACAAAGAGTCTTTCATGGAAGGTAATACATGTAGCATTTGAAAATATTTAGTTGTACATTTGTAATAATATAAATAAGGTTTTTATTTTTTTTAATATTAGCCATTTATTTGGTTGATTATAGTTTCATAATGGTTCAATAGAATTGATGTTACATGTAAATTAGAACATTGGCAATTAAAATAAGGAGTATTAAGATAATTATATGTCTGTCTTTTAATGAAACTTAATAGAGCGGAGTAAATCATATAAAGATATGCAAGAAGGATGTTTGTTGCTCTCAGATATCATTCAGGGGAGATAATTGAACTTCAGTTTTTTCATTATAGTGTTCAGTTATAGACCTTGTACACGCAACTCCTCCTTAACAGCTTAATGAATTTTGATGGAACTTTAAATAAAGAAAGTACATGTACATCATATGGAAAGATGAAGAAATTTTGTTGCTCTTGTATTTCATTCAGGGGAGATAATTGGATTTAAGTTATTTTGGGTTTTTTTTTGCAATATATAGTCCAATATGAAGCAGGGGATAGCCTTTTGTGAGTTCGCTCACAGTCAGTTAAAAATCAGATCAGAAATTCTAAAATAAAAACATGCATCTCAAATCACCATTAATTTCACTATAACTTATTTGTAATGTTATGTTTTTATTTAATAGAACATAATTTATGGCATCCAACAGTTATTTCAAGACATTAAAAAAAGTGATAGTAACAGGTTTGACCTTCTAATTTTTTTGTAGACTATATTTGATGTGACAATTGTAGCAGCTTGTGGACCACCAGGTGGTGGCAGGAATCCAATCAGTCCTCGTCTTCTGAAAAACTTTTGGTAGGTAAAACATGCTACCTGACATCGCTTATTAACTATATTTGATGTGTCATTTGCTAAAGTATCTATACAAGATTTTAACCACATGCATGTTTTATAATGCTCTACATGAACATTGTAGATTATTAATTGTTTCAAAATTATCAACTTTTATTAATTAAAGCAATTATTTGTGAAAAATAAGCATTCATTTTTTTATTTTTTTTATTTACTGTTTCTTTTATAATTTCTGATCTTTTAACCCACAATAATATGGAAATTTGCTATCACTCATGCATTTTTAGTAGTCCTTTCCAATACAACATTAATTAACACTACATTTTCTTTCCAGTATGTTTGCCATGCCTCTGCCATCCACCAGATCACTTCAGCATATTTACCAAGTACAGCTCGGCAGATTTTTCCAGGAAGGAGACTTTGCTTCAGAAGTCAAGGATCAGTTACTTCCCCTGGTGTCTGCCAGTATTGCAGTTTACTATAGAATGGGAAACTATATGTTACCAACACCAGCCAAGTCACACTACACATTTAATTTGAGAGATTTATCTAAGGTATTAATCAGAACACTTCAAAAAGTTTACAATCTTTCTATTATGTTGCAGGATTTTTATTTTATTTTTATTTTAGTCCTTTTGTCCAGTTATTCTTCTGTCACACACAGGATTACATTGTCTGAAGGCTCAAGTCAGAACTACATAAAACTTTGTACACTTAATATAGCTAGAAACAAGAGTGATTCATGTTAAGTATGTGCCAAGCAGATATATATGTCTAGACACACATGAGTGTTAGTTAAAAAATTCCCAGAAAACTTATTCATGTCACATTTTTAAAATATCTATACACATGTGTAAACTAAAGCTTGTACTGTTTTTAACATCTATGTTTATCCTTCATATGTAGGTCATGCAAGGACTTTAAAAAGCCCTGAGTGAAGATAACATAGAAGGACTGTTGGGAGCCTCTAGTATAGATCTAACCATTTATTTTACAGGTCATACAAGGACTTTTACAAGCTCATGAATCAGTCATTGTCAGTAGAGATAACATAGCAGGACTGTTTGCTCATGAAGTGACGAGGGTGTTTCATGATCGGTTGATCTGTCAGGAAGATAGAACCTTGTTCTATCAGTTTTTGTCAGACAATCTCCATGACTATTTCAAGGTATAGATTTCAGCATATTATATGTAATTTATGTTTACTTAACCCATTTTATCAATATTTATAAAGATACTGAGAAAAAGAGTAGAGCCACCAAGGCCTCAAATGGACCCGGTATTTTAACTAATTTTTAAACTACTTCAAATCTTCCTCAATTTAACAAAAATGATATAAGGTATCACTGAACTTTTTTTATCTGTGATATATAGTTTTGGTTTATAATTACTTTACTTTTAGGTGAAATGGTCACAAGAGCAACTTATGTCAGAACAGATTTTGTTTGGAGATTTCTTTGATGTGGCAGACAAATCGACGAGTCGTGTCTATAAACCCATCAGCGATCGTAAAAAGTTACGTCAAGTCTTAGAGGAGTACTACATGAGAATGAGCTTCGGAAACACCAAGGTATGACCCTAGCTTTACAATGATGAAATCATGTATAAATGTATCACACAAACCCAGTATAACAAGTATTCTCCTATTTTATGTACATAATCTTTACTAGTCATTGACATTTACTTTTTCTCAAAATATTTATTATTTATATTTTATAACTATAACAACATGTGTGATTTACTTTAACAGCTGTTAATGATAAGTGATTTTATAATAATGTTGCTTAGAAAATTTAAATATGACATAAATTTCAGCTTTTATTTTATGTTTACATTGAAATAACTTTAACTGCTGTGTTATTTCAGTTCTTTTATATACAAGAAGAAATGGTATACAAACAATATTGAAATTATTTCAATTTTAGCACAATTGATAATTATAGCATGGTTCAGGATGATAAAGTGTGTATGTCAGGGCACATTCATTGTTACCTTGCGTTACGAATTTCTATCAAGCTTTTGTCAGAAACCATAGGAAGACTTCCTTATCAATTTTCAGACCTGTCAGACCCCTACTTTCTATGTTGGGCAATACACAAGTGGGATCTATGTTCCATGTGGCACAATCCTCTACTTTGTTCATGCATCAACTATGAAAGTAGAAGGGCATAAAGTGTTTGGGTTCATTTGTCTGTCCATTCCAAATCCGGTTTACCTTCAGATTGACGTAACTTTCCTAAGTTGGGTGGTGGGGCTATTATGTCTTTTGGACATAATTGTGTTTACAATAAATTTATTTTGCGCATAGCATATTATCATATAAGTCATAACAGACATTTTGAGATGTTTTCTTTTTATGTGCCTTGGCATCACACTGTTTCTTCTTAATTGTTGAGGAAATTGGTTTTCTTTCAATGAATTATTGTTTTATTGTTTATAGCAAAAAATTATTGGTACATGGTATATATAATTTTGTTGGTCAGGGAAATTGAATGAATGTACTCTTTGTAATTTGTTTCTTGATATCAAATAGAAATCCACAACTACAGAAGTTGTAGTTGCTAAAGAAGTAAGTCACCAAGCATGGTGTTTCAAATCTGTTTAACATGAATGCTGTTTCCATGGTGATAACAAGCATGGTGTTTAGTGATCTATTTTGTGGAGGCTGTTTTAATTGTGATAACAAGCATTATGATTTATGAATTCCATTTAATCTGAAGGTCTTTTCCATTGCTATATTATAACAAAAAGCATGGTGTTCTGTGATATTTGTTTAATGTGAAAGGTGTTTTCAGTGCTATAACATTAATGCTGTCCTTTCTAACATAAAGTCCTGATAATGCATGGTGCATGGTGTTTAAGATACCTTAGCTTCTTAATATTGATGTCATGCATGAATGTTTTCCACTGTGATGAAAGACATTTGTTACATTTCATCTTGCAAACATGTCGTTGTATGAAATTAATCTAATATAGTAATTTGACCTGCCTTTACCAGTAATGCTATTTTTTGGTGCAGGATCACAGTCTTCGATAAAGTTGAAAATTCTTGCCTGACCAATAACAAAGATCTGCAGGACTAACTGAACATTTTAATTGCTAATTTGACCAAATTCACTAGACCAAAGGCTAATTTATAAATTTTTCACCGGACTGGTCAGGGGGTCTGGTACATTTTGTGAAGACTGGGATCAGAAACCATCTGCATTGGAAATAAAAGAAATGATATGATTCTTATTCTTATATCTTTTTATCATACATGTATTTAAAAAGTTTCAAAAGAAGGGGAGCATCAAAATATGATGCCAATCTTTACGTTTGAATCATATTTCATGGTCTGGCAACTGATGCATGGATTTCACATAAATGCACATGCATGCTGAATAGAGAAGTAGATTTTTGGAAATTTTCACATGCTCTCTCTACGAAAGGAGGGGGCATATAGTGTTTGGATCCCGGTCTATCTCTCTGTCCGTTCATCTGTTCATCCCAAATGTTGCAAGAAGGGGCAATTTGTCTTTTGGATATGTTCTTTGTTTTAATCTTTAAATTATTTCTATTTGCTAAGTAACTTCAAATAAACATACAAAACTCTTTTCTTTGATACACATTCTTTAATGGTTTGGTAACAAATTTGTGTTGTTTTAAAGCATTTTATGTATGAAATAGAGTTCGAATTCATTTGATGTCAAACTTACACATTTATCATATATAATAGCTTGGTGTTTACATAGCGGTAAGGTTTAAAGTTATAGCACCTAATCATTTATTTGTAGATCCACATTTTATCTTTTATTTATGTATGTAGAAAAGGGATAGTATTTTTTAAAACCTTAAATAGATGTGTGATGTGTGACCCTGCTAGGAAAATGAAATATTTGTCTAATATCAAAATTTTGATTTTAACATTTTGGATCAAATGAAAGTCTTTTAACTTTCAATCATAGAAGCTTTTTACCCAGATCATAATTGCTCAGTACAATGTATGATACAATTTTTATACTAAAATTCAGAATAGTGGTACCTTTATCAATTGAATTTAAATGACACCAACAGGTTTGACAATTAGGTGTCTTAAGAGAAGAAAGAGGTTTAAAATTAGGTCAGTGAAGTTGGTCAGCCATGAAACACCTGTTGAAGTAAAACTCATAAAAAGAATATCACTTCAAGTAGAAATTTAAATGGATCAAACTGACCATAATGGCATTTGATCAGTAATTATTGGACAGGTGAGATCCATTTAAATTTCTACATGAATTGATATGCTTCATGATTTAATACTAACAACAGGTGCTTCATGGCTCACCAACTTCACTGACCTAATATTAAACCTCTTTCTTCTCTTAAGACACCTAATTGGCAAATCTGTTGGTGTCATTTCAATTCAATTGAAAAAGGTACCACTATTCTGAATTTGAGTATAAATGGAATTCAGTTTGACGCTCACTTTGTAATTTATAAAAATGTCTTGCTCACCTGTATGTAACTGAATTTGTCAGTTACCTGCCCAAGGTAGTTTTTTAAGGGTACTCTTGTTATTTCTCTAATTAAAACTGACTGCCCTTTATGATGTTAAATAAGGCTTTGACCTCAAACACTCACTCACTTTCAGCCATTTTATTGGTTTTTGATAATAAGAAAAAATCGAACACAGAATGTCGTAATTTTATTTGTAGTAAAAACATTCTTGATTTTGTGTTGTCTGTCTGTCTGTCTCCATGTTTTGTTTTAACTCAGTGTTTTGTGTTTATTTTAAAAGTGTTAAATAAAAGTAGTCTAAAAAATGAACGTTGAAGCCTACTTGAAAGTGAAATTTCGGAAAATAATCAATTGTTTTCTGTTTTGTTTTGATATTGCATGTATGTTTTAAACAATTATCTTTCATTCTTTTGCTTGGAAATGGAATTACCCTTTTAAGTCAGTAAATCCTGTACATATCATATCACTATTTAGAAAACTGACATTATATAACAAAGTCCTGATTGTTCTAATTATTTTATGTTTTATTAATAGGCCAGTCAGATGGTGTTCTTTAGGGATGCTATAGAGCATGTATCCAGGGCAGCTCGTGTGTTCAGACAGCCTGGTGGTCATATGATTCAAGTAAGAATGAGCTTTCTTATATGTGTATCTTTCAAAATTTGATAGAAAAGGTGCAAATAAAGGGATGTTATTCCAAAAGAGCAAAAGTATGTATACAGCTTAAAGAAAAATAAAAAGATATCATAAGCATTAAGTCAAAAGAAATAAAATACATGTACATGCAAAGCAATATACAAACAAACCCTCTTCCATATCAAGTACAAATTAATAAGTCTAAATTGACAAGCTGTATGCAATGTTATATACTTTTAAGGTTGGATTGGATGGGACAGGTAAACAGACTGTGTCACAGTTAGCCAGCCATATAGCAGGGTGTGAGCTATTTAAATTGTCACTACATAGAGGCTATGGGATCACAGAGTTTAGAGATGACCTGAAAACAGTCTTCAAACTGAGTGGGGTCAAGGACACAAGGATTGTTTTCCTTCTAACAGATGCTGACATTGTCAAGGTTAGTCTCCAAAAAATAAATTACAAGGGTCATTATAGGTCAGGATCAGTGTAGGTCAAGGACACACTAATTGTCTTCCTCCTGATTGATGCATAAGTCTCCTTACATGTATATATGTAACACAAAATGAGGTTTTATTATAGGTCAAGGGCAAAATGATTTTCTTTCTGTCTGATGTTGTGTTGGTCACTCTGCCTATTACACAATATCAAGGGCAGTGTATGTCATGCCAGGTGAAACACCGCACAAAACTATACGTGTTACACACAAGGATTGTGTTCTTCCAGTCAGACACTGATATTGTCAAGGTCAGTCTTATTATAATATGATATAAGGCCAGTATATGTCAAAGAGGCAAATTATCAAGGTCATCTTTCTTATTATACAAACTCTGAGTTTTATCAGTTTTTGTAGTTTATGTCATTTTCTGTTTTAGGAATCCTTTTTAGAAGATATAAACTGTATCCTGAATTCTGGTGAGGTTCCTGACTTGTTTGATGCTGAGGAGCAGGATGCCATCAGAATGGACCTGAAACAGGCCGCAGCACAAGCTGACATCCCTGACACTAAAGACTCTGTCTATCAATTCTTTATCAGTCGTGTCACACGTAACCTCCATATTGTCCTAACGTTGAGTCCTGCTGGTGGGAAGTTCCGTCAGAGATGTCGTATGAATCCAGCGTTTGTCAACTGTTGTACGATTGACTGGTACGATGAATGGGAGGCTGAAGCCATGCTTAATGTGGCTGAAGTCTTCTTTGAGAATGCTGAGTTTATAGCTGATGAAAACTATGATCTTAAGGTTGGTGTTGCATTGTAGCTCTTAAACATGTTTACTTCATATGAAGTTCCAATTTTAATAATGAACTTATAACTTGCCTGGTAAAAACATTTGTGTCAAAATTTCCATCTTCAAAATTGTTTCTGTAGTTAATCTGCTTGAGCTCTTTCTAGAGAGCTGTTGTTTGTCCAGCATTGTTAAGTTCTAGCAGTAAGCATTATATGGTTTTGTTTTGTTTTCAGATATTGAAGGAGAGAGTTGGCAGAGTGTGTGTAGATATTCACAAGAGTATCCACAGAGCTACGACTAAGTACTGGGATGAGATGAGGAGACATTACTATGCCACACCCAGTAGTTACATGGAGTTCATCAAACTCTACTCTAAAATGCTCAAGGAAAATAAACAGTCTTTCAACAACAATAAGTAAGTCAATAAAATGGTTTTGAGATCTTAATTATTTGTGTGAAAGCACTATTTGATCTTTTCGGCTGGCCAAATTTGAAAACTATGAAGAATCCTTATATTCCAGTAATGTTCTTTTAAATTGTATAATTATATCCCTTTGTGTTGTACTATCTTGATTTTTCCTTTTCACCATTTTGATTAGGTAGAGGAAATCTAGAGAGCATTTATGAAAATCACTGATGTATTGGTTATCAGTCATTTAATCAAGTAAAATAAAAATAAGATTAACCAATTTTTAAAGTAGGGATGTATTCATCTGTTGTATTATTCTTTATTTTTAGGGAGAGACTGGAAAATGGATTATCTAAATTATCAGAAGCAAATGAACTTGTAGGAACATATCAAGAGAAACTGAAAACACTAGGACCTCAGATAGAAGAAAAACAAAGGGTTAGTATTATCACAAGTAATGTATAAAAAGTTCCAGCAAGCCATTTTTAAAATGATAAAAAAATATAAGTATTCACGATAAAAGACTTGTTACCTGTTGAGTTTTGTTTTGAAAAAAAAAATGTCTGAAATGATAACGAAAATCGAAATAAAATGGTACAAGTATTTTTTTCATTTTATATGCTGCTTAGTTAAACAAACCTATTTTTGATGGTCTTTCCATCTCAAATCAAGGTTATTTGCATTTAAGCTGATTTCATAAAATCCTACATTAGATCATCATAGAATTTTGTATAGTTATATCATCATAACAAGGACAAAACATTGCAGGTAGAATTATTAAGTTCAAAATATGTTCTGAGAAAGCCATAATTGTCTTAGGAGACATATTTGCATGTTTCTAATGGGAACATTGTCTTTACATGTAAAACATTTTGATAATGTATTGTTGTACTGTACAGGATACAGAGATATTATTAGAACAGCTACAGAAAGATCAAGAGGCAGTAGAGCAGGTCCAAGAAATCGTCGGACAGGAAGAGGAAGTCATGAAACGTGAGACAGAAATTGTACAAGAATATGCTGAGGTTTGTATAGCAAGAAGTGATTTTTCTCTATGCTCATATCCATGTAATATGTAATAAGATTTTTGTAATAGTAGGATTTTTGTTTAATAAGAGAATCTAGAATAAAAAATCTTCTTTTTTTGTTTGTTGGTCATCATTATTCATTCAAAAAATGTTCACTGTACTAATTTACATGGTATTATTTTACCATTTTCAGGAATGTCAAAGAGATCTTGCTACAGTCCTACCTGCTTTAGATAAAGCTGAAGAAGCTTTGAAATCTTTGGATAAATCTGATGTCAGAGTTGTCAGGTAAGTACAGGAGTCTAGTTATATTCTTTAAGTGACATTGTAAAAGAAAAGTGTCTACCTTGAGGGTTAAAAAGCATCTCTGGTACAGCTTTACATGTAAGTAAATGTAATACAAATAAAAAGAGGAAATTGATTGTAATAAAGACAGTAAAGGAGTAGGGGCGATAAGGCCATTTTTTTGCCTAAAATTTTACCGAAATCTCAACCTTTGAATACTGTTGTCAGATGCTGATAAAACATTTATTAGATAGTCAAAAATGATAAACTAAATATATTTTTGAAGTTATAAATGATTGTTTTCGCGGGCAATATGAAATGAAACTGACCTTTTTCAGAAAATTGTCAATTTACATCGATTTTCAGTATTTTTAAGATACATTTTGGACTAGAAAAGTATCTCCGCACTCAAGAAACAACTAAACATTTTTGTAGATTGTTTTAGGCTAAATTAAGGCCTTATCACCCCTACTCCTTTACACCTCTATTTCTACTGTAGAACCTACTCGAATCCCCCTGAGTTAGTTAAGAGTGTACTCAGAGCTGTGTGTGTATTGTTCCAAAAGAAAGACGATTGGGCTAATGCTAAACAGATGGTTAAGGAGCCAGATTTTCTCAAGAATCTTCTCACCCTAGACAAGGATCAGCTACCTGGCAAGGTTTGTAATAGACATACCTAAACAACATTTTTAAAATTCTTTCTTTTATAAAAAAAAATGATGATGTTTCATAAATCTTTGTATGGTTTTGACTTAATACACTTTGAATTTGAGGAAAAGTATAAAAAAATGTGTTTGGTATCTTATAATTGTCAATTGATGGCTCGTTTGAACAAATGTAAAATATTTTTTTTCTTTTATTATGTTTAATCATCATATACCTTATGTGACATGTTTCTTCTTTTGTAGACCTTCCACAAGTTAAAGAAATACTCAAAGCACCCAGATTTTAACCCCACCACTGTAGGTCAAAATTCAGGACCATGTGAATCCATCTGTTTGTGGGTCCTGGCATTAGAGCATTACTATGATGTTAATAAGGTAATTATAAAAAAACCAACAACACATAAGCACTTTAGTCAATACCTGTTATTTGTAATTTTTACATGTATGTACATGTACTTCATTTAAAGGTTAGAATTGCATGGTATCATTTTGTATTTTCTTTACAGCTTTAGAAGTATACAAAAATCATTAAATCTTATATCATGTGCTGTTATTAACATAAATGAAAGTTGAGATCTATGTAAATTTTCCTTTTTGTTAGATGGTGAAACCAAAACAGAAGAGAGTTGAAGAAGCAAAGGAAGCCCTGAAGTTAGCTGAACAAAGTCTGGCACAAAAACAAGCAAGCCTAAATAAGGTTAGCTGAAAAGCCTTTTTACCATTGAAACAAATCCAAAGCATTAATTAAAAAACCTCATTTTGATGAAAAAAGAAATCAACCTAAATAGCATTTTGAACCATGTATTACAAAAAATAATAATTATTCCGACTTCACACTTTGGCGCACAAGTATTCCATTGGTATTCCTACAAATTGTCAAAGGTAGTTTCTTACATACAAGAAATAACCAAAAAAGATTTTTTGATGAATTTGTAGATCCAGCAACATCTAAACATGTTACAAGATCGATACACAGAAAGTGTGAACCAGCGAGAATCTCTGAAGCAAGAGAAGATAACTACAGGTCTGAGATTGAAAAGAGCTGCCGTACTGATAGATGCTTTAGCTAACGAAAAAGTAAGTAAAATTGTTCCTTTTATAATCTTTTTAATGATTGAAGCCTTGAGTATTCAAATGATGTAAATTATTGAATCAATTTTTAAATCAAATAAGATTTTGGGCATTTTTAGGCAAAAAATAGAAATTCATCCAAATGGTAAATTATTGCCTAAGCTTTTCTTTTGCTGCCTATTAACTAATCTTTTTTTAATTAAACAGTTATTTTATGGGTTTTTTTTTTCTTTATTTCAGGTAAGATGGCAGGACTCTGTCAAGACTCTAGAGAGGAAGTTACAAGGACTTGTGGGAGATACATTGGTAGCGGCAGCGTCTGTAGCATACATTGGACCATTCACGGCAAAGTACAGAAAAGACCTGCTGACAAACTGGGCTGATATGTGTAAAGAGGCAGAGATACCTATATCTGATAAGTTTGATCTGGTTAAGAATACAGTGGATGCTCATCAGGTAAGACTGGGCTGACATGTGTAAAGAGGCACAGATACTTATCTCTGATAAGTTTGATCTGGTTAAGAATACAGTGGACGCTCACTAGGCAAGGTTAAGATAAGTTTGATCTGGTTAAGAATACAGTGGATGCTCACCAGGTAAGGTAAATAAACTTTACAGTGGATCGTACATGTAAAGCATAGAAAGGTTTTTAGGGATTACAGAATTAGTAAAAAAATAGTACATTTTATTTCCATACTTTACATGGATTCTTCCGTAATCATTCCAAGTATAAATTTAAATGGTATGTTACTCTGAAATAGTTGCTTGACTCTATTGCCATTGAAAAACGGTTATATCCATTGGTTTTGTTTTACACTAGGTACTGAAATGGCAGAATGAAGGACTCCCTCATGACAGTCACTCTACAGAAAATGCATTGATTGTAAAGAAAGCACAGAAGTTTCCATTGTTTATAGATCCTCAAGGACAAGCCTTCAAGTATGTAAAAAAATCTTTTGTTAGAAGAAAAAAAATCACACAACTCATTTTTATGCCCCCGCGGCAACATGTCGGGGGGCATTAAGGTTTACTCATGTCCGTACGTCAGTACAAATTTCCGTCAAGCTTTTCTCAGAAACCATTCAAGAAAATGATTTGAAACTTGGTAGGATGGTTCAGTATGACAAACTGTATGTTCTAAGAGATTTCCACACCTGTCAGACATCTACTTCCTGTTTCGGACTTAGGCCGACGTGAAAATATGTGAACATGATATGAAAATTTCCGTCAAGCTTTTCTCAGGAACCGTACACGAGAATGATTTGAAACTTGGTGGGATGGTTCTGTATGACAAACTGTATGTCCTAAGCGATTTGCAGACCTGTCAGACTTCTTCTTCCTGTTTGAGACTTAGGCCGATTGAAAATATGTGAACATGACTATGAAAACTTCCGTCAAGCTTTTCTCAGGACCATACATGAGAATAATTTGAAACTTGGTAGGATGGGTCAGTATGACAAACTGTATGTCCTAAGCAATTTTCAGGCCTGTCAGACATCTACCTATTGTTTGGGACTTAGGCCAATGTGAAAATATGTGAACATGACTGTGAAAATTTCCTTCAAGCTTTTCTCAGGAACCATACATGAGAATTATTTAAAACTTGGTAGGATGGTTTAATATGACAAACTGTATGTCCTGAGCAACTTATAGACCTGTCAGACATCTAGTTCCTGTTAAGGGCCAGCGGGGGCATCTGTGTCCAATGGACACATTCCTTCTTTATTTTCCACAATTTTAATAACACTTTTAATCTGCCTTCTTTTCTCATATATAATTTAAACAATTCACTCAACTTTTTTTTTTACATTTCAAAACTAATCACCTTGAGTAAATAAAAATTAGATGTGAAGGAAATTTACATAAAAAGCACAAGACTTTAAGCTATAATCATTATTCTAACCTGTTTAACTTTAACTTTAATGACATGAGTTAATTAGAATCAGAGTCAGAGCACTTTGTTATCATTGATAAGCCTCTTTTCTGAATTTTCAAAGTAATGTCTTCTTTTCCACAGCTATATAAAGGAAATGGAAGGTGTTGGGTTGAAGATTGTAGCAGCTTCTGATCCTAACTATATGAGAACATTAGAAGGTGCCATACGTGTAGGAGAAGCCATGCTACTGAAGGTAAAAGGATAGAATAGATGTTGTTGTTGTTATTGTATCATATCCCAAACTTTTACTGCTTACTAGATATATAATGGTTTTCCCCATAAGTATCAAGACAGAGGTGACCCTGTGATTGAATGAGGATACTCTGTCAATGGTAACATTATAGTCCGACTGTTTTGTTCAATCATATGTTATTCTCAGACCTTGATTTCTTATGTATAAATACAGGTGACCTTAACTTTACAGCACCAAATGTACTTCAAGTAGAATAGTGATCCACTATGGATTCATTTTTGTCTCACTTGCGATGAATAGTCGCAGAGACAATACAAAGGTATTATTTTACAGTGGCGGCAGCGGAAATTTTTTTGTAAGACTTTTGTGGACAATGAATTGCTTGAAAAGTATAATAGCTAGGCATCTGATCTTGGGTATACAGACAGTTAAGGTAATGGTCTACGCAACTCCCACCATGCCTTGTGACCCTGACCCAATTTTCACGCTCCAGTGACTCTGTTAACTTGGGTCTTTTTTTCAGTCCCAAAACTTTTTTGTAAGACTTTTGTGGACAATGAATTACTTGGAAAGTATAATAGCTAGGAATCTGACATTTGGTATACCAACATTTGAGGTTATGGTCCACACAACTGTCACCATACCATGTGACCTTGACCCTTTTTCATGCTCCAGTGACTCTGAACTTTAGATCTTTTTACAGGCTGAAAAATTTTTTGTAAGACTTTGTGGACAATGAATTCCTTGAAAAGCGTAATAGCTAGGCATCTGGTATTTGATATACAGACAGTTGAGGTTATGGTCTATGCAACTGTCACCATGGGGTGTGACCCTGACCAAATTTTCATGCTCCAGTGACATTTTTCAGGCCATAATCTTCTTTGTAAAACTTTTTTGGAAAATGAATTTCTTTAAAAGTATAATAGCTAGGCATTTGATATTTGGTATAAAGACAGTTGAGGTAATGGTCTACTCAAGTGTCTCCATGTCGTGTGACCTCGACCAAATTTACATGCTTTAGTGACTTTGTGAACTTAGGTTTTTTTTCATGCCGTAAACTCCTTTGTAAGACTTTTGTGGAAAATAAATTACTTGAAAAGTATTATAGCTAGGCATCTGATATTAGGTATACAGACAGTTGGGGTAAATGTCTAGGCAACTGTCATAGGGGAGAATTAATAAATGAATAGTTAAATAACTAGGTACTCAATTGGTGCGGACAGGCAAGACATACTTTAGTGTTAACTCTTGTTTATTGTTGGTATCAATTTTTGTGGTTTGAGGGTCAAGGCCACCCCAAAAACCACCAAAATTGATGCCCCATGGAATGGTAAAAATATAGAAAATTGTAAATAAGTTTAATTTCAAAATTATTTTAGGTAAGAGCTAAATACAATATAAAAATATGAATAATTATATGTTACTCCTTTTGATTATATGAATGATCTTTCTGGCTTATTAAGTTAGTGTTGTTGCCTTTGGCCGCTGTGAAGTCTGTCAGTAGTGATGTATCTTGTGGCTAAGTCAGTGTTGTTATCATTTGTGGCCTGCCTTTGGCCGCGGTGAAGTCTGTCAGTAGAGTTGTATCTTGGACCATGTCTTTCCTACAACAGAACACAGCTCTAAACCTCCTCTTCACACTAGAGATCTGGAAGGCATAGATGATTGGATCTAGTAGACTGTTAAGATAGGCTATGCCTGCTGTGTAGGTTAATATCTCTCCCTTCTCAGAGTCGGTCCAGTGGTCCATACTGCCAAGGATCACACAGACTACATATATCCCTGTAAAATAATTACCATTTTATTTTAATGGGATGAAATTTATAGTTTTGGGACTTTTGGAGACTCTCTTCAACTTCTTTCTATAAATTTGTTGTAATTTAATTTCACTGATAACTCTTATCCCCAAAATAAACAAATTAAATCCTACACAAATTTCTGCTTTTACATATCATATCCTTTTTTTGCAACTGTAAGGCCCTTCATCAAGGACTTATGCTCAAAACTGTTCATCGTCAAATTCTGAACTTTTGTTCACTATTTAAATTCTGTATGTAGCATAATCCAAGTTTCATATACAGGTAATATAAATGGGTAAAATATATTAATAGGCTTTTTGAAAATTAAAACTTGTGAACACTTATTTTAGTACAGTTCTTAATTTACATTTATATTAAGAATAAGATGTGCATGTTAGAATTTTGTGTGAATCTGTAAAATATTTTAGAAAAATATGAATATTTTAAAATTTTAAGAGTTGCTATCTTTAAGTTTGAGTGCATGGTGGAGCTGTTTCTGACTTTGTCAGTGTTTTAGTTTTAAAGCGGGTTAAATGAAATGTTTAGGATGGGGAAATCTATTGTGTCTCAGGTTCATTATTATTTCATAAAAATCCTTGGTTTATATATGCATGTCTGAGATTTTAATTGATTTGAAAATTGAGATAGATATCAGTTATTTGATTTGAAAGTTTTTGTTACAGATAAGTAAAACTTAACAGGTTTTTACAACAAAATATTCTCTAAGGACATTTTTAATGATCAGAATTAAAGTGTAAGTTCGCGATTTTTGAGTTATTAGTTTAATTGATTTATTATAATGAGAGTAGGCATCATGCCGGGTTTGGGCATTGAAAACGATATATTAAGAAAGATATTCGTTATTTTATTCCAATACACAAGACCATATGGGCGCGTCCATGTTATGAACAATGATGAATTATGGGATACCTCAATTGGAGATGTGACGTCACATCTCCAATGATAAATACATGAACCAATTAACGATATTTGTAACATAAGACCGATGTTGTCGATCATAATAATGATTTGAAATATGAATAATTTGGCATTAATATCTTTTTTTAATCCCGCGATTAGCAAGATAATAGTTTACTTAAACCTTAAATTGTTAAATAATAAATTATAATTCCAAATAGTAAATAATCTGAAACATTTAAAGACACAGTAGCCCTTGTTTTCAATCCTTTTTCAAATATTTAAGACAATAAATTCAGTTCTTGGTGAATACACAGGTGCCAATTAAAATCATTAACCTTTTGGACGATCTGCCAGGCCCCTTTGGTTAATTACAGGTATAATTGACAGATATCATAGATCAATTAAGGTGCTCCTCCAATCAAAGATTTCCTTGCAGCACTCAACCCGCTTTAGACACACCCACCACAGCTTGATTTTAAGAATTTCTTAATTAGTATACGGTATAATTAATCAGCAGGTGTCAATATCACCTGTTCACTTCATTGACTACCTTTCTCTTACAATTATCAATCAGCCAAAGCGTGGTGCTACATTTTTGTACATCGTGTTTGTGCATGGTTTGTGTAATACTAGTACCCAAATTTAAAATGTGTCTAAAGAGTTTTAGTTCCCACTTTTTTCCGTTTTTGAAGTGTTGGAAAAACAATTAATTAACTACATAATTATTTGCAAGACAAAAAAAAAGATTCCTACAGTCTGAGACAATAATTAATTCGATATGATTTTCTCAGCTACAGTTTATTGTTTTTATATGTTTTTGATAAGAAAGGGTATTTTATTAACATTTTCGCATTTCAATGTTAAATAGACTCTGGTGGACCAAAGGGGTTGATTTTCGTTAAAAGAAAGTGTTCTAGAACCCATTCCAACCAGGTAAATGTCAACTTCAAATACACAGGAAACAATATTAAACCCCTGTGATGCCGATAGTTTGCACGGGGGTACTAAACATACACAGGAAACGGCAGGTGAACCCCTGTTGTGCAACTGGTTTGTAGAAGGGAATAAAGTCTTATACACAGAAAACCATAAGTAAGCCCCTGTAGTGCGATGGTTTGCACGGAAGGACTAATTATCAAAATATCACTTCAAATGAATCATGCAAGGTAATCCCAGTAGGGTGTCTGGGAACCATGAATTTTAAACAGGATTTATAAAAGAAATAGTATAGGGCAATTCTACATACTGAAAATTGAAATATATATTTTCCAAAAATGTCTGTACGGCGTATAAAAAAAATTAAAAATTCTATATTTTTCTATGAATAAATTCTGAACTTAACGATTGGTACTATTTTAAAACGTTTCACAATCAATCATTAGACTGACTTTTATTTTATCATTCCCGACTTAATTTTAATTATTCCAAATTGTCTGTTGTGGTACACATCGGTAAATACCACATGGGTATAGGATGCAACATTCTCTCTGTGTATTGGCTTTCAGCAGCGCCATCTAGTACAAATCACGTGACCCTCCATGGATCGAATTTTTTTACTTTCAAAAGCCAATTTTATCCTAACTATGCATATTTGAGCGCTAGGAATTTCAACAAAGCTATTTTTACATGATAGTCTTTCAATGTACAAATTTTGAAAAAATCACGAACTTACACTTTAACTAAAAATTTGTATGAGGATGGTTTCAGCTTGCATAATATGAAGGTGGCAATGTGCTGTTTGCATGGAAATGATTCACTTTAGATTAATGAGGAATCATTATTGGTGAACAGTGATGTATGATTTCCTTGAATATTAATTAAAAAGAAGATTCAATAAAAATTTTAGAATAAACAGTTTGTTGGCCATATCTTTCAAAAACATACTACTTAAGTGAGATAGTTATAAGTACCTGTAGGAACCCACATAAGGACATAAATCCCTACTATGATACTGATTGTCTTAGTGAACTTCCATGAGAGTTTGTGAGATGTGTGGTGGTTGGTTACTTGTTCTAATGCCATGATCTGTCTAGAGTGTTTGTAAGCCACTCTGAAAATCAGACCGTATAATATTAACATTAATATGGCTGGTGTCAGAAACAATACCACAGCTAATCGTAGGTAGTCGTAATGTAAGGTCCCAAAGAAGGAACAAAGTAGTTCATCTCCGTCTGTCTCTTCCTCAAGATTCTTCCAACCAAATGTAGGAACAAGTCCCACTAACACGGCAAACACCCACATTGATATACAAGTCGTTAGGAATGAGCACCGATGACAAAGTTTTGTGTAATCTAAAGGCTTCATTATTTTGATAAAACGGTCAATTGTTAAAATAAGCAAGTGAAATCCTGAACATATCCCCATTGTTAAAATAAATCCAAATCTACAGCGACATTCAACAGCATTCTGAAAATTTGTCAAATTATAAGCTGCAACATACAGTACAAGTATCCCAGTGACAAAATCAGATATACCTAGACTGACCAGAATGACATCTGCAGTGTTAGTTAACTCAGGCTTCTTCCTCAGTGTGTCTACAACAAGAAAGTTAAGGAACATAATCATCAATCCAGTCAAAACTGTTATAATATTTATAATAAAGTATGGCACAGTTACTCCATAGTCATTTAAAGCATAGTACAAAATATATCCATCAGTAGCATTCATTTTTAAATCAGTTTTATTTTTTCTCAACCCAATCCATTTTGAATTAGAATACAACAATGGAATATTAATCCTCTGTTTTGCTTGTCAAAGCATCACTGTTTAACCATATATCAATTCTGTGGTATATTAGTTTTTCTCTACATTAACTTTGTTTTTGAACCCTAGACCCAGTGGGAATACTTGGTACATGTATACTAATTGTAAATGAAACACTATCAATCTCAGCATGATTTCAGAATGCCAATTACCATGCCATTGTTGCTTTCTGTTTGCATCATATACATATATCTCATTCACTTGCATTGATATTCTCTCTGACTAAACATGATATTGCTGTATTGTCCTTCCTCCTCTGCAACTACCAATATTAGTTTTCATGTCTGCTACTGTACGTTCATTATTTATCTGTTTGTATCCAAGTTAATGGTTTAATAAATAACTTGAACAATCACATCCTTCCCTCGTGGCCCAGCATTCAAATGTATTGATCATTGTTTAGTAAATTTATTGTTTTCTAGTTTTCAATATGCTTGTAATTGACAATATGAAACATTGCTTTGAAGAATTTCCTTAAGTGATTTACCAGACTACATTTTATTAGTTTTCCATATTAGAACAGAATTAAAAGTAATATAAGAAAGGTTAAAAGGTTTTCAATAAACTCCAAGTATTAGAGTTTTTCATTATGTTTCTTTTGACATTTAAGTATAATCCTTATAGAATAAACCATAAAAAGGGAATATCATACAGAAATTTAATGACAAAATCTATTGGCTTATCTCTGTTTAATGTTGACAATATATTTTTGATGCATATTGTAAACTTAAAGCATAAAATAGGTTAAACATTATTTAAGTCTGCAGTCCTATTAAAGAGTTTTGTCTAACTCATTAATTTTTCATGGAATACCAGATTTTTTTTCATTGTGTTATTTCATGATAAATAAAATCAGCTTGTTTTTTTAAATGAAACAAAAACAACAAAAAACTTGCTATAGATTAATAAAAATCAGCACTTCATTTACTATAATTTCAGGATGTGACAGAGTCTTTAGACCCAGCCCTGAGACCAGTCCTATTGAAGGAGACCTTCACTAGAGGTGGACATACTGTTATAAAGTTGGGAGATACAGAAATAGAGTTTAATGATAACTTTAGGTTAGTCAATGGTCTTGGGACTTTTAGCATACTATGAATTTACAAACTCATATTCAAACTCATAATTGTTATTAAAAATTAAAGGATATCGATTTTAAGATAAACATTCAAATGAAACTTCAGTTCATATAAGTCATGTTTTACAGACCTGTCAAGTTTCACGCAACTCATGTGAGACTCACGCATCTAGTCAGCAATTTGGCGGCAAATTTCTTTGATCTTTTAATTTTTTCCTTTGATCTTTCAATTTTTAGCAAATCTCACGCAAGCAGCTCATAAAAACTTGACAGGCCTGTGGTTTTTCCTTAATATTAGACATCAGGTCATTTAAGGTCTGAGTCTCTGTCCTCCTTAACAGCCACTCTGGAAAATCATGACATGTCAGGCAGGTTGAGGAATAGACTCCTACAGACTTTTAGTTAATTTTAAAACCTTTTGTATGCATTTTGATATTACAGGTTATACATGACAACGTCCATGTCTAACCCACATTACCTACCAGCAGTTTATATCCAGGTCAACATTATCAACTTTACAGTGACATTTGAGGGTCTGCAGGAGCAGCTTCTCTCTGCTGTCGTTAGACAGGTAAAATATGCTCTTCTTATTTTATGGCCAATCCACTGTGTTTCTAACATATTCAAATATTTTTGTTAAAATATTGCAATAATTGACATGTGATCTTTTAGGATAGCCCATAGTACACCCCCAGCTTTAGCAGTTATACAGCTATCTGTTTATATATTATGAGGGAAAAAAAACACCCAACATTCCAAGATGGACATTTTCAAACCTAGGGGGAAAAGTATTAATCTGGTGACCTTTCACACCTCAGCCACTCTTTAGAGCAAATAAATGCTCATGCAGTGAATTATTTATCCTACTTATTATAAATAATTGTTCTCTGTAATGGCATTACATGTATTTAATTTGTGTCCCATCCATGTGCACTTATAAAGATTTTCTGAGTAAGAATTTAGTTCAAACATAAGACAACTGAGATACATTTGACATATAAGCATATTGCGCCTTGGAATCTTCAAAGTCTATTTGTCATCGATTACAAAGAGATTATTATTTCTGATACATTTTGAAATTAAAAAGTATACCACAGAGAATTGATATGAATGCCATATTTCTCATTAATGTGTAAACTTTTCAATGATTAATCCCCAGTTAAACAAAAGGAATACCCTTTAAGGAAAATGGCTGTGTTGTTGTCTCCTTTGATTCCTGTTGACGCCATTATTCTATTTTTATGACCTTGCTATTTTAGCATCTATAAAGTAGAACTGTGTTAATCAGGTTAATCATGAGCTTGTAAATTTTGTTTGGGGAGAAAAATAACAGGCACTGTTACATATAACTGAAATTTTTATCTACTTTTTCTTGATGTCCTTCTTAAATTATATAAATGTTTTATATCCTATATTTGTTTTAATTTTATTGTCTTACAGTTTCTGTGAAAGAGAAGATTAATAGAATTTTGCTTTCCAGCTGTGTGCTGGTTGGATTAGTTTCGATAGCATAATTGATCAAAATTTATAGATTGATAGAATTTCATGAAACATGCACACACTTAAAAATGCTAATAATGTGAAGGAGCAATCCTAGTGATTTTTGGTTCAATAGGTAAAATGTCAAGGTCACATATTTTGCCAGACAGGGACCTCAAGCAGATGCTCTTGTTTAGTTGCTTGTTAGGTTTTTTTAAAAAGAATTCTAACAGTGAAAAGATAAAAGAGAATTTCCTGAAATCAGCAAAACAAAATTTTATCATATCTTACCTGAAAATTTGCTTATGTGAAATTTAGCTCTTATACTTAAACTCTAAGATATCATAACTGTCAAATGCTGATCTTTTGACAATGCTTGTTATTATTATTTAGGAAAAGCCCCAGTTAGAAAGCCAGAGAAGTGAACTTCTAGAAAGTATAGCTAGTGATCTACAATTCTTGAGGGACCTAGAGGACAAATCATTGAGTCTTCTACAGAAAACAGAGGGTAAATGTCTAATATACATATTCTGTAAAGTATATATGTAAAAGTTGTATTAAGTATGGCAAAACAGGGGTTATTCATTGAAAGTTAATTCTGATTGTTTGTATTGTAGAATTTGTCTTTTCTAAACCTTCAAGCTTATTTTCACTCAGCATATTACATTGGGTTTTATGTTTCTTATATCATTACTTTGATTATTGTCTATTTTATAGTTTATATATGCATAAACAAATTTCCTGATGTGGTTTACTGTTTGATATTGCGATATATATGTATTATAAATAATGAACAATAAAGCGGTGTTTTGTAGTTGCCCTGTGAAGGCGGACAAGCATGTATGTCTTTTGAACATAGTTGTATGCTATACTGATGTGTTTTCTATCATTTGTACAGGACATATTCTGGACGACCAGGACTTAGTAGATACCCTACAGAAGAGTAAAGGAATGGCAGAGAAAATGTACAAGAGAATAGCTGAGTCAGAGGACACAGAGAAAAAACTAAGTCAAGCTAGACAGAGATATCTACCTGTACGTATTAGTAGTACTGAAATGTCTCCTGAGATGACAGACTTTTGAAATGAGGCAGATTGTGACAAAGCATTTTATGTTCATTATTGATTTACTAGCTCCATTGCTCTATATATTAGTTGTACAGTTTTCAGATGTTTTGACAATGAACTGTATGTAAAAGAATGTGGAATATGACACAGAATTAAAAAAAAAACCACACCCTTAAATAAACACTTAGATGTAAAGTTTACTTTGCACAACCTCTTAAGGTTTATGTAAGTTCTGTAAGTAATGTATACTTTCCTTTTTTCAAGACAAATACTTTTCTTAATAGGTAGCAACAAGAGGAGCCACACTGTACTTTGTGCTAGCTGACCTATCTGGTATTGATGTCATGTACCAGTTCTCTCTCGAATGGTTCCAACAGGATATGTTTATCTCATGTATAACCAATCAGAACATGATCGCCATGAAGGAGATGGAGCGTAAATCTAGCATTAGTCCTCACCTCACAGGAACCATCCGTCCTGAGAGTCGCCAGAGCGTGACTCGTGTTAGTATTGATAATAAAGTCAACATGGCATTACTTGGTAAAATGAAGGAGTCTATGGCGACAACAGTCAACACAGATGACCCTGCTGAGCTAAAGAAACACATGCTGGATATGATATATAGGTGGGTACTTCTATAAGTGACTGCTAAAACTGGGAAATTTAAGAGTATGCAATTTTATCATATATTTTACAAGAATTGTGTCACGCAATTTTTATTGCAAAAAATGTCATACAACTGGAAATGTGATTGTTGTTGTTATTAGCCATTAGACTTAAAAGCTTTTAGCTGTGTCTTTCATGTACTAACACACTGTGCTAAAAAAAAAACTCAAAATGTAGCAGAAATGTAACATACAGATTCAACACTTTTATTTCATTTTTGTCTCGCCTTCCGCGTCGTAAACTTTTTTGTAAGACTTTTGTGGACGATGAATTGCTGGAAAAGTATAATAGCTAGGCATCTGATATTTGGTATACAGACAGTTCAAGTTATGGTCTACGCAACTGTCACCATGCCGTGTGACCCTGACCCCATTTTTACACTCCAGTGACTCTGTGAACTTAGGTCTTTTTTTCAGGCTGTAAACTTTTTTGTAAGACTTTTATGGACAATGAATTGCTGGAAAAGTATAATAGCTAGGCATCTGATATTTGGTATACAGACAGTTCAGGTTATGGTCTACACAACTGTCACCATGCCGTGTGACCCTGACCCAATTTATACGCTCTAGTGACTCTGTGAACTTAGGTCTTTTTTCAGGCTGTAAACTTTTTTGTAAGACTTTTATGGACGATGAATTGCTGGAAAAGTATGATAGCTAGGCATCTGATATTTTGTATACAGACAGTTCAGGTTATGGTCTATGCAACTGTCACCATGCCGTGTGACCCTGACCCCATTCTCACGCTCCAGTGACTCTGTGAAATTAGGTCTTTTTTCAGACCGTTAACTTTTTTGTAAGACTTTTGTGGACGATGAATTGCTGGAAAAGTATATTAGCTAGGCATCTGTTATTAGGTATACAGACAGTTTAGGTTATGGTCTACACAACTGTCACCATTCCGTGTGACCCTGACCCAATTTATACGCTCTAGTGACTTTGTGAACTTAGGTGTTTTTTCAGGCTGTAAACTTTTTTGTAAGATTTTTGTGGACGATGAATTGCTGGAAAAGTATAATAGCTAGGCATCTGATATTTGGTATACATACAGTTCAGGTTATGGTCTACGTAGCTGTCACCATGCCGTGTGACCCTGACCCCATTTTCACGCTCCAGTGACTCTGTGAACTTAGGTCTTTTTCAGGTAGAAAACTTTTTTGTAAGACTTTTGTGGACAATGAATTCTGGAAAAGTATAATAGCTAGGCATCTGATATTGGGTATACAGACAGTTGAGGTTATTGTTAACGTAACCGTCTCCATGCCATGTGACCATGACCCCATTTTTAGGGTCCAGTGACTCTGTGAACTTAGGTCTTTTTTTCAGGCTGAAAACTTTTTGCAATACTTGTGTGGACAATAAATTGCTTGAAAAGTATAATAGCTAGGCATCTGATACTGGTTATACAGACACAATTTGTGTTTATATCAAGAAATGAAATCTTAGGTGGTTGATTTTAGTGATGGTGCCGGCAGGCGAGACATACTTTTAGTGGCCACACTTGTTACTGATTTCATTTAACCTATACATGTACTTTAAAATTGATTTTGAATATTTTGTTTGTTAAAGTTTTACATCCAGACATCAACTGACATTTTACTCCTGAACTTTAACAATTGTGTTTTGTTCCAGGTTGACATCCAGTATATACAGAGTGGTGTCTGTAGCATTGTTTGCCAGACACCAACTAACATTTTCCTTCATGTTATGCTCGAGTATCATGAGGGCTAATGCTAAGTATAAAGACATTGCTGAAGTAGGCAAGATAGATGATCTGGAGTGGCAGGTGTTCCTACAGGGAAATATCATGGCTAAAATGATGGATGAGAAAACTCTAGAGGAGCATGATGGTATGTAACTGTTCAAGACATTTTATGATAAATCTTTTAAAATATGGAAACATGTTTGGGCAAAGATAATGTCTAAAATTACTTTTTTAACTATTTGGGATTATTGATCCCTTTAATTAATGCATGATTTATTATATGACTAGTTTTGACTAATGATAACATTTTCACCCCCTTTGGTGTGTTGTCACAACTCCTCCCCCAGGGTTGCCACGCATCCTTGAAACCTGGAAAAACCCTTGAATTTCATTTGTCAGTTCAAGGTCCTGGAAAAGACCTTGAATTTTGAAAAAAAATGAAAATATCCTTGAAAACCCTCGAATTTTATAGTTTCACAATCAAAGGTTCATGATTGAACTGTTTCACAGAAAATTTCATTGGGAGACTGAAATTTTGTCGACTATTTTCATCCTTGAAAATGACTCAAATACCTTTGAAAAGTCCTGAAAAAACCCTTGAATTTTGCAACAACAAAATAGTGGCAACCCTGCTCCCCCTTGTGATTTTTAATCATTGTCTAATAGAAAGCAGTATACATTGAATCTTTCTTCCTGTAACCAACTCACAATTTTATACAAAATATATTTGGCATTTTGTTCTGCAGGTCTTACTCCAATGGAGAGACTAGAATCCAAAGCCCAGTCAGGAGACAAGGCATCAGGAAAACACAAGACTCCTCCAAAGTGGATATCAGAGGCCATGTGGCAGCAATGTCAGCATCTAGAAGCCACCCTGCCACTGATGGACAAACTATGCCGCAGTATCATGTCTAACAGTACACAGTGGGAAACTTTCTATACAACAGGAAACACTTATCAACTAATGAGTCAGGAGTTTAACAATCCTTCAGGTAAACAATCCTCAATAGACCCAGCAATAAACATTTTAGAATGACTTGGAATGAAAAAGTTCTTTTAATGTTTAATCTCAAAATCAAATCCCTATATGCATTATATCACTACACATAAATCACCACAATATGAAAAGCTGAATATTCTGTTGTACTTAGATTTAAGAATTTCCATCCTTATAACAACACATCACAAACATTCTTTATTTTGAATCAAGCTAAAGTAAATAAAACTTGTATCTCTATAAGATGAAAGACATGGTGTTTAGATAAGGATAATATCATAGCTTATTCTTTACTTATATCCTAATTATCCCTGAGCCCAACTGAGTGGGGGAAGGGATTATAACGTTTGGTTTGTTTGTTGGTACGCTTGTACCTAATGGTTTTTGTTTTGTCAATAACTTGGGAACTAAACATCATAGAAGATTGATATTTGGTCAGTGGGTACATCTTGGATAGTAACCAGCATCCTTACCAAAATTAAGTGACCTTGACCTATATTTTCCGCATGAATGACTCAGGTTAAATTTTTGGTTAAGGTCCATATCTTAGCAACTGCAAGTGATAGAGAGATGGTATTGGGTCAGTGGGTACATCGTGGATACCATACCATACCAAAATGAGGTCACCTTGACCTACATTTTCCGCATGGATGACTTGGGTTAAAGTTTTGGTTAAAGTTCATATCTCAGCAACTGCAAGTGATAGAGAGTTGGTATTGGGTCAGTGCGTACATCGTGGATGGTAAACAGCATCTGTACCAAAAGAAAGTCACGGCCTACATTTTCTGCATGAATGACTCGGGTTAAAGTTTTAGGTAAGGTCCATATCTTAGCAACTGCAAGTGATAGAGAGATGGTATTGGGTCAGTGGGTACATTGTGGGTGGTAACCAGCATCTGTACCAAAATAAGGTCACCTTGACCTACATTTGCATGGATGGATTGGGTTAAAGTTTTGGTTAAGGTCCATATCTCAGCAACTGTAAGTGATAGAGAGATGGTATTGGGTCAGTGGTCACATCGTAGATGATAACCAGCATCTGTACCAAAATAAGGTCACCTTGACCTACATTTTTCGCATGAATGACCCAGGTTAAAGTTTTGGTTAAGGTCCATATCTCAGTAATTGCAAGTGATAGAGAGATGATATTGCGTCAATGGGTACATCTTCGATAGTAACCAGCATCCGTACTAAATAAGGTCGCCTCAACTTCCATTTTTCGCATGAATGACCCAGGTTTAAGTTTTGGTTAAGGTCCATATCTTAGTAACTCCAAGTGATACAGAGACGATATTGTGTCGATGGGTACATCTTGAATAATAACCAGCAACTGTGCCAAAATAAGGTCACCTTGACCTACATTTTCCGCATGAATGACTCATGTAAAAGTTTTGGTTAAGGTCCATATCTCAGCTAAAAGCAAGTGATAGAGAGATGGTATTTGGGCAGGGGGTACATCTTGGGTAGTAGCCAGCATCTGTACGAAAATAAATTCACATTGACCTTCATTTTCCACATGAATGACTTAGATTAAAGTTTTGGTTAAGGTTTATATCTCGGCAAAAGCAATTGGTAGAGGAATGATTTTTGGTAAGTGGGTATATCTTAGACAGTAACCACCATCTGTTCCAGATTTAGGTCTTCTTGATTTATATTAAAATGTAACAGGCAAGGGGATTAGCTGTTGTGTGCCACTGCTCCATTTCTTTATTTGTATTTTCTATTCATATTTAGGAGAACATGGTATAGTGTTTTCCTGGGAGAAGTTAGCTAACTTCCAGAGGCTCCTCGTGATCAAGGTATTACGCCCCGGTCAGCTGGTAGAATCCATACGACTGTTTGTGGAGGATCAGATGGGTAACAGTTATCTGTCTACTGGAGCTTTTGATCTGAAGGAAGTCTATGATGAGTCGTCGGCTAAAACTCCACTTATCTTCATACTGTCACCAGGTAAAATTGACATCAAAAGGTCCTTAACATTGGTTTCAAGAAAATTTTGTCTTTACCAGGTCTTGAAATAGCCAAAACAACCTCTTAATTACCTTATGATCAATTGAAGACAATGCAATTGCTTAACCCTTATAATATAGTGAAAGAAATATTTTTTATCTCTCTTTTTTTTTTAAACCTGGGACAAAAAATATGATTTGATTTGTGAGAATTAGACAGCCATTGCTTTTTGGGGCAAAATTTTAAGTTCTAAAGTTGACATTGATCATATTGCATAAATATTTTGTGGACATATTTTTAGGCACCGACCCTGCTAGCCAGCTGATCAGATTTGCCAAAGAGGAGCGTGGCAGTACTGTCCACTTAGACATGATATCCCTTGGTAGAGGTCAGGGTCCCAAGGCTGAGGAACTGATTAACAAGGCTAAGATACTGAAGGGACGATGGGTGTTCTTACAGAATTGTCACTTAGCTTCTTCCTGGATGCCTAGGTTACAGGCAATTGTAGAAAAGTAAGACCTGACATTTACATGAACACTTCATTATGTGGCACATTTATCACTGTGAAAACTTGTAAAAAAGTAAGACCTGACACTTCATTATGTGGCACATTTATCACTGTGAAAACTTGTAAAAAAGTAAGACCTGACACTTCATATGTGGCACATTTATCACTGTGAAAACTTGTAAAAAAGTAAGACCTGACACTTCATATGTGGCACATTTATCACTGTGAAAACTTGTAAAAAAGTAAGACCTGACACTTCATATGTGGCACATTTATCACTGTGAAAACTTGTAAAAAAGTAAGACCTGACACTTCATATGTGGCACATTTATCACTGTGAAAACAACACAGACAACATATTTTAACAAGAATTAGTGTCCGAATAGTATAACTGTTTACATTAGATGTGTTTTACATGAACTTCACAAGAACATAATGCATGAATCGCCATACAGAACCCTGTTATTCAAAAGTTAGTTCATGCTATATTGATATGAAGACATTTTTAATTTAAATGAAGGTTCATTGTGACATTTGTTTTTTCATTAAGTTTCAATGACTTATACAGTTTGTACTATGCTTTAAAAAAAATCCCCTTGATTTTATAATGATATTTATGAAGGAGATTATGTATTTGTATTTTTCAGATTCAATGCCTCCTCAGATGAAGTAGATAAGCAGTTCAGACTTTGGTTGAGTTCTAACCCAGATCCTAATTTCCCTATCTCTATATTACAAACTGGAATGAAGGTATGTTAAATTAAGTTAATATGGAACATTTAAAAAGATGTATGAAAATCAAAAATACAAAAGAAAAAATCTGTCCTTGTCAAGTTGTAGTGATAAGCAACCCATAGTCTTAATAAGAATGCTTTAAAATAAATAGTGTTTAAAGATATGCTTACCTTATCAAGATTTTAAAACAAAATCTGCATGTTCATATACTTAATAGAACTTTCAGTGGAGTTATTAATGCCATTGTTTTCTATTTTTACTGTTCTATGAACTATGTTTCATAATGCATTGGCTATCAAAATATTTGACACACTTTATATTTGCTTTTTGTCTCGCCTGCGACGAATGTCGCAAAAGGCGAGACTTAGGTATGGTGTTTCCGGCAACGGCGGCGGCGACGGCGGCAGCGTCCACAATTGGTTAAAGTTTTTGCTTAAGTCTATTTTGTGTGAACTAGTTATGTTACACCATTGATATTTGGTATGCAGTTGCATCAGCATCAGTACAGATCAGTTTTAAAAGGATTTCACCATTATGCTCCTGCAGTCACGGTCTACTGACTTTGAAATTTTACACTGATTTGGCCGAGGTTAACCTTTTTTCTTTAGTCTGTTTAACATGAAGCAGTTATGTTACACCATTGATATTTGGTATGCAGTTGCATCAGCATCAGTACAGATCAGTTTTAAAAGGATTTCACCTGTATGCTCCTGCAGTCACGGTCTACTGACTTTGAAATTTTACACTGATTTGGCCGAGGTTAACCTTTTTTCTTAAGTCTGTTTAACATGAAACAGTTATGTTACACCATTGATATTTGGTATGCAGTTGCATCAGCATCAGTACAGATCAGTTTTAAAAGGATTTCACCATTATGCTCCTGCAGTCACGGTCTACTGACTTTGAAATTTTACACTGATTTGGCCGAGGTTAACCTTTTTTCTTTAGTCTGTTTAACATGAAGCAGTTATGTTACACCATTGATATTTGGTATGCAGTTGCATCAGCATCAGTACAGATCAGTTTTAAAAGGATTTCACCTGTATGCTCCTGCAGTCACGGTCTACTGACTTTGAAATTTTACACTGATTTGGCCGAGGTTAACCTTTTTTCTTAAGTCTGTTTAACATGAAACAGTTATGTTACACCATTGATATTTGGTATGCAGTTGCATCAGCATCAGTACAGATCAGTTTTAAAAGGATTTCACCTGTATGCTCCTGCAGTCACGGTCTACTGACTTTGAAATTTTACACTGATTTGGCCGTTTTACACTGATTTGGCGGAGGTTAACCTTTTTTCTTAAGTCTGTTTAACATGAAGCAGTTATGGTTCACCATTGATATTGGGTATGCACTTGCATTAGCATTAGTACAGATCAATTTTAAAAGCATTTCATCTGTATGCTTCTGCAGTCACGGTCTACTGACTTTGAGATTTTACACTTTTTTACTTTTTACTTATGTCATGAATGTTTTATATAAAGCAGTTATGGGTCACCATTTATATTTGGTATGCAGCTGCTTAAGCATCAGTTAAGATCAGTTTAAGGAGGATTTTTACTTCATTTTATACTGTGTCCAGTTGCAACAGGCGAGACATGTCTCTGTGTTAACAGTTTATTTAATCACACTTTAAAGTACTAAGTCTTCATCGTAAGTATTTGATATTTGATTTCAGATGACTGTAGAGCCCCCACAAGGTTTGAAGGCTAACATGTTACGAACCTTCGGGGGAGCAGGCACTGGTGTGGTCACAGAGAAGATGTATGAAGACTCAGTCCCTGGACCTGCCTGGCCCAAGTTGTTGTTTGGTCTCTGTCTGTTTAATAGTGTGATACATGAGAGGAGAAAGTACGGTAGACTGGGATGGAATATCATATATGGCTTCAATGATTCAGATCTGGAGGTGTGTATGTCTTACTATATCTGGAGGAAACTTTTTCATGCTATCAGTTAAAAGATGAGCTATTGAATATTAATGAACCAAATTTCTCCTCTTACACAAGCAACAGCTTCTTGGGTCTGGATAGTTAGTTATTAAGCATTAACTTTTCAAGAAAGGCAAAATTGTAATTGTTATTTAGTACAAAACCATAGAACACCCTATTAGGACTGTAAGAAAAAATCATTTAACTATAACATGATTTTGTTGTAGGTGTCAATGTTACAGTTATTAAACCTGTTAACAGAGCACCCTAGTGTGGAATGGAAAGCATTGACATATCTGACAGGGGAAGTAACTTATGGTGGCCGTGTGACAGATGAGTGGGATAGGAGATGTTTACATGCTCTGTTAGGAAGGTTTTTCTGTCCTGAGGCACTGTCTGATGATTATAGCTATTCTGCTGATGGGGTAGGGAATTATATTATGAATTTAAGTTACATTTTCCCAAAAGTCTTCCAAGTTTATCTCATCATTATCCTTTTTCCCCAAAACACAAGACTCAAAATATCTATCTCTTCTCTATCAATTTTCTTATAGCAAACAGTTTTTTTTAGCAAAAAGTATGCATCCGAACTATAAAGCTTATTCCCACTGACTGTGCTAATTGAAGTCCCTTACTATACTGTTCCCATACTGTAACCATATATTGTCTCTCTAAATGTATAAATTGACTTGTTTAGGTAGAAGATCAGGTAAGATACAATACACAGCTTATATCACAGATTTAAGCAAAGGGGTATATATATAGCTTATATCACAGAATTAGGGGGAGGGGTCAGGTGTATTCATTGAATCACAGAATGAGGGGTGGGATATATATATATATATATACAGCTTATATCACAGAAAAAGAGTTAGGTATATATGCAGCATATCACTTTATATGTGCAGTTTATCATAGATTAAGGTGTTGGTTATATACAGCTTATTACAAAGTGAGGGGGGGGGGGGGGGTAATAGGCAGCATATCACAGAGATACAGAGTGAGGTAAATGCATTACATAAAAAATGGGTATCTGGAAATACACACTGAGCTTTTCAGTATTTTTAATAGATTAGAGGGAGTTAAGAAGTTTGTAAGATGGAAATATACAGGGGATTAATGCACAATAAGCTTTTAGTGTAAGGAGGATATATAACTCATACTGCTTATCATAAAGAATATAGTCAAATGCTTCATTTTTTTTCAAATGTGTATTAATCTTATGATTGGGAAGAGTATTCTAAATGCTTTACAGTATTAGAGTTTTATAAGGGGGTACAGTTATATGCAAAGAGCTTTTCAATAGGGGTAGAGTATACTGAAACGGAGACAGGGGTTTAATCAAGGTGCCTTTTCAGACTTCCAGCTTTCAGTTGCTTTAAGTCACTATTTATAATATTTATCATTTGTATTTTTCAAAACAAGTTCAAAAAGCTTAACACACCTTATAAGCAAATGCTTTGAAAGGTGTTTGCTGTCAGTTTAAACTACTTATCATAGTTATCATAGTTCATCATCAGTTATTATAGTTGGACGGTCAAATGTTAATAATGGCCAATGGAAAATTGAACACACACTGCTGACATGTTTATGTTGATTGTTTATACTTTAGTTGGTTATTGTTAAAATTTTCTTTTTTGTTCTGAATTATTGTTTTTGCCTCACCTGGAATCTGATTAATGAAACTTGTTATGTTGTTGTGTCAGATCACGAATGGCAAAGCTACCATCTCATTGTTGACCTTTGACTTTGAGTTGAGTGGTATCTTGTGAAATGTTAGAGTTAAGTTTGATATTATCATAATACATGTCATGCATGTAGATTAAAAATATAGAAGAAATAAGAAAGGAATTTATATTTATGATGGTGCCAGTAGGGGAGACATACTTTAGTGTTAACTTTTATTTCAGTTTAAATATAACTCTTAACTGAATAAAGAAAAGAAATAAGTAATTTCAGAAATAAGTAGTTGTTCAATTAAGACACAACAAACAAATTTGAGTATTTAATAAAGAAAATAACCTAGACCAACATCCATTTCCATTGATCATATTCAATGCATTCTAGTTCAGTATATTTATGATTCCAAAATAAATGATTAAGAGGAGATAATCTTAAATCCTCAAGTCAGGGCAGAATTAATTGAACATGCACAATTATATAGTCTTTAGTTCAGTTATAAGGAAATCTTTACTACCTAGCTGATAGAGGTACTTATTCTAGAATATGCATGCAACATGAGCTAGAATTCTTATAGAATTGAGAAAAAAACGGAATTTTTCTTGAATAACTGTTCTAGAACTAACAGATAATGTAGTTTTGAAGTTTGTGAATATAACATGATGAGTTACCAATCAAGTTGAGGTTTTATTATACTCCATATTTTTTTTTTACCAGAGTTACCTGCCCTTGTACTTTAAAACAACATTGAAAAAAACAACTTAAGTATTTAAGATAACATTATACCATTGTGTTTACAGAACAATCCAGTAAAGGGCCATTTTGCAAGGTGACTAATGTTTAATATCTGTTGTTGTAGATTTATCGTCCACTGAAAACAAAGCAGCCATTTAATCAGATCGTAGGCTACTTAGAGACCTTGCCAAGCTATGATTCTCCATCAATTTTTGGTATGACAGACAATGCCGAGAGAGCTTGTAGAATCATGCAGGCTGAAGAAATGATAGAAACCATTGTCAGTGTACAGCCTAGGCTTTCACTAGAAATTATGGGGTAAGCTGTTACACCTTTGATGATGTTGATAAAAGCCTTATACATGTATTTGAAAATGTTTCAGCAACTTGAGACATCTGTATGCTCAGTTTAGAATTCATGATAAATCTTGCATTCTTGGCAAAAAATGGGTCTGAACTTTTCACATGTCAAGATCCAAAGCGAGAAAAAGTAAAAATTCTGGCTGACCAACAAAGAATCTTTTTTGTCATCATAAGTTTGAATGATAAATGTTCTCTATGTGTGTAAGTTTTTGAAATGCATTTTGACCCAGAAATAATCCTAAATCTTTACTTTTATCACCACAATATGATGTTGACAATACGTTTACTTCATTTCATCAGAAGTGACAAGAGTAATGATCAGATAGTCCAGGATATATCAGAGAATATTATACGGGATCTCCCTCAATCTATCGAGGCTTTCATCACTGATGTCGATGCTAACCCCATGATACATCAGAATGTCCCTAGGCCGTCTCTCAAGAATATCCTCTTCAAAGAAGCACCAGAGATGAAAGACAAAGAAAAGCTGAAAAGTAAGTCACTGTGCAGAGGCGGATCCAGAGATTCTGAAAAGAGGGGGCCCACTGACTGGCCTAAGAGGGGGCCCACTTTGGTCACGCTTCAATTATCTCCTATATATTCAACCAAATTTTTCTGCCAAAAGGGGGGGGGGGCCTGGATCCGCCTATGCTGTGGTTGGTTTTAAAATAATTGAAAATGTCATGTAGTTGACATTATTAATAAGTTTGGCCATGATTTGCTTCTCATTAATTAAATATTTTATTTACTTGTGCTAGGATTTAAATCACTCAATTTGTCAGTCTGTCCTTCATGTAATGTTGTACCTGTATTGTATAATCTGAAACTGAAATCGTTCTGAAATTTCACACAATGATTTTTGGGGAATCAGTCCTTTCATTTATCTGCTCTATGTTTCAGTTGTCCAGGATTGTATTGAGATGGTGGTAGGAAACTCAGCCTTACTGACTGTCCTTAGACAAGAAATTGACAGATTTAACAACCTACTACAACTGATCCATACATCACTTGCTGACCTTCTGAAGGCAGTGAAGGGAGAGATTATCATGTCTGATGCTCTAGAGGAGGCATATAGTGCTTTCCTGTCTCAGAAAGTACCACAGAGGTGGAAGGTAAGGGTAGATTATCATGTCTGATGCTTTTGAAGAGGCATACAGTGCTTTCCTGTCTCAGAAAGTACCACAGAGGTGGAAGGTAAGGGTAGATAATCATGTCTGATGCTCTAGAGGAGGCATATAGTGCTTTCCTGTCTCAGAATGTACCACAGAGGTGGAAGGTAAGGGTAGATAATTATGTCTGATGCTTTGGGGGAGGCATACAGTGCTTTCCTGTCTCAGAAAGTACCACAGAGGTGGAAGGTAAGAAAAATGGTTCTGGTTTGTATACTTCAAAAACAGTGTAGATGCCAAGGGATTTGAAGTATATATACATGATACAAACTCACATTTTAATTATGAAATGAAATAAAGCAAAGGAACTGTAGTTTTATTGCTGTTCTTTATCCTATATTTCCATGTCTAATGGGACATTCAAATGTTGTATGTCCAAAACAGCAGACATAAAATACACCATTAAAAAGGAAAGAGTACAGGTAAACTTAAGCGAGTACGAGCCTCAGAAATTGAACATTTTCAGGATTATCTCGGCTTTAATCCATTCAAATGCATTAAAAATTTTCCAACATGTTTTCCTAATATTTGTTCAGAACTAATTAGAGAAGGTCCTAATAAACATCTTTTAAAAATTTCAACCAATTCTAATTATAATTGCTATGTTAAAACAGAAGAATAATTGTCAATGTAATTCCTATGAAAATTCTAGAGAAGTTTTTTTCCCGCCATATTTTTAGGTGCTTATATGTCGAAAACGGCTCCATGTTTTTGAAAACTTTTTTCATAAAGTCTAGCTATTTTGAGCTATTCTATCCAAATTTTCTATTTTAAATAACTTCTAATTACGAAAAAATTCAGGCTCATACTCCCTTAACTGCAATCAGCAATGCATCAGCTCAAGTCAAAATGAAAAGGACACACCCATTGCTGTCACAATACTGTGCTAGCATGTTTATATGAGCTTGTCATTTAAATAATGATTTGAGAACAGAATGTTATATGATATGATTGAGAATGTGTTACACATATTGTTTTGATAATAAGATAAGTGTTTCAAATGATTTGTATTATTGACAATTTCAGAATGCTGCCTATGAGTCCTGTAAACCATTAGGCTCCTGGATCTATGATCTGAAACTCCGAGTTGATTTCATCTCTCAGTGGGCTGACCTTATCATCAGTAATGTAGAGAAACTCATCAAACAGAGGATACAAACCAAGGGCGTGGCTCCCGTTGAGACTGATAAAGAGGACCTGACCAGGAACCTGCCCAGGGCATTCTGGCTATCTGGATTCTTCTTCCCTCAGGGTAAGTATTGGAAAATAGAGATTGAAGTGGAAAGAGAAATGGAACAACTTGAACTTATGTGTTATTTATATGTCCTGGTACTGTTTTATAAAGCAATGGATTGCATAACATACATGATAGCCCATGAAATTGAAATGAGAGAATGATCATATTAATAATAGCAACCGTTTTAAGTTGACACTAGCCACATAAAAAAAATATCTATGTTTTAATGAGCTGCCTTTACTTATAAATAATGAAATGAAATTCAGTGCAAGAATTAATACAGCTGTAATATAACTTAGAGTTTGTGTTTAATTCTCACACACTTTTGTATTTTGTAGGCTTTTTGACAGGAGTGTTACAGAACCATGCTAGAAAGGCTGGGATATCTGTTGATTCTCTGGTCTTCAACTTTAAAGTTTTAACATCTAAGACTGACACAGATGATAGTCTAGGGGACCTAAAACAGAAGATGGTTATCAAGGACATAGCATTCACTGTAAGTTACTTTGGCAATTATGAACTGTAGAGTCAATGTACATACAACTATTATCGATATAAACAAACTATTTACTGTTTATTGTTAGGGCTCCACATCTAGTCGTGGAGTAATATAGTTTTGACTTTGTCCATCCATCCACAACTTTTGTGAACACTAGAATTTCAAATTTATAAGTGGTATTACTCTATTTTATTGACCGGGTTGGTCATGGGTCAATTATTTCGGACTTCTTCATTTAAATCTTACCTAAAATACAGAGAAAATTAAGCTCCGCCCAGCCTTGCGAATAAAATAGAGTAATACAAATCTAATTTTTAACATAGCATTCATACCATTTTAAAATATGTGTACTGGTAGTGCCTGTCTTAACTATTTATTTTAACTGCACAGAAGCTGTATTCAAATTTTTAAAATTCTTAGATAGAATTCTTCAAATTATTTTTCTAGGGACAGCCCCACACAGAAGATGGAGTAGTTATATTTGGTTTATACTTTACTTTTATTTTACTAGGGACAGCCCAGCAAAGAAGATGGAGTAGTTATATTTGGTTTATACTTGGATGGTGCTCGATGGGATCCTAAGACAGAGTGTCTAGAGGATTCTTTACCTGGATTTAGATTTGCTCACCTACCTGAGATACTGTTCCAACCTGTCAAGGTAAAATTTATTTTCCATTATCATAGCAGATGTACAATTTAAATAAGAATACACACTAATGTGTGATAAATGGCGATCAATCGCCGATGTTGGTTTTTTTTATACACGGTTTGGAACAAAGGTGGTTATCTGAGCGCTTTAAAATCATTTAGACGCTTTCCACAAAGAAAACGTAATGGCGTAGCGTTATCCTGGTCAATCTTGATTCTAACGACGTCGGACGATATGCCGCAAAGATGCTGCGTACCGGGTTGTGGAAATAGTGGTGGACATAAGTTTCCAAAGGATCCTCTCATGCAGATGAAGTGGAGAGTTGCAATCAAGAGGCAAGACGAGAAGAAAAAACTTTGGAATCCTGGTCCCCATGACGTAGTCTGCCATTGGCATTTCCAACTTACAGACTACACTGAGACTTCAGGTTAGTTTATCTGGATTCAGTTTGTCTCATTTACTGATAAAAGAATATGATAATTGATTTGATTCTTTCAACATTTCTTAAATTTTATTTCTTTTTCTCAGTTTCTTGTTAATATTAAACTGGTTACATGAAATAGTAAGATAATAGGCATTTATCATGTTTATAATAGAGTCATTTAATAATAATTCTTCTTCTATCTGGTATTGTATGTATATATATATGGGATTTAAATGTCATGATCATACTATGAATATAAGTATGAGCATGTTTGAAAAAAAAATATCCTGTACATGTAGCTGTAAATTTATCATATGAATTTATAATTAATCATTGTAATGACCCTGCCCCTTGAGGGACCTTATAATTAATTGGTAATAAAATATGTCTTATGTAAAATGTAAATGTTGCTATCAACGTCTGTTAACTATTAAGTTTTACGCGATGACTTTAGGCCAAATAAAAATATATGTTTGTTTCTTGTTTCCCTACCTTCCCTATTATCAGGATTATTTTGGCCCAACCCTAAAGTTTTTACTGGCATTTTGGAACAAGCACCGTTAAAGTTGAGGTTGCTTCCCCATTGACTCAAGTCAATGTAAAATAATTTTCGTAAAAAATAATATTTTTCTACCTACCTACCAGAGTAGGAAGCAGGAAACAGATATTTATATTTTTTAGCCTTAGTTGTAGTTGTCCGATTCATTTGAAACTTGGCAGTGTTGTTCCTTATCAAAAAGGGATGAATGGGATTAAATTTTCCTATCATGCTGAGCCTGTGCACGAAACTTTTTTTTCATTTTAAGAAAGCCTAAGGTTATTTCATTCTCAATTCCAGGTGATAAAGGACGTCTTAAGAGAGATGCTGTACCTTCTGTGTTTCCATTCCGTGAAAACACTATGGTTAGTCCTAGAATGGAAAGGATGCAGAAAAGGAAAGAGAGGGTTAATGCAAATGATACATACCAAGGAATTCAGTACGAGACTACAATTAAGGAAACTGAAATGGATTGTGAAATAATGAATGATGATGCTATCAAAACCAGTGAAGTAGAAATCCAATGTGAATTGCCAGTACAACAAAAGTATTCAATAGAGAATTTCAAACATGACAGAAAAGCTGTTAACTACTATACAGGATTTTCTTCATATGAACATTTCATGTATCTTTTTCAATGTCTTGGACCAGCAGCACATGATTTGACTTACAAATGTGCTACTTTAGACCCCACAGATCAATTATTTTTGACTCTGATGAAACTAAGATGTGCTAAGGAAGACTTTGAACTCTCCTTGTTCTTTAGAATATCTGAGACAACAGTATCAAAAATTATTGTTACATGGATAAATTTTTTATTTTATCAATTGGGAGAGCTTGATATATGGTCATCACGTGAGGTTGTTGACAATAACATGCCAACAGATTTTAAAAGAAAATTTCCATCAACTCGTGTGTTATTGGATGCAACAGAATTCCCCATACAGAAACCATCAGACGTTAATCTTCAAAGTGCTTCATGGTCCTCTTACAAACATAGAAACACTGTAAAGGCAATGATAGGTTGCACACCAAGAGGAACAATATCTTATGTATCAGATGTATTTGCTGGCTCTGCAAGTGACCGTCAAATCATAGAACAGTCGACACTATTGAGTAATACCTCACTTTTTAAAAAGGGTGACAGCATTATGGCAGATAGAGGCATCATGGTACAAGACCTTTTCGCCACACGTGATGTGAAAGTAAATACCCCTACTATGTTAAGAGGAAAATCTCAATTGGAACCGTCTGAGATTATACATGACCGTAGAGTAGCATCAAAGCGAATTCATATAGAGAGAGTCATCGGCTTGAGCAAGACATTTAAAATATTAAAAAAGGAACTACCACACAATAAATTACATTTAAGCAATAGAATAGTGAAAGTTTGTTTTTATCTATCAAATTTTAAAAATGTGATTGTTGACAAATATGCTTGAAATTATTGAGTTGTGGTACCATGCAAGATTGCATATAATTTTATCGTCCAATATATAAAGATATACTCAAAACTTTCAAGAGTTTTTTTAGTCAAACAAGATATACTGTGAGCAAGCTCACTAAGGCCTTTATTTTTTTATTTTTAGTTTTACGAACCCCCTTATAAATTTTGCCCGAAAATTGAAAAAAAAATTTTTTTAATATTTTTATTTTTTCTACCATACAAATATTTGACTTATTATTAAATTAATTTCCTACTTTTTCTGACAAAAAATACTATTTTTTTGTCCCACCTCAATTTTCCGGAATTTTATTTTATTTTTCCTTCCTCCTACCCACCAATATTTTGGAAAAGTTGGTATAACTAAAAATAAAAAGAAACAGTGGCCTAAAGGATACTCCTCTGTTGCCCTTTGGCATCAAGTAAAAGTTTAACGTCAAGTCCAGTTATCTCCCTTGAATGTTCTAATGTAATCTGACAGCAAAAAAAATTCTTCATGCATATCTCCATTTGGTGTACATCCTTCATATAAACTTTCATCAAATTCCATGCAGAGGTTTAGAAGGAGTTGCGCTTACGAGGTCACCCATAAAAAAGTTTAAGTCCAATTATCTCCCTTATATGATACATGTATCTGAGAGCAACAAAAATTCTTCATGACCATCTCCATATGGCATGTATGGTGCACATCCTTCATATAAAGTTTCATCAAATTCCTTGCAGAGGTTTAGGAGGAGTTGCGCTTACATGTGCAAGGTATGCGGACAGACAGACCAGGAATTCCTACATGTACATGTATATACCCCCACACCAAACTTTGTTTGCTGGGATATAAAAACAGTGAAATTGTAATGCCTTTTCCCACATAAGTGACTTGGGATTAAGATTTTGTCAGCATATAGATACATGTACATGTAACAACAAAATAGAATTCCAAGTCAATTAAAATATAAATATAATTTATTAATTTTAACAAATACATATGTAACTATTTACTGAAAACAGTAATAAAAAGAGATAAATAATATTTTTGTTCATATACATGTGTACATGTACTGTATAAGTACATTGTAAGCATTGCATCCATAAATATGAATATATTCAAGTCTTGTAAAAAACATGTACTATATTATGCTTAGTCATTTCCCTGGGGTGTTGCATTTTTGAATAGGGCCATTAGGGGGTGTTAATAATGAATAGTAAAACAGAAGTAAAATTACATAAAAACCATCTAAAAATGTTGCATACAAAAAAAATTGTATTATTACAGGTTTATGGTTTTTAAGGCCACATTTTTATCATATAAACTGTTAAATGAATGATTTTTAACATTTTATATTTATATCATTTTTGCCTATTAAAGGTGGGGGGGGGGGGGGGCTAATGATTAGACATAATATAGTACCTACAATTACATGTATGCTAGCTAAATAACAGCTGCATGCATGAAGTACCCTAGACTGGTGAATAACTTTACAATTATTTGGTGATTCCAAGCTTAGAAGCCAGATATGGTCTATAATGGCTTGTGTAGAACAGATCCAATTTTGGAATGATACATCCTTCACAGTAGTCACTATCTATATATATCTTTTCAACAAATAAATCTATGAAAGTGTATACTACAAAGTAACAAAGCTTACGTTTTGTTACATACAACTGGCCTTGAATTTGGTCGTAATATTTGTTTGTTTTTTTAAGTGTAACATTTCCATTGTCATCATATGTTAAGAATGAAAAATGATCAGATGGTTTAACTCTTTCATTCCTGCCATTGTATGGACACTTCACTTCCACAATGGCATCTTTCCCAACTGTTGCATCTGGTGATGCACCAATATATGGTTTATCAATGGAAATAAACAAGCCACATTTTGTTGTGAGTAAGTTCATTTGCCCCTCAAAGCTTGCTATGGCTTTGCTCTCGTACATCTTCCCATGTTGGATGGCTGGGGTCCTCAGATCTATGTTTCCACTTAAAGAGGTACATAACTTATTAATATTTCTTTTGGAGGTGCTGTGGCATATGTCACCAAATCGAGATGCTGTTATCCTCCATTGTCTGGCTTGAAACCATTTTTTGTTTTCACTTTGCCCTCTTGTTTTAACTTCCAACGTCTTTGCCTCAGCATCTGTTATCTGAAATCATTGGACATGTATACAAATAATTAATTGAAAAATATACATTTTATATGTGAAAGAAAAAATATCCAATAATGAAATGTGGAGTAAGTGTACATGACACAATATTCATAAGCCTGCACCAATTTAAAATCAATGGAAGATAGCAAGAAACCTTCAGTGTAGCCAAAGGGCACTGCCTGCTATCTTGCTGTTGACCCAAAGAAAAGGACAATAACAAACATGATCCAGACCCATGCTGATTCCTTATTAAATGTGAAAGCAAATGATTCAATGACTCAAAGAATACACATTGAAGGTCAAAATAGGCCTCATGCTGTTACTGCACCAAACATTTAATAATACAAACCTTCAGTGCTGAATCTACCCAATACTCAACAAATGGTAAGCTCAGATAGTCATGATCTTTCTGTGCAGCCTAAAACAATTAAGATAACAAAAATGTAAAAAACAGATGATAAACCTTGCTCATTTGACTTTTACAATACCAAAAATGAACTCTACATACCACTTCAACCTAATAAATAAATTTTCATCAAAATCGGAGCAATTTTAATTTTTGGGGCAAAAATGGCAGCCATTTTGAAAATTTTGATACCAAAATTGCACTTGGCATACCACTATTACTTTATATACTAATTTTCTTCAAAATTGGAGCAAATATAATTTTTGTTGCAAAAATGGCAGCCATTTTGAAAATAGTTGATGATTAAAATTTTTGATACAGAAAATGAACTTGGCATATCACTTATCCTTAAATATCTGTTCATCAAAATCGGACAAAGTTTAATTTTTGGCAGAAAAAGGTAACGGATTTTCTCCCTTATTTTTCAAAATTTTGCTGGAAAAAATAGAACAGCATGTCTGATTTTAAAAAAAAATTGCAGATGGTGGATCATTCTTGTAAAAACTAAACCATAAAAAGAATTTACTCTATTCCAGCAGGTTTAGATATGCCAGCCAGATCAACTTCAATTTATCCAATGTTATATTTATAGCAATGAGTATACAACAAATCATGAAGATCTAACTTGTTCTTTAAGTGAATTGCTGAAGGATTACATTCGTAGGTTAAATGGATTCATGTTACATGAATGCTGTAGAATGTTAAATACCTGCATGTCAGCCTTTGAGTCATAGATATATTTTAACCCAACATCTGCAGAAGTGGAAGAACAGAAGTTAAAAGTAACATTCCTAACAAGGTCATTGTATCCTGGATTCTTTCTGTATTTTACTGGCCTTGGATCATCATATGCATCTACCTTTGTATTTAAGAAATATGACTCAATTTTCAATGGCTGACCTGAAAAAAAAATTATGAATGGTACAATATGATGATTATGAAACCTTATTACATAGAAAGCATTTTCAAAAGTGCTGAGCTAATAATTTTACTTTAAAAGCTGATGTACGACACATACATGTACATGTAGGATGGGCATAATCAAATTAATAAAACAAGCACAAAAAATTGCTAAAAAATCAAAAGTATTTTTAAGGAGACTTAAATATTGGGTTGTATACATGTATAAGCATTGCCAAATTAACTTGAATTTGTCTTTTATGATGGCTATATGACAAATAGCCTTTTTTGACTAGGAGCATTATCTTATTATTGAAATAGGTATATACTGATTTCCTTGACAGAGCGTCATGTTTGACACAAAGAAAAATTGCTAACACAGGGTTATGTCGTTCACAGTTGTTGTCATCACTCAAGAAGTTTTATGGAAGACATCATCAGCATATATATAGACAGATATTGGGGTTATGCCTCTCAGATGAGTGGAAATGAGGTTTGTCATACAGTTTTTTTTCTACTATACTGGATTTGACCATTAGCAGTGTGATGTGTGTGTTGCAACAGGCACTGGAACTGCTTACTCTTCTGAGCACTGAAGTTCACTCTCGTTACGACTTGAGTTCGCGTTGTTAGTTGATGCTCTGTTGTTTTTTTTGTGTGTTATATGTTTTTTGTTTGTGTTTAGTTTTGTGTTAACCAGTTAAGTCTTTGTTATATTGGATTAATGGCTTTTGAATTCCCTATTGGCAGCTTGGTGCCTAGTGCTTCCTTCTTCCACCATGACAAATGAGTCAATACAAAATTTAATATTTTGGCATATACCATTGTAATAAGCCTTGGGTTGGTGAAATGTCTGTAATCCTTCTGTACAGGATTTCTTAATCATGATTTCTCCATTTTTCAAGAAATTCTCCAACATTAGCATCACTGCAGCTATGTGTTTGCATGTAGCACTTGGTCCTTTACCTGCGGGACATTCACAGTGGGAATTGACTGGACTTCCACTGGTCTTATCAACTTTCATCTTGATGTTATATGTTACCTACAATATATAAATTTGATGTAGACCAGTATCTTTTGGTTAAAGCATTAACTTAAATTGTACATATTGTTGACCTGCACCACTGTACAACGTTATGGGAAAGATTGAGTGCTCATTAAACATGCCACAAGCAGTAAGTATACTATTATGCTCCTATTGAAGGTAAGACCTATAGTCTAGTGGTTGCTGTTGCTTGTTAAATGTTTAAACATTTAAATTTAAACAAATGAACAAACCTTATCCTTTTTAAATAATAAATATTAGTTTGTTCTAATCTTAATAAATTTTGAAAAAAAATATCTGAAATTCAAAGGAATCAGTGTATACATTGTTTTTATTTTAGCTAGTCTGGCATTTTATGTGCATAGTACACATGTATAAAAGAAAAAATCTATGTGTCACCTTCTTTTTCATAGCTGCCTGGACTATACCACTCAGGAATATGTCATTGGTAACCTGTACTGAACAAGCTAATATTCTTCCACCCTTCATCAACTTTTCCCCTTTCTGTAGAGCTTTTGTCCCTTGTTGCCTGATTGTCCCCTGAAAAATACACAAGTAAATGAATGAATGAATATATCCTAGAAATAAATTAAGTTCATATATAAAATAAAGGTTTGTATATTCGTTCGATTCACACATGTACATGGTTTAGGATCATATAACTTAGACGCATGTTGCACTCCATAATTTTCCAATGCCTTGTCTTCAACTAAAATAAATGCAAGTATTTTTGTTGTTCAATAAGAAGAAACCATGCAGACACAATTTTATGTATTTTTTAACACTGAATTCTAAAACTGTTAAAATGTACATTGTGAGTATGGGTATATTGTTTTGTGTCACATGCACTTCCATTCCAAATCATCCCTTTTTATAATGATATACATTTTTTGTACTGTAAGACTTTTACTTTGCATAATGATTGCAATACCTGCCAATCTATAAAGAAAGTATCCATCAATTTGATCTTTAGTCAATTTTGAAAAGATTATTCTGTGCTCTTTTGTCAGTTGTCGGTATCCACATGTTGGCCAATCCACACTGACAGATAAATGTTTTGGCAGATCAATGACTGGAGCTTGGAAATTGTGGTTTCTATCATATGCTTCTAGTCTGTAAAATAATTACATGTATGTATTGTACAGTTGTCATTCCCAGAAGTTAGATAACATAGGGCCCATTTCAGAAAAGCCCACATCCCCATGTGCTGTAAAGATTTTCTATATATCGCCTTAATTGTTCATTAAAGTGGGGGCCCAGACACTCCTCTGAATCTGAGTAGGTAATTAATGTATATATAAGATATGATAAACCTATTGTATTTCATCATACATGTATCCCTTTTTTGTTCTCAATTTTTAATGAGTGCTCGAGTATTGATGTTTAGTCTTGATCAATGATCATATCCCTTTTACTTTAGTATGGCCAGTTGTTTATGTCTTCGAGAAAAGGGTTCATATAATGTTTAATTGTGTTCTACTTCCGATACAGAGAGTCGAGGACCAGCCAACATTAAATATTGTCTTTATATAATGAAATAATCCTCAAATAATTCTGCTTATGTTGGTTTTTATTTGAAGAAAATCGGTTTGGAATTCGCTAAAAAATTAGGATTTATATGAAGATACATATGTATCACAACAACTTGTTAGCCTCGTACTCGTAGTCGAACTGTAAGATTGTTTTTATAAGAAATATTTTGACTGAGACATTGGAGTGCTTTGAAATCTAAATTACCTATCAATAAGATCAATTTTTCTTCCAGTTGTCACCGCATCCCGTCTACCTAACTCTTCTTTTAATCGTGGAACTGTCCAGTGTCCGTATTTTGACATATTGACAAGCGTTTGTTTACATCGGTTTCAAGCGTCGAAGAGATTTAAAGCGCTCAGCGAACCAACGACAAAAATATAGCTAAAGACCGCGGTGGATTCCCATTGAATAATATGTAAAAATGTGGCAATATTTCGAGATTCAAAATCCATTCGCCAGACCATAGATTGGAATTTGTAATTTGCAAGTTCCTTAGTCAGAATAGCTCATTTAAAACAAACTATGAGCATGTGTTTGTTGTTGTGGTATATTCCAATAGGAGCCATAAAGTTGATAGACTTTTCCAAAATTGATGAAACTTACTGTGACCACTCAAAGGGAATCAGTCACAGAGATTTATGTTATTATACCCCCGCTTCGAAGAAGAGGGGGAGATACTGTTTTACCCTTGTCTGTCCTTCCGTTCGTCCGTCTGTCCATTTGTTCGTTCGTAACAAAACTTTGGTCACAGTTTTCTAAGCAACTACATAAGATAAAGGTCTGATATTTTGTATACAGCTTTATCCTATAGTACCATATGGTGTATATCGATTTTATGCTCTTAGGTAGTCTACGAATACTTAGGTTTTTACACATAATGGACATAAATGCAAAATTTCTGTCACAGTGTCCCAAGCAACTACATGAGATAGAGGTCTGATATTTTGTATACAGGTTTATTCTATAGTACCATATAGTATATATCAATTTCATGCTCCTAGGTAGTCTTCTTTCTGTTTACCAAATGCTTAGGTTTATAAACATAATGGACATGCATGCAAAATTTTCGTCACAGTTTTCTAAGCAACTACATGAGATAGATACAATATGGTGTATACTGATTTAATAATCCAAGGTCATCTACTTGCTGTTTAACGTAGGTTTTGGGAGCGGGGTATCACTCGTGAGCATAAGCTCACAGATTTACTTGTTTGCATAAGTTGATAGACTTCTTTATCATTGTTAATGTCCTTTCTTTTAAAATGTATCAGTATATAGATCCTTCTACATGTATCTTTAATCTTATATATTTCTTAACATGTCTTCACGAAACTTTGTACACTATACAACATGACATGTATTAACTACTGAAAACAAAAGGTTGAGTTCTGTCAATAATGTACTGAGCAAGACATCTAAATACTTTAATCCCATTACTTTCAAAAATGTTTGATCGAAATGAATGAGATGATGGTTTATACTCTAGCAACATGTTTGATCAAAGTTATCCAAGTAAAATAACATTAACACATGTGCAGACATCTAATCTTCTTAATATTTTAGATAATCACAAGCCATTGTCACAGGTCCGTGCATGTTTGATCATCTTTATATTTCAGACTATCGCCAGTATAGAAGGTGAGGAAGATAAGACTGAGGACCATATGTACGAGTGCCCCCTGTATAGAACCTCCTCTAGGGCGGGGACGTTATCTTCTACAGGACATTCTACCAACTTTGTAACAGCCGTAGCGCTGCCATCACAACAAACATCTAACTTCTGGGTGATGAGAGGTGTGGCTCTGTTATGTCAGTTAGATGATTAGCTTTACTATTGCCTTTACCTTTGATAATAAAATAATTTAATTCCTTTTAGAACAGCAATTGTTCTAGGTATGAAAGGATGTGGTTTTCGTTAAGAACCAATAGAACTACTCTCAAAACTCTGTAGGATTATGGAAGAGAATTCCTCTAGTGCACAGGAATACATGTATATGTTCCAATTTAAATCTTAATTTATATTTAGTTTTGTAAGTTATTCCAAATAAAAATGATTTTTAATGTGGGGAAAATTCTCTTCAAAATTTTTAGAATTTAAGAATAGTGAAATTATATAGACAAGTATTGAGGATGGGAAATTTCCCGAGTAAAAGATTATTGGCATCTAGTGCTAGATATGTTTTGTATGTATATTAATGATGATTATTTTTGTTTCCTAATTTATTAAATGATATACACTGATTTTAAAGAAATCTATTTATTTTTTTATTATGATTTTTTTTTCTATTTTTTATATGGGTAATTTTATTCAATAGAGATCTGTGATATTTTTACATTGATCATTTTCATACAATCATTCCAATCTTTAAAACATGTAAATTTCATAATGTTCATAAGCTTTCATTCATTTCTCAAAGCTGTTAGAATTTGATTATATCAAATCATTTTTTCAATGGAGTATTTTACAAACGAGAGCTTAAAACTTGCACATTACATTTGTTCACTCATCATTACTTGTGTTATGTATTTGATACAAACTCCGTCCTGACTATCTCTGTACTGATGATTCATGTTTTATTTTTATAGATTTGTTTATTTATTTGTTAGTATGTAAATATTGTTTGATTTGTAACTGAATCAAAGCATTATTGATTGTTATTTGAATATATTTGAAATATTAAATATTTGTCTAAACTGCTGTGATAAAAGAAAAAAAAATGTTTGTTTGGTATTTTATCATTGGCCATAAAATTTACTGTTTACCGTTGTAATTTGCCTGCTATGATTTTTGTCTTGTCTGCCGAGAAGAGCAAGACCTAGGCATTGCTTTACTAGCAGGTGTTGACTATTAAATGTTATTTTTATTACCACCTCCATATATCAGGAACTGCAAGTCCCTGGTTGATGAAACTTGGTACGCATTTGCCCAATTGTAGGTTAGCACAGTTACATCTACATTTTTGAACCTTGATAGTGATTTTGACAGTTTTCAATCAATATAATAGCAATGTTATAGTTTTATGAGCATCTTCACATATCAGGGACTAGGGTAATGAACCTTGGAACACATAAATATTAGTGTTAAAACTTTTCAGGTACAACCTTTATTTTTATTATCTTGACCTTGGATTAAGTGATTTTGATAATTTCTTATACCAATCTTAAGAGATCAAGTTTGATTTTTTGAAAAGATAATAAATTTATGAATGTATAGGGGTATTTATAGAAATTTATCCTTCTAACTGTGCCAGCAGGCAAGACATATTTAAGTTTTGAGTTTCATTTCCAACAGTACCTTAATAATATTCATTTCATCATCTACAAGCATTTAGAACTGATAGAACTAATATTTCAATGAATTTCCAATGTTCAAATAGCCCTCATGCCCGTAAAAAATTGTGTACTGGAACGAAACATAAACTTGATCTAAATTCATAATGGTTGACTCACATACCAAAAATCATTTCATTATCTACAAGTGTTCAGAAAACTGAAATTTCAGTGATTTTCAAAGTTCAAAGGGTGACAACAGAGAAAAAGTTTTAGACGATGACAACATCGCCATAACATTATACCATCGGAAAAATTGTGGGGTCATATAAAAAATTTCTGACCTGCAGGAAACATCAAATTGATCTGTAACTCATGGTAGACTCACATACCAAAACAGGATCTTTCCTCAGTGATCTTCCTCCCAGTTATTACTGTTTCTGTTTTGTCTTGAATGTAATGCAAATAGGAAACATGGATTTGCTGCATTAATTTGCATGGTTTTTTTGTTGGATTTTTTATCTCTTTACTAAACAAATAATGCAAAACCTATTTTTTGTCTCACCTGCAAAGGGAAGCGAGACATGGGTGACATAGGTGTTACTCTACCAATGCCAGCGGCAGCATCGGTCGTGGCTTCATTTACTTTTGTGTTAAGGTATATGAGCACCTCCATATCTCAAGAACTATAAAAACTAGGATGAAACTTGGTAAGCATATGCCCCAGTAGTAGCTTAGCACAGTTGCGACCCCATCTTTTAACCTTGACTTTCATTTTCTGGTTGAGTGACTTTGACAATTTTCAATACATATAACAGCAATGTTAAAGTTTTATGTGCACCTCCATATCTCAAGAACTATAAATCCTAGGTTGATGCAACTTGGTAAGCATATGCTGCAGTAGTAGCTAAGCACAGTTGCATCCCCATCTTTTGACCTTTACCTTAATTTTTGGGTTGAATGATTTTGACAATTTTCAATGCATCTAATAGCAAATATGTTTAAGTTTTCTAGCACCTCCATATCTCAAGAAACTCGGTATGCATATGCCCTAGTAGTAGCTTAGCACAGCTGCATCCCCCATCTTTTGACCTTGACTTTCATTTTCTGGTTGAGGGACTTTTTTTTTGACAATTTTCAATACATATAACAACAATGCTAAAGTTTTATGAGCATCTGCATATCTCAAGAACTATTAAGTCCTAGGTTGATGAAACTTGGTATGCATATGCCCCAATAATTGCATTTTTTTAACTTGACCTTGATTTTCTGGTTGAATGACTTTGATAGATTTTTAGGGATAACTTGGTATTTTGATGGTGCGAGCAGGCAAGACATACTTTAGTGTTAAGTCTTGTCTATGATTATTTTGCTGAGAGACTTAAAAACAATTGGGATAAAGCATCTCTGATGAGTCTACAGTAGACAAATCATGTATTAGACAATATTTGTCCCCACTGCAAGGGAGGAACAGAGTAATTGTCTTTGGCCATTCTTTTATCTTTAGTCATAGGAACACTTTGTGGGGGCAACTCCTCTGAGATCATTCAAAGGATTTTTATAGCAAATTTTGTAGGACTATTTGTCATGATATGTAGTTGATCATATTGCAAAACAATAAATTTGACGAATTTTATAGGAGTTATGGGACCTTATTGATGTTTTTCATTATAAGAAGTAGGAACACTTTGTAGGACAACTCCTCTATGACTGCTCAATGGATTTTGCTGAAATTTTGTAGGATTTTTTTATCATCATATGTAGTTAATCATATTGCAACATCATTTTGATTTGACCATAGAATGTGGTAGCAAGGGACATTGGCTGCGTGTAGCAATCTTATTTGAAATTTGTATTTCTTTTGTGATGTATTTTATTAATGTACATGTATAATTGGATGCTGAGGTTTACAAGCCCTCTCATTTTGACTTATTTAAGAAAAAAATCCCACGGCTTATAATTATATATATAACATAAATATGAATTTTTATAACTTTAATAAGCAACAGAGATCTAAAACATGATAGAATCAATAACAAAAATACATACATAAAATTTGAGCAATAAAAAATAAATATTTCAGCAGTCAAATATCACAGATACACTTATTATATTAAGAAATAAAATATTTTCAAAAACTTTCTCTATTCTTATTACAGACAGTAAGTTTTGAAGAAAACATTTTTCTATAATGCATAAAATAATGGCATTTTTAATGTTCAACATGAAAACAAAACAAAAATCTTTGTAACAAAAATAAATAAACAAATAGTCTTATAATACTGTTTGAAGTTCAAAGGCATAAACTAAAAGTTATGAACTTTAAAAAGTAATTAAAAAAGAAAGCTTTTAAAAAGAATAAAATTTATTTAAAATATTGAATACTTTTATGTACCTAACATGTTGTGCACTATTGAAACAAATTTTCAAACTGCAGAAAATTTCTTGTACACAAGATATGAAAAAAATGAATTTAACCCAAAAGTATTTAGAACCATGTAAATTGATGGGTCATATGAATGACACTAAGAATCTCTTCTATCATGTAGTTGATGCTATACTTTCTCCAGGGGTGTTGGGAACACTGGGTAATATCAATCGACTTTTCTGTTTTTTCTTCATGCCTCCTTCGTGTTTTGATACACTCATTCTACGTGTTGGTGGATTTACGATAGTTATGTCCGAATGTTCTCCTGTAGGACTACCCATGATGCTTCCTGCCTCGCTATTTGACAGTTCCTAGAATCAAAACAAAAGTGAGTTTAATGTCATTCAAATCTTGAAGGGAAGATAGTTGTTTTGGCAAAAAGGTTAGTAAAAATGTTGTTTATGAAAATTAAAAACATTAAAAAAAAATCATTTTTTGAAAAATAAACTTTTCAATTGGTAAAATGAAAAGTTTTTTTGAAATACAATTAATTTATACCATTAATTTATAAAAAAATCTGCAAAGTAACAAAGGATTAAGTAATGGTAAATACTAATGTCAAATAATAATATCAACTTTTTTCTATGTGCTTTATTCTTGAAAATTATTTTCTTGATAGAATCAACATATTATATAAATTTGAAAAAATCATTTCTATAACTACTTAACATTTTAAACAATTGACTTTTAATAAAACACCTGTAACTATACTTGTCCAAATAAATCAGCTACATGTACAAGACACAAGAAAAACCAAAACAATATCCAGTGCTTACAATTCCTTTCAAAGATTTATAAATTGAGTGCAACATGACCTTTTATACAAGGAAGAAAAAAGAACCCTGTGCAACTTTTTCTGTTTAAAGATATCAGTGCCAACTGATATAAATTCAACCAGTTTCTTAATCAATTTCTCTCGAGTGCCACATTGACATAAGGTGTAACCTGTCCCAACACAGAATACCTTCTGTACTAAACACGTTCTCTATATCACTAGCCACCTGGGGGAAGTTATATCTGACAGCTTTGTGTCGAGGACTCCTCAAACTTATCTGAGACAAACTTCTGTTACGACTACGTGCTACACTCGTGGGCTTCTTATAATCCAAAACATTGGATTTAGCCACTTTTATCTATCAATAATAATTAAAAGTTCTTACTACCAGCAACAATGTAGATAATATCTATAATTAGAGTTAAAAAGTCCTAATTTCATTCTAAAGCATCAGGGAACAGCTGTTAAAAAGTTCTTATATTAGTTTTGCAAAAGGAATTCTTGGGTGGCTTTGTAAGCTCTGGTATTAACTCTTAACATAAATTAAGCAAAAGACCATCCTGATTCTTAAGTATTCAAATTTTTTCATGCTTTATTATTCCAGAACAATACATGCAACATGCTTTTATTTCCTCATCAAGTTAGACAATTGACATCTTGGTTATATAAACAATGACCTACCATTACTACCGATACTGCTCTGAGTCAATTGTTTCTGTTCAAAATAGTCATAATTAACCATAAATATACAAATCCTAATTGGAAATATGATTTTTTTTAAACTTAAAGTAAGAGGAATATGGTCAATTAAGTTTAAACTATTACATTATCAAACTTTAAACTCATATATCTACATCAATACTATAAATGCTTTTATAACTAAAGTATATATAAACATGAACTACTATAATATGTTGATCTGGCAGAAGATAGAAGAACACATATTTTAAGTTTAGGACATGTACATTACATATAGTAACACAGCTGGCAAAGAATCAAACACAGATTTAAACAAATATAGAACAGACCATTTTTATATATAATGTCACATTGCTACAAATACAGTAATAGTAACAGAACAGACCACACTACTGCAGGTAATAGAATAGAGAAAACCCCTATCTAAAAATAACTCTACTTTAGCTATTAAGCTTATTATGTATAAGCATCACTACTCGGGGTAATAGAGCAGATCCATTTTTGCTACTGTATTCATACGGACACTACACACTTAAAAGCTAAAAAAGCTATTTTGGGCACATATAGAGAATTACTTATTGGACACCTCTTTACAGCCTACATTTAATCTTTAAAAAAATCTTGGATAGTATATAGTCTTTTATTAGGTTGTGAAGTTGGTTATAGAATTATATCAATAAATAGCATAATTATTATTTTATTTGTATGTATACCAACGCCTAGGAATAATATCTTGGTATGGGGATGATATACATAGGAATATAATCCATATAACCAATATTGTTCAGGAGAGAGGGTTTCGTTTTGGGATTATCAACTAGTACAACGGTACATTACTGGAATAATCCCTAATGGCAACACTGGGGGTCATACTCACTCTTCTATACTGTTCCTGCATGTTACAAAGAGGCAAAACATAACTTTAATATGAAAAATCTGATAGACTAAGGCTGAAACCTGGTGATGATAGTTCTTTTTAGCATCATTAGAAAAAAAAAGTAAAGGGAAAAGAAGAGGTTTAAAGTTTGAGATAGTTTTAATATTGTATTTAAAAAGGGCATTTTTAATTCATTTTTCAAAAGAAAATGAAGAAAATACTAACATGTATTTTATTTTATAAAGCAACCAAGTGTTTTGTATGGCCAAATAAAATAGTTGTCTATATAAAGAACTGAATTAGACACAGTCTAAAACAATGGACCTGGTCTGAAAATGTGTTTGGTACTTTTTAAATAAGCTATGGTCACATTTGAAGTAATGTTTGGTACAATTTTCTCATCTATACATGTTTTATTGGTGATTCTCATTTTCTTCTTTATAAAACTCTCATTCAAACAAATATACCATCATCAGTTATATCTATCTTTACCGTGATTCATGAAAATATACAAGACCAGGATATTTGAGTTATTGGTCCACAACTTGTGAGAAATGAGCATGAAAGTATGTAAAACATCAAGAAATAGAAAAGAAAAGAATACTTTTGGTCTCATCTATAAAAAATATATAAAAAACTTCTACTCCCTCGTTACCTTTGCCTGGGACTGACTGAGCGTCCTGTTTAAAACAGTCATGCTGTTAGTTTTAGATTCAAATAAGTAAAAACATATCTTTAGATTCAACAGACTTACAAAATCAATGATTATGGGATGTTGTGCATCATTATCATAATTTACATACACATACATAATCAACAAGACTTAGCAGGCAATGACATTAAAAAACACTTTACACATTAGGCATATATGAAAATCATGCAGATAAACCAACAAGTTTACATAAAAATAATGCAAAATTAATTCGATAATCTTTTTACACGAAACAAATATAAAAAGTGCAATCTTGAAAAATGTTCTGCACCCCAATCTCCCTTTAACCTGACTTTATTCCCAGATTTTAAAGCCCCAATGCCCAAGTTTGGCTTTAAAATGCTGACACTATGTGTGAACTTCAACAAATTCATTCCTTTAGCAAGTAATTCAACCATTTAAAATTATCTAAAACTAATGGCCTTAATATTACTTTTTGTAACTCATAATGTGCATCAATTCCCATTTTGGTGAGCAATAATTATTACTTTTTTATTGCAATACACAATAAATCAATACACAACAGCAGTAAACTTACCCCATCATCCTGTGTTACAAGGGAGATAACTTGTGTTAGAATATTTTTCAAAGAATCTTATTTTGATTAAAAATTCATTTACCTTCACCAACTTAGATTAACAGATGATCTAATAAAATACATTGATGTTTTATTTGCAACAGATTTCCTCCTTAAATATCACGAGTTCTTGGCATGATTTTAAACAGTTTTATAGGGATAATATAAAATACAAAGGAAAACATTAATGTGGTTGGCAATTGAAAGCGATGGATTTTGGGACTGAATAATTGAATAAAACGGTTATAGAGACAAAGACAAAAAAGTCTTCAATCCTAATTTTATTTTTTACCAAACACTTTTTAAGAGTGTTGCAGCTTTCATTTTAAGTATATACTTTTATTATCATTCTTAAAGTGTATCTGATTGCATATGTATTAATCTGGGGTTGAAAGGAAAACTTTAATTGAATCTACCATGCATTTTGTACAATTATAATAAAAATTTTGTAACTAGAATATTTTTATTTATCAAAAATTAGTTTTCCACACAATTTATATCAATATCTACATATAAACCTAAAATTAATCCTATGTACAATTAAATGAATCATGCATAGTACATTTTTTGTCCATGCTTTAAAACTCACCCAACTAATATTATAACTAAATAGGCAATATTTAAAATTATTTCCAATAAATTTCCTTAATAAAACCTTTTATAAACACTTTATTCAAATCATTAAGAAGACAAATTTACCAAAAGATTCTATTGAAACGTTTATCATTGGTTAAGAGAAAAGTCAAATCTTATTTTTAATGGTGTTTTAAAAGATAACTGGCGCTTTATAAAAAAGAATCATTTATTTCCATTTTTTCTCTCTAAAAATAAAATAAAAATTCAATTCCCTTCTAAAATTAGAAAAATGAAGTCAATATTGAAATTAGTTATAGATCTACTATGTTAAGCAGGTATATAGTGACATACCATAGATCCCATGAACACGGCTTCTTTCTGTTGGTAATACAAACAACTCAGTAATGAACACAGTAAGAATACACACTTTTGTACCTAAACCCTTTTTAATGCTGAATTTGCAAAACAAACGAAAGATAGCAAGGTAAAAAGCTGTCAAGGAATTTACAGAAGCAGATTTTTTATTTGAAACTGGTTTGTGTACTACATCAGTAAAGACTGCAAAAATGCATCATGGCAAGAAATACTTTCTAGCGAGCCCTAGCAGGCTGTTTGGACAGTAAGAGTAAAGGACTATTCCTGATTATTATTGATAGCTATTTTTAGCAGTCTAGATGCGGCTTTACCTAGTCACTACCCTCACTGTATAGACTTGTCAAATCATTTTGACTTGATTGTATACTTGGCATATGGCCACTCTGAAGGGTAAAGGCACTTTGTAGACTTGCCACACTGCCAAAACGGCCCTGTTTTGTGCGAGTTGTTCGTTCAGAATCAGTATGACCTGAACCCGGCTAGAAAATAATGGCATTCAAGTTTTTTCCTTTAATATTCTCATTCCACAGTGTGATCTTTTATTTTACAATTAAAATTATTAATAATTGAGAATATTTTTTTTAAAGGAGTATCAAAACATACAAATATCTTTAATTTAAACTTTTTTGCTAAAGTATTTCATAGTTAACTTGTTAAGCATCATAAAGCATGGTGTATTTTATTTTTTTTTTAACACAAAAAAGTATCATTAACCAAAGTAAAACAAACCTTAACAACAATACCCCACTGTTAATCAAACAAAAAAAATACACCTATCAAACTCCCCTTCCCTTACTCTTATTCAAACATATTGTTAAACTCACCCTCCATTTAACTCCCTCGGCCAATGAGAAACTGTAGGCATGGATAGCACCCTCCGGAATCGGTGGCAGATTGAATATGCCTGACCCTAGATTGAAGCCATCTATCTTCTCTAGTCGGGATTTCAGTAACTTCTGATACTTGGTAACTGAAATAGGAAGCACTCATTATTAAATCTAAATTACACTGGATTTGTAGTTGAATCGATTAGTAAATTGTAGTGCTAATCATTCAGTAAATTTTAGGGCTTAATCATATTTGTAATATTTTTTTTCATTGTATATTTCATTTCATTTTCAAGGGCCCAAAAGCATTTTAAAAGTATTTTAGATGAAAACCAGAAAACTGTTTTTTGTTGGTTTTAATGCAAGAGATGGAACGCACACCCCAGTAGGTCAGATAACACTTATTTGGTCATACAGGGTCTGAAAGTTTTCCTGAACCCCTCCCAGTACCCAGTACGTCTGTTAACAAACTTGGTCTCTTATTGGAGTCTTCAGTGGGTTGGAAGGTTATCTTGAACCCCGCCCAGAACCCCAAGAGGTCTATTACCACTTACTTGGTCTTTTGTTTGGATCTTCAGGGGGTTGGAAAGTTTTCCTAAAGCCCGGCCAGTATCCCAGTAGATCTATTACCACTTACTTGGTCTTTTGTTTGGATCTTCAGGGGGTTGGAAAGTTTTCCTGAACCCTGCCCAGTACCCCAGTAGGTCTGGTAACACCTGTAACATAGCCTCGTCAAATATACCGGACACGACCTCCTTCCCTGCTAGGTATTTCTGGGCAGCTTTAATGGTCTTCTCATGGCATGCTGATGATATATCAATCTAGAAAAAAAAAGACGGGAATGGTTTCATGCTAATTATGTGTACATTTTCTGTAAATTTACCAAAACAATTAATGCTTATTTAAGGTTTTAAAAATCTTTAAATTACATCTTTGTGCTTTATAAGTTAAATCATTTCATTGTTAATTCATATATTTACACATTGTAACTTATATGAAATTTCATAGAAATATCTTATAAAATGTCAGAAAATTAAATCTGTACATGGTTATTTTACCTGTAAGGCAGGTGTGATAGCTGACTCTAGGAAACAATCTAATATAGCTTGGACTTTTCTCCTCAGTAATTCCTCATCTGCATAGGGTTGACTACATTCCTGAAACAGATACATACAATAAGTCCAAAGAACTCAGAGAAATACACACACACAAAAAAACAGTTTCAATATTTTTAAGCAAAACCATACATGTATTTAAAAAGCCCATATTAAAGTCATTATTAAATTTTGAAAAAAAAATAATATTAAGAATATATTTGATATTAATTACTTCCAAGTATTGCTTGACAGATTATGTTCAAACTTTGGATGACTGCAAGTCACTTTATTATCTATTCAATTTGTGCAACCATTATATTCATTGATTTTTGTTTACAAAGGACAAGATATGATAAGTGCTAAATTTGGCCCCCTAATTTACCATTTTTTAAAAATGATTGAACTAAGGTTGAATTATTCTAGATCAGTTCTTAGATAAACAAGGTATAGTAAAATAACATTAATTTTAACTAAATCTTGTTTATTACGTCACAGTGACGTCATCAAATTATGTGAAAAAGACATTATTGTGAAAAAGTGTTAAAATCATGCAAATTTTGAGTAGTTTTTGGTAAATATAACTATGAGCCACACCGAGTACCACAAAGATATTTTTGTGGTTTGTTTCTATATTAATAATGATTATCTACATAAATTATTGTAGTGGTACTCTGTGTGGCTCATAGTTAAATTTGCTGAAAACCACATCAAAATTGCAGGTTTTTTGCAGTTTTTCATCAAATCACGATTTAAAAGCCACTTTGGGTAACTATTTTAACATCATAATGGATCACTTTAAACAAAATAATGCTGATATAGTAAAGTTAAACAAATCTAAAGTATACATCACATACTTTTATCTCATTTTAATAATTTCAAAATTGGGGGGGCAAAATTGGGCTCTTATCATATCTTGTCCTTTATAGGGGGTACACCATTCCACAAACAACTATTTCACAGAAAAACCTCCTACCATACTTTTACAAATATATATAACTAACCTTAAATTTATGACATTCTATATATGAAAACTGTATTTTTGCTATATATGACTAACCTTAAATTTTTGACATTCTATATAGAAAAAGAAGTCTTTATCTTTATTGTTAGCACCATCATCTTCTCCGTGTTTCAGGAGATATTTATAGAAATATAACATGTGTAACGTCATATTCCCGGCAGCGGCTTGCTTCATTCCTTTGTTAAACTCATCCTTGTCCTCTCTGGTAGGATGTGCTCTACCCGTCTACAAAACATTAAAAACTCAAATTATATGTCATCATGCTATGATCAACTTGACTCCTGAAATTAGCAGTCGGTTTTTATATAAATATCTATAAAACATTCTTACGACACTGATTGCTAACAATCTATCAAATGAAAGTTTTCATCTTTATTGCTTAACATTTGCACAAAAATAGCAATGCATATCATTGAAAGTTCAAAGAAATCCACTTAAGCTATATGTGTTGGATGCATATATTTGATACCAGACAGAAAAATTCTTCATGCAAGATCAATAATGTAAGAAGTCATCTGTAATGCAGAGCAATATCAGTAAATGCCAGATTTGATACTGGGAAAATTAAATGGTAACATTACATTTTAAACTAGTCCTGGAAGGAGCAAGTGCAAAAAAATTAAAATGAACAATTTCAAAAGTTTACCCCCACAGAGCTTCCCCTAGTTTTGACTGCAATTGATACAAATGTTCACTCATATTCATAAATAACATATAATATCAGGCCAGTATCCACTGAAGATAGAACAGGCTAAGTAAATAAAAGCTTTCACCATTAAGCTCCTGTGTCCAGTTCATTAAAGCAAGTTCTCTGGTTAATCCATATCAATAAAAAATACAACCAAGTTCCAGGCAACTTACTAAATACACCGATTTTTAATGTAACTTTAACTTTCTGACATGCCAATCATGCGTTACATTATAAAATTGCATGTATGTACTTGCAGCATATACTGTGCATAACAGTCACAAACCATGCAGCATAGAGATCATCAAAATTGTCTGACAATATTTGGTCTTCACTATATTAGTCCCTATATTAGTATAAAATGTCTCCGTGATCAGTAGTAATTATCTAAAAATCTGTGTGCTCTTAGTAATGTCAATCTTTTTTAAAAAAACATAGAACTTATTGAAAGTTGAATCAAACAAAACATATTTTTGTCCAGATTTTGAATTTTTGTTATTGTCAAATTTCACACCATAAAATACTTGATTGTGCTGCTCTTTAGCTATTCTTCATAACATTTGATGATGAAATAGTTTCTTAAACTAGTTTTACAAATAACATAGAAGTGATTTTCTATTTGGGCTTTGAAACTTTTTTCTAAAACATGTATCAATAGCTGATTTGTTTACTTTTTGAGACCAAATTTCTATGCTGTGGGAAACTTCAATTTTTTTCATACACACACGGAATTTTCAAAATGTAGAAAATATGTACATTAATCACTAAAATATCTGTTTGTTTGTTGTGAAGGATAAATTTTGTTTAATATTAAATGGTTCATAGGCATATAGCTTTGAAACTTTAGGGTTTTTCAAAAATATGATTTATATAATTTAACAAATATGGTAACTTCAAAGAACTGTTAAAACTATTCTAACACATCATTATGACAATATAAGAAGGACAGAATCTCTTTGTATGAAGCTCTTTTGTTGAGAAAACTCTGTTTCTAACCTGAAAATTAATACAGCGTTAATAAAACAATACATCGTTGTTAAAACAGTCTGGTTTACAATAACAACACAGAAGCAAGCGTAAAGCAACAGTCATTTGCCATGCAAAGCCAACAAAAGTCTGACACGCTATCATGCTCGGCTACCTTCGATTTTTTTACAACTCGCTTCACAGGAATGATTGGTTCCAGCTTGACCGGGCGTCTTGGTGGTACGGGGGAGTCATCCTGTGGATAAGCTTTAAGGCATTAATTGTAGGCTAATAAAATGATTTACAATACAAAGCAAAGGTTGTCTACTGAAGAAAAATGGTAAAAATCTAGCAGATATATCATAAACAAGCTGAAGGTTGATATTAACATATCATAGATATTAAAACAAAAAATATAGAATGGAAATAATATATAACAGTATGATGATAAAAACCAAAAAAGAATAGACGAGTTTTTTTGCCATCAATGAGTAAAATAATAGGCATAAATTATTTGTCAAATTATTATGCACACATATAAATAACAGATTATAAAGCTATTAGTTTCCCCTTCAAAGACACTGATCAATCCATCGTAATGCCACCTATCATGCAATCATACATTATTCATTCATGTTATTGTGTTGTTTAACTTTCTAAATACAGCTTTATCTAATTCATCTGTGTTAGTGTCATTATTTTTTTTTCAAAATGTAGAATCAGTATTATCATCTTTGCATTATCATGTTAATGATTTAACACAGCAGTTTTTTGCTACATTATGAGCTAAGTTATCAACATTCAGCAATTTTTAATCAGCAACAACTTCTAATGGTCAGTCAATATTTTATCCAAACTGTTAGCATATTTGTCCCATGCACCAGCCTCCAATAAGTCTTCAGCATATTGTTATAATTATCTATACCACAATGTCCACACGCTTAGTCAGTTTTGTAAAGTCATTATCAGCCTGATGTAGCACCCTCTGGTGGCATATCAATACAGTTAGTCTGTTTTGTTACATCAACGTTTCATTAATGTAGCACCCCCTGGTGGTCAATCTATACCTCCGCCCAGATATCATCCTCTGGCTCCTCCTCCTTCTTCACTTGAGCCTCCTTTGCAAATCTGACCTTTCGACCTCCAAGTTTCTGGTTGTCGTCATGTAAGTATATATCTACAGTAGCACATGGCTTCTCTTGGGGAAACTTCATCCTCTGTACAAACTTCCAGTTCTTAGGTGCCTTACCATCTGGGGGTTTATCTATGGGGGGTAACTCGGGTGATTTCTGGGGGGACTTTTGTGGAGGGCTGGTCTCTCCTTCATCATTCTAGCACCAAAATAAGACCCAGAATATGTCCATCAATAATGATCTAATAAAACCCTTTATATATAACTGAGCTATTTACAATTTCAAAAATTATACTTTATAAGAGGTATTTAAGAAAAAAAAAATTTATCAATTAAATCAAATATTAAAGATTTATTTATCACAAAGTAAAATTACAATATACAACATAAAGCAAAGCAATACACAAGAAAATATCACAATAAAAATCAAAACCATTATAAAATCTGAATTATATGTTCATAGTAACACTTCAGAAGCAAAATACAAAACAATTTTAGTTTAAATAAATTCTTATCAAATGAGTTTATTTCTTTTGAAAACCCCAACGTCCAAAATAAAGTACATGCAGTTAATTTCTAAACCACTATTTTGTCCCAATACTCTACAAAACTGAACCTTTAAATGGTTTTATTCTAATAAGCCATGCCTTTCAAGACCTAGTTCCTAAATATTTCACTATCCATTTTTTAAGCCCACTAACTTTTCCTAGTACTCATTGATACTGAACCTTTAAGAGTTTTGTAGGATTCACTTCAGTTTCTTCATTTATATCAGGCTCCTTATTCTTTAACACAAAGGACAAAGATTATAATCGTAACATATACACAACAAAAATATATATTATAAACATAAAAATAATCAAAAATATCAGCAGTATCACCTCAAACAAAATAGAGCAAAAACAAGTGCTATTTATATCACAGCGCTAGGACAATGACATGATCTGGTTCTCTGCCTTACCTTGCCTTTCCTGCCCTTCTTCCAGTTAGGTACAGACAATGAGGTAGCGTCTAATCGTAATGAGAGTTCTGCCTGCGATAGGTTGACAAAATCTCTTGGTTCCATACCATTCTCCAATGCCTTATCCTGAAGAAAAAGTTTATCAGCCAATGTTAAAACAGTATACTCTATCCTTTAAATAAATGTAAAAGTTTACACATTGGCATACAAGAGCTACATGTGTGTAACTGTCATATCATAAAAGCAAACAAATAATACTTTACATCAAATGATACACACTGTTTTGTTTAAATTATGAAGTTTTTAACAATTATAACTTTGTAATTTATGTTCATAAAATCTATCAATTGGTTGTTGAGGGGTTACCCTAGGTGGTTTATGGACAGACAGGATGAAGTCTATATACTCTATAACTTTGTTCAAAGGGTATATATCAATCAAACTATATATCCAATGGCCCTTGACTGAATAGCCCAGTAATATACTCACAGCAATATATGGTTTGAATACTTCATCAATCTTTGGAAGGACATAATGTTGCATTTCCTTTAACACTGGAGTCTTAGGCCTCTCTGAAAACTTGGCTGCTATTTTGTCATTAAATGCTATCTTTTTCTTCCCATGGGAATCTGCATAAGTTCTTCAATGAAGAAAGAACAACATCAGTTCATTTATGTAAATACTCAAAATCATCGATCTTACAAACAGTTATTTGAACATTAACAATGAAGAATTTGTTTTTTCACAAAACATGTATTTTGTATGAATTTTTAATTCAATTTAATCTACATTATTAGTTTGTTTGTAACATGTTTTTCTTTCATTGCAAAGTACATTGGTGTGATCACCTTTACATTTTGTATTATAATCAAAGCATCATTTAACATACTTATATATCAATGTAGCTTGTGCGTCTTTTTTCTTCACCACACTTTTACTATTGCCGTAACTTAAATACTTTTCTACGTCATTAAAAATCTGAGTCATGAAGAATGTTTCTTTGTCATCAGATTCCTGTAGGTGCTTCTTGAATGCTTTCATCAAACTAAAGAATCAAATCATATATTAGAAACAAAATTAATATGTATTGATAATGAGTTATGGCCCTTTATGTATTAATAGCTTGTTTGATGTCTAATTTCCATATATGTACTCTATTCATTTAATTCTAATCATTTTAAGACAAATATTTGTATGAAATTCTGAAAATATTGAATTTTCCAACTTTGATCTTATAAATAATCTGTAAGACTTGCAGCAGAAAGTCAGTTCTATAAAAGTGGTGAGGAGAATTAAAACTGCCTTTAAAAGGCTTTTAACCTATACCCCAATAAATGTACTAACAGAAAATAAAATGTAAAGAAAACTTACGCTCTGTTATCAACAAGTTCAGCAAAAGGGGGAGGGGGCTTAGGACTTTTTGTTTCTGTATCACCCTCTGCCTCTTCTTCACCATCTTCCTTCTAAAAATATACAAGATATGGAATTGTTCCAGATGTACAAAACTAAAAATAAAATTTGAGACAAAAAGTATTAACATGATAAATTAAGGTCTCATTTATGACATATCTTTTTTTTTTTAATCTTGTAAACAATCATTGTATGAAATAAATGTAATAAATATATCACCACTGTCTTTCTTCAAATTACCTGTGGCCCTTTCTTTTTCTTGGCTTCCTTAACTCTTCTGTAAGCATTCCTTATTGCTCTTTTGCGTTCTCTTTCCATGTCTTTTCTACGTAATCGAGCTAACATACGAAGCTCCGCTCTCTTTTCTGAGTCGATATCATCTTGTATTGCCTCCTGCAGACGCCTTGCTCTCTGAGATTCAGTTGTAGGTATCCTACAATTTAGTCATGTCAAATTAAACATGCATTACATGACTGTGATATAAATCAAACAACATTACCTACCAATTGAATGGTCACCTGCTAATAATTCAACTGCTAACTTTTTTATGCTCTTTATAAGATGATATGTAGTTTCCTACATAAAGTGTTACATTTATTCTAATACATGTGAAGCCTCTTTTCTATTGTCATAACAGTCCTCATATTTTATAAGTAATTTTATACCCACATTAGTTTGTTAAAGGTTTTGTCTTGGTCTGAAAACAAAAATACAAGCCAGGATTGCCATATACTTTTATACGTTTTTTTACATATTTTGTCCAAAAAAGAAATGATGTACAAATAAATGGTATAAACAATTTGATAGACATCCATAACAAGTCTATATAATATTTAGCCTTTTACAGTGTATTGTTTTCTCAAGTACATGTGCTCAAATAAGCTAGTGATGGGAAGTGTCCAGCAGTAGAATCTTTTTCAGTGTTCAGAAGTAGGTAAGCTTTCTGATCTATAAGGTGAAAATCTTTATTAAGCTGAAAACTGTAAATCAGGTGTGGTCACATCTAGCTTGATTCATTAAGGTAAATGTTCTTAAGACATTGAGCTTAACAAAGATGGTAAAACAGTGAAATAATTATTGAAGCTGCACACTGTTACACTGGAGGAGTGGCATATAGCTTTTGTGAATGAACAGTTTCATATACATGTACACTCCCAAGCAAGTACAATAAATCTTTATTCTAAGTCATCAATATAGATTTTTAAATGATTTTAATTAAAGGTATTTTATCATGTAAACCTGAAGTACTTAAAAAGGTATCCTTTATAGAGATTTAAATACCTATCTATAAACTTAATGTATTAAAACTTATCAAAATCAATAGACTCATTCAGTAATCAATACATATAGTATTAAACCATTCTAGCCATTAAATTCTTAAAATTTATGTAAAAATGTGACAATATTTCATATCAATCTAGTTATAATTAATTGTCTTTACTAAATAAGGATCAGAACAAAAACAAGAATATCTTCCTAATGAGAATTTAAAAAAAATTTTAACAACTAATTTCAAAAATGTTTTTGAAAAAATATATATATGATGAGCTATATGTCTTTAGGAAAAAAAAAACAAAATTTAAACCTATTCCATGAACTTAAAAGTTAAATTTGCAGCCTTAAAAATATACTAAGACTTACCCCTAAAAATCATATTAGGCATTAAAACACAAACAACAAAACCATATTGTCATTGTATATTGTTGATGACAAGATATTGCATTGTTGGGGTCCTTAAAATGTTGATCATAACCGACATTGGGTGCCAAAAACAGGGTTTTAAACGTTAGACATCTGAATCAGGTTAAAGTGAGGACCACTAATAATGAATTTCTTGGTAAAGGTAATTGTAAATGTAAATTATCAAAAACTTACATTTTTTTTTCACTTTTAAAAAAAGTTTTTTTACTTCAACAATTTCATACATGCATAAAGTATCAAAAGAAATTCATAAATGTGGTCCAGTGAATTGACGGGGAAAGGTTTCAAAGGGGGATAACTCTTTTACCTGGCAATCATAGGCGAATCCAACCTTCTACAAAATGGAGTCAATATATCAATGAAGTTAAAATAAGGTTTGTTACAAAATCATCAAGTATTTTTTTTAAACAAAAACCTTTTACTTTCTTCTTGGGCACAAAGAATTTATAGTATTTGATAACATATAGAATTATGATTGAACTGAAGGGCCTATCATGGAAATAGTCAGGTTACTATAAGTTGGCCAGTTTAGAACATAAGCAGAAGAGGGAGATAACTCTCTTAATAATGTTACCTACCTTTTGATCCATGGGTCAGGTCGGGATATAATAAGTTGATCATTTAAGACAGTAATTTCTATAACATCAGCATTAGGAGGGGGAGATAACCCTCTTGCTAAAACATGTGCACTGAAAAAAAATGTATAAGGTGTTATGATCAAGGTGAAAACAAGTTTGAAATTCATAATTAAATAATAAAAGATTAAATAAGTATGATTAAATTTTTAAAAATAGCTCTCATGATTGTGAAACACATTCTTCTTCAATATATGGGTACATTTCAAAGTACAAAGTCCAAAAAAATCCTCTTCCGAGAATCCTTCCAAGTACATGGACATCAATTTCTATGCTGTGGTTTTGAAAATTTGTTCTTGGCTTGTCCAACATAAACACAAATACTGCCAACCAACTTTACATTACTTGTATCATAAATTTAACAAATTTGCCAGTCCAAAGTTAAATTTGCCCGTTTTTCGCCGGCCTGGTCGGGAAGATTGGTACAATTGGCAAAGACTGAAAGCTTGTATCAGAACTAGTTATTTTTACTTACTCTAGAAAGCCTTTAAGGTCTTCTTTGAGGTAGCTGATCCATGCTTGTTGTAATCTACTCATGGCGTACTGTTTGGCATTGTTAAATATTGAGGCCTCTATAAAATCTGTGGCATTCAATAACTGTTTGTGTATATAGCACTGCTCACTCTCTGATAAACCTAAAAAACAAAGTTTTACTTCCATTAGGTGGTTTTTCCTGGTATATAATTCAAAGCATTAAGTATTACTTCAGTACCTTTTTTTTCAAATATGAATGCTAATTAATTTATAAGCTTGTTATATATATATCTATGCAAACATGGTGAATATGAATGATTTCCATCAAATTAGCTGAAAATGGCAAAATTTTGGTTTATATAGTTTTATTTTAAGATGTCCAGCCACTTCAGACCACAGTTATCAGTTATGAATTTTTTTTTTAATTTTACTTTTAAATAATTATAAATCAGTAGAAAAAAAAACATGGTAGCCAACCTTAAAAATAACATTATAAGTTAAGTATGAAAAATGACATTTTTTCTCCGGTTTTGTTTCTTTTACCCTATTTAAAGCCTCTTTTAGACAAAAACCAGAGTATATTTTGTGAACAATACTAACCATAGTCACAAAGGTAAACCATCTAACTTTTTAAATCTAAAGTTTTGTGATATTTTAATCATTTACTTTGAATTTATTTTTTCTTTAAATAACAGAGGTATAAGAGGAGGGAGGGCACTTATAGTATCTTGTGCTACGAAAGACAGTATATGAAATAGCATATGTAAGGGTTTTGATGCCTAGAAATGTAGTTATACATGTAGCTGGTTTAACATTTAAGATATAACATACCTATACTGTGATAAGCATTTGGTGCCAGGTGATTATTATAAATAGTCCAGGCATGGCATAGTCGTAACAATCTGTCAGCAGACCTCTCCTCAGCAGCCCCATACTCAGTAACACTTTGCCAGAATAACAACATGGACAGCAGGTGCTTGTCATTGTGCCTAAAAATAATAGTCAAACATGTGTCTAAGTCAACTGTTCAAAACTTAATTTTTATGGTCAAAGGGGCATAACTGCAAAAAAAATGTTGATCAATACCAAATTATCAAATTGTCCAATATCAAAATAGTAAAAATATTCTTATGATTTTTAAGAAAATATGTTGAGAATTGTAGGAGAGACCCTGACAGATGCACTCACACGTGGCCTGCATACTTGTAATGGACCAAAGGACAAAAGAAAAGTTAGATGCTATAGGAAAATCTTTTACCTAGCACCAGTTTTAAGACTTAATCATTCAGGATTTAAAAGCTGAAGTAAAATTCATTTTAACCAAATAATGTCAAGATTGACAATTAAAAAAAAACAACTCTTTACTTTATAAATAAGATAATATAGAAAATAAGACTTACATTTGAAGATAGTGTTGAAATGGGCCTCCTGCCATCTTGTCCGAGGCTAAGGCTATCTGGAATCTATCTAATCCAAATCTACAAAATATCAACAACAAAATGGCGTTAGATTCTTAGTTCATTTGCAAAATTCAATTAGCCAATCCTTTTTTACTCCCACTTCAGTTCTATTTTTCAAATTTTTGCATTTTCCAAAAAAAAAAAAAAAAATTAATCTAGCAATTGTATAAAAAGATGCAATTTGTAAATAAAAATGATTTTCAGCTGCTTTCCTTTAATACGCAAGATTCATCAACAACATTTTTTTTAGAAATTTAAGAAAAGGTCTGTTAAACTTATTTCAAAATACTTTGTAGGTGTAGTTTGATCAGCCTAAATATCTACTTAGCATCTATATTTTGCATAGGGGGTGGGGGAGGGGAAAAGAACCACTATTTTTTTTGTAAAGGGTATGGGCCAGGAAAAAGGAATCGTGGAATATGATGTGTTGATGCATAATTCACCAATTGAAAAAGTAATACATCACATCTAAGAACAAACCATAATGCTTAACCACCACCTAAACAATGTAAACATGTTAGTTGGGGTGAAATATCTTACAGGAGTCACAAATTCATCACCTGCCTACTTACAAGATTTTATAACACCTAAATCATCTTTAATTTGTATACAATTTGTGTTTTATTTTGTATGTAACACCAAAACATCTACACAACACAAAGAATGAGAGTCGAAATGACAAATGTAAGAAATCTTACTATTCTAATTTGTAGAAATGCTGTTTTGAAGTAGGCAGTGAATCATTGTATAATATGTGGATGTGTGTTATTATTCATAGCCAAGATAATCCATTGCCAAAAACCTTTTAAATAACATATAGAAATTGTCAAGTTACTTTGAAAAAAATGTACCTAAACATCCTGAATGGACATCAAAAGTCTAACATAAAATTTCTCTTTCATTCTATAATACATGTAGCATTTTGACCTATCATATTTAGATCTAATTTCATCCGAGATCTTATTTCTGAATTTCAAAATCTTTACTTTTTGTACAAATTTAACTTTCTTACTGATAGATATTCTAAAATAATGTTCTCTAGCAAAATAATAAGAAAAGAAACACTTAAGAAAAAGTCTTTACTAAATAGACAACAGATTATTTTAGCTATGACAGAATACAAACAGTGAGTATTAAAGTTGCAGTACAAACCTCAACTGTGCAAGTAATCGTCTGTATAAACAACACAATATTGTCAATGTGTGTAGTCAATAATCAACAATTAATATGTCAGAGATACATCTTCAGATTGAATTTTAAGTGTCACTGTAACCCTTAGATCAGAACAACAGTGATTATACAATGTGTGCAATAATAGCCCTAACGAGTATGTGATTTTACTCATGTACAATCATATTCCTAATGATATCCCTAACGTGTATGTGATATCACTCATATGCAATAATATTCCCTATGGGTATGTGATATCATTCATGTGCAATAATATCCCTAATGGGTATGTGATATTACTCATTTGCAATAATATCCCTGATAGGTATGCAATATCACTCATGTGCAATAATATCCCTATTGGGTATTGGATATCACTCATGTGCAATGATACCCCTAAAAGATATGTGATTTCACTCATGCGCAATGATATCACTATAAACTGGTATGTGATACCACTCATATGCAATAATATGTGATACCACACATATGCAATAATATTCCTGAGTATGTGATATCACTTGTGTGCAATAATATCACTAACGGGTATGTGATATCATTCATATCAACACTTTTTCACAAAAAGTGGGCCTGAAATTGAAATTAAGCTATAAACTTAACCTATTTGTTTAGTGTAATATTTAAGATTTAGTTTAATGAAATCAAGTTAAAATCAACATATATTAGTATAATGCATTCAAAACCACCTCTCTACAACATTTTTTTGTCAAATTTCAAGCTAGAATTAAGAAGGTGGCATATTGGATGCAATGCCCTGAAGCAAACACTTTCATAACAGAAGTGAATGGTTTCAATAATATTTAGCCAAAAGTCAAAACAGAGCCCAAAAGCTAAGTAGAAGTGCCAACCTAACCCATTTGGATTAAATCTATGGCCTATTTTATATGTATTTGTTGACCTAAATATTCCATCACTCCATTCTAAACTTAAATTACCTTTGTGACGTGGGAGGGGGTGCCTGTCCTGTCTTGAATTTGGCCGAGGCCACCCTAGAGTCAAGTCTACGCCCTCCCTGACTAAGATGCTCCCAGTTCTTTGTTTTAGAATATGTCAGAACATCATCTGGCAAGACGGGCATAGAACTGACCAATGAAATGGATGGAAAAAATGGAGCAAAAGTCTGGTCTTTCACTGATGATTTAGGTGTTTCTATAACTCTGTCTGATTCTGATGGTCGTCTGTAAAATAAATGTAAAGAAATTGTTTAAAGGTGCATGTACCAATCATTTGCCAGTTACATTAAAAATATTCATATATAATAAAGCAACAGGACAATTTATAATGTGAGCATTGTAACTTTAAAAAAAGTTGTAGTAAAACTGTATGCCTAAATAAATATCCATTAGTTTTTTTTGTGTGTAAAGCATATCTTCTCCATACCTCTCTTATTTTTAACTGCTGACAAGTCAAATGTTTACATACCTGAGGTTGAGTTCTCTCTCTAAGTGTATAAGATATCTCGGTACCCAGTAAGCCCTCAGTCGTCTCAGAACATCGTATTGTGTCCGTATAAATACTGTATGACTTAGATTGGCATTACTTGAAGCTTTGGCAATGTTATTTTTGGCATCAATTGTCAAGTTCATTTTATATTTGTCTTGGATGTCTCTAAAAAATATTAAACAATGATTGTGATAAAATGCAAAAGAAAATTCACACGAACAAACAAAAGACATAAATGTATCTCAGAGACATATGATGTTATGCTTCTCATTTGTTTCACTGAATTCAGCATTTCCTATTATGGGCATGTGATAATGTTTTAGTGACTTATTTTTCTCACTGCAAATAAAAACCTGAGTGTGATGGTTAAGTTTTATTTATTTCATCTTTTCATTTATTTATTTATTTCTATATATTTTTAAAAGGTGATTCAAAAATAATAATATAAACTATTCAAGAGTCCATTGACCATCGCTGCTCAATAACCAATTTATCATATCAAAATTTGCATATGATAAACTATCAAAAAAAATATTTGAGATATATCTTAATAAAATTAAAGTTTGTTTTTGCCTACAAAAACGATGTCTCCCCCAGTTTCCCCAAAAAGTTCTATGTGCAAAGGACCATAACTCCCACAAACATTTGAGAATCAAAACTTTCTGGTAATATGCACAACTACATATGATGTTCTTCCTAGTTTCATTGAATTTGGTTCTGAAGTTTCAGAGGAGTTGTGCTGACAAGATGATAAATGAGGATTTTCAGCAATTTTCTAAGTTCAAAGGGCCGTAACTCCTACAAAAATTTGAGGATCAAAATTTCCTGGTAATATGCACAACTACATATGGTGTCCTTCCTATATACCAAGTTTCGTTGAATTCGGTTCAGTAGTTTCAGGGGAGTTGTGCTGACAAGATGATAAATGAGGATTTTCTGTAATTTTCTAATTTCAAAGGGTCATAACTCCTTCAAAAATTTGAGGATCAAAATTTCCTGGTAATATGCACAACTACATATAGTGTCTTTCCTATATACCAAGTTTCATTGAATTCGGTTAAGTAGTTTCAGAGGAGTTGCGCTGACAAGATGATAAATGAGGATTTTCAGCAATTTTCTAAGTTCAAAGGGCCGTAACTCCAACAAAAATTTGAGGATCAAAATTTCCTGGTAACATGCACAACTACATATGGTGTCCTTCCTATATACAAAGTTTTGTTGAATTTGGTTCAGTAGTTTCAGAGGAGTTGCGCTGACAAACTTTGTGACAGACAGACGGACGGACGGAGACGGACGGACACGACAAAAACAATATGTCTCCCCACAAAAGTGGGGGGGAGACATAATAAATCAGCTGTTTCTCACCTAAACAGACTATTTCTAATTTCGTTGCTACTCTCATCTTCAAAATTCTCCATGGCATCTTTATAATATTCACAATCAATCCAGAAGTTTAACAAGGGGGCACCTGCTGTGTTGTTTAGAAATTCTTTAAATCCTTCCATTCCTTCTTGCTACAAAATAATAATGAAATTCATTTGAGGACAGATGTATAAAATACTTTACATGTACATCAATTCATTATACATGTATCAGTGTTTCTGTTAATAGTTCAACAAATATTACAAGTATCACTTCATTGATGCTTATAAGATAACATATTCCATTTTATATTTTTGTTCATTTGATTATGATTAAAAATTAATGTTCTTTCGATAAAAATCTTGTCTCATTATTATTCACCAGGTATCATGTGGGTACCTGAGTCAGTCATGAAAATAAAAATTGCTACAAAGTGTTCATTTGATTTGAAATTGAGCATCAATTCCATCAAATCAGATTTCCAATCAAATTTCTTTTTATCATTAACAAAAACAATACATAAATGCAGTATATAAATACAGTATAGAACCTACTGTTCCTAGAACCTGTTCCTTGAGTTGCTGTAGAGACATTCTGGTTCGTCCTTCTAAGTTTTTGACGTCTGTTTCTGTTTGTTCTTCGCTCCCTCGCTCGTCTTCGAAGGTAACGTACACCTGTCCATTAGGGTCTGGCTCCTCCTCTCCAAACATCAGGTCAAAATCACCAAATAATGGATGTCGCATAAAGTCGTCATAATTGACAGGGGCAGAAAGCACTCTGTAAGTATGATAAAGTAAATACTGTAGAAGCAGAAATATACGTGGGGGATTAATTTTCGTTTATTTCATGGATAAGAAAAATCCACGAAATTAAATCCCCAAGAATTTAAAATATTTAGTTAAAGAGTGTATATCAAAATTAAAAATCCATCAAAATTTGTCCCCACTAATTCAGTTTTGTGCTCTAAACCACGAAATTTTATCTCCACAAAAATAAAGGATTATACAGTATTACATTATTATGTGGGTGAAGACAAGAGATTTGAAACATGCTGTGGGTTCATTATTTTTGTTCTGTACTAATTTTTGAGCTTTCATGGATGGTAGACAACCACCAAAATAAAATAACATCCTAGTAGTAAAAGACTAGGGGGGTTGATAAGGGCCATTTTTGGCCAAAAAATTATTTGTAGTTGAATTAAAGTAAACATTGTGACAAGACTTAGTTAAATGTCAGTACTTTAATGCTTCATAGACAATTTAATATTTTTGACCATACTGTGACGTCATAGTGACGTCAAAATTGAACAAATTGCACAAAATTGACCAAATCGGTTTTTTGGGGGGCATATTTTCAATAATTTTTGCTCTTGGAAGTGACCGCAACACCCATGTACCACAAAATCCTTTTGGTAACAATTGAAGTTGGTCCTAAAAAATATTTTCCCAAAGTATCTATTTGGTACATGGCTGTACACACTACTATTGAAAACAAAATATGCATGAAAATAATGTAAAAACCGCTTATTTTGACCAAATGTTGAAAACTTTTAATGCCATTTTCTATATATAGATTAAATGGATTGAAATAATTTTCATTGTTTATTATGTCCCTAACCCTTGCCTAAGAAAATAACACAGTGAATGTAGAATACTTGAACTTTTCATTTTCAGCCATATTTTGAGGCCAAAAACAGGCCTTATCAGCCCTGGTCCTTTATATGGGTAAAAGTGAATCAAATAACTTCCAAATCTTAAGCTAATGAAAATCAATTAATTTATGACTCAAGACCTAATAGTGATAATCACCTAGCATGTCTCAGAAAGGCTTCTTCAGCTTCTGATGTATACTTCTTCTGTTTTAACTGTAACTTTTTAACATCATCTGAAAAGTGTTAAACTAAGTTAAAACATAATGTACCATATAACAGGTTATTTTCCTGGGTCATTTGTATCATAAAGTTTTTGATACATTTTTGCGGGAATTATTTTTGCATTTGTGAATGTTTTTATCTAAGACTTGCGTTAGATGGGTAATTTTTGCTGAATTAGTTATGTGATATCTGTTGACCCACAAAAATAAGCACAAATTCCACCCCCATGAAAATAACCTGCTCTACAATAGTTGTATCTTCTTGTAATCTTGTTCATTTTATGTTATTGTCCACTTAGTCTTTTTAGCAAGAGCATCTCTAATAAAACTTCATTTCAGAAAAAGGTAGTCAGACTTATTTAAAGAACCCTTGAAGAGTGCTGTATTGTCATGACCATGTAAACACATATATAGATAGGTTTATTTTTTATTCCCAAACGCTATACACATCCGACAGATGTCTTCTACGCACCTCCAGGATTTTCAAATTTGACGGACGCTTTCCCTTCCTTGGCTTCACTTGTGGGTCTACAAAGAGAAGATAAAAGGAAGCCATTAAAAGATTTATGATATAAAGACGATATCATTTTCTATCTGCAAGAAAAAATAACTTACTGTCTCTATTGGTACTTATAAATGTGACTTAAAATATTTTTTATCTTGTTCTTAACTGATCAAAATAGTTTTATTGGCATTTTACCGTGGTTATATTTCATGAAACTCAAACTTGCCCCCCCCTTGGTATGTTGTACACAAAGGTGAATAACTGTTAAAAAGCAATTTGTTTATGACACATACTTTCCATCTTTGGTTTTCCTCTTTCTATTTGAAGCACTCTTTATGATAGGTTTTTCCTGAGAATATTGTGTATCTGTGTTAGTGCTGCCTCTTATTGTCGTTTCTGAAAAAAAACATATCCTTGTTAGAGTAATAATTAGCATTAATCAATTAAAATATTGCATAATTTATTAAGAATTCCTACAAAATGTAAATTGTAGCACTTAAAAGCTCCATGACACTACAAAATCAATTTAACTATGTTTAAATAATTGAAGTTAACTAATGGAATGTCTACATGGTATTTTTATGGTTTAATTAAATTCAAAATAACAACATATATTGCTAAGAACAATGTATCTAACACACATAATTGAGTTACAAAATAAACTGGCTTATAATCTATTATTCAAAATCCTTCAGCACTAAATACTTATGGTCAAAGGGGCATAACCCCAACACAAAAAACACATTGATTCTAACTTGTGTCTGGAATTGAAAACAATACAGATCAGCAGTGATATTGTCACTCCCAAAATCTCCCTCCTTTAAACTTAAGACTTACCAGACCCAAGTGATATTCTATGGGGGACACTGTAACATCGACTCCCAGGTCTCTGGTAGGGGAACAAAGCAGAGTAACGATATTGTCCCTCCCCAAAACCCATCTCATCGTCGTCAATCTCATCGTGAGCACTATTATCTGCACTATTACTAAGACTTGACACGTAACTCTCGGACTGGCGACTGTACCCTCGGATTTGTTGACTAGAGCCTCGACTGGCAGAATATCGGTCATCTAATGGACGGAGTAGTAATTTACACAGTTTGAATTCCCTGAATAGTTGTGTGCTACAGAATAAAAGTAAAATCATGCAACAATATGACAAAGTTATTGAAGGTTAAAATGTAAACAGGTGAATTTGCATGTCATCATATTTTGATAGTTTGAAAGCATGGTAAAAAAAAATTGTGACATATGTACCTTTCAATATTTTTGCATGCTAACATTTTATGCTCTTGTTTTCATGCTCTTTAATGTAAGATTACTGGAATATGTGTAGAATCATTATCCCCGCGCTAGCGAAAGCGCGGGGATAATGTTTTGCTGTTCGATGTACGTATGTACGTACGTACGTATGGGGTTAATGTCCAGGATAATCTCTGTAACCACTGGGAGTAGAAAGATGAAACTTAGGGTATTGACTGCATTGTGGGTGGGGACTGTGCCAAAGGTTTTAGAATTTTGATAATGCCCCTAGGGGCTGGGCTGCATAGGTAGCCTAAGGGCACATTATTCCTTCGTCAGGCAACTCCTCCTTAGTTATTTGGGATATGGAACTGAAATTTGGCTCAGTAGTTGCACTATGGATGTAGATTCTGCCAAATGTTTCGGAATTTTGATAATGCCCCTAGGGGATGGGCTGCATAGGTAGCCTTAGGGCACATTATACCTTCGTCACGCAACTCCTAAGTTATTTGGAATATGGAACTGAAACTTGGCTCAGTAGTTGCACTATGGATGTAGATTCTGCTAAAGGTTTCGGAATTTTGATCATGCCCCTAGGGGCTTGGCTGCATAGGAAGCCTTAGGGCACATTATACCTTCGTCATGCAACTCCTCCTAAGTTATTTGGAATATGGAACTGAAATTTGGCTCAGTAGTTGCACTATGGATGTAGATTCTGCCAAAGGTTTCGGAAGTTTGATAATGCTCTTAGGGGCTTGGCTGCATAGATAGCCTTAGGGCACATTTTCCTTTGTCATGCATAATTCTTTACATTACTATCACTCCCACTACCAGGGAAAAGACTCATATTAATACATATACATTTGATGGCACTAGTAATGCTCATTATAGTCATAGTTTATTTCTTTCAATTATTTGCCCTTATACTATCAAACACCAGAGTAGCGCGGGGATATGCAGCCTGGCTGCTTCGACTAGTTTTGATCATATCAGAATGCTGCTTGTTATGTTAGATATAAGACTTTATAATAGCCTATGTTATGAATGTGTGTGTTTTGTTTGTTGGTAAAGGTGTTTCAACAATCTATTATGACACTACAGTGAAAGCAATGTTTTTTTCATAGATTATTAACATTATGTAAGTAAGTGTTGATATGTACTTTCAAAATTGTTCTGAAGCAATTTTCCATTTTTTTACCAATTTAAAATTAGTTTTTATATTGAATCTGTACAATAGGTCACCTATAACACAAATTATTCATATAAGTGAAATGATTATATATCAGTAGAAAAATTCAAACACAAAAATTAAATGGTTCAAATTTGCACAAAACAGCCCAAACACAAATGTAATTTCTCTTGAATTGGAGAGTTTAAATATCTTGTAATCTTAAATTATAGAAAATCAATACCAGTTAAAATGCACTGGGCTATGCACCTATTAATCAAGCATAAGTCTAAACATGTGTTTAAATAAAGTGTCAAAAATTTACATTTTCTTCCACAGATTGTTCAAATAAATCTAATTCATAGGATTCCTATAATCTCTATATTTAATCTAGTATTATTTAAATTGTCAATTTTGTAGGTGCAGTTGTAAATTAATTTATTTGACAAACTATTGGGGAATTTTAAAGGAAAAAAGTACATGTAAAGGAGTCTATTTTTTAACATAGGCAACCAAAGCAAAAATATTTAAGGGTGTATGGCCCATTATACATTATACTTTACTTCCTGAATATCTATGACCAAAAGAAAATGTTTTTAACATTCATTATTGAAGCTACACAATGATGTTACGCTTTTACAAACTAATTCTAAGAAACAGGCTCTTGACTTTATAAGAAAAAAAAATGTTGGTTTCCCCTAACCTGGCCAGGTCACATTTTTGGTGCCTGGTCAATAAATTTTATTACCATTTTTAAAAAAATAAATCTGGCCTACCTGTTTTAGATCATATTATTTGCTAATTTTGTGTTCAATGAAACTTTTAACATGTTGAAAAGGTATAAGTATTTTTAACTTTATTCTCCTTTTAATATGAAACTGAAGCACAGAAAATGCATATAATTTATTCTTATACATTTAGCTTACAAATTTTTGCATAAAAAAAATATATAAATGTTCCTGCCTACCGGGTTTAAAAAATTGCCAATGTTAGGGGAAACCAACAATCCTTTTTTCATGGCCTTAAAATGACCCAAACTAACCTAAGAAATAGAGGTAATCTTTCTGATCTGGCCCATTCCAATAGTCTTTCTCTTTCTTCGTCTGTCGGTCCGTAAGGCAGACCGTCACTGTTGTTACCACGGGAACCACTGCTATGGGCCTGACGCTCAGTAATGTCACATTCTTCAAAGGCTCCTGTCAAACGATTGTATGTTAGCCGCTGAGGAAAAACCTAAAGGAAACAACAAAAAAACACTTTCTATATTCTATTTTAGACAAAAATGATAATTTTTGAAATTTTATATCTAAGTTTAAACAACTGTCAGCATACCCATTCAAGTATACCCCTCTAAAAAAATCAACCTGTTCCCTCATAATTGTGGATATTTACCCTATTGAGGGATGCAAATGACAAGAAAAAAATCAAATTTTGTACCCTTTTTTAAAATTCAAAATCAAGTTGGAACATATTTAGGCTTTAAATTTGAAAAATGAATGACATGTTTTAAAAGTTGTTTCTGCTGAAAGAATGCTGATATATGATTTACCTCAACAACAATGGAAGTTCAACATCATGATTTTTGGGGTATTTATTGCCATACTAAGAATGTTGCCTCTTATATTATTGGTAATAATACTATCAAGAATTTTAAAATGAACATGTTTAGCCTTAAACTGCATGAAATAAATAAACCCTGTTTTAAAGGACTACAAGGATTATTATTGAGGCTCCTGCAGGGTACCCCCCACAGGTCGCAAGGTCGCTTTTAAAAAGGGCCTTAGGTCGCAAGGTCGCTTTTAAAAGGCATATTTTGGCGGAGGTCGCAGGTCGTTTTTTGGCATAGGTCGATTTTATGAAGTGTAGGTCGAAAGTCGCCCTTTAAAAGCCCCCAGGTCGCAGGTCGTTTTTAACCCTGCGAGAGCCACATTATTGACAGACAAAAATAACTCCTAGTAATTTGTTATGTTTTATAAAACTGTCTTGGCCAACAACAGAATGTAAACTTTAAATCGAACTTTAAATAACGTAAGATCTACCAATTTATTCATAAGTATACAAATATTCCTAAGATTTACGAGTTGAATTTAAACTGAAAAAGTTCATGTCAGTTGAAGTGTTTCTTACTGTTATATCACTTGGCTTAATATCAATCAAAAATCTGTATCAACGACTCGATTGAAAGGCCGTGTATAATATTAAATAATCTATTCAACTAGACCCTTGTTATTCGTTTAAAAATGTGTGTAACAGTTACAAAAACTGACAAAATCAAGTTCATGGTTCATTGGTGCTATACAAAATATTCCATTAAGAAGCCAAAACGGTCCTAACAGATTAATTTCTACTCAAAATGAAAATCAATTTATAATATCTTCTTGACATAAACTTTGTGATTCATGATAAGAGTATAAGTGAAATACTTTTAAGAAAAAACTACAGTGTACAGACTCAATGGAAGTAAGGACTAAAATCTGCAAAATAAACTTGCCCTTTTTCTGGGTACAACATGAAATTTTGGGAAATGAATAGTGGACAAAAGTGACCAAACCTGTACACATGATTAAAATTCAAATGAAACACTAATATCGCTGGACATTTGTATGATCCTAAATTTATTTATATGTTGTTGAATCGAAGTGTGACATATGTGTACTCTTATAATTAGACCGCTACCAATACTCCAAAATATGTATTAAGTTATTGTGTCAATATATTCTGGTGTTTGAATGGTAAATAAAAAGATCCTGTTGATTTAAAGAATATTTAGTAGTTTATTTTAAAATGGGCAAAATATGATAGGCCAATACAGTTAAACTATTTTGCAAGTTTAATAATCTAAAATATTCTTTTCTTTAGTTTGGAAAATTTAATTCAACATAATGGGATTAAAAGTTCTTTGACAGCCCTCAGGTATTTGACCCAGCTGATTGTCCCCTAACAATGTAAACTCTATGGTAAAATCACAAAATACAAGTTCCCAATTATAAGTGCAGGAACTAACACCCCCCCCCCCCCCCCCCCCAAGACCTAGTAATAAATCAAAAGATGTGAGTAAATCAGAGAGCCATTGCTCACTGTTGATGCCCTCACTTGCTGATTTATACAGGCATAACAGTAAAACCATCTTTTTTCTTCAAAGCATAAAGTTAATTGCTATCAACTTAATAAATTACATTTTTAAAATATTATTTTTTTTACAAGTTTTAAATTATTGTTTCTTAGATAAGGAACATTGCCTTCTTTGCACAAAACTTTCCTTCATATTCAAAAAAATTATTGATAACCAATACCACTGAATCTAATTATAAGTTGTAATATGAATTAACTGTTCTTAATCTAAAAGCATTTAACATTAAAAATCTAATATTTCTTTTTGTGAATTTGAATTCCAATCCATTGAAACCTCGTCTGAAATCAATATAAGTCTGTTACCATAACAAGTTGTCTTTGTGAGAGCGGTAGGTTGTCTTTGGGTAGAATATTAATCTACCTCAGTTTTATAATCAATTAATTTAGTTTTTGACTTAACCAACAGTGGGACGTTGAAATTAGAATGCCAAGTTTTTACCATGCCATTACATCAATTTAGATCCCTGATTACATGCGTTTTACACTAGAATGGTCTTATTACAAATCAATGCTTCAAAATCATGTAACAGTTCACATTTCCTTTAGGAAAACATAATAGATAACAATGAACAATAATGAAGGAACATTATTTGGTTGTAAAATATTGTATGGTATTAAATTTGTGAAATTTTTTTGTCATAAAACACAATTTTGGTAATAAAATAGTCATTGAGATCAATGCAGTATTGATAGAAGATTGTATATGGGGGTGTTTTAAACTACAACTTTTGTAAAACTTCACAATGGGTCGCATGAAATTGAATGAAAAACCCTGATGGTAGGTTGCTGAAATCTTCATATATAAGGACAAACAGATGTAAGCATTACAAAGTTGTATATATAACTTTTTGGGGGTGGTCCTTTTTTCCATATTCATTATATAATACGCAATACAAAACAAGGTTTAAAAGAAAAATATAGAAGATTCAAAGAAAAAAAGGATGAACAAAATCCAGTAATTCTCTAAAAGGAGATTTATCAAATTTTATTTGTCATTTTATGTGAAGGGGTATAAAACTAACACTTGGTTACAATCAAAATTAAATTGCATTTCATGAATTTCTCACATTTTATTTTATATGAATAGAAAAATCTTCTTTATGGCCCTGGGTGTAGAAACAGAACTAGGTGACAAAAATTTCTATTCAATTTAAATGAAAGTGACAGGTCTATCCTTTGAACTGTTGGATATAAATCTAATTCCAAACTCTTATTGCCATCCGATTTATTTGCTCAAAGCTTCTTTCCTATTCTTCTTTTAATTTTCAAATTAAATATCAAATATCACAGTTGTTGGCATTTTCGTAAAAATCTATCTAATTTCTCTATGTATTGGGTTTGGTTTATTTAAAATATTTAAAGTTGGAAGTTTACACACTTATTTAAAAAGTTTTAACTGATTAACCTAGTATTGTGTGCAGGTTCTTTGAGTAATCTCTAAGGATTTAAAGCATACACAGTTAACGTCTATCAAAACTTACCGGGAGTGAAAGGAATGCATTAAAATAATCTAAAAACAGATCATCGTAGGCCAGCAAATCCTCTAGGTTCTCTCCCGTTATATCAAGTGCTGAAAAATAGAAGAAAAAAAGCTTTAGTATAAATAAATACAAGTACGTACATAAAAATGGAAAGAAGCAAACCCTCATTTCATACCTTGAATTTTGGCATTCCTTTGCATGTTACAAACATGTACAGGCATCAAAGATTCTTAAACCTATATCTTCAAAAGCGACTGTAATCAAGGCTGTATAAAGCCAATACATAAATAGCCAGAATGGGCCAGTAACTATCACTTACATTTGCTTACGTTGCTGTTGCTAAGTTATTTTTTGTTGAATCCTTGTCATCCAATCCCTTTTTTGGGGTCCAAAGATACAACTACTATTCACAGTGCAAGTGTTTCTACATTCTACATGAATTTTGAATTAACAAATAAAAAGTTATCCATCAAAAGCCAGAAACTTACAAGCTAAGCCTTCTCTTACCTATCTGGTTTACAATTTTATACATATACTCATCAGAACTTGATGAAGTTGTATCGGTCATGTTCAACCGTCTCCGAGATAGAATTTCTAAATCATTTACTTAATATAATTTAATTATTGTTCAATAAACAGGTAAATATAAATTGCTTGATTTTTAAATATTTTTTGATAACCTTATGTTTACTTCAAACCTAACTTGGCAAAGAAACACACTTTATCACAATTTATCTACCCTTTCTTGCTAGAGATTTAAGGGCAATCAGTAAAAGAAATAATGATATAAAGTAAATAAATTTTATAGAATTATGTTGCCTACTTACAATATGAGGTAAGGACTTTTTTTTCTCAGTCATCTCATAGTTTTTTGCTTGTGAATGAGTAAGTGCTCTAATTTGTTGTTTTAAGGGGTTTGTCACCTTTTTACATACATAAGCTGCATGTTCAAGCTGGAATCCTCAATACCTTTAAAATTTTTGTATAACATTTTTATCAAATGTGATCAAATTTAATTCTGAAACTTTCTATTCTTATTTGTACCCCCGGGGGCTACTTCCTATATAATCAATGGTATGAGTGTGCCGCAATACACCCTTCTTAATGAGCTGCTTATGAATATTAATTTTTTGTCCAGAACGAGGCTTAGGTCGGTATATTCTAGAAAAAAATGGCTGCCGTCAATTGGCAACGAGTAAACAACAGCGGAATTGTTTCGATTTATGCATGTCTAACAAGGTGTAGAACAGGGTTAAAAATTCAGAACAGCTGTTACCAACAGGGTAAAATAAAATGGAAATTAAATTTTAACCTTAGAATGCTTCTAAAAATTAAAGTTCAGGATCTTTTTCACCTCAACAAGTTATCCTCATTGTGAATTTCCTCTGAACGGCTTTATATACAGTTAAATATATACACAAAAGCATTTTGATATTGTCATAAAAGGGTATGATATAAAATGTCGGCTGGCATAACAGGGTATGTTTTTCGCAAATTTCTTGATACTAACAGGGTCCAGTTAAGAACAGACCAACAGCCCAGGTATACCCTACATCATAGGCAGTAGCCACCCCCAAGGTTTGTACCAGAATGAGGATCAGTTGGACCTTTTACACCCAATTATTACGGGACAGTGGGAATATTTTAAGGCTTCTTTAGCGGAAGACCATTTGAATCTGAGGGGGGCTGGCAGTTTGGGTCGAGTCAGATTATTTATTTACAAAATTTTACAACTTTTTCCAGACCAGAATATTTATTTACAAAAACTGCCCCCCCCCCCCCCCCCCCCTTTAGAATCAAATGGTCGTCCCCTTATGTTTTAAAATTTTTAAATCTATACTTTTTAATTCTTTGGTGCATTTTATCTATTTCAGAAGTGCAGGGTGAGACCTTATCCTACCCCACCCCTTTGAATACCTATTTGACACAGGCACTTGTTTCAATTAATATTAGAGGAGTCAACGTTAAGAAAAAGGCTCATGCATAACTTGCATTTTGCATGTTCAATATTTTGCAAACCAAAACAGACAAGTGTAATTTATAACGTTCAGGTATTGATATCGTGTTACAGCTATGATAACAGCTCACTTGTAAAGCTCTGAATATAAGCATAAATATACAAAACTAGCTAAAAAACAGAAATAACGGGTTTCCCTACAAACCGGAAATATATTTTCTAATTGTAGATACAACTCGGTGTTTGAATTCCGGTTGTATCGGCAATGGGCTTGTACGCGTTTTGTTCCTGAGACAATACTTAAATTTGATTTTCTCAGTTTGTTCCAATGATCATAATTCCGAATAGCTCATAAAATGAATAAATATGTCCCCAAATATTAATCTAATCAACATATTCCCTTGCTAAATTCAGAATTTGCAACGGTACCAACCTGTCTTTAAGCTTAGAAATGTCCACGCAGTCCATGGCATAGGCATATTAGGAGTAAAAGATACATGTTGTTGCTTTAATTCCTTCACATACTCCGAAATACCCGAATACCAGAAAGATCCTTCCGATCCAATGTAAGAATAACTCATTCTAACGCTCAAAACCACAGTGATTTTATCACATAGTCTCAAAAACTGAAGTGTCCATGACAGCTTTACTAATAAAAATGTATTTTTTGCACAATTTCTTTGTCAATAATTTTACCCTTTATATTGAAACTAAGCATTTAAAGAACACTTATCCATTCCGAGGACGAAACCTCTGTAATTAAAATAGAACTTCCATAGAAATCCACCAAACACAGTAATTATCTTTTCTAAATAACCAAACTTATTGAATGAGTGTCATTCATTGTTAGCAAAGAAGGGCCTCTAATAGGTTAAATAAACTATTGGTTTGTCCATGCCAATATCACTGGTCTTTTTATAAGAAAAGTAGAGGTTTAAACACGAAAATCCCAAGTACTATCAGAGAGAGGGATAAGACACAACTCAATATTAGTTTCCAATATATTTTTATTGTCGATTTATAAGTGATAGAAAGGAGGAACACTTATCTGTAAGTAATAATAAGTATTCAAGTCTGGTAGATTATATATCATAAGCGTAAAATAAACAATCATTACGAGCATGACGAACAAAAAAGTTTATAGTAAGATGCAGTTGGCAATTCAATGCAATACATAGAAAATGAGTGAACATTTATTTGAAAAATGACAATTCGGTTTTCTTCGGTTAGAAAAAGAACCCATAAAATTATCTAACCGCAATGCGGTCAGACTTATTCTGGTGACTATTATATTAGACAACACTGACAATGTGCAAGTGGATTGGAATAAAAAGTTACCTTTTATTAAACAATAGAGTATTGACTTCGGGTTTAGCCTTAGAAATTTCTGAATTTCTTCTGATATCTTAAAAAGCAAAATAAACATATTTTAAGCACCCCTCCCGTTAACAAAACTTTTTTCTTACCTGGCGCATCCTCATATTCGTCGTAATATGTCCAAGTGTATGAGGCAGGGACGTGGAATTGTATAGACGATGTGGCCGAGGAGAATACTTTGAACGATTTATTCATAATCACAAAACTCGAATAGTTAACATTTAGACACTGTTGTCCCTCTGCCTTTCATCTGAGCATTATAGCAGCACTAAGCCGCAGGGCTAGGACAATATTTACTTTAAAACTGAAATCAATATTCCAAATAAATCCTCATCACTTTCTAACGACCAAATTTAAATATTTAGAGACCGGCTCTAGGATGGAAATATTTACAGCATACATTATGTACATCGATGTTTTATAGATGTCAATCATTTGGATGATATTGGTAGTTAAAATGGATAAATCATTAGCTTGTCACAGTGGAGAAAAAAATAGAATATTTGTATTGTAAAATCGGGGGTGAAATGGCTTTAAGGACCTGCTTTATTCCAACAAGAAAGCACAAATTAGCAAATAAATGGGCCCGGATGATCAATGGTCCTGAATTGTTACAGACGGTGAGTTAAACCAGGTTTAATGGCACCAAACCCCTCTATTCCATTGCGATCTTATGTGGCCGTAGTAGCACAAAGCACTACACGATTCAACCGATAGTTAAGTGATAATCGCAGTACAACAAACAGCAAAAAACAACTATAGTTTTTAGAAACAATAATGTCATCTTAACCCTGGTCTAGAAGCCAGTCACGGAGACAACGATGTCGATATCTTCTGCATATCAATGTCAAAAGCATATGCGCAATTCGCGTTTAACACATGGATGAATTATGGGTAGTGCGGGTCTTTTATCATATCATCCCCTCTTATGTCGCAAGCAATTCAGGGGTACGCATTATATGAGAATAGAACTACAAGCTACACATTGAAGCAACTGCCAATACATATGATCAAATCAACTATCAATGTGGACTCTTATTTTCAGTGTGAGCCCCGCCTAGAAGCTATGAATAATGAATATGACATGTACTTACAGAATTCAGACCCAACACTGACAGACTCGGTAGACTCCATTGTCAACGTGGACACACATGAGGATAGAGGGTTATAGACTGAAGCTGGGTAGCCATGGCTTACTTCAGTAAAGGACTGACTACATAAAACTTAAATTTCAGTGGTAGGGGAGGAATACAAGTTCATTACTCATGTTACTTGTGTGTTTTGTCTGATTAGAGAATTGTGATTTATTTGCCAAGCGACAGTTTAGAATTGTTTGTGGTGACAAGATATTAAGACACAGAGTGTTTGATCTAAGATCTGTACAAATATCTCCACAATAATTGATGATAGATCACAATGCAATCAAATATATTTTGTAGTGGAATGGGCAACTATAGACATTGCTAAGAAACCTGAAAGTATCTACCATTATGGGTAAGGATACCATGAAGGAGGGAAAAAAGTTCGATTGTGAGACCGAAGTTAAAGCCAATCTTTAGAACGAAGATATTTTGGGTATGGAGTTTTGCCTCCAGAGTGAATTTGGAAGACAAGAGGAAAACTGACAATTTCAAAGTAGTAGTATATTGAAAAGTAACATACTTAGAGTAACGACTAAGTTTTGTCAATATGACGAGAATTGATGACACTATGTTGAGGTTACAAACAATCAGAGAAGTTAAAAGAATCTACCGTTACAACCAAACACAACACCTAGTCTTCATGACCGAGCAAGCCTTATAACTGTTTTAAACAACTTTTAATTCATTCTTGGTCTTCTGTGGTTTATGGTAGATCGGAAGTTAACAGTAAACTTATTCAAATAATCCAGGTGGATTTATTTATTTTACATTTAAGGAATGTTTAATATCTATAAAAAAAACATTGGACTGATTTTTTCCATTTCCATATATGTTATTAGTGGCATTGACCCTATATTTATCTTCCGGATGCCGTTTTCAGTACCTACCCTGATGTTTGAACTTTCTAAGTAAAGGATAAATGTTAGAATTAAGCTATTAAGATAAAAACATGTTGACTAATTCTATAAGCATATGGTGATGCCATGCAATGTTAGATCGATAATGACTTACTTTTCATCCTGGGCAGTGGTGAGGGCACGTCCGTCGTAACAGACAATAAAACATCCCGTCTCATTTAATACTAATCCAATTATTTTCACTTTTAAAACAGATAGTAGATAGTATTTTGATTTACATTTAAAATAGTCACAGATCAATCGTCTGTTGCTAAGAACTCCACGCCATGTTGGTTATTAATAACCGATTGAGAATGGTATTTAATTTTTTGCTGTATTAAGTTTTATTGATAATAGGTCTAATTAGGGGAGATTAAAATTCATTAATGGTCTGATTAGACGGGTTGGTGGCCCATTGTTATACAGACTGTCACGGAAGCTACTTAATGCTATTTCCTTATGCAGTCAAAATTTAAGACCAGTCAAAGACTTTTCTATAACACCAAAGAACAGTTAAGATTTGTTATACGGATTAGAATGCAACTGATAGCTTCCTTATTCATGACTACTGACTGCAGATATTTGCGAAACAAAATGAAATATAACTTAAGTAAAACTTTAAAAAATACAGGGAAAATATAATAGTGACAAAAGACGCTGATTCTGACAGAAAGTTTCGGCACAGAATGAGGAACTTGCAACGGATGCAAGATATCAAATTAGCAATTGAAAATTAGGCACAATAGAAAATAAGAAGAAGATAGGTCTAAAGAAACAACAAATTAGAACAAAGCAAGAAAAAAGGCAAAGAAAAGAGAACAAAATAGTAGTTATTGAAGTATTATCAAAATTTCTTCTCAAACTGCCATATAAAAAAAAACCAAATAGTTAGAAGAAAAAAAATAAAAATGAACAAAATCTAAATGAAATAATTATAAGTAAGCGTCTAAATAAATGATTGTTTGTTTGCGAAAAAGGGTTCCTCCTTCAAACTACAAAAGGTTTCAGTCTTATAAGATTACCTGCAAGATAACTTTGCGCCATCAGGACTCTTCATACTAAATCTTTAAGCCATAATATTCCTTTTTACAGCGAATCCTTCGCTAAAACCCACCAAAAATACAAAATAAATTCTCAACCTCACAATATCATGGTCGGTTTTATGAAGACTAGTCTTGTATGTGGTTACTCCGAGGAACAAGTTCTTTTTGTTTATTGAATTATGACACAAGATCATATCTCCGTAAACATTGGCCATTCAATATGGGTTCAATGTTAAGCATACGTAGTCAGATCACTGCATTGGTGTTAAATACACCATGTAAAGGTTAACATTCAAATCAGATACAAAAAATCAAACTCTATACTAAAGCATCCTAAATATCTACATACATATTCGGCATTTGATATAATCATATTTTCATATAGCTTTTCCCGACGTAAGTGAAATTAAAACTTCTAATGATATCAAAAGGATCAAAAGGAGTTACATTTTTTATAATTTTTCTTCTTATTCCTCTACGTTTATTTTTTTTTGTTTATTTGAAAAAATGGTTGTAATTTAATGGTGGTAGAATATTGCATAAATTTTAGAAGAACGTGTCTAATAGGTAAAGATATAAAATATAAACCAGCATAGACCTGTATATTAAATATGGCAGTGGCTATTTTGCCGGCTCCGGCAAAATAGCCTCCTAGGGACTATTTTGCCGGCTCCGGCAAAATAGCCTCCTTGGGTCTATTTTGCCGGCTCCGGCATAATAGCGATTTGTATGGCATTAAGCTATTTTGCCGGCTGTTATATGTTAATTGTTGAATTATTTGATTGAATAAATATATACCGTAAAAACTTAAAATTAGTACAAAATATCTAACTTTATTAATTTAACAAAGGTATTTATTGAAGAGAGACATAACGGTCTTCAAATGTAATATGTTAAATAAATCTTACATGTATAAAAAGAGAATTCCCTGAGAGAATTAAATATTGTATAAGTGTTAGCACTCCATCACGAAAGCGAAAACTATCCCAAAGTGAAAAATACCGACAAACTAAATTACTTACCCAGCAAATAGCAACTTTAGTTTCTGAGGCAACTGGCCGTTGATTATCAACAAAAAGTTGAAACTTTGCAAAATGTCATTCAACATTGGAACGATGGGAAACGTTACATGTGGTTGTTGAAGTTTTGGAAATCGATGAAGCGAACAAAGAAGCAAACGAGGAAAGGATCAATTCCGATTTTGTTGCGACTGGTAATAGCGGTAACATTGAAAGTACCGCTTTAGTTGATGAACACGCAGGAGATAGCAAGGAGGAAGAACTTTGTGAAAGAAATAGTTTTAATCATAGACCTGTATATTGAATATTTAATATACAGGTCTATGTTTTAATGTAGAGAGTGAAGCAATTACTTCTATTGCTTCAATTTCAGACATAGTTTTGCCACCTGCGATTAAAAAGCGCGGAAGACCTAAAGGTATGACACAAACTGTAATTGGACTGCAAAAGAAGCGCACTCGAAAATCAAAATGTGTTCCGTTTGTCCAAAAGCCATCTAATGAAACGGACATGATAATTTTGGAATGGTTTGTGGGAAAAGAACGGTGATCAAACACAAAGCATTATGTGGTTCGTGTTTACAGTGGATACATCTGTCGTGTGCTAGTCTGAAAACTTCACCGAAAGCAAAGCACTGGTTTTGTAACTTTTGTAAATTGGGTTAATATGTTCCATAGAGTAGCTCTAAAAATAATATAAAATGTTGAATTATCATTTATTGTATATGTACAATTTGGCAATTTTCATTCTTTTTTTTTTATCTTGGTATGATAAAATTTCATGAAAAGACATGTTTCAACATTTATATGATATTTTATCTTTTCAATCTCAAACTTAATTTTAATTTCTGCTTTCATGTATTCAGTTTTTATTATAATCATGTTTTATCTGAGTGTATATATAGCACTAATATACTGAATAACAGACTTTCAGATTTTATGAAAGATAAATTATCAAATAATCAGTTTGGATTTAGACCAAACCATAGAACTAGTGATAGCTTATATATATTAAAAGCAATATTAAACAAATATATTCATAAAAGCAATAAAAAGGTATATGCATGCTTTGTTGATTTAAAGGGTGCTTTTGATTCAGTGTGGAGAGATGGGCTGTTATACAAAATGGCCAAATTAGGTATTGGTAAAAACTTTTACCGAATCATCAAAAATCAATTAGAAGATACACAATCAGTTGTATATAACCTTAACTAAAAACTATGCAAACAACACAAGCATTAAACAAACAAAAAAACAAAAATCAAAAACAGAAAACAAAACAGATTTAACCGACAAAATAGCTAAATGCCATACAAATCGCTATTATGCCGGAGCCGGCAAAATAGACCCAATGAGGCTATTTTGCCGGAGCCGGCAAAATAGTCCCTAGGAGGCTATTTTGCCGGAGCCGGCAAAATAGCCACTGCCATTAAATATACAGGTCTATGAAACCAGTAGACATACTCTTTGGATTTGACTGAATAGCATGGAATAAATGGAGTAAAATTGTAAAATATTCCAATTTGGCAACAGGAGTTTAAGTCCTTAGCGTTATTAAATAAATAAAGGAATGAAAAAAAATGCATACCAAGAGGCTCTCAGGATCCTTGTAATATTCATCTACTCTTCATTGCTACCAATTAAACTAATAAGCAAATATTTGTGAAACAATTTGGTAGACCATAAGAGTATTTAGGTAAACAACAACTCTTCTCTGGATGAAAGTTTTCACTTTATTTAGCAAATCATAAAAAAAAACCTGTTTTTTTTCTTAGAAAGTGAGGGATCAAAACCCCCTAAATAAGTCCAGTCTCTGTAAATTCTAATGGTGCCAAATGATTTAAATGCTATTCTATGTATTGAAAATTGTCAAAGTCATTCAATCAGAAAATCAAGGTCAATATCAAAAGATGGCGATGCAACAGTGCTAAGCTACTACTGGGGAATATGTATACCAAGTTTCATCAACTTTGGACTTAAAAGTTCTTGAGATATAGAGGTGTTCATAAAACCTTTACATTGCTATTATATGTATTGAAAATGATCTAAGACTCACTCAACTGGAAAATGAAGGTCAAGGTCAAAAGATGGGGATGCAACTGTGCTAACCTACTACTGGAGCATATGGATACCAAGTTTCATCAACCTAGGACTTATAGTTCTTGAACCTATGACTTATAGTTCTTGAAAACCTTAACATAAAAGTTAACGCCGCCGCCGGTAAAGTAACATCTTATGTCTCGCTCTGCTCTGCAGGCGAGACAAAAATCAGGAAATGAGCAGTAACTCTTCTTGGTTATCTTAATCAAATTTAAGGGAAAGTAGACAAATAAAAAACAAAAACAAAAAAACAAACAAAACATTAAAACAAAAAATAAGAGGCTCCCTGGAGCCTAAATCTTCTATGGAATGAGAATATTTTAGGGTATCTGAGGATCCAATAAAGGATCATCATACAATTTGCACCTTATAATGAAGGCTTTTGTAGAGCATATATAGCCAAACATTCAAGCAATCAAAAGTTTTTCGAAATCTTTTATAGGTTTGATCTGCAAGGAAATAATCTCAAACTTGACAATTAGGGGCCATAACTTTTATAAGGGTTCATCTGACAGCCTCAGCCTTATGGATATTTTTGAAAAGCTATTTGAACTGAAGATTTAAGCAAGCAACATTTTTTGTCTATCTGTAACAGCTTTCATTGTATAGGTCAAATACACACAAAAAACCCCACTTTTTCTCACCTTTAAAGGATCAAAACCCCAACAAGGGGTTATCATCTGACAATTTTGACCTTGAATATTTTTGAAATCTCAATGAGCTTCACAATTCTTCAATGCCAACTTTTCTTCTAGCACTTACAGTTTTCAAGATAGTTAAATAAAAACGTAAAAATGGCCAATTTGGACAATTAAGGGGAAATACCTCTTATTAGGAGTCTTTGAATCTATGGATAATGATGATGAGCTTTTGATGCTAAAGAAGGAAGGTCGCCTTGGATTTTCTCTATCTCTTATTCTTTTTGAGATATTAGCTAACAAGAGTTAACACTAAAGTATGTCTCGCCTGCCAGCACCATCAAAAACAATAATTCTTTCTTACTTCCACAATATTTGGCAATTATAAGGATTTTCAGTTTCTCAGATCACAAGATGCTTATAGACATGATAGAACTTAAACATTGCTAATAAATGCAATAAACATAATCAGAGTCACTCAACCAGAAAATCAAGGTCAAGGTCAAAACATGGGAATGCAAATGTGCTAAGCTACTACTGGGGCTTATGCATACCAAGTTTCATCAACCTAAGATTTATAGTTCTTGAGATATGGAGGTGCTCACAAAACCTTACAATTGCTACCATTGCTATTATATGTATTGAAAATTGTCAAAGTCACTCAACCTGAAAATCAAGGTCAAGGTCAAAAGATGGGGATGCAACTGTGCTGGTCTACTACTAGGGCATATGGATACCAAGTTTCATCAACCTAGGACTTAATAGTTATTGAGATAAGGTGTTCTATGAACGAAAAATAATCCATGCATATCACGAAACACGAAAAATAAATTAAGGTGAACACGATGAACGATGAGCTAACTATGCACGGCTGAACGAGAAATAAAAAATTCAGAAATCTATGAACGGAAAATAAAAAATGTCGACCCAAAAAGTTAATGCTGCTGCAGCTGCTTTCGGTAAAGTAACATCTATGTCCTGGGTGCCGTTTCATAAAGCGATGGCTAATTAACGTGCTAGTTATCCCATACAAATTTAATGTGCTTACGTGCACATTAGGGTTACGATTGCTTTATGAAACGGCACTCTGCTCTGTTTTGCAGGCTAGACAAAAACTATGGTCTGACCCTCCTGTTTGATTTTAGCTACGGCAGCCATGTTAATAAATTCCGAATAAATACAACTAGTTTACAAGTAAACCTACCCAAGACAACTTCAAATCTGAATGAGGAATATGAATTAATTATAAACACTCAAGCTTCACCTACCAGGGAAGCCATGTTACCAATGTTTACAAACTTTGTCTTTACAGGCTGATTGAAACAGCTGTAGATTTTACCTATTCAAGAACGTGTGACCTTGACTAATGAATTATTGAACATAAAATCAAAATGCTTTGTGCTTTAAATATTGCATGCAACTTCCATTAAATTCTGTACGGGAGTTTAAGAGTCAAATCATATAAAATTGGAATAAGTGCAAAAGATATGATGCCCAAACTTGAAACATGAAAAAGTAACTCTGACCTGAAGACCTGACTTGGGTTGGACAGATGTCATCACTATATTCATATAGAAATGTTAATTGTGATAAGCAAAGTTCAATGGGTCAACTAGTAACCATTGGGTGGCATGGTATGGTCCCCCCTCTTGAGATTTTCTACATAACATCTAATGTTTTTTGTTCCTTTTGTATATCCTAATAATATTCAATATAATATAACAGTTATCACCCTACTTGATTCGTGACCTAGAGCTTCTTTCTCTCGAAAAGTAAGGTAAACCTCAGGAAAAGTCCTCAGGTGACTATACATTCTCTGGAAAGGTGCATCTGGGTCAACACACCAACTAGGGTGATATTTGTATAGTATGATCCTCTACTTTTGATGTTGGCCGACACTCGCCTGACAGACAAAGTTGAATTATTTATAGTCCAACACATTTAAGAAAGCAACAGAGAACAATAAACAAGTCAACTATCTGGCCTTAATTTTATTGACTAAGCCATAAACAATATTAACATGATTATAGTAAGGCCAGGAGTTACAATAACAACTTTGAGTAACATACTCTTCTAAATGGATCAGTGAGTAGTACTGAGAAAAAACAATGAGTTCAAAACCATGATCTCTACTGAAAAGTATAAAGTGAGCCTCAAAATATACAAAACATTGTATCAAATACATATAAATATAAGGCCACTGGTGTAACATGGTCTAGGCAAGAGGAACGGTCTTTTATAAAGAATGTTCCCTACAGAAAACCTGAAATAAATACTTAAATATTACAAAAGATGGCTGACATAGTCAACCGTGTAAGGTGTTTTAGAATTTGATTTATGTATATAGTTTTATAACACCTGCAAATTAACCATGATTTTTGGAAAAATTAAATTTCAAGCCCATATTGCAGTGTTGTTTAAATTGAAACTGAGGAAGCAAAATGTATGTATGGCAACAACAAAAATATCACAAGTAACAATATAAATATACAATATCTCCACTTAATGATGAACAGAAAACAACAAAGGACAATAGTATAAAACAGTTTGTGATGCTAGGTTTACATTTTATACAGATAAAGCTAGTTTTTAAAGCTAAACAGAAATATTAACATCAACCTTTTTTTAACTTAATAATTTAAAACAAATTCTGAAATACAAAAAAAAGGTCGCTGATTTTCCCCGGGTCATTTTCACATACATGTAGTTTATATAATGCATGTCATTGTATATAAATGTAAAATGATTTTCTATCAAGTTTACAGAAAAATCAGTTTTATGGCAAAGCCGGATAGACCTAAAAACTAATACTGGAGCATGAAAATTGCATCTTTTTTTATAATCTGTATGCAAATGCTTGTTTACATTTGAAAATGTCAAAACGTTATTAACAATATCATTATATGATAATATTTGATATTTAATAAAAGAATAGGGATGAGTACAATACAAGTGAGACACATCAGCAGGGTGATTTTTTTTTTAATTTTACCTTTTTTTTCTTTTTTTTTCATATTTTTTCTATTCATGTTCTTCACATATATCTTATAAATCTATGATTAACCTACTCTATCTACAATACACGATGCTAAAAAAAATGTACAAGTTTGACAATAAATCTCAGTGTAAAATTAGCAATGGACAGTCACATGAAGCCAGGCAAAATAATTAGTTATTAATAGAAAACAAGTAAATAGACCTAATTCAGGTTCATGGCAGGCAAATAATTAAACAAAAGCTAAAGATAGCAACTGTGATTTATCTGAAGTACCTGATACACATGTCATGGTGGAAAAAAATGCCCTAATTATAAAATGGGAAAAAAGCCTTTTAGAATTTGAAAAAAATCCTTGGAATTTTGACATGTTAAGCAGGTTTTAATTACTACAGAATGCATACCACTGACAATCATTTAAGATTTATCATAAAACAGCATTTGCCTAAGGTAGATGGGGTGTCTATCACTGAGCATCTTTTTTGCACATCTATCATAACTTTAAAATTTATCATGCTTGTTATTCTAATAGATTTTTATTTGGCTAGGTAATCATTAAAATTGAAAATTACAACAAAAATTTAGATAAAATACATCTTCTTTGCAGAAATAAATATTTTTCCGTACTTTTAATTTGTATAGAAATAATCGAGAAAAAACACATTTTTCACTTTTTCCAAAAAATTGACAGTGAACTTTGTTTTTTGTTTAATATATCTAAAAATCCATACAAAACAAGTATTTTTAGATATATTAAGAAAATCTATGGAGTAGATTTTTTAAGTGAAGGAAAATCTAATTTTCCCTATTGATCCCATATTAAAAGTACTAAAATCATGCATTTTTCAGTCCTTTCTGCATAACTTTGTATGTTGAACTTTAAATTTTATTATTGAGATTAAAAGTAACATTCTAGGGCTAACTGTGCCATGTGGCCAAAATTTAAGAAAATTCTATGGATAAATTTTTAGACACCCCATCTACCTTAAGATTCAATGTTTTACTTTCCAGTACATTCTCTAATAAACAGGTCAATGGAACAGATTATTATAAAGAAATCATTTATTGTTGGACCCTAACATTAAATCAAATGAAAACTGATGTAGATGTATCATAACAAAACATAAATTTCCTAGACCTGGGTTAGAGAGAAAAAATAAAACGGAGTGGAGAGAAATATATATAAAAAATTTTACATAGTACAATATGATGATGAACAATAATATACAACATGAAAATGTGTGAGTAAAATGTCTCAACATGATTCAAAATGCTGCTAGTAATTGTCATTATTATTATTCAGGGTTGTAAAAAAATTCAATCATCTATCTTACAGTCAAATCATCTTAATAACAATTTTTGATTTTGATTTTTAATGTCATAATTTGGTCCTACATTGCACCATTATCCCATATCAAGAACTTAACAAATATTTTAAAACTTAAGAACTTCTTTCCCTTGCAAAAATGTTAAAAGAATTAAGGAACAAAAATATCAATAACAGAAAACTGGTTTGAAAAAAAATCATGAATTTTATCTGTTAAAAATTGTTTGTCAATAAAAAGAATATAAATCTTGATCAAATACAATAAAATCTTCCTAAAAGTTTCTTTTTTCCATTTAAAAACTTGTATAAATATCAACATGTTAAAACATTATATAGGATATTATGTGAACATCAATTATACATCACAATACATATATATATGTGTGTGTATGTGTGTCTATCGACAGTCATCATATGGATGCTACATGGAGATATCTGGAGTCATCAGTTTGAGAGTCTTCCAGAGGTCCGTACCCTGAGGAATAGTCCAGTGATGGATGTTTGGACTATTTGATATGTCATGAGCTGCTCTTGGAGGGGCTGTTCTCTCCTGTAATTAGATGGATTAATTATAATGAGATGTGAAACAGGCATAAATTAGTAAATTTGATTAAAATACTGCAATTTGATTGGACAATTTTTTTTTCAAATCCCAAAGAAAAAAAAAATTAATGGGGAAACACCCACTTTTTACAGCAAGTGCCACCATTTAAGTTCTTTTATGAGTAAAATTTTCATGTTTTTTTAAATCCTTTTGAAAAAAAATTTGCACATTAGTGGTTATACAATGTGCAAAATTTGTTTTTTCATATCCCAATGAAAAAAAATTATGACAGTCATTCCTTTGGTGAAATATCTAAAATAACCAATGTGGATTTAAAATCTGAAATGACAAGTTAAGGGCGACAACAATGGACCAGCACAACCACAGAGGTCTAGTGATGGCAAAAGTAAGCATGACAGTTCCGTTCAGGTGAGCTAACTAAAAGGTAATACAACCTGAATTAAGTTGCATAAATGTTTTCATTTCAAAGAAAATAAAAAGTTTACTGATCAAAAGGCAAAGAAACTTAACAAGACAATTTTCATCAACATATGTTAAATAATGTTACCTTAGGAACCACATGTTCCATTTTCAGATCTTTGGTGGTGTATCCATTCTGTTTATCTTCACCTGTCAGAAGCAGGTTCATCAGGACACTGTCGAAACTGGACTTAGCTATAAAATAAGGAAGCATCTACAGAATGATAGCAAAGGGAAATTATGCCCTCTACAAGACTCAATGATAATTGAACTACTGTGGATTCATTATTTTTGTGGGTTTCAAATTTCGAGGTTCACCCTAAAAGACATTTCATTGGATTCTTAATTATGAGGTTTGTTTATGTTGCTTACAAGAATCAATGTAAAATTTATACTTCGTTGGATTGTTATTTTCCTTGTTGACTGTTATCCACAAAAACCACGAAAACTTGTACCACACGAATAATAATGAAACCCAAGTATAACAAGCAAGTGTTATTTAGCACTTTTTATTGACATGCACTTCCTTTTAAAAGTTTTTAGGGAGACAAGAACAGAATTCCAAGTCTGCTGGCTAAACAGGAAGTCAGTAAGCGACAGAAATGGGACAAAAATGGCAAGTTGTCAATTAATTCCATGCAGTTGGTAAAAAAAAAATTGCTATTCTATGAGGTATGTTATCTTGCTAAGATACCATCTATGTTTTCCCCTAAAGTTGCTAGTGCAAAGTAAGACTATTTGTATCCTAACAATTATTCATGCAATCACTATTAAGTAAATGTCTAAACTATCAATAACTTGCTTTTAAAATGTAAAATTTCTCAAGTTCTACCACTTACAGAGTATTAAGTAAGTTTTACTTCTCATATCACACTAGGTCCTCATGACTTTAGAAGGAGGACTTTTCTTTATACTGCTTACCTCTCATACCACTCTGGGGTCCAGCCTGGGTCCTCATGACTTTAGCAGGAGGACCTTTCTCCAGACTGCTTTTGTCCAAGGGCCTCTTCATCTGTTGCATGTTTTTATCCTGTGGTCTCTCTATACAGGACACAACATTCTGTGCCTCCAGCAGATCTCGAAGACTTGGGGCACTCTCCTTTGGCTGCTCAGGAAATATCTTCTCTTTGGGTAAGAACACAGATTCTGTCCTTCCGAAAAACCTGTAGGGGAATGCAAATGATTAAAACTTTGTAAATATTCTGTAAAAAGAAAACCAATCTGAGGTTCAATAATCTTTCAGTCAATCAAATAATCTTCAATATGTAACGTATTATCAACTACACCGGTATTCAAATTGTGCAACATTTCAGGGCCACAGAAAACAACACCCATTCTATGATAATATCTCACCAGGGATTGAAATCTTTGTTGATCCCAAGTAAATCATCACTTGTTGGTGGAAAGAGACGAAAGTCATTCTCTGGAGTCATTGGGATGTATGGTGCCCTCATGTTCAAGTCATTCTCCTGAAATATCAAACAGAGCATTTCCATCAGATAATGTTTTAGGTTTCACTGATCACTAGTATACAATGTTGTTGTAGCATGCTAATGGCCACAACTTCAAATTGTAAGACTGGAATCTTATAGCTTTGAAAATACCGTATAGCAGGCTATTTTAACGGGTTGCAAATTTTTGCGTATTTTAGTGTTTGGACTGAAATCGTCAAAACTAGATAATGTGTCTATGAGCCACAGGATGGCCCTCCCGTTCTTGAAATATCATTGACCCTCAATGTGTATTACCTGGGATATGGATTGATCAAAAGTGTTCATGTGTAAAATATAGGTCGCTGTGACCTTATTTCTGATGGGTGGTGCCATGTACCAAGACTCATCGAGAAGTGAAATATTATTGACCCCTAACATGTAGTATTCAAGATATGGACCTTAACCAAGAACTTAACCAAAGTCATTCATGCGTAAAATATAGGTCACAGTGACCTCATTTCTAGTGGATGGTGTCACTTTACCCAAGACACATCTAGTGGTGAAATATCATTGACCCCCAACATCTAGTATCCAAGTTATGGACCTTAACCAAGAACTTAACCGAAGTCGTTCATGCATAAAATATAGATCACAGTGACCTAATTTTTATTGGGTGGCGTCATAGTACTCAAGACAAATCTAGTGGTGAAATATCATTGACCATCAACATGTAGTATCTGAGATATGGACCTTAACCAAGAACTTAACCAAAGTCATTCATGCGTAAAATATAGGTCACAGTGACCTAATTTCTAGTGGGTGGTGTCACCTTACCTAAGACACATCTAGTAGTGAAATATCATTGACCCCCAACATCTAGTATCCAAGTTATGGACCTTAACCAAGAACTTAACCGAAGTCATTCATGCATAAAATATAGGTCACAGTGACCTAATTTCTAGTGGGTGGTGTAGCCCTACCCAAGACCCATCTGGTGGTGAAATATCATTGACCCCCAACATCTAGTATCCAAGTAATGGACCTTAACCAAGAACTGAACCGAAGTCATTCATGCATAAAATATAGGTCACAGTGACCTAATTTCTAGTGGGTGGTGTAGCCCTACCCAAGACCCATCTGGTGGTGAAATATCATTGACCCCCAACATCTAGTATCCAAGTAATGGACCTTAACCAAGAACTTAACCAAAGTGTTACGGACGTTCGTACGGACGTACGGACGGACGGACGGACAAGGGTAAAACTATATGTCCGATCCACATACGTGGTCGGGCCATAATAAAAACCGCTAAAATTTTATAATCTAAGAAGGGTCCGATCAAATGTTATGTGGTGAGCGTTATTGTAAATTAAATCAATAACATGGTCATTTGTCAAATATAGATATTCCATAACATTGTTTAAATTAAAAGTTATAGTTAAAATAATTTTTAACTGTACAATACTTTGTGCAGAAATTGAATGTTTTCATTTGAACATTTTACTCATAGATAAAGTTTTCAGTTTAAATAAATGATTTTGACTAATCAATTCATGTGTTTTTTCCTGTGTTTATTAAAGATCAAAGATCTAAATGTCAAATTGACACCTCGTTTAACTGTCATTTTAAAACAGTTAAATAAACATGCGGATTAGCACAATAAACATAATAAATCTGCCATAATTACGAAACGTGTATTCAAAGTTGAAATTATCAATTATAACTATCTAACTGACAATAATTCTATATGTGACTGGAAATAATACAAACAGAGTTATTCAGGATTGCTCGACCTCCAATTTTTTTAAAGGTTTTGTCCATCTGCTAAAATAAAAACCACCAAAATTTTTGCCATACATTTTGAACTATAAGCCATCAAATTTTACACCCGCTAAAATAACCCGCTATACAGTAAGTAAGTTTACAGAATATATCAAATGATGACATATTGCATCAAAAATATGAGTGTGGAATTTCATAATAATAATGACATAAAGGTATATACTGGCCACAAAAACTGCTGCTCAATTATTTGTAAAGAACTAGTTTTGTCTCTGATGTCTTATTTTGTCTGTACAATCAATCAAATGTGGAACAATTCAGAATTTGATTTTTGGAGAATAACAAACAAGTATATGTCAAGAAAACAAGATCTCCTGCTTTGCAACATTCTTCTGTTTTCTGTGTGTATTAGGAATAAACACACTTTTTGATGAACCATGGCAATAAAGGACGTTAAGTTTAATGGCTGAGGAGACCAGAGAACCTGGAGAAAGCCACCAACTTTGGACAGGTAGCTGATAAACCTGTTCTGTTTTGTCCAATTACTGAACCATGAAGTAAACATGGGGGTCCTGATCAAGAATCACGAAGAATAAAAAATGCAAATAACGAAACACGGAAATATGGCTAATTTTTTGTTCATGGATAAAAGTTTGACTGTGTATTACTGTAAAGCATGCCTAAAACGAATCATGGACAAAATGCTTTGCTGAGAACGGTTCACGTGCAATATCCAATCATGATGCATGGAAAAATATTTCAACACATCACAATTCACGGAAAATAAAAATTGCCAATAACGGAGAACGAAATAAATCCATCGGCCCCCTCAGATATGAGAGGCTATAATTTTATGATGATTTGTGTTTTTTTCATACTTTGATGCCTTGATAATTTTATACTTCTATCATAGAACAACTTGAACCTGATGGTAAACATTCTTACAGAATGATGCATGAATATGCATACAAAACCACTGACAGACAAACAGATCGAACATTAAATGTGCATCTTCTTTGCAGCCAAAAATACAAAGAATAAATAATGATCAAGGAAAAATTGCATTAATCTACAAACCTCAAAAGAATCATCACTTTTACTTGTTGGTAAAACTTCTGAGAAGAAAGTACTCATTATGTCTGTGTCGTTAGGATCAAATGGAGCCACATAATCCTCAGGTGTAGGGGGGTTTGGCATCTGTAACACAAAATTTTATGCATGAAATGAGCAAAAATCCAAACCATTTTATTTAAGACTACTGGTTCCTCTAAATCTGATGTAACTTTTAAAAATCTTCTCTTTATTTCACATCTGATCCTTAGTAACATTTAGCAAACTTTAAGTATACAGGTCTTTTAAACATTTCAATATAATAGTAGGATACAAGTCTATTTAATTTAGCTTATAGCACTTTTGTCTATTTTAAAATCATTCATGAGTGTATAATTTCTTAAATAATCTTTCTTTTATTACTTACAGGTGGTGAAGATATAGGTGTAGTTCCTGTGCTCCCAAATTGATCTCTACCTCTACAAGCATGGAAGCTATCCTTCTCTTTCTTAAATTTATCATTGTAAGGCTCTGCAAACAAATACATTTACAATGATTTATAATTGGAATTAATAAGTTTTTTTTTATCTGACCACAAAAAATTAAGATTGTATAATGTCATGGCAAGGTCCTCCTTTTGGTCTGGGGACATTTGGTTACTGTGAAATAACTTGAGTAAATATTGACAGATTGTAATGAGATTATGATAAAATGTTTCTATCCACTAAAGGAAGCTTCCTTTTGTAATTGGATGTTGTGGACAGAACTGTTTAAAAAAAACAACAACCAAGTAATCTGTTTGGAAGCCATACACCAAATTGAAATGTGATTTGTAGTTGCCAAGAAAACTGTTACAAATGTTATGCTGCAGACAGATGGAAGGATGGACAGAGGTAAACCAGTATACACCTCTCTTCTTCAAAACAGCGGTATAAAAAGACAAAAAAGTTGTTTTGACAATACAGGTGAATGATTTTTTGAAATTCATTTTTATTGTGTTCCTCATGAAACTCTGTCACCTGACATAAGCAACATTTCATCGAGGTATGAAAGATGATTTGATGGACCAATTAATATCTCGAGAAATTAGGTGTCAAAGAGGAAAGAATGTAAACTTTAAGAGATTGTCTTATGATATAAATTTTCATCAAATGTGCAATATTCACATAAAGTCCATCAAAAAATGCATGAGTCCAAAGCAATTGATTATCCATATGCACAGTACCATGCTGCACTTAGCCTACATTTTTATCTTATGTACAAAGGGGAATGACCCATACAGAAATCCAGAGACTAAAATTTTCAATGATGTTCAAATCCTCTGACAATTCAAATCAGGTAGTAGTGACTATAAACCCATAAGTAAAGGACAAACAGACTTACAGACCTTCAAACCAAATATGCTGCACCTTTGTAGTATTTTCTACTGCTGTAATTTGGTGATTAGAAAAGTTGTTTTACTAACATACCTGGTTAAGATAGGGGAATACAGGCATCACCTGCCATGGGACCTTACCTGGTAAAGGTAGAGGAATACAGGCATCACCTGTCATGGAACCTTACCTGGTAAAGGTAGAGGGAAACAGGCATCACCTGCCATGGAACCTTACCTGGTAAAGGTAGAGGAATACAGGCATCACCTGTCATGGAACCTTACCTGGTAAAGGTAGAGGGAAACAGGCATCACCTGGCATGTGACCTTACCTGGTAAAGGTAGAGGAATACAGGCATCACCTGCCATGGGACCTTACCTGGTAAAGGTAGAGGAATACAGGCATCACCTGTCATGGAACCTTACCTGGTAAAGGTAGAGGAATACAGGCATCACCTGGCATGTGACCTTACCTGGTAATGGTAGAGGGATACAGGCATCACCTGCCATGGGACCTTACCTGGTAAAGGTAGAGGAATACTGGCATCACCTGCCATGGAACCTTACCTGGTAAAGGTAGAGAAATACATGTACAGACATCACCTGCCATGGAACCTTACCTGGTAATGGTAGAGGAATACAGGCATCACCTGCCATGGAACCTTACCTGGTAAAGGTAGAGGAATACAGGCATCACCTGCCATGGAACCTTACCTGGTAAAGGTAGAGGAATACAGGCATCACCTGCCATGGGACCTTACCTGGTAAAGGTAGAGGAATACAGGCATCACCTGCCATTGAACCTTACCTGGTAAAGGTAGAGGAATACAGGCATCACCTGCCATGGAACCTTACCTGGTAAAGGTAGAGGAATACAGGCATCACCTGCCATGGAACCTTACCTGGTAAAGGTAGAGGGATACAGGCATCACCTGCCATTGGACCTTACCTGGTAAAGGTAGAGGAATACAGGCATCACCTGCCATGGGACCTTACCTGGTAAAGGTAGAGGAATACAGGCATCACCTGCCATGGGACCTTACCTGGTAAAGGTAGAGGAATACAGGCATCACCTGCCATGGAACCTTACCTGGTAAAGGTAGAGGAATACAGGCATCACCTGCCATGGGACCTTACCTGGTAATGGTAGAGGAATACAGGCATCACCTGCCATGGAACCTTACCTGGTAAAGGTAGAGGAATACTGGCATCACCTGCCATGGAACCTTACCTGGTAAAGGTAGAGAAATACATGTACAGACATCACCTGCCATGGAACCTTACCTGGTAATGGTAGAGGAATACAGGCATCACCTGCCATGGGACCTTACCTGGTAAAGGTAGAGGAATACAGGCATCACCTGCCATGGGACCTTACCTGGTAATGGTAGAGGGAAACAGGCATCACCTGGCATGTGACCTTACCTGGTAAAGGTAGAGGAATACAGGCATCACCTGTCATGTGACCTTACCTGGTAAAGGTAGAGGAATACAGGCATCACCTGCCATTGAACCTTACCTGGTAAAGGTAGAGGAATACAGGCATCACCTGGCATGTGACCTTACCTGGTAATGGTAGAGGGATACAGGCATCACCTGCCATGGGACCTTACCTGGTAAAGGTAGAGGAATACAGGCATCACCTGCCATGGAACCTTACCTGGTAAAGGTAGAGGAATACAGGCATCACCTGCCATGGGACCTTACCTGGTAATGGTAGAGGAATACAGGCATCACCTGCCATGGAACCTTACCTGGTAAAGGTAGAGGAATACAGGCATCACCTGCCATGGAACCTTACCTGGTAAAGGTAGAGGAATACAGGCATCACCTGCCATGGAACCTTACCTGGTAAAGGTAGAGGAATACAGGCATCACCTGCCATGGAACCTTACCTGGTAATGGTAGAGGAATACAGGCATCACCTGCCATGGAACCTTACCTGGTAAAGGTAGAGGAATACAGGCATCACCTGCCATGGAACCTTACCTGGTAATGGTAGAGGAATACAGGCATCACCTGGCATGGGAGCTTACCTGGTAAAGGTAGAGGAATACAGGCATCACCTGCCATGGAACCTTACCTGGTAATGGTAGAGGGATACAGGCATCACCTGCCATGGAACCTTACCTGGTAAAGGTAGAGGAATACAGGCATCACCTGCCATGGAACCTTACCTGGTAATGGTAGAGGGATACAGGCATCACCTGCCATGGAACCTTACCTGGTAAAGGTAGAGGAATACAGGCATCACCTGCCATGGAACCTTACCTGGTAAAGGTAGAGGAATACAGGCATCACCTGCCATGGAACCTTACCTGGTAATGGTAGAGGGATACAGGCATCACCTGCCATTGAACCTTACCTGGTAAAGGTAGAGGAATACAGGCATCACCTGCCATGGAACCTTACCTGGTAATGGTAGAGGAATACAGGCATCACCTGGCATTGAACCTTACCTGGTAAAGGTAGAGGAATACAGGCATCACCTGCCATGGAACCTTACCTGGTAATGGTAGAGGGATACAGGCATCACCTGCCATGGAACCTTACCTGGTAAAGGTAGAGGAATACAGGCATCACCTGCCATGGAACCTTACCTGGTAATGGTAGAGGGATACAGGCATCACCTGCCATGGAACCTTACCTGGTAAAGGTAGAGGAATACAGGCATCACCTGCCATGGGACCTTACCTGGTAAAGGTAGAGGAATACAGGCATCACCTGCCATGGGAGCCAGGTATGTCAGGTCAATATTGGTGTCACTCATCATACCTGGAATAATCAAGACAACAAAATTTTAACCCATGCTAATGTTACTATATACATCCATGGAAACCTCTCAGTTTATAATGTAGACTGTAAATTTCTAGTTCATATCACTTTGTATTAGTGTAAATAGTTTCAGAATTTGCTTACAGTTAAAACACAGATAAGTGTCAAATCAGAATTATGATCAACAAGGAATCTGTGTGCTACAGTTCACTCAGTATACCCCTGCTACCCTCAAAATTTACTATGTCAGTAAACAAGAAGTAGATATCTGACAGACCTAATTTCAATACTCGCAACAAAGCCATTTACTGAACTCATATACCCTGTGATGAATAATGGTGGGAAAAAACTGTTGCAAAAATTTTCAACAATTGACCAGAAATCTTGAAAACTGACTATAGTCTGTTTGAGTTTTATAAATCAACGAAAAATGGCTTGTAAATTTACGTCTTGCAAAATATTTTTACTATTTTGATATGTCATGACTTTTTAATGGCATACGAACTCAGGTAAAAAATTTCAAAATTTTTGCATGATTAATAAAAATGTTTTCCATAGACCTTAATAGTAAAAATGGACCTAAATTCATAGAAATCCATGGGAGTACAACCTAGTGACCAGGAACAGCATTTGCTCCATATACCTTTAAAAACCCTTTGTTGAGCTAATTGGTCATCTAATCTCCTATTGTTAGTCCTTTCAATTATGTTTAGGTGGGCCCAACACCTGACTGTTCCGTCAGATAAACACACCATTTTAGGTATTATTAAAATTGGTGAAATATTTAGCATTAGACCATATGGAAAAGTTTTTTGTTTTAGAAGATAACATCTTGGTTTTTGTTATCAGATTTCGTATACTAATAATAAAAAGTTTATTTGTGTTTAAAAACAAATTTTATTTGAGAGACAAAAAAATTTAAAAGAATTTTTGTTGATTTATAGAACTCAAATGGACTATAAGTTGGTAAACAGGAAGTAGATATTGGACAGATCTAATTTTAGTCTCACTATAAAGAACCTCATAATGAAGTCTTTTTCTTAACTCAAGCTACTGTGATTTTTATGACCATTATTGAAAATTGACTTAGTTGGTAAACAGGAAGTAGATATCTGACATACCTAATTTCTAGCACTGAGCAATATACTTGCAATATAGGATCTCCTACTGAAGCCAAATACCAAATTTCAATTCTCAGTGCTAAAAATGTTACGAAAATTTCAGCATCTGAAAAGTAATGTTGAAATGATTAAGTCAGTAAACAGGAAGTAGATATCGGAGAGACCTAATTTCAATACTCATGGTAACAGCCATATAACAAGTATTAAACCACTATGATTTGTAGTTGTTCTTACTCTTAGTAAGCCCAGGAGCCATGTACATATCTTCATCCTGTAGTTCTGACTTGGGTCTGAAGACATCCTCTGTACTGGGCTTGAAGAACTGTAGCATAGACTCACTGCCAGTCTTCTGAAAGTCAGCTAACACCAGCTTTCTCTCTTCAATATCACTAAAAACACACACATTCATGTTACATATCTTATCATTCTGCCATTTGATTCAGAAATTTCTAGCATGATCAATTTATTTTTCCAATTTACAAAGCAACAAGAAAATGTATTAGGTAGACACAGTGCTGATGTACCTGTTATATTTTACAAGTTATAAACTTTCGATTGGGGTTTTTACTCTATGTTCTATTCATAGCAATGGCAGTCATATTTAGTTTTGTAAAGGACAATCTAAATATCAAACCTACCAGCACTAAATTTGGGTCATTTGATCAAGTGGTTTTAGAGAAGATTTTTGAAAAGCTAAACAAATAAAGGTGGACAACCAACAGATGCAAAGGCATTTGATTTGTGTTTTGAATTGTTTTACCTTAAAACATAGTGAACACACACAACACTCTCTGGTCTATGTGTACGATTTGTGTAAATAATGGTTGCCTGAGTAACCACCCAAACATATCCACCATTCCTGGCCAGAAATCTATATCGATCAGTCATCACCTGTCCCTTAGAGAACACTGAAAACAAATAAAAATCATATTTACCAAAACTGTGGGAGGATGATCACAAATATATACCCAAATTTATAGGAGGTGCACATCTACATTATGTCCCAAAAATTGTTAGAACGTTCATAAAAATCCATTGAGGGGTTTAGGAGGAGAGTACCCACTTGTCCTATAATGGCTAAGTCTTTGTTTTGCTATGAGAAACCCATAAACACAATCAGATGATAACATCCTTTCCAAAATAACTGCAAGTGGTAAAGGAATGATATTGGGTCAGTGGGTACATTTTGAATAGTAACCAACATCTCGACTGGAATGATTTAATCTTGACCTATCAGCGAGGGGATTAGCTGTCGAGTGTGACTGCTTCTAATTTGTTTATTTCATTTATTTATTAACATTGATAAATAGTTCAAAAGTAGTCTATTGCTTACTCTCCCATCTTGTGTTGATGGTAATTGAATAGTTTTAACTTTATTGAAATCTCATTTCATAAATCTGTTCATCTCTGTCAGGATTGATTGTGTGGTACAGAGTTATGCCCCTTTAAAAATGATTCTTTTTTTCCTATAAATCATGTAAATTATAGCAGTCAGTTTTTAACCAATTTTACTAGAATCATGCCAGCATTTCGCCCCCCCCCAAAAAAAAAAAAAAATAAAAAGATCTAATATCAAATTATAAAATAAATAATGTTTTAAGTAAAAATCAATGTAAAAAAATTGTAATCTGTATACTTGTTTTTTTTGGTTTTTATATTGTTTTTTGTATTTTTTAAATACAATTAATTTGACAACATTTACAATGCAATAACTAAAATGGGTCAGATTTGAAATTGTTTCTAGTTGATCGAGAGTAGACAAGATTTCATGAAAAATTTTATTTTTCAGCATATGAAATCATGTAGGACCCTTTTATGGAATACATTGAAATCCTACTAACCCAAAGCAATCCCTGAATCAGAAATATACCCCTTTTCTTCACTTCTGTACATTTTAGCCTGTGTAAATGGCAGTGACAGAACCATAAATTTCTGAAAGGGTGGCCCACTGACTGGCTATGGGGAAGGGGCCCCCTTTTGTATCTGCCCCTGAAAGGAACACCAAACAATCTTTTTTAGCAAACAAATTCCTCAGTTCTAAAGGGGTTTGGTTTGGACAGGTTTCACTGTTATCAAAGTTAGAAACAAAACTAGTACATACAGTTTTTATAGGCCTTCTCCAAATTCTCTGCGTCCATAACATGATGGTAATTGTAGATAGATTCACCAACCAGCTTGTTATGGTCAAACCCTATCAGCTCATTAATCCTATAATATAATACATGTACATGTATATCTGAAGTTAATTGTCAGGGTAAGTTTATGCATAATCTTGTACCTCTGAGTAGATCTTAATTCATTTCATAAATTTGGGGTACATAAAATAATTCTACAAGAAATAATTCTCCATTCTAGTTATTCATTTTATAGATTACTGGGTAGGTGTACAAAAAACTTTTTTACAGGAGATAATTTTCCATTATAGTTAGACCATAATGAAGTTATTCCTAGATTCTCATCCAAGGTTCTTGAAAATATCGGGCAGGTGAATTTTAATTTTTATCCATTTTAATAAAATATTCTGCCATGTCAAAAGAATAGACAAAAAATTAACATAGTTGGACTAAAAATTTTTGAGGGGCTGAAAAAACAGAGGCAGGAGGGGATGAGAATCTAGGATTGTTTTATATTGGTCTTATGCAAATGTAGAGCAAAATATTAGAGAACCTTATAAAGGCAGTTTTAACTTTGTATAGCAACTTTATAAGCAATACTGTATAGTAATAAGAGTAATTAAAACCATACTTATTTATAATCTTTCTTTTATTTTCAAGAAATCATTGAAGTATTTACATTGGGCAAGGATACACAAGTGTGCTGATAAGCTTAAAACAGGCATAACATTGGCACATGTAATACTGTACATGTATAATCATGTTTTATCCTATTTTCTATTTTTGCTTAACTGCTATTCAACAACTCTTTATTGTGTGCACCAACTTCAATAATTGTGTCCTGTTTGGTAAGTATTAGGCCAAAATGAAGTAATTTGTTGATTCTCATCCAAATTTCTTGAATATGGGGTGGGCAGCTGAATATTATTTTATTCTTTTTATCCATTTTGATAGAATATTCTGTCATTTTGAAAAGAAACTGACAAAAAAATTGACAAAAAATCAAAATAATTTTTTTTAAGGGGATAAAAAAATCAGGAGAGGAGGAGATGACACCTAGAATATTTCTTATATTGGCTTTAAGTAACTAGGTTTCATAAAATATCTAAAACTGAATATTTCTATTTCCCCACTTAATGACTATCACTGTATTGGAAGTCATCAAGAGAATTGAAGATGTGAAAATCCTCAATTCTGAGATGTTTTATGAAATTAGGCACCGATCTATACTCTTTTGTTTCAACACAAATAAACAAACCTCTCATCACAATAAGTAAAAGTCATATCCATGTTATGTTTGGAGAGGAAGGTCTTGGAGTCTAGCTTGATGTCGATATCAGCCGGATGAGGGATGGTCTCTCCGATGGCAACATAATACTGCTGTCCTCCATTCTCTTTGTTGGCTGGGTTGCTGTTCTTTATATCCAAGTTCTGGAACTCACCACACAATTTAATCACCTATCAAAGGATAATACATAAGTAACTTATTTTCAACATAACACCTATGTTTCATAGATGTTAAATAAGATTGTTTAAATATTTTGGCTTTTAGAATGACGCTACCTAGGGTTTTGATGTATTAAAATTTAATATTTTCGAAAGAAATAGGCACTTACACACGTTCTTGGAAAACTGACAATGATCTTTCACTCATGATATAATTTTGGGGGTCTTTTGGCTCGCTAGGCTGCACTCCACTTGCAAAAAGACTGAAAATTCTATTACTTGTGAAAGATCAGCTGTTTTTTTTCCAAGAACCTATACTTTTTTTTAAAAATACTCAAGTTTAAAAAAAAGAAAAAATTGATAGTTTTTTTCATTATATATTACCTTATAGGAAGCCGATTTGAGATTTGAGTTCCTTCCTTTACTGGTCAGGGTACATTTCATACGTAAGAAGAACACCTTGTTTTTGTTACTTGTCTTGTGATTCAGGTAGTCAATAATCTCATCATGGTCACATGGGTGGAGAAAATCCAGCAAGCTCTGGCCAATCAAGTCAATCTAAAAACATTTATAAGGTTGAATTCAACTTTATGATAGAGTTGAATATTTTCAAATAATTGAAAAACTGTATCTAGAGCCTTAATTATATATAAATAATATAATGAGTAAGCTCCTAATACTCCATGCATTTCAAATATCAGGAGTGACCCTGAACTAAAAAAAATTCTTTGTCCAATTTTCCTTCATTATCTGTCAAATCAAAATTGCAGTAATGTCTTCATTTTATAACTTAACATCCAACTGATTGAATTATAAACAAGTTAGTTTCAGAGGATTTGTTCCACAAGATAGTGATGACTAAGTGAAGGACCAGTCAAAATGTAGAATTTAACAATGTTTATCAATCTATTGCTTGATTTAATGTGGTTTTTTGTGTCCAGGCAACATAATTATGATAAGCATGCAACAAAATCAAAAAGTTGGATCAAATAGAACAGAATTGAATTTATAAAGTTTTGACACCTACTGTCAAGAGGAGTTGAAATCTAAAATAAATCTGATCAGTTTGTTTTCATGACAATTTTGCTAGACTTTTCAATCTATTTTTTCAACTTGATGTAGGACAACAAAAAATTGCATGTGAAGGGTAGAATGACACCTTCAATGGTATAATGACATTGAAATAAGACCTGCATCAACAATGATGGTTCAGGTTGGACTAAATAAACATTAGATCTGAGTAAATTTAACACGTTTTTTTTACGATTCTGTATCCATGGGTGTACAGTTTCATTGTTACACAAGACTGCACTTAATCATTCTTTACGTCAGGTTGTTAACCTCACTTTAACCACTTCACAACAAAACACTTATCATTATATCATAAACTGTGTAATTGGAAGGTAAAAGGATGGTTAACTAGATTACTAAAGAAAGCTGATCTTTAAATTTCTAACTGATCAAAAAAGCTTTTTCAAAAATATTCAACTTTTATACTTCTATCATAATATTTCTTGGCAGCAGGCTTTTAAAAGAGCTCTTTTATCAAGCAAGTTTAATTTAAATAAATATTTCTAATAATGAACCATATTTCACAATACGTGTTATATAACGTAGAATAAATTTTCAAAAGAAATGCATTGTATCCTTCCAACAGGAAGAAAACCTGTCAATTACATCTATACATTTTGTATTTTCAACATTAAAGACCAAATATTGCTTCTTAATGCATATTTCTAGACCATCTTATGACAAACCATTAGATGACACGAACATTACTAGCTTTGTATCATTGATGGTTTCCTGGTCAATGACAGAATTCACCATTACGCCTCCAGAATCTCGTTAAGACTTACCTGAGAAATGCCCAGGTAATTAGCAATACTTTCTGATACAAATATAATATCAACGTCTTGAGAGAGAAGGATGAGGAAGCCGTCTAATGCTCTCATCCACAAATTGTCCTTCTTCTCATCTGAAATTAGAAATTATATTTATGTCTACAAGATAAGTTGCTATAAAAATCATCTTGCATAAACAAAGCCTTATAGGAATAACTTGAATGTCTCTTTTTTCCCTAATCACTTTGATACAACAAGACACTATACTGGATAATTTAAATTTATTATGAATAAAATAGCTATATCAATCATGTCAATGATAGCTTATACAAATTTTCATTCTTAGTTGCTATCAATCTGTTTCGAATTATTCAACACATTGAAAGCGATTATTTGCTGTATGCTTTATTAGTTTGCATGAACTGTTTTTTTTCTCCAGAAATTGACCTTAAGCAGGAGTTTAATTAACACCATGACATTGGCCAAAGGAAGCTGCTTTATCATTGTTTAACGTCACATCACAGCATCAGACATCCATGTGTTTGAATATATATAAATGTCAAATAAATGATGTCTTTTCTGGTAAAAAAAGAGTGTGCAACAGGTCATAGAACTAGCTCTCCATTTATGCAAATATATGAACCACTTAAAATCTGTGAGCCACTGCTCCTTTAGTATACCCCTTTTACCCTAAAAAATCTCAGTATGGGATCCTACTAATGTTGCAGTCACTGTTGTTTATAGTTGCAGAAAAATATGCAAACCTAGCAATCTATTGAAATGACTAGCTTTGTATTATCTATTGAAGTGACTAGCTTTGTTCTATCTATTGAAGTGACTAGCTGTGTTCTATCTATTGAAGTGACTAGCTTTGTTCTATCTATTGAAGTGACTAGCTTTGTTCTATCTATTGAAGTGACTAGCTTTGTTCTATCTTTTGAAATCAATAGCTTTGTTTTATCTTTTGAAGTGACTAGCTTTGTTTTATCTATTGAAGTGACTAGCTTTGTACTATCTATTGAAGTGACTAGCTTTGTTTTATCTATTGAAGTGACTAGCTTTGTTCTATCTATAGAAGTGACTAGCTTTGTTCTATCTATTGAAGTGACTAGCTTTGTTCTATCTATTGAAGTGACTAGCTTTGTTTTATCTTTTGAAGTAACAAGCTTTGTTCTATCAATTGAAGTGACTAGCTTTGTTCTATCTATTGAAGTGACTAGCTTTGTTTTATCTTTTGAAGTGACTAGCTTTATTTTATCTATTGAAGTGACTAGTTTTGTTTTATCTATTGAAGTGACTAGCTTTTTATCTATTGAAGTGACTAGCTTTGTTTTATCTATTGAAGTGACTAGTTTTGTTTTATCTATTGAAGTGACTAGCTTTGTTTAGTCCATATTAAACATAGATATGCACCAGTCATAACAGAAAGCCCAATATGGAAGCTTGCACTTAGTCAATAGAAAACAAATCTGGAAGTAGTTGCTGAGCAAACTGTTACAGCAGAAGTGTTTCATAGGGGCTGACAGAAGAATGGACTGAAATAATCAAATCTTAGAAAGCTGGGGTGTAATGAAGGGACTTAACATTTTTTTTTAATTTGGTATATAGAACCTGTGTTGTAATTTTTGTTTGGACACTGAAAGTGGTTTTTGCTGTATATTTTTTTAAGTTTCATTTAATTGGTTTTCTCAAGAAATTGACCTTAACCAGGACTATAATTAACATCATGATGTTGACAATAGAAATCTGCTTAGTCATTGTCTAACATCAAATCACAGCATCAGACTTGAATGCTTTAATTTATCAAATTAATGATGACTTATCTGACAAAACAGGTGTAAGAAACAAGTCCAAGAAGTAGCCACCACCTAATAAAATGTCTGAAATCTGGTGGAAATACATCAAACCAATATTTCTAAGAATTAACTTCACCTCCTACTTATATTACATTATTTATGGTTTTTCTAAATTGCAACTTGTCATGTGGGCTGTGTCGCGTACACTTATTCCATATCTCATTATTTTCTATTTTTTTCTCCCGTGCAGTGTGAATGCTGTGAAACGTATCCCCGTTCTTGAGGTGTATGCTCTTATAGATTCTAATGATGGTATACTTGTACACTAGATAGCTTTCAATATTCTCAACCACCTCATACTTACATTACATTTTTATTTTCTAAATTTCCGTTTGTTATATGGGCTGTGTTGTGTACACTTATTCAACATCTCATTATTTTGACAATTCAAAGATTATTGAAACTGACCATTAGAACCTATGATGCATATATCACTAAATTGGTTGTCAGGGAATAATATTAGCAGTAGCCCAAAAATACTCCATTGATTCAAAACAAAGTTCTAGTAATTTGCATTTGCATGTCAGCCTCCATGTTGTGATAAAGAGATTATGACACAGGGTTCTCCATATCAGGTTCTATATCATTCCTCGACCCATATTATGGTCTCAGCTTACGCCTCGACCTAATTTGGGAGTCTCGGAATGATATAAGACCTGATATGGAAAACCCTTTGTAATAATCTATATATATTGGTATATATCGGTAGTGAATAATTTAGATTATCGGTAATTAGCGGCTTTTTTCTTTGATCTCATCTGCCTGATATTTTTCAGTATCATGGACAGTCCGTGATACAAGAAAATATCAGGTGGGAGCACTTGATAATTGTGACGTCATGTGATGAAATGTGGCGTAATTTGTGACGTTATATGACGTTATTGTACTGAAAACTTGTTAAATGTGTGTATTTTTTAATTACCGATAAAAAGAATATTATATACTTTCCTTTTTGATACTATCTACATCTAGTCTCGTATCAGACTCGTCCTACCGGACACGTCTGATACTCACCTAGATATAGATAGTATCAAAAAGGAAAGTACATAATATTCTATATTTAAGATTTTATTGTCAAAATTATGATCTTTTGTATGTAGCAAAGTCAATATGAGATTTTTTGTCAGTTAAAATTTTACCTATAAAAAACCATAATAACTTTTTATAAATGCGCCCTGTCTATGTTGCTTTGAATCCTGTACAAGGCATTAGCCTAAGAGTGTAAAAGGTGGAAGAAGTTTATGTCAAATCAATTTTAAGAAATTAAAGTTTGTTTTGACTGTAAAACAAAGTAACAATGTTGCCTCGAGTTTCCCTTTTAAAGTAAAAGGGCCATAACTCCAACAAAATTTTGAGGATCAAAATTTCTGGGAAATATGCACATCCACATATCATGTTCTAACTACATATACATTGTACTATGTTTCATTCAATTTGGTGGAGTAGTTATAGAAGAGTTGAACACAAGCAATGACTTGTGAGGATTTTCTTGAAAATTTCTAATATACCATAACCAATATAGTTTGAAGTTACCTTCATCACTGCAGGGCTGTATGATCTTGGAGAGCTTGAGATGGCTAATAGCTATCCTCATCACTGACGTTTTATCCAACTGAGACTGTACACTGCTGGGGACAGGTAATGCTCCACATAACTGAGAAAATATCTCCGCCTCCTGACTTCTCCTTGTTCTAGCAGCATCTCGGGATTTTTCCTTCCTCTTCTCAGAACTCCTGAAATAAAAAAGGGATAACTTTTTACAATTTTATGCTAATAAGCTTTAGCTTCTTTAATGTTATAAAACAATCCTGCTCTAGCTGCTCAACCACTTTGTTTGCTAAACAGATATTTGTTGAAACTCCCTCCACATTTGCACTGTTGTCTTTCATCATAATATTAAAAACGAAAGAGTGTTTTTATGTCCTCCTTTTCCAATCACCCCTTGACATGTAGGATGGATCCTATTGACACTTTATTGCATAAACCAAAAGCTCTGCTGCTGTATGCAGAATCAACTGTAAAATTATCATTGTTTGTGTTTTCTTTAGGTAATTAAAATCACAAAATTTGGTTCCCAACAAGAAAGGAATTTTAAAATCGATACACAGTGTAGTAAAATTTCAAAACCACAGATTCATTAAACAGTGTGAGAAATATAAGGTACTTCATCCAATTCAAGAAAAATTGACATCCAGGATGTATATGTATCTTAGTATTGATGCAACACTGGACAAATAACATACATTTGTAGTGGCAGAGTGAATAGGTATCTAAAAAACTCTAGATCTAGGCTCACCTAAACAAAATTCAAACATTTTGTAAATGCACATGTACAAGTAGTAAGAAATTGAACTAAGAACTTGTCAACCAATCATGAAAGACGATGCCATCACAAAGGACATTTATATACAGAAACAAATCTTAAAATAAAGAATATTTTACTGAATTGAACCTTCATGAGAAATAAATATCTAAAGAATTAACCTAACATGAAAATGACCTGTGACATCTCATTAGAAACTTGCAGATCAATATCACTGGCACTCCCTTACTTCAGGAAACACTAGAGAAACTTGAAACCTTTCACTTAGACCTTACAAATATAGACTATGATTGGAAAGAAGCCTACTGTCGGATTTGTTCACTAAAATAGATTTCATCTAAAGAAAATATACAAGTTCTGGAACTTTTCAATGCTTAAATCAAACCAAGGCTCCTTTCTTTGGGTTCTTTGACCATAAAAGACTTTATAAATGTAAAAGAAGTAAGCTTTGACATGCTTATATTGATGTGTATTGAATATCAAAACTATTTACAACATTAATAAACAAATACTTACATTAAAGTCAAATTACAGGCCATGTTAGGGTTCTTACTATGTTAGTGCATATTGCTTTTCGTGAAAAAAATCCCAAAATATTAGGCTACAGCAAATTTAATACTGAACTATGCATATGAAATGTTCAGAGAACTCTGCAAGACATTGACAGTATCATTAATGTGAGTTACCTCTGACAAATCAATAATTAGCACCTTTATATATTATTGTCAGAACTTTTCACCTGCCTACATGTACACGTATGTAAGAACATGTAAATGTTCTATATACTTTGATAATTTTTTTTTTACTTTTCCTTAAAAAATTCTAATAAATAAGTGGAAGCTAGTGTCAATAATTTTTTACTGTACATGTTTCTTAAAAAATTCTAATAAATAAGCGGAACACTGAACACTGACCGAAACATCAAAACAAAAGAGGATATATTCAGCCCTCTAAAGTCGAAAGGCCTTCATATTGTACACTGTAATGCAAGGTCATTGTTACCCAAAATATCCGAACTCAGATGTATTGTTGCGAGTACCAATCCCGCTGTCATGTGTATTACTGAAACTTGGCTTGATGAATCTGTGACGTCTACTGAGGTAGAACTTAATGGTTACAGCCTACTAAGGAAAGACCGTTCACGCTCAGGGGGAGGAGTATGTGCCTACATAAGGAGTGACCTACCATACAATAGAAGAGAAGACCTTCAGCACAAAGACCTGGAATCAATTTGGTTTGAGATCCTACTACCAAAGACCAAGATGATTCTAGTGGGCAATGTCTATCGACCACCAAAACAAACTGACTTTATTGACAAATTTGAAGAAACACTCAATAAAATAAATCCAGAACATGAGACTTTTATATTTGGAGACTTTAACATTTGTGTAATGAATAAAATGTCAAAACTATGTAAAGAGTATATGAATCTTTTGAAATTGTTTAATTTGAAACAAATTGTATGTAACCCCACCAGTGTGACAAACTCGAGCAGTACTTTAATAGATCACATTATTGTCAGTAGAGATGAAAAAATCAGTCAGTCTGGGGTCATCAGATCAGGTTTTAGTGATCATTTTATGACATTTTGTACAAGAAAATGTAATAAAAAAGGAAAAAATGAAAAGAATAACACAATCAAAATCAGATCAACAAAAAATTATGATAAACAAGTTTTTATTAATAAACTAGACAATGTAAACTGGTCTGAGCTGTATTTATGTAGAAATGTAAACTCTGCTTGGGAAATTTTTAAAAGATTGTTTATAGTAATTCTAAATGAAGTGGCTCCAATAAAAGAGATCAAAATTAAAACTAAAACTGAGCCATGGATAACCTCTGAAATTCTAGAGCTTATTAGAGAACGTGATAGTAATTTATCAAAATTTAGAAAACTTGGCAATAATAATTACTACACAAACTATTGTTCCCTTAGAAATAAGGTACAGAGAATGGTTAAAAATGCCAAAGAAAATTATTTTGAAAACAAGATAGAAGAAAACTATAACAATCCTAAAAAACTTTGGGATCAATTTAAAAACTTAGGCTATAACAATAAGCAAAAAGATAAATCAAATATAGTTCTAGAAATCAATAATGAAATATCTCATGATGCTGGAAAGATTGTCAGTCACTTTAACATGTTTTTTACAAGTATTGCAGAGTCTCTGGTTGCTAAATTACCACAAGCTGAGCATATTTATGACACATGTTCAAATGTCTTTAAAAGATTTTATAGAAAAGTTTTTTGTCAAAACTTAATACTAGAATTGTCGTCTGTAAATGAGGATTTTGTTCTCAGAGAACTAGAAAAACTTAATATTAGTAAGAGTACAGGTTTGGATGGAATACCATCAAGATTTTTGAAAGATGGGGCACAAGTTCTTGTAAAACCTATAACATTTTTAGTAAATCTATCTATTAATAGTGGTACTGTACCAAATGAAATGAAACAAGCCAGAGTATGTCCTATATATAAAAAAGGTAACAGGCTTGATGTAGGTAACTATAGACCTGTAAGCATACTTATTATTATATCTAAGATATTAGAAAGAGCTGTATATAATCAATTAGAAAATTTCCTGAATAAGAATAATTTGTTGTATGAACTTCAATCTGGATTTCGATCCAAGTACTCAACTGATACATGTTTAATACACTTACTTGACCATATTAAGTCACAGACAGCACAAGGACTCTACACTGGCATGATTATGCTTGACTTACAAAAAGCGTTTGACACAGTAGATCATCAGATATTATGTAAAAAGCTTCAAACCATGGGAGTGATCTCAATTAAATGGTTTGAATCATATTTAACTAACCGTCAACAGAAAGTTAGTGCTAATGGCACTGAATCTGATTTTCTTAATGTCAAATGTGGGGTACCGCAGGGAAGCATACTAGGTCCTTTATTATTTTTATGTTATGTTAATGACATGTCTGCCAGTGTAGGGTCTGACTGCAAACTGTTACTTTATGCAGATGATAGTGCAATTTTATTTTCTGATAAAAACCCAGATTTTATATCTGCAAAACTAAGTCATGAACTCCATTCTTGTAGTAAATGGCTTGTTGATAACAAATTAAGCCTCCATTTGGGAAAAACGGAGTGCATACTTTTTGGCACAAAAAGAAAACTCAAAAAAATAAAAGAGTTTAGTGTTACATGTAACAATCACACTATTTTATCTCAAAATAGTGTAAAATATTTAGGCCTACAAATTGATCAGTATTTATCTGGTGACATTATAGTAAATGGTATTTTGCAAAAAGCCAATGCAAGACTGAAATTCTTATATAGAAATGCAAAGTGTTTGTCTGAACAATCAAGAAAAACACTTTGTATGGCTTTAATTCAATAGAAGAAAATGAGATGTGGAATAAGTGTACGCGACACAACCTACATTATAAACGTATATTTTAAATATCCACAATGGAAAACAGCCAGCAGCCTTCAATGTGACCAGCGGTCGCTGCTCGCTGTTTTTCAATTGGCCCCTGGATTGAAAATAAAATACATATGATTCAAGCCCAATCCCAAAGTGCATTGAAAGACCCTCTTCTTGACAAAAAAACAATTAACAAAAATTCGACTAAATACAAACATAAGCTTTGATAAAGATTCAATGCCATTTTGATTATGCCTGCTCAGCATGGTTTAATAATATAAACAAAACCTTACAAAATAAACTGCAAATTATGCAGAATAAGATTATAAGATTTGTAAATGGTTTAGATTTTAGACATAGAATAGAATATAATGAATTTATGAATGTTGGTTTTTTAAATGTATACAACAGAGTCAGACAAATGAGACTCAACCATGCTCATAAAATATATTATAATAAATGTCCAAATTATATGAAATCTAATTTTGTAAAATCTAGAGATATTGTTACTTATAACACCAGACATAATGAATTTAATTTTTATGTGCCACCTATAAATGGGCAGTCTGCAAATACTTTTTACTATAATGCCATCAAAGACTGGAATAGTCTCCCTTCTGACATTAAGAAAATTAAGAGCACACATGAATTTAAAAATAAAGTTAAATGTTTTTTGTTTGATAACATGAAGGAAACATTTTATGATGCCTTTATTAGATAATTGAGTATACATTTTTGAGATTTTAAGATTTTAATTCTTAATTTTACATATCTGGTAATTCCAGATTATATCTGCACTGCCTAAGTCTTGAACCGGTTGTTTGTTTATTTTTATTTTTTAACCTTAAGTTATTTTGACATCTGGGGACCCCATTGGAAATAAGCCAACAGGCTTTCATGGGATATCCTTGGTTAAATATCAACTTATGGTCAAAATTTGATTTTTAACATCACCTGTATCAATGTGCTTTTTAAGTGTAGCTATATTACAAATTATATGTTTATGGCTTATTTATACTTATATGAATGTAACTTATGGATACATTATATACTCATTGTGCTGTTTCACACCATGTATGTATAAATGTGTGTAGAATGTATGTTGATATTTAATCGAAATAAATCTATCTATCTATCTATGAAGTGTCAATAACTTCTGTCCTGTTTATTTCTAAATAAACTAGAGGCTCCCAGGAGCCTGAATCGCTCACCTGATCTCTTATGCCAAAGTTTGAATAAATTTCACAAACTTTCAAGTATACAAAGTTGCAAAACAATCCTTTCAGTGGTTTCAGAGAAGATTTTTGGAAATCAGTTTATATTAATAGAAAAAACAATTAAAGGGCAATAACTACTGTAAGGACATTTTGATGCTGAACAAAAAAATTTGCTTCCGATTTTCTTTATCTCTTATTTGGTCTGACCCCCCTGTTCTATTTTTAGCAACGGCGGCCATGTTGGTTGGTTGACATGTATATAATTCACAAACTTGGTAGAGGACATCCTAAAGATCATGTATAGCAAGTATCAATGCAATCCCTTCAGTAGTTTTAGAAAAGAAGATTTTTGAAAATCAGTGTAAATTCATGGAAAAAACAGTTAAAGGGGAATAACTCTTAAACGGCTGATCTGACAATTTAGACCCTGAAAATCATTTTTGTAGATCTCAATGAGCTAAACATTTCTGCAATGCTAACTTTTCCTCTAGCTCTAACGGTTTTTAAGATATAGTCCAAAAACTGCAAAAATGGTCAATTTTGATGATTAAAGGGCAATAACTCCTATAAGGAGTCGTTACACAACTTCGACTCAATGGAGAGATTCGTAGAGCTTTCGATGCTGAACAAGGAAGGTTGCTTCGGATTTTCTCTATCTTCTATACTTTTTGAGTTATAAGCCAAAAACAATGGTCTGACCCCCCCCTGTTCTATTTTTAGCAACAGCGGCCATGTTGGTTGGTCGACATGTATATAATTCACAAACTTGGTAGAGGACATCCTAAAGATCATGTATACCAAGTATCAATGCAATCCCTTCAGTAGTTTTAGAAAAGAAGATTTTTGAAAATCAGTGTAAATTCATGGAAAAAACAGTTAAAGGGGAATAACTCTTAAACGGCTGATCTGACAATTTAGACCCTGAAATCATTTTTGTAGATCTCAATGAGCTTAACAATTCTGCAATGCTAACTTTTCCTCTAGCTCTAACGGTTTTTAAGATATAGTCCAAAAACTGCAAAAATGGTCAATTTTGATGATTAAAGGGCAATAACTCCTATAAGGAGTCGTTTCACAACTTCGACTCAATGGAGAGATTCGTAGAGCTTTGGATGCTGAACAAGGAAGGTTGCTTCGGATTTTCTCTATCCTCTATACTTTTTGAGTTATAAGCCAAAAACAATGGTCTGACCCCCCTATTCTATTTTTAGCAACGGCGGCCATGTTGGTTGGTTGACATGTATATAATTCACAAACTTGGTAGAGGACATCCTAAAGATCATGTATAGCAAGTATCAATGCAATCCCTTCAGTAGTTTTAGAGAAGAAGATTTTTGAAAATCAGTGTAAATTCATGGAAAAAACAGTTAAAGGGGAATAACTCTTAAACGGCTGATCTGACAATTTAGACCCTGAATCATTTTTGTAGATCTCAATGAGCTTAACAATTCTGCAATGCTAACTTTTCCTCTAGCTCTAATGGTTTTCAAGATATTGTCCAAAAACTGCAAAAATGGTCAAATTTGATGATTAAAGGGCAATAACTCCTATAAGGAGTTGTTTCACAACTTCGACTCAATGGAGAGATTCGTAGAGCTTTTGATGCTGAACAAGGTAGGTCGCTTCGGATTTTCTCTATCTCTTATACTTTTTTAGTTATAAGCCAAAAACAATGGTCTGACCCCCCTATTCTATTTTTAGCAACAGCGGCCATCTTGGTTGGTCGACATGTATATAATTCACAAACTTGGTAGAGGACATCCTAAAGATCATGTATAGCAAGTATCAATGCAATCCCTTCAGTGGTTTCAGAGAAGAAGATCTTTGAAGAAAAGTTAACGGACGGACGACGGACGACGGACGACGGACGGACGACGGACGCTTAACGATGACAATAGCTCACATGACCCTTCGGATCAGGTGAGCTAAAAAACAGCAGTAAACAATTTTCTGAATGAAAATAGTAGTCTCCTTAACAACAAGTCTTAACAACTTAGCTCAGTTAAAAAGCCATAAGATTAAAACAAATCTATGTACACTGCACTGCCTACTTGCCACAATTATGATGCCATTAACTAGATTACATGTTCAAATATAATACATGTGAGCATTGCTTACCATCCTCACAATATCAGGGCTCCTGTGTCCATATCTGTCTGTGAGACATTGTGAGGATAAATGCTTACATGCATTGCAATCACTTGACATCTAGTGAATCAGCCTTGCACCATAAGCATACATATAAATATTTGTACTACTGAAGCCCAGCAAATGGACATCTTTTTTTCTTCAATTACTGAATCCTGAAGTTTCCTGAGAAATAATTATGCTGCATTCACATAATTTTTTCCTGACTTTCTATGCGATCTTTTGTAGAGCAACTACATGTATATCGGCTAGAAGGTACCCTGTATGGGGGTTCACAAGGTTAGATTTTTTGTCTGATTTTTTATCATTTTATTTTCATTTCATATTTAAAACCTAGTGCTTTGAAACAGTGAAATGACTGTTGGGTTGTCATTGTGACCTTCACACAATAAGATTTATGTCAAACAGTTTGATGCAGGGCCAACCCTCAAGCTCCCTTAATATTAAACAAAGGGTGAAACTAGCACAAAATAAAATTAGAGAGAAATGAAGACTACAATATCACTCCAAAGAACACGCGTATCGAGCCAGGTAATTTTTACTAACACTTTATATAGGCGAATAGAGTCTAAAGATTTTAACTAACATGTTAAGGATTTTTCATAACCCTAATTTTATGTTGTATGGAAAGCCGTAGTGGATCTCCGCATTAACAAATTACAATTTATTTTCAATTGGTGTCAATGGGGAAATGTAAAAGTTCCATGAGTTCAACAATTCAATAATTTGACGAGCGTACAATTCATATTTCAAACAAGCGCAGCCTTAATGATTTTTCAGAAAAGTTATTTCATTCCATTTGCTTTGATAAGTATAAAGTTAACGCAGTTGATTATGAGACAAATCTTTTGCGGAGTTTAATAAAAATTACCTGGATCAATTGCCGTGTTCCTAGGACATGCCTGGGAAACTCGAAAGTTGCAACCAAATATTTTTACCTGGAAGTTTATTGATACGAAGTGAAAGAACACTTTTTGCAAAAATCAGAGAATGTCACTCCATGTGAAATTTGTCTTAAATATACCAAAAATATTAGTTAAGCTTTTATTTAAAGCCAGAAATCGTTTTTATATTGTCAAGGCGATTCTATTAACCAGGACCAGTCCGGATTTAAGGAAAAATGTAATTTAAGGTTATTAATTGAACAAATAAACTGTTTTTGCTTTATTTACAATTATTCAACAAATATACATGGAGTGACATTCTTCGATTTCTGAGGTTTATTAAATTAAATGTAAATCACAAAATTCCGGATCCTGGAATTTTGGTTGCGACTTTTGAGTTTCCAAGGCGTGTAGGAGTGAATATTAAACAATTAGAAACACTCTCATGTTTACAAAAGTATGGATCTAGGAGAGTTGTGAGGAAAAGTGTGAAAAAAAAAATCATACTTCCAAATTGTTCAAAGTTTAACATAAACATCACACCTACATGTTTGTAAGTTGACAGCTTTAGACAAACAAACAAAAATAATGCTACAGTAATAATAACTATTAATGAATGTAAAATTAAGAATTACAGGGAAAAGTTAAATACATGTAAGAGTAAAAAATACTACTACATATCAACAAACTGATTGCAGAACTTCAAGTTGAAAAAAAAACAAGGACATGTTACACATGGCTATGTCCCCAACTGAATTAACATTAAAACCCCGAAAAACTACATGTGGGTACTGTAGTCACTTTGCAGATGGGGAAAAACATGATCCTACAAAGTTTGTAAGGTGGTTTTAATGGGGTTGCATCCAAAAAATATTTCTTTGTCCTAAAATGCTCAATGTAGATAAAAGTCCATGGCAATAACACCTATTAACTCTGTCAAAACAAGTAAGTATTGCGATACGTTCAACTATATACACATGTATGGTGACAAACAATCTTACAAAATTTCAGCAAAATCCATTCAAGGCTTTAGTGGAGGTTTGCTCACAAAGTGTTATGACCTATAATGCACCTTGTCGATAAAGTCCCATAACTCCTATAAAATTTATTGACTCACCCATTAAAGTGGTCCATATCAAACTAAAGCTACATGTACTCAGCATGCCATGTACAATTATTAATCAGTCCAAGATAAATAGTAGGGAACTTGGCACCAAATCTTACTTCAATTTTCTATTGAAATGTAAGGCTACATGTATGTTCTGCAATATTTTTCCTTGCTTTTTTGATAGCAATAAAAATGGCAATACATGTATACATTTGTACCTACATGCAAGCAAGAGTCTTAGCAGGCCGGAACAGTTCCATGCTACAACAAGTACGTTTCTTTAATTATTTATTGATATTAACAATGAATCCTTTAGGATACAGCTGTACTTGTACAAACATATACATTGTTTATATCTAAGTCAATTTCTGCATAGTCTATGATGTGAACGGAACATTAAAATATAACTTAACTGTTTTATAATTGTTTAAATTTTCTTATAAAATTTGAAGACAGAAAAATGTATGTTTTTTGTACAGTAGCCAGATTAAAGCCGTAAATCTTACAAAGCAGATATGATAGAGACGAGATTTTCTCATGATTATCATTGCCCCCATCTTTATGATTGGGAGGCCCATGTCATATCATTTCCTCTGTTACATAACAGCTGCAGTATTACATCATAAAGGACATCTTGTTTCTAAATACATGTGTATACACCCATCTTGATTTATCACTTCTTCATTCAAAAATATCTCATTGCAAGATTATTATGTTTCAGAAAATATTTTCAAAAACTCAACACTATTTCAACACTGTCAAGGAGTCAGTAACAGCATAAATGTTTGAAATGTTTGTGTTCATGCCAATTAAATAAATTCATGATCAAATTTCCATTAATTTCATTGTTCAAACAAGAGGATCCAAGTAAATGTAGCTTGCATAGAAACTTTCAATATACATGATATATATGCATTTAAAACATTTAGGCCAAAACCTTTTCACTACTACAATCTTTAACCCTATGAAGCCCTTGATGGGTTATATGGATTTGTTTTGTCTTCCTTTACCAGATTGACACACTGAATTTACCCTAAGCAAGGTGACTGGTGTGTTGCAATAAGCAGAGCCTGACTATCCTTTCAGTTTGAAGCAACTGAGATCACTGCCACAATGACATTAGTTGCTTTCAACTTGTTTTGTTTGCTTTAATGTTGTCTGTTTCTTTGTGCTATTCTTGTTCATGTTTACTAATTTTGTCCCTGCCCATCTGGATTTTAGACATTGAATGCCTTCTTGGTACCTCTTTGCTTCTTTGTCTCTATCTGCAACTGCTTATATTAAATAAATGAACAAAACCCTTAAAGGTGTCATCTGAGGACTTTTGTACAACTTCTTGATCTGACCATTTAGGCAAGAAACAGCTTTTCTCAAGCATGAATAGTTTTTTTCTCTTTATCTATTATGTATGTAAATTTTGTAGTTAACAACAAAACTAACAATCAAAATCAGTTCTGGTTATTAACCTGCTACTCAGGCTATACATGTACATTAGAAGAAAATGAGATGTGGAATAAGCCAGCAGCCTTCAATGTGACCAGCGGTCGCTGCTCCCGTTGTTTTATACATGTAGTTTCATCAGCCTTAAAATGGTAAGGAGCTTCTGTAGAAATTTAACATTTCAGACTGCTAACACTGAGGTCTCTGGTGTAACCTTTGTCAGGGCTGAAAATTTCATAGACCAATCTTCCCACTTTTTCTTGACATCATTTGCAACCATGTTTGTCCTTCAAAGAATGGGAAATGGTTGTCCCATGTATGGGAGAGCTACAGCGTATATATACATTTAAAATCCTCTTTGCAGCTATGCAAAAAAATGATTTGTTTGTGCCTGAATAGTGTTTGGTTTCTGTAAAAAAAACTAGAAAATTTACCAAGTAAAGAGTCCTTTTCCCCTTAAAAAAACTTTTTTCCCCTTAAAAAAATTAAAGTTTATTCTAAAACTTGACAGATTTACACAAGTTTTTATGATCCCATTGATCCTTAATTTGTATATACATGTAGTTACTACATGTATCATACATTTTGTAGTACTCAATCAATATGTCAAACTTCAGATCTGTATCCCTTATTGTTATGGAATTTAAATTTGTGGACAGACAAATAGACAGCACAGATAAGCATGATAAGTGAAACCTTTTGGAGCTTCACATCCCCAATGCAAGGTCATAATAATGCATGTTAATACATGTAGGAAAATCAGCATTCAATTTATCAAGACTATAAAAGGTCTTTCAACAAATGTAGTTGCTCTCTGGCTAAGTCATATGATAAAAACTATTATTCCGGATTTCATAGACAAATATGGGATTTCTATCTGATGTTGGTTTGTTCTACATGTAGTTTTTGTTCTGTCTTCCTTTACCAGATTTTAGACACTTAATTGACCTTTGGCAGTGTGACAGGTGCTTTAGCAAGCAGGAATTGCTTAATACATGTACTTTTCCAGAGCACCTGAGTTCCAACATTTAGGCCCATTCCTAATATTCCCAGCTCTGTCCACCCTCTAGCTGAGTTTCTAAGCACTAAAAGAGGTGAGATTTTGTTTTGATATTTTGTTAAAAGGAAGTGTCTGCGCGTCCACGCCGCGTGGACGAATAGACTACAGGCTGTGCGTCCACGCTTCCTGAAAAATACCTAAAACGGAGTTTTTCCGTAAGTTTTTCTGTAATTTCGTGATTGTAAATAATAAACTTTACTATAAAATGTCCGGGGAAATATAATCTTTTATATATAAGTAAGTCAGTGTCTCAGTATTGTCGAAAACTGCTCGGTTTTTGTAAAGATGGTATATCGACGGTATAATAGAATATCATGGAATTGCAGTGTAAAGATTTTAATACATTTGAAACTTTGGAAAATTTAATTAAGAATTATGAAAACAAAAACTATATACAACTGTATAAAAGAAACTGCTAGACTGTTGAAGATGCTTTAAAAGGAAATCCAAATAATATGTTCGGATTCAGTATTCATGTATACATGGTGGGAAAAAGTTCCGCACTAAGTAATTCAAATTTTTACTTCATTGAACAATTAATTTTCATTAAAATTTACATATTAAAAAATGAATTATATAAATAAAAAATAAAAATAACACTAACTGCAAATACCATGACCCCCTCCAAGTACAAACCTCACTGTTGAAAATCGAAAATAAATAAATTTGAACATGATTTGAAATATTTGTGCACGTAAAATAAGTATACTTTAGCATTCGAATTTTATTTTGATTTAAAACATTTGGATTTATATAAACAATATTTGATTTCTATTATCAAAAAATTGTCAAAGTCACAATGGTCGGATTTGTAATATATAAGTTTTTGTAATACAATAACTTTCATTGTATAAACTACTGCATATTTAATTAACTCGTATATGTTTACAGTTGTATCCCGGAAAAACTCCGTTTTTATGTGTTTTTCCGGAAGCGTGGACGCGCAGCCTGTAGTATATTCGTCCACGCGGCGTGGACGTGCAGACACTGCCTTGTTAAAATTTTGCAGTGGCAACCTCCACATTTTCTAAAATCAAAACTATTTAAATGCAGAGGGAAAAAAACCTTTATGCTTTTACATGTACATGTATTTGATGCATGTAAATCAATAAGGCCTACACATACAAATGTATGCAGTAATGTACATGTTAAATACAATTTAATTTAAGAGAAAAGATAAATACATTCATGTGCATTTAAGACACACAACAATGCATGTATACATAACAAATAAATGGTTTCACCATAAATCTGTATTTTGGAAGTTTTTGATTGACCATAAATAAGACAAAGTAGCTGAGAATTTTCACTTATGCTGATGGGGAAATATTGTCCTTGAAAAGTGTCATCAATCATATTAAAATACGGTTATCTATATCAGAATTATGAATTATTCAGATTGTTTAATGAACGATTACTATGGTTGATTAGCAGCCCAAATCAATTTATTAGAGTACATTCATTTCTGAACCTTCATGCATGCAAACGTGACCCAAAAAACTTTAGTAGGAAAAACAATGTTTGTAAACACAACCCAAAAAACCTTGGTTTCTCTGCTATTTATGACATGATTTTGAAAGGACTTTGGATAGTTAAATAGAACAATACCTTCTCTTTGTAGTTCCGCTCATATTGTATTTAATTCTTTCCGATTTATACTAAATAATTTGTAAAATCTCAGTGTAGATTTTCAGCTGTCACAATATTTTTGAGAACAGGATATCGTTTTGTGGTTTAAAGGGAGGTAACTTTGTTTGGAAAAACGGAATTTTCCCGAACTTTTTAAATCATTAAGGATCAGAGCTCAGGATCATTAAGGGTGATTACTTCTCTCGACTTATTCATTCTACCAGGGATGTCAAAACAATCAGTTTTATTTAATCCCTGATTCTACCAGTAGAACAAAACTGATCAGATACAAGATATTTTATATCCACTGAATTCTGAGCTATCTGCAATTAAAAAACGATTAACATTGAATGAAATAACATACTTTTACTTCTACTGGGTACAAAACAGTTAACACTGTCTTTATAGACTATTATGTTTCGGAACTAAAGGGCAGGGGCGTCGGCGGTAGGAAAATAAAAGTTATGAACTGATAAGGATAAGAGTAGCTAGCATAGCTCAACTGAAGAAAAAGGATAGAACGAAAGGACGAGTGAATTCCGTATTGCGTTTTCGGTCCTTCTGATTAGACCAATCCGGCTACCGAAGCGGCCCCTGGGCATACACCCAACCGGCGAGGTATTTAAATGGTTTATAATGATCCTTAAGACCACGGTCTTATTGGATATCCGCACGCATGTTTCTGTCCCCGAAACAAAATGTCCCCGAAAATTTCAAAATGGATGAGATTCATAATATTTTACGAAAGGAAAAAAAGAGCATTTGGGCACACAAAAATACCCCATATACTCAACCAGGAGAGTTGCCTAAGACATCAGTACAAGAAAGAGACAAAAGAGGGATGTTTGTACGTGTTTTCTGAAATCATGATATTATCATGACATTTACTTATTACGCATTTTTCTTATGAAAGCATCACATATTCATGCTATTTGTGAATGCAATTTGCAGAGACTTATCAACAATATAAATCAGAACTTTATGCTGAGTATGATACAACGTATAGCCAGGCAAACAGGTCATTAATATTCACAAAAAAATCCATTGACCCTTCTATCCCTTTGCCATGTTTGTAATGAATTTGCCTTTATTGTAAAGGCCATGGTCTTACTTTACTGTTTTTTATTCCATTAAACCATGGACCCTCCTATTCTGCCATAACAACCCATGGTTTTATCTGACTGCTAGAGTTTATATTCATAAGACCATGGACCTTCCTATCCCCAATATCAGGCATAAGACCATGGACCGTCCTAATTCCCATAGCAGGCGGTGGTCTTATTCTCACATTTTCAGTCATAAGACCATGGAACCTCCTATCCCTGATATCCATAAGGCCATGGACCCAGCTATTTCTTCATAACAACCAATGGTCTTATCTGACAGTTTTTTATCCGTAAGACCATATGAAGACCATGGACCCTCCTATTCTTACACAACATGCACAACAACCCATGCTTTTAACTGGCATTCATTATCCAAGAGACCATGGACCCTCCTGTCCCCAATAACATGCCATGGTCTTATTTTTCCATTTTCAGTAATTAGACCAGAGACCGACCCTCCTATTCCTCCATAACAACCCATGGTTTTATCTGACAGTTTATATCTATAAGACCATGGACTCTCCTATTTCCGATAACAGGCCATGGTCCTATTTACCCATTTTCAGTCATAAGACCATGGACACTCCTATCCCCACATCAGGCCATGGACCATTCTAATTCCCATTAGAGGCCATGGTCTTATTTTCCCATTTTAATCATAAGACCCTGGGCCCTTTTATCCCCCATAACAGGCCATGGACCCTCCTTGATCACATAAGAGGTCATGGTCTTATTTACCCATTTTCAATCATAAGACCCTGGACCCTCTTATCCCCAATAACAGGCCATGGACCCTCCTTGATAACATAACAGGCCATGGTCTTATTTACCCATTTTCAATCATAAGACCCTGTGCCCTCCTATCCCCCATAACAGGCCATAGACCATGGACCCTCCTTATTGATTCCCATAATAGGCCAAGGTCTTATTTACCCATTTTCAATCATAAGACCATGGACCCTCCTATCCTCCATAACAGGCCATGGACAATATGGACCCTCCTTATTCCCATAACAGGCCATGGTCTTATTTACCCTTTTTCAGTCATAAGACCATGGACCCTCCTATCCCCCATAACAGGCCATGGTCTTATTCATTTTCAGCCTTTAGACCATGGTCCCTCTTATCCCCCATAACAGGCCATGGACCATGGACCCTCCTTATTCCCATAACAGGCCAAGGTCTTATTCACCCATTTTCAGTCATAAAACCATGGACCCTCCTATCTCCATACCAGGCCATGGACCATGGACCCTCCTATCCCCATATCAGGCCATGGACCATTCTAATTCCCATAACAGGTCATGGTCTTATTTTCCCATTTCAGTTAAAAGACCACGGACCCTCTCTTGATCCTATAACAGGCCATGGTCTTATTTACCCATTTTCAGTCATTAGACCATGACTCCATAACAGGCCCATCCTCCATAACAGGCCATGGACCATGGACCCTCCTTATTCCCTTAACAGGCCATGGTCTTATCCACACAATTTCAGTCATAAGACCATGGATCCTCCTATCCCCATATCAGGCCATGGACCATTCTAATTCCCATAACAGGCCATGGTCTTATTTATCCATTTTCAGTCATAAGACCATGGACACTCCTATCCCCATATCAGGCCATAGACAATTCTAATTTCCATACCAGGCCATGGTCTTATTTTCCCATTTTCAATCATAAGACCCTGGGCCCTCCTTTCCTCCATAACAGGCCATGGACCATGGACCCTCCTTATTCCCATAATAGTCATAAGACCATGGACCCTCCTATCCCTCATAACAGGCCATGGACCATGGGCCCTCCTCATTCCCATAATAGGCCGAGGTCTTATTTACCCATCTTCAGTCATAAGCCCATGGACACTCCTATCCCCATATCAGGCCATAGACAATTCTAATTCCCATAACAGGCCATGGTCTTATTTTCCCATTTTCAATCATAAGACCCTGGGCCCTCCTTTCCCCCATTACAGGCCATGGACCATGGACCCTCCTTATTTCCATAATAGGCCAAGGTCTTATTTACCCATTTTCAGTCATAAGACCATGGACCCTCCTATCCCCCATAACAGGCCATGGACCATGGACCCTCCTCATTCCCATAATAGGCCAAGGTCTTATTTACCCATTTTCAGTCATAAGACCATGGACCCTCCTATCCCCCATAACAGACCATGGACCATAAGACCCTCCTTATTCCCATAACAGGCCATGGTCTTCCCCATATTAGGCCATGGACCATGAACCATTCTTATTGCCATAACAGGTCATGGTCTTATTTACCCGTTTTCAGTCATAAGACCATGACCCTCCTATCCCCATATCAGACCATGGACCATTCTAATTCCCATAACAGGCCGTGGTCTTATTTACCCATTTTCAGTCATAAGACCATGGACCCTCTATCATCACAAAACATGCCATGGTCTTATTTGACTGTTTTCAACCATAAAACCATGAACCCCTCTATCCTCTCAAAACATGCCATGGTCTTTTTAGGCTGTTATCCACCATAAGACCATGGACCCTTCTATTTTCTTTTAACATGCCATGGTCTAAATTGACTGTTATCATCTATAAAACCATGAAGAAGACCCTGGACCTGTCTTTTTTTCTATCATATGCCATTGTCTTATCCAACTTTTATCAACTATAGGACCATGGACCCTTCTGTCCTCTTACAACATGTCATGGTTTTATTTGACTGTTTTCAGACATAAGACCATTGAACCCTCTATCCACTTATAACATGTCATGGTCTTATTTGACTGTTATCAGCCATAAGACCGTGAACCCCTCTATCCTTCCAAAACATGCCATGGTCTTATTTGACTGTTTTCTTCCATAAGACCAAGAGCCCCTGTATCCTCTTATTATATGCCATGGTCTTAACTGACTTTTATCATCTATTAGACCATGGACCCCTCTATTTCTCCATTACATGCCATGGTCTTATCTTACTGTTTTCATCCATTTAACCATGAACCCCTCTTCCTATTATAACATGTCATGGTCCTATTCAACTGCTACATCCATAAGACCGTGTGTTACACCACAAGACCATGAACCCCTCTATCATTCCATAATGTACCATGGTCTTATTTGACTGTTTTCTTCCATAAGACCAAAAGCCCCTTTATCCTCTTATAATATGCCATGGTCTTAATTGACTGTTATCATGTACATGTATAAGACTCGACCCCTTTATTTCTCCATTTAGATGCCATGGTGTAAAATAATCCAACTTAGATCAACTATAAGACCATGGACCCCTCTATCCTCTTATAGCATATCATGGTCATTTCTTACTGTTATCATTCATAAGACATCACTCCATCGTGACATTGTCTCATTTTAATGTTTAGCATCCATAAGAGCATGAATTCTTCCATCTATCCATAGCATGTCATATTCTTATCTTACTTAAGCTATTTGATCCCTTTGTTTATTCAAATCATGTTGTAATGGTTTTTAATGACTAGTGATCCATAAGAGCATGAATTGCTCTATCCATTTATAATATGCATTAATTTGTTGTTAATTGTCAAGATCAACATGATCAATTAGAACAGTAAATCTATTTTTTGCTTCTTTTGACAATTTTTGAGAAAATTTTACTGATCATTCTGATACAGGATGATTATGAACTAAAACATGCAGCCGAAGAGTAAATAAAGGTATCAGATAGGATCCAACATAAAACATTAACTAAGAACAAAGTAACAGACGATGGAACCTATATAAAATGGCACAAATTTAAGCATCCACCATGGAAAACACCTTGCAGCCTTTAATGTGTCCAGTGGGATTAATTAATCTTCAACAAGCCTTTTTATTTATCACCAATAGGTGGTATTTTGCAACTTTGTATAAATTTGTATAAATTATATATTATAATACACCTATTTATATTTAGATTTAAGTTGCCATGTCCTACTGTAAAAAGATGCCAGCCAAATTATGTTGATGTTTCTAACAGTACTAGTGTATCCAGCAACACATATCATGTATGACAGTCAAGAACAGTATACATAATGTTTCAGAGGTATATTATGATATTATTTGGAAATAAAACTACCAGATTTTAAGACATGTTAGATATGAGATTAATCACATTTGCCCTAACTTATCTTTAAATTTAATTCCATTGCAAAAATTATGATGATTAATAAAAATGATATTTTTTTATTGTTTCCTCTACCTCACAAATGTATTTTCTTTTTATTTCTGTTTAGGTGTTTTACACATTCACAGTTTATTAGTGACTGATATGGAATCTTGGCTAGTTTATGTTTATACTTGTTTTGTTATATATTAAAATGTTTGCTTGATTCATCCAATAACCATTGATGAGATTAAAAAAATAAAAACAGATGGTATCAACAGAACACCATTATAAGCATGATAAGAGACAAAAAGAGATGTATTCTTTTCTTTAACATGTTTATTGAGGAAATTTAAGAGGCAATAACAGTGATACATTACTTTAAGATTTAAATTTGAAATATTGAATGACAGCATGAACAATAAAAAAGCAACTATTTGAAATGAGCAAATCCTGAAAAGCTATGATAATCTACACAAAAAATTGATTATTATAATTGTCATAGAAACTGTTGATTCATTTATTTTCGTGGTTTTTGTCTCGCCTGCGACGAATAGTCGCGGAAGGCGAGACATAGGTATTACTTTCCGGCGACGGCGACGGCGGCGGCGTAAACTTTTTTGTAAGACTTTTGTGGACGATGAATTGCTTGAAAAGTATTATAGCTAGGCATCTGATATTTGGTATACAGACAGTTCAGGTTATGGTCTACGCAACTGTCGCCATGCCGTTTGACCCTGACCCCATTTTCACGCTCCAGTGACTCTGTGAACTTAGGTCTTTTTTCAGGCCGTAAACTTTTTTGTAAGACTTTTGTGGACGATGAATTGCTTGAAAAGTATGATAGCTAGGCATCTGATATTTGGTATACAGACCGTTTAGGTTATGGTCTACGCAACTGTCGCCATGCCGTTTGACCCTGACCCCATTTTCACGCTCCAGTGACTCTGTGAACTTAGGTCTTTTTTCAGGCCGTAAACTTTTTTGTAAGACTTTTGTGGACGATGAATTGCTTGAAAAGTATGATAGCTAGGCATCTGATATTTCGAATACAGACAGTTCAGGTTATGGTCTACGCAACTGTCCCCATGCCGTTTGACCCTGACCCCATTTTCACGCTCCAGTGACTCTGTGAACTTAGGTCTTTTTTCAGGCCGTAAACTTTTTTGTAAGACTTTTGTGGACGATGAATTGCTTGAAAAGTATGATAGCTAGGCATCTGATATTTCGTATACAGACAGTTTAGGTTATGGTCCATGCAACTGTCACCATGCCTTGTGACCCTGACCCCATTTTCACGCTCCAGTGACTCTGTGAACTTAGGTCTTTTTCAGGCCGAAAAACTTTTTTGTAAGACTTTTGTGGAAGATGAATTGCTGGAAAGTTATAATAGCTAGGCATCTGATATTGGGTAAACAGACAGTTGCGGTTATGGACAACGCAACTGTCACCATGCCATGTGACCATGACCCCATTTTTACGCTCCAGTGACTCTGTGAACTTAGGTCTTTTTTCAGACAGAAAACTTTTTGTAATACTTGTGTGGACAATGGATTGCTTGAATAGTATAATAACTAGGCATCTGTTATTAGGTATACTGACACTTTTTGTGTTTATATCAAGAAATGAAAGCTTAGGTAGTTGATTTTAGCGATGGTGCCGGCAAGCGAGACATACTTTTAGTGGCCACACTTGTTAATTTTTGTGGTTTGATGAAAAGGGATCAGTTCGTGGATTCTTAAATTTGTGGAACTGAAGACTGCATTTATGTTAAACTAATTAAGCTTCCTTTTTGTGGGGTATCAATTTTCGTGGGTAAAGGCCAACCACGAAAACCATGAAAACTGATACCCAACAAATAATGAAACCACAGTACTTATTAAGTAATATAAAGATAACCATATTATTTTTGAACCATAAAACAGTATTTTATTTGTCTGCATTTTCTCAATATTCTGCATGTTATTTCTTTTAATTACTTACAGATAATGTTGAAGAGGAGACAAAAAGCTAATGAACTTTGGAGACCATTCATATAACAAAGACTAGAAGAAGATGATGACATTTCAAAAATACACTACCCAGTAGATACAAAAGGCTATCTCCTTTTTAATTTACATTATATCTTTATGTGGAATTATAGACAATTTTTATACCAGTGCAATGCTACATGTATTTTATACAGATGATGGCAGTCAGACTCTTAATTTATATCTCAAGAAACAATTACAAAAACAGTTCATTACATTTACATTTTTCCCAGACATGACTTTTGACTCTTTAATCACTAATAAACAGTTAAATAACAGGTTAAATTACAATGTTTTCCCCACATACATCAAGCAACTATTTTATACCGGGACATTTACTGAATGTTTTTAATACCAAGGCATCATGACTGTAGATTCTTTAAACACTATGTAGCAATAGTTTTATACCAGGATTATTTTGAATATCATATACCCACGCACATGACTGTAGATTCTTTAAACACTAAGCAACAATTTTATACCAGGACAATTTTGAATATTATATACCAAGACATGACTGTAAATTCTTTAAACACTAAGCAACAATTTTATACCAGGATAATTTTGAATGTTATATACCCATACATATGACTGTAAATTCTTTAAACACAAAGCAACAATTTTATACCAGGATAATTTTGAATGTTATATACCCACACAAAACTGTAGATTCTTTAAACACTTAAAGCAACAATTTTATACCAGGATAATTTTGAATATTATATACCCACACATGACTCTAGATTCTTTAAACACTAGGCAACAATTTTATACCAGGACAATTTTGAATATTATATACCCTAACATGACTGTAAATTCTTTAAACACTAAGCAAAATTTTTATACCAGCTAGGATAATTTAGAATATTATATACCCACACACATGACTGTAAATTCTTTAAACACTAAGGACAATTTTGAATATTATATACCCTAACATGACTGTAAATTCTTTAAACACTAAGCAACAATTTTATACCAGGATAATTTTGAATGTTATATACCCACACATGACTGTAGATTCTTTAAACACTTAAAGCAACAATTTTATACCAGGATAATTTTGAATATTATATACCCACACATGACTCTAGATTCTTTAAACACTAAGCAACAATTTTTAACGAAGAAATTTTGAATATTATATACCCTAACATGACTGTTAATTCTTTAAGCAGTAAGCAAAAATTTTATACCAGGACAATTTTGAATATTATATACCCTAACATGACTGTAAATTCTTTAAACACTAAGCAAAAATTTTATACCAGCTAGGATAATTTAGAATATTATATACCCACACACATGACTGTAAATTCTTTAAACACTAAGGACAATTTTGAATATTATATACCCTAACATGACTGTAAATTCTTTAAACACTAAGCAACAATTTTATACCAGGATAATTTTGAATGTTATATACCCACACATGACTGTAGATTCTTTAAACACTTAAAGCAACAATTTTATACCAGGATAATTTTGAATATCATATACCCACACATGACTCTAGATTCTTTAAACACTAAGCAACAATTTTTAACGAAGAAATTTTGAATATTATATACCCTAACATGACTGTTAATTCTTTAAGCAGTAAGCAACAATTTTATACCAGGACAATTTTGAATATTATATACCCTAACATGACTGTAAATTCTTTAAACATCAAGCAAAAATTTTATACCAGCTAGGATAATACCCACACACATGACTGTAAATTCTTTAAACACTAAGCAACAATTTTATACCAGGATAATTTTGAATGTTATATACCCACACATGACTGTAAATTCTTTAAACACTAAGCAACAATTTTTAACGAAGAAATTTGGAATATTATATACCCTAACATGACTGTTAATTCTTTAAGCAGTAAGCAACAATTTTATACCAGGACAATTTTGAATGTTATATACCCTAACATGACTGTTAATTCTTTAAGCAGTAAGCAACGCTTTATACTAACATGACTGTTAATTCTTTAAACACTAAGCAACAATTTTATACCAGGATAATTTTGAATATTATATACCCTAGCATGACTAAATTCTTTAAACACTGAGCAACAATTTTTTACGAAGACAATTTTGAATATTATATACCATAACATAACTGTTAATTCTTTAAACACTAAGCAACAAGTTTATACCAAGATAATTTTGAATATTATATACCATAACATGACTGTAAATTCTTTAAATACTGAGCAACAATTTAATACCGGGACAATTTTGAATGTTATATACCCACACATATGACTGTAAATTCTTTAAACAGTAAGCAATAATTTTATACCAGGACAATTTTGAATATTATATACCCACACATGACTGTTAATTCTTTAAACACTAAATAACAATTTTATACCAGGATAAATTTGAATATTATATACCCTAACATGACTGTAAATATTTAAACACTTAGCAACAATTTTATACCAGGACAATTTTGAATATTATATACCCTAACATGACTGTAAAATCTTTAAACACTAAGTAACAATTTTATACCAGGATAATTTTGAATATTATATACCCTAACATGACTGTTAGTTCTTTCAATACAAAGCAACAATTTTATTCCAAATAATACCTAAAAGTTTTATTACCTGACAAGACTAAAATTCTTTAAACTGTAAGAAACAATTTTGTAGCATGACAATACTATGATTGTTGAAGTTGTTTTTTCCAAATATGTCTGTAGACTTTTAAAAACCAATAAAGTTATTTTCCAGTTTGATACTGATTTTATTGCTGACCATGCATCTTAAAATCTCATTACACATAGCCATGTAAGCCAAATTTTATACCCTTGCAAATAAGTCTTGGGCGTATAAAGGAAACACCATGTCTGTCTGTCTTTCTGTTCACATTCCTTGTAAGCCCAAGTCCTCATAAACTGCTAAATTGATTTTAATAAACTTGACATGATAGCAGTACATCATATGGAGAATTTTTGTTGCTGTTGGATATCATGCAGAAGAGATAATTGGACTTTCGTTTTTTTAAATTGATATATACTGTTCATATAAGCAGGATGAGCTAGCTCACAATGTTTCTTAAGAAGTTTCTAAACAAATATATACATTTACGATGAACTGTTATCAGCTTTGATAGTTTAATGTAAAACACTGAGAAATCAGAGATAGTGGTTCACATCCACTTCAAAGCAGCAGTTCTCAAATTATCATCACTAAGAAGACTTGAAATTTCAAAACATGCAGTTGTATGGTGATTTTTGTTTTATAATTACATGTATATCCCCACTTTAAGAGAGAGGGCTTTATTGCAATCACCTTGTCTGTCCTTCTGTCTGTTCTGTACAAACTTTTGTAACAGATTTCTCTGCTCCTACTGTAGGGATTGATTTCTTCAGTACACAATAAAAAGTGTTTTGTATGATGAGTTGTACCCTGCCTACCCTCTTCAGGTCACTCACACATCTACTTTCTGTTTTCTGAGCCGACTTAGACTTTTTAGGGGACAAAATAGACAGTTTTCTCCTTTTCTACTGAAGGGATTGATTTTAAAATTGGTTTACAGTTTTAGTATGCTGAGTTGTAACATGCCTTCCTTTCCAGGTCAGTTGTGCATCTACTTCCTGTTTTCAGAATGGTCGAGTGCTAGTATCTTTAGCACAACTTTTTAGTGATCGATGATTGCACTAATTACAGAGGCTGAACTTATAAGATGTTGCTCATTTTTATATGCATTTGCTCTACACAATAAATACATAAAAAAACTCAATGCTCACCATAAACAAGTTGATCTGAAATATTGTTCTTTATTATAACTATCAGCATCTACTTGCAGTGTAAAGAGAAATCCAAATCAAAAGCTACCAACATTCAACAATAACTAGTTTTAATAGAAAATTTAATAAGCAAATAAAAGTACAAGTGACAAATTAAAGATCATTTACAAACCAAACAAGAAATATTGAGTTTTGTATACTTTTGAAAGCATATACAGTATTTTGTTATTTGAAGAAGATAGACATAGTAAAAATGCAGTATAGCTAAATAATACATTGTTTTATGCATCAAATAATTACAGGGGTACTGGTATATTCCTGCTTAAAAAGGGGGCTCCCGCAGGGTACCCCCCTCAGGTCGCAAGGTCGCTTTTAAAAGGGGCCTGAGGTCGCAAGGTCGCTTTTAAAAGGCATATTTTGGTGGAGGTCGCAGGTCGTTTTTTGGCATAGGTCGATTTTATGAAGTGTAGGTCGGAAGTCGCCCTTAAAAAGCCCCCAGGTCGCAGGTCGTTTTTAACCCTGCGGGAGCCACAAAAAGGGACAGCTGTGGATATCATCAATTGTTTGAAGTGTTTTGCCGGATTAAGAATCGATATGTTTGAATTTTATACTCAGTTGATATATGATTCTTAGCTGCCTGTCAGTAGCTGTGAGTGTTCCAAAGAGAGTTTCCTGTACGTCTCGTTATTCTCGTATATTGCTCTTGTTTCAGGTTCTCTCTTGGTGAATTGAAATTTTATCAATTTGAGTTTTAGAGTGTGTTATTCAAATTTGTGTTTTGTACAAGATTACCAATAGGGGAAAGGTTGAGCACAAAAAACTAGTTTAGACCCGCCACATTTCATATGTGCGTGTCCTAAGCCAGGAATTCTCGTTATAGCTTTTGTTGGTTCCTGTCATATATCTGTTTATTGTACTATATCCAGAAGTGGGTCTTTCTTTGATTATTTAGGGATTGGTTTTGAATCTTATGTATTGTCTTATTAGTCTTCGGGGATCAGCCACCTCTGGTCATGTTGAAGACTGCTGTCTGTTTTCCATCGTGATGTTTAAAATTGTTGGTTGTGTCTTGTACACTTATTCCACAGCTCGTAATCGTCCATATCCGTTCTTCCATCTGTGCATAATACCTACGGGTACCCATTTCATAACTACAAGTGCTTATTAGAAAACTATTTATAAGTTTCCAAAACGTTTGGGACACAATGTAGATATGGTTATCTACAACAGATTTCCCAAATGCTTGTGACACAATATAGATATGCTTCTCCTAAGGAACTGGCCATTTGACTTGAAGGGAGAGGGGGTTTGGTTTTTTCCTAAACAAATATTCTGAAAATTACTTTTGATGAAAAAAATATTTGGGCAGCATAGGGTAAGAAAAAAAATTCTGAAGAAGGATTTCTGCCATAAGAAATAATGATAAAAATGAATCAAAAATATTCTGTCGCGACGCTTTCGCCAAAAAAAATTTCTGACCAAAGCAAAAAAACAAAGCCCCCCTACAAGTTAAATGGTCCGTCCATAAACATAGCTTTAAAATTTGATTGATATTTTGGGTCCTGTGAGCTCCCGATTTCCATTATCAACTTAGTGTCTGTCTAGTTGTTTCACTCTTTTTGAAGTTTTTTTTCACGACATTTTTTACTTTACTAGACAAAAAGTAAGTTCAGTCTCGTGGGATCCTCTTGGTTTCATTTAAAAATTGTTCTACCTCAAACTGGATTCCTTGCATGGATTTAATACTACAAATATATTTTACAGATGAATTCATAATTTTCTAATAAGTCATAAGATGAAAAAGAATGAAATGATAAAGTAATGCATTTCTTAAAGTTTCTTAAAGTTAATACATGTAATAAGTCAATCATTATATGTATATTAATGAAACTTTCATTCGAAAAGGGCGAAACAATACCGCCTTTTTTCCATCATAGGTTTGTCGAAATTTGTGCGATTATGGTCCGCTTGGTCCGTCGACGGTAGGTTGAAAAAACACAAATCAAACTTTACGCTTCATAGTGATAAACATGCGTAATACCACTGCTATACAAGTCCTCATGTGAAATTATTGCACCAATAAAAGTAGGTTTATACAATTAGTCGTTTTGTTATGTAACACACGTGTAAACCAGATACATACTAGTATACGATATTTGAAGTCTAGACCATTGCGATTTTGATGTCTCCCTCTATAAACTACATTTTTGACCCCCCCCTGGGTCAAGGTGGTATTGATATGCCTCATTCAATAATTTTGTTACGGCTATACTAACAGAAAGAGAAGCTAGCAAATATGGTAAAATGAACAATAAACAAATATGAACTAAAAAAGTTTCGATGATGATGAAATGTACATGACCAGCAATTTTAAGATCTACAGAGGAAAGCATCTAGTAGCATTCTTATAAACAAACTCACAGACTTATCAACCAAAACGACATTTTCAGGATATATAACAGTACTGTAACATGAAATTAGACAAGTAAAAACATTGGATATAACAAAGGTTCATTTTGTCAGTCACATTTGAAAAAGGATGGTGTTAATGGAGCTAGTAACCTCTATCTCCCCATCTATAAAGTTTAAAGTTGATAATCTCAAACAAAACACACAATAAATATCAAATCATTTAAAGAAGCAAAGAGATACTAAAGGGGCATCGAAATATCAAAAGTCCCAATGGGCAAAGACAAAACCAGTAAACACGAAAAAAAAACAGCACAAAGAAACAGACTACATAAAAACATATAAAAACACAAAAACAACTGAACAGCAAATCAACAATGCGAACTCAAGTCGTAGCAAGAGTGTACTCAGGTGCTCCGGAAAAGTAAGCAGTTTCTGCTTATACAGTTGCATGTGTACTTGTTAGATTATTTGGTCCTCTGTAAATTTATTCTTTTTTCTTAGACTCATTGATAGCAAAGTAAATTTTTGTGTAATCGACTTCTATATATTTGTATCTTCGTAAAAGCCACATTGAATCAGTTGTGCCAATCATGATTTGAATAGAGAAGTAAAAAGTATGGATAAATCGAACGTCCTGGTGTTGTTACAAGGTTAGACTTATTTGGAGTTAGAATCTCCATCAGTTCTTTCATTTTTTTAGGATTCACATTTGATAGACGCTACTTCTAGAATAACAGCAATCGAAATATTTCTGGATACCGTCAGTATTGAAGTCAACAGGGCTAAAAGAGATTCAGTTGTACATTTGGGTGACCCCGAACTGCAGCACGTACTGTTTGTATGGATTTCTATGTAATTTAAGAATCCAATACAGGGATGGAAGGCATCATTTGTATACCCGCCACCAACAGAAAGGCCAAATGAGGTAATTGTCAATAATTTCCTTCTTGGATAGTGTTGTGGCTGTATATATAGTGCTTTTGCTGGTGCATTTATAACCAGTCCCTAATTCGACTAAACAAAAAAAAATATTGGACAAATTCTCATATACACTCGTGGTTAATGAAAGCTTGCTTGGTGACATATTTCGACTGACTTGTAGAACCAAATAAGAAGTCACACGAAAATCCTTTGGATAGTGTTTGTTGCCGATACATGTTCTTCTAAATCTTGATATGAATGGCATACTAGTGTTTATCTTTGAATATGAAGCTAAACTCATTTCAAAGTGGGTGTTCCTCATCATATTGTGTGTACATTTTTCAAGTTCTAAAACACCATATTTATCGGTATTAGATATATACTTTAGTCTTTTTTGTTGTTGTAGGATGACACGGAAAATACTTAAGTACTTACAATGAGTAAATTAATGTCAAATAATAATAATAATAATAAAAACGTTTCGACCAATTACCGCATAAAACAAGTTATCAAATTTGCACAAGTTGCATAAGAAGACAACAAAGCAAAGACATACACGCCAAAAAAAAAGGGATTATTGCAATGGTGCTAACTTGGTACAGGCATCTCAAAAGAAATGGTGGAGTACATTAGTAAACTGAGTTTTCTGGCTCCAAACCTCCCTCATCCGTTAATTGCGATTTGGAGAAAAGTATTTGATATATTATCTAATGGTTTCCTCAACTTCAATACATGTAAATGGTCAACTGTATTGAGATGTCTATAGGGTTTCTAAGGGAATGCATATGGATATTTAAGTTTAGCTCATTAGCTGAACATTCATGCAAACACAAGTTCGTGCCTTTCTTTTACATTTTTCAATCTATAGGACCAAAAAACAACTAATATTGACAATAAGGGGCTATTACTCCCGTTCATTAGGGACATCCGACAACTCTGATCTATTGGAGACTCATGAAGAGCTCACTGAGCTAAACACTTTATACAAACAAATGGTTTCTTTATTTCAATCTATAACGCAAAGCATTTATTTTTTGTCATAGAGATGCCATTATTGCTTTAATGGGTCATCTGACAATCTATAGGTCAAAACATGTTAATATGCATTTTTTCTTTAAAGAGCCATAACCCTTATGGAGACTTGTGTAGAGCTCAAAGTGCTGAAGGTTTTTGAAAGCAAAAGCTTTTCTCTATCTACATAGTTTTCTCAATTTCGTAAGCTGTATATTATACTGGTATGAAACAAGAGGCTACCAGGAGCCTGAATCGCTCACCTGGTCCTTAAGCCATAATGGTCTCTTCTTTAAGGGGTCAACTCCCAACTAAGACACAACAGAGACGTTCCTAAGGCTTAATGAGCCGAACATTAAAGCAAGCCCCACATTTTCTCTATCTGTAATAGTTTTCATTCTATAGGGCAAAAACATGAAAAAACGCTATTTTTGACCTTAAAAGGGCCATAACCCCTATCAGGGGTCATCCGACAACTTTGACCAAATGGAGACTTAAGTAGAGCTTAATGAGCTGAACATTTTAGCAAGCAACATCTTTTCTATATCTGCAATACTAGTAGTTTTCATTCTATAGGGCAAAAACATGAAAAAACGCTATTTTTTTTTACCTTAAAAAGAGCCATAACCCCTGTAAGAGGGCATCTGACAACTTCGACCCAATGGAGACTTTTGTAGAGCTTAATGAGCTGAACATTTTAGCAAGCAACATCTTTTCTATATCTGCAATACTAGTAGTTTTCATTCTATAGAACAAAAACATGAATAAACGCTGTTTTTGACCTTAAAAGGGCCATAATTCCTGTAAAGGGTCATCTGACAACTTCGACCCAATAGAGACTTTTGTAGAGCTTAATGAGCTGAACATTTTAGCAAGCAACATCTTTTCTCTATCTGCAATACTAGTAGTTTTCATTCTATAGAGCAAAAACATGAAAAAACGCTGTTTTTGACCTTAAAAGGGCCATAACCCCTGTAAAGGGTCATCTGACAACTTCGACCCAATAGAGACTTTTGTAGAGCTTAATGAGCTGAACATTTTAGCAAGCAACATCTTTTCTCTATCTGCAATACTAGTAGTTTTCATTCTATAGAGCAAAAACATGAAAAAACGCTGTTTTTGACCTTAAAAGGGCCATAACCCCTGTAAATGGTCATCTGACAACTTGACCCAAAGGAGACTTTTGTAGAGCTCAATAAGCTGAACATTTTAGCAAGCAACACCTTTTCTCTTTCTGCAATGGTTTTCATGCTATGGAGCAAAAGCATGAAAAAACACTATTTTTGTTCTTTCTTTTTACACAAATCCTCAAACAGTTTAAGATTATCTTTATTATCAACACTTATTATTTTTCAACTGTCATATACATGTATTTAGTGAAATAAAATGTTTGTGACATTCCATGTATAACACAAAGAATATGTACAAAAGACATAAATTTTTCTCATGTCAATCAACCTTGAATGTGGTTAGACAGTTACAATTTTAGAATGATTTTTGTTTGCTGATATCCCCATGTACATGTATATGTGTATTCAGTTTCATAATACTATTCCCCTCCTTTATGATGAAGTAAGATAAACCTGAAAATAAGGTATAACATCCCTTTTTTCTGTGATCAATTAACCATAAAGTTGATGAAATAGGTATAATTTTAAGGTGGTTGTTGATTGTTCATATTCTGATGTGCACATGTATACAGTAAGTTTCATGACAATACCATACAAACTCCATGGTAAATTAACTGAAGGTAAACCTGATTTGGGACATTCAAACAGACACTATATGCCTCTCTACTTTCGTAGATGGGGCATAAAAATATATCACTTTCTTTAGAGTGCTTAAGACAATAGACAATAGACAATAGACAATATTTATTTGCATTAACACATTTACATTAAATGGTTATAGGACAAAGAATAAGCAAAAAATGTCCATAAACAGTTTATAATTACAAATATAGCAATATTAATATGGCATGACAGTGGTACTAATTTATTAAGTGTATTTGCAGCTTGCAATGAATTATTCTCCTTTAACTAATGCAATGAGCAAGAGTGTTTGCTCCACTGTTGGAGGCCTCATTGTGACTTTTAAATGTTTTTTTCAATCTTTATAATGTGATTTGTTTTATGCATATTCCATCTATTTTAAACATGTTCAAGTTATTCTGTATTGTTTGAATTTATTAACTGCACAAGATATGGTCAAAAGCTTTTTTTTGTTAACATTCAAAACAAGAACTATGCTGCTTTGAAGTGGTTTTGATCCACTATCTCTGATTTCTCAGTGTTTTACATTAAACTATCAAAGCTCATTACAGTTCCTGTAATTTAAATAAATATTTTCTTAACTGGATGTAGACAGCTAGGGTTAACCATAGGTTGAAAATCAAGTGGGTGGGAATTTTTTGCCATTATTTTTTTTTGTCGTAATCATAAGCTAATTTGTCATATATTTGTAATTTTAGGCAAAATTACAACAGCTTATTGATAAGATTTAAAACTTTGTTTAAAGTCAAGTATAACATTATATATGTATATATAACACATCATATATTAACAATAAGCAATATAACATCTCTATGCCATCTTTTGAAACCATCATTAAAGCATTCCTTATCTTCCATGAGAAAGTTTCATGACTGACTTGATCATCTTTATGGCACACTGATATCTCTTTCACATTCTGTAAAAACAACAAAAATTGAAATTGATTATTAAGTAATGCAACAAGGATAAAATGGAAAATAGAAAAAAAAACAATTTGAAGCTTATGCTCACTAGTGATACCCTGCTCCAAAACTATTTCTTAGAAAAAAAAACTCAACTATTGAGAGCCTAAAATCGTTACCCACCATATGGTACTATAAGACAATATCAGACCTTTCTCTTTAGTTGCATAGTAAACTGTGATAAAAATTTTGACCTTTTTTATGTCTACTGAGTGTAAAACCTTAGTGAAGTTGATGATGAGCATAAAATCTATACACACTACAATATGTTGTAGTATAAAAATTAAAGCTATACATGTATATGCAAAATATCAGACCTTTAAGTCATGTAGTTGCTTTGACAAAAGGCTCAGAGGAGCCTGAATCACTCACTTGACCAATAAAATGAAAAGGATTATTCACCAATATTGAAAGCAATGGCTGCCAATCAACAACTAAAAGGTCAATGTCATCTTCTTAACAAGAGTATGTTATTGTAGTCAATCTGATGTCTGCTGTAACATTTATGAGCTGAAATGATACAAAGAATAAATGGACAATAAGCATGATAAGTTTAATAGTGTTTCGTTTTGAGGTCTAAATGCTCATACTATTATTCACTTTTTTCATTTTATATAAGATGTGTATGTCGTATACATGTTAAGTTGCAACTTATATACATGTTGATAAATTGTACAAGTGTACTATAGAATTGGACATGACATATTTTTTGTAATCATAAATGAGAATGGAATATTAAAGAAAAAGTGTATCATGAGGTTCACAATCAAGTCTATAAAATACAACAAGTTTTAAGAACATATACATTGCATAATGATGGCAATATAAGTTCCCCTACTTTGATGTCTTGATTTCAGCAACACCACTTTACAAACTTTTGTTTGGCACTTCAGTAATGTTATTTATGAATCATTTGGGTGAATATTTCTAAAAATTGACATGCAGAATTTCAACAAAAAGTGTAAACTATCATGTGTCTTCTCTGGGATTCCATGTAACTATACTGCAACATTAACAATAATGCAACTGTACACAATATATATATATAATCAAGATAAAATACTGTACTGGTAATTGGTCTTGTTGTCAATGCTGAGCAGAACAAATCTCTTAGGCAAGGCCAAAAGTAACATTAAAGGTTGTATTGGGTGAAATAAATAGTCTCTTTAAAGTGTACATGTATGTGTGTGTTTAAGGGTAAAGCACACATTTCAACCCGCCTGGGCCATATAAGGTGGTCAGTTTGAATGTTGGAGGAAACCACCGACCTTTGGTAGGTAACTGACAAACCTAGTCACATACAGGTCGGGAAGTGTTGTATTTTGTAAAGTACAAGCATGACTCGAACACCAACTGAGAGGTGTTCCGCTAGTGATCAACCAGTATCTTAGACCACTGGGCCACTCGTTTGCCCCTCTCTTTTAACTCAGGAATATAATGTAGTGTAATGTAATATAGTGTAACGCTGTGAAGGAATTGTTGCTCCCATGTAATGACTTTGTCAATGGCAGCTTTAATCTTACTTGTCTGTGATAGCAGTTAGTCTCTTTCTTAAATTAGATCTACCACATGGGTATTTGGTATAATGATGTCATTAAATGTCAACTTCTCTTCTTCCACTTGGTCCAGGTCTTTTAATGGTTGACTTTTTGTTTTAAACAGAAACAGTACCTGTTAAAGTAAAAAAAAATGAAAATCTATAAAATAGAAATTACATGTTTATTAAAAAAAAAACAAATTTGAATAACTATCTTAATTTGTGTGTTTTTTTTTAATTTCTAAACAGTTTCCTATGAAATTGTCAGTACAAATGGAAACTTGTAAAGGACTAAAATAAAAAAAAGGGAAACAGGAGCTTTTTTCCATTGTCCTATAACTGTCTAAAATGCTTAAATCCTTAACACTGGCAAGTCATCCTGTTCATTGCTTCTTTCTACTCTTTATAAGCTACTTTCATTTGACGCTAGAACATTTGCATGGTTAGAGTATTTATAATTTTCGTATCATGAGTCTTTCATAGACTATTTGAAAAAGACATATTTTAGAATTTGAAACAAGAAATTTAAAACAAGATATGGAGAGAAAAGAAAAAATGTGGTTTTTAGGATATATACAGTCAAATATGACAAGAATTTATATTGAAAATAACCAGACATATGTATAAATGAAGAGTTTCATGCTCTTATGAATATAATAACAACCAAATAAAAAAATACAATGTAAGGGATAGATAAAGAGGTATATGGTCTTACAGGTGATAACAGTCAGATAAGACAATGAGGTGTTATAAGAGGATAGAGGGGTCAATGGTTTGATGGTTGATCACAGTCAGATACAAGACCATGGTATGTTATGGAGAGATAAAGAGGTGCATGGTTAAACTGATGATAACTATCATACAAGTATTAGCTTTTAAGAAAAGCTTGCCTGACCTCAGTATATAATTATAACGTTTATTAATTTTCAAATAGATTTTTTATATTGGCACACTTCCTGCAATTGAGCATGGTATACTATAAGAAAAAAGAAACTGTACATGTGCGTTTACCTTGCTCCACAGTATAGGCAAAATCAATCAATCAATCATTCATTCATTACCCTCTGACATCTTTTTCATGCATTAAGCTCAATAAATCAATTAATTATATCAATGAATTATATGTAAAATTAACACACTTGATAGCTGTTCCAGTTTAAATAGAAAACACCATCATAAATTTTAATTTACACTTATGACCTACTTATTTTGTTAGCTGGCTGACCTTATCGTTGCATACTGATGTGCATGCATGTTTACTTTATGACAATTAATTTTCAACTGCTGATATACACAAAACAAAATAATTATGCATTAATGATGTGAACAGTGATGCAAATTTAATTAAAAGAATAAATAAATTAATCTACTTCAGTAGGGCAATTTGTTTGTAATATAATGACAAACATTAAACTTTAGCTAAGTAATTATCACAGACAATAAAAGCAGGTGAATAAAACTGATGCTGAGAAGCAAACCCATTTATCAAAAACCGGTTTAACAGTTCTTGTCAAATATCACAATGATTATTACAGTGAATAATGTAAATTTGGGTGCAGGTACGGGTTCTGATTACACATTTTAGCCGTACCTTCCTGACAGCAAACATGGCGGCCTCCATGTAACAACTAAATCTTATACTGCCTGACCCCAAGGGGTCAGGCAATAAGACCATCGCATGTTTTGAGCAGATAGAGTGGTCTTATGAATTAAATTAAATAAGACCATGGTATGTTAAAAGAAGATTGAGGGGTCCATGGTCTTATGGATGGAAACAGTTTGGAAAGACCATGGCATGTTATAAAGAAATAAAGGGGTGTATGGTCTTATGGCTGATAACAGTCAAGTAAGACCATGACATGTTATAAGAGGATATAGGAGTCTATGGTCTTATGGTTGATAAAAGTCGAATAGGACCATAACATATGTGATAGGAGGTTGAGGGGTTCATGGTCTTATGATTGAAAACAGTTATATAAGACCATGGCATGTTATTGAGTGATAGAAAGGTCCATGGTCTTATAGATGACAACATGATAACTAAGAGGATAGAGGGGTTCATGATCTTATGGCTGATAACAGTCAAACAAGACCATGCCATGTTATAAGAGGATATAGGAGTCTATGGTCTTATGGTTGATAAAAGTCAAATGGGACCATGACATGAGATAGGAGGATAGAGGGGTCCATGGTCTTATGATTGAAAACAGTTCTATAAGACCATGGCATGTTATACATGTTATAAGAGGAAAAAGGGGTCCATGGTCTTATTGGTGATAACAATCAAATAGATAGAGGGGTCAATGGTCTTTTCATTGATGAAAGTCAAATAAGACCATGACATGTAAATAAGAGGCTAGACTGGTTCATTGTCTTAAGGATTATAACAGTCAAAAAAGACCATGACATATCATATGTGAGGATATACAGGGTTCCCTTGTCTAATGGGTGATAACAGTCAAATAGAACCATGGCATGTAGAGGGGTACATGGTCTTGTGGGTGATAAAAAAAGACAATGACATGTTTTAAGAGGATAGAGGGGTCAATGGTCTTATGGTTGATAAAAGTAAAATAAGACCATGGCATGTTTTAAGATGATCTTAAGGGTGATAACAGTCAAATACAACCATGACATGTTATAAGAAGATAGAAGTGTCTGTGGTCTTATGGATGAAAACTTGAGATACATGTAAGAACATAGCATATTATGAGAGGGTAGAGGGGTCTATGGTCTTATTAGTGGAAACAGTTTGATAATGCAATAGCATGTTATAGAGAAATAAAGAGGTCCATAGTCTTATGGATAATAACAGTCAAATAAGACCATGACATGTTATAAGAGGATAGAGGGGTCCATAGTCTTATGGCTGATAACAGTCAAATAAGACCATGACATGTTACAAGAGGATAGAGGGATCCATGGTCTTATTGATAAAAACAGTTTGATAAGGCCATAGCATTTTATAGAGAAATAAAGAGGTCCATGGTCTTATGGATAATAACAGTCAAATAAGACCATGGCATGTCTTAAGATGATAAAGGGGTCTATGGTCTTATGGTTCTTAACAGTCAAATAGGATAATGACATGTAAAAAGAGGATGAAATGGTCCATGGTCTTACGGATAATAACAGTCAAATAAGACCATGACATGTTATAAGAGGATAGAGGGGTCCATGGTCTTATGGCTGATAACAGTCAAATAAGACCATGATATGTTACAAGGGGATATAAATGTAGGGATCCATGGTCTTATTGATGGAAATAGTTTGATAAGGCCATAGCATGTTATAGAGAAATAAAGAGGTCCATGGTCTTATGGATAATAACAGTCAAATAAGACCATGACATGTTACAAGAGGATAGAGGGATCCATGGTTATATTGATAGAAACAGTTTGACAAGGCCATAGCATGTAATAGAGAAATAAAAAAGTCCATGGTCTTATGGATAATAACAGTCAAATAAGACCATGAAATGTTACAAGAGGATAGAGGGATCCATGGTCTTATTGATAGAAACAGTTTGATAAGGCCATAGCATGTAATAGAGAAATAAAGAAGTCCATGGTCTTATGGATAATAACAGTCAAATAAGACCATGATATGTTACAAGAGGATAGAGGAATCCATGGTCTTATTGATAGAAACAGTTTCGTAAGGCCATAGCATTTTATAGAGAAATAAAGAGGTCCATGGTCTTATGGATAATAACAGTTAAGTAAGACCATGGCACGTCTTAAGATGATAAAGGGGTCCATGGTCTTTTGGTTCTTAACAGTCAAATGGAATAATGACATGTAAAAAGAGGATGAAATGGTCCATGGTATTATGGTTGATAACAGTCAAATACAACCATATGTTATGAAAGGAAAGAGGGGTCCATGGTCTTAAGGTGATAACAGTAAAAAATACCATGGCATGTGATAGGATAGAAGGGTCAATGGTCTTATCAATGATAAAAGTCAAATAAGACCATGACATGTTATTAAGAGGCTAGAGGGGTCCATGGTCTTATGGTTGTAAAATCAGACCATGGCATGTATAAAGATATAAAGGAGTGTATGGCCAATGGCTGATAACAGTCAAATAGGGCCATGACATGTTATAAGAGGCTAAAGGGGTCCATGGTCTTATGGATGAATACAGTTAAATAAGACCATAGTATGTTATGGAGTGATGAAAAGGTCCACGGTCTTATGGTTGATTACAGTCATATAAGACCATGGCATGATATAAATGAATAGAGGGGTTCATGGTCTTAAATGTCTTATGGCTGCTAACAGTCTTATAAGATCGTGATATGTTATAAGAGGATAGAGGGGTTCATGTGGTCTTATAATTGTAAAAGTTGGACAAGACCATGGCATGTACATGTAATGGAGAAAGTCTTATAGATGATAACAGGCAATTAAGACCATGACATGTTATAAGAGGATATAGGAGACCATGGTCTTATGGGTGATAACAGTCAAACAGGGCCATGACATGCTACAAGAGGATAGAGGGGTATATGGTCTTATGTATGAAAACAGTGGATAAGACCATGGAATGTTATGAAGTGATAGAAAGGTCTGTGGTCTAATGGGTGAAAACAGGGCTAGTATTGAAGAGGAGAAAGGGGTTGAATGAAATCTGCAAGAAAAGATCATAGCATATGTTATGAGTGGTAGAGGCGTCTATGGTCTTATAGATGAAAACTTTTCAATAAGACCATTGCATGCTATGAAGAGATAATTAGGTCAATGGTAGAATGGATGATATCAGTCAGATAAGATCATGAAACGTATGTATAGAGGGGTCCACGGTCATATAAATAAATTAAAACCCTTTTAATTTCCGAAATATATGATCATAATATTGAGAAAATTAATAAACAAACAAGCCCTATCTGATCTTAGCATAATAACGCGTATAATGTTGAACACACTTTTTCCTTTGTCGAAAACGAAATAAATAAAAGTTTTCCAGCAATGTCTCAAGGCTGTTTTCATGCGTTTTACCTTTCTGTCAGGGGATATATAGTAAGGGGGAAGGAAACAATTCAGCATGCTGTACAAATCCATTCGGAATCATTATAGTTTTTCCATCAAAATGAAAGAAAAGATTAAAGAAAGTTATGACGTACTTTGGGGGATATTCCCAGGTAAATATATTTAAATCTATGCTAATGAGGTCGTTTGACCTTTTCTTTTGAGGTTATGTTTTGGTATTTTATTGACTATGTCGGCGCAGTGATTGAGGGAAAACATACACAGTTAGAACAAATAAAACACACACACACAGTCACAACGATGATGGTCTGCTCGAACTGTTTGACGATTTTTTTATGTCCAGACACAAATTGGGTAGCTATGATTAGTGTATTGCATTTCAATGTACTTTTGTAGGTTAAAAGCACATCAGTGCTTACTGTTTCTTGTTAAGTACTGACGTTTTTGCGTAAAAAACAACAAGAAAAAAAGAAGATATCGGGGTCATGTGCCAAAAGTATTCGCTGATTTTTATTTTTCCCATTAGTTTCTATGTAAAATCACGAATTTTCAAAATTAAATATTGAAGCTGTTTCTGAGTGGATTTTTATACTTATTTTTTTCTGAAATTTGAGAAATATTTGAATTTTATATTGGTTATTGAACATAATTTTTACATGCGTTGTTTGAAAATTACAATGATTTTAATACAAGTAAAATTTATGACGTCACAATTTCCTTATATGGGCAACTAAAAATTTTGACATCTATTTTTTTCTCTGTGATTAAAATTATATCATTGAAAAATGAATAACCTTCAAAATATATAAAAATAAACAGACAAACTTGAATTATTTTACAAATTTATAGTGAAAAAATCAACAAAATCGGCCAAGAGATTTTTTCAGAATAAATTTTTGAAATTTTGTAATTTAACATAGAAAGTAATGGGGAAAATGTAAAATAGCGAATACTTTTGGCACGAGACTGTATATATATACATGTCAACTCTAAATAAAAGATATTTATATAATTATTTTAATTTCATGATTTATTTGTGTGCATGTCCTGATTTACTTTAAAGTACCATTATTGCATGCAGTTTTATTAAACTTCATACATACACAAGCAGACAGATAGTGACAACAGGGTAGGACATCAACAGATATTCAGTTAACAGTTACACTATTATATTCATACGAGGTATCAAAATGGCATATAAACATGTATTTAATATACCTCCAAGTCTTTGATTCTATATTTTTTATAAAGGCTAGAGTATTACAATGACAATTTTTGTTACTTGCACTGATCTGCATGTATAGTCAGTAATAGTGTAGAGCCTAATAATTCAACATACATGGATGTATTTGATAAAATGATCATTAATATTATTCAAAAATGCACTTTCTATATGTTAGGAGTAATGATGATGTTTATTTTGAGTGCACTGATTAAAACATTTGTTTGTTATCACCTCTTTTAAATTCAGCCATCTTTCTGTTTTGTAGGTGCAGGTATATTTCCAAGGTGCCAACTGTAACAGCCGATGGTGTCATAATTAATAGGACAAAACGGACCGGCAGAACTGTTATTATTTAAATAAAACTAAAAAGTAAAAAAGACTTGAAAGTTGTGGTCAATTTATAAATTTCGGTGGGCCATTCAATGTTCAATATGAAGAGAATCACTGGAGAGTGAAAAGGACCAAACCCCTTTTAAGAAGTCAATGGGGTTCCACAAGAAAAATGTCTTGCATTCAAGTTTAACATGTAGTTTAATACAACTAGCGCATGTGGTTCAACCTAAAATATTTTGAATTTGCTTTCTAATGAAAGTAAAAATATTTTGACAGCTGAGCTGAAGAAATATTCTGGAGAAGGATTTCCGTCGTACAAAATAACGCATGTAATGAAAAAATATCTTGTGGTGACGCCTTATTAAAAAAGATATTTTAGAGAAAAAAAATCTTGACAAGAGCCAAAAAACACTGAAGCCCCTTCAAGTCAAATGGCCAGTCTCTTACATATAATCTTACATAGAAAAACTCTAGAATTTAAAAGTCAACCCACGGGATATGTACGGCATGGGTTGTAGCTGCATTTAGAACTTGGTCAGGATTGAATTGAAAAAAAAACAGCAAATCCAAAATACAGGTGGGTGAGTGAAGTGATGCTTTACATCCTTGCAACACTTTGGGTATATATATCAATGCAATTTTGACGTTGTCAGAACAGGGTATAACATTCATTTCCTGGTTTAACAAGTTGTTTTTCGTGGTTCTAATAGGGTGCGGTTCAGAACAGGCCAACGGCAAATATATACCCTAAATCATAGATAGTAGCCCACCAGGTTCAAAATAATACAGGAAATGACAATTCATTTTTCCAAGTCTCGTATATCGGTATCTGTATATTTAACAAAATTAGCCAAGAGGAGAAGCTGGCCAGGTTCAAATCACAGGGGCTTGAATTATGGTCATTTATATCGATTTAACAAAATTGTCACGCACTCTATGAATAAATGCAAATGAAACAATGTTCGTGAAAAAAAAAAATAGAAATGTGCAAAATGGATGTACAAAGTGTATTATATTTGTTCCTATTAACCTTTGTATTAGCAATATTAAAATTTGTAGAAAATGATGAATAAGAGTTATAGCAAACAGGAATAACTTACTCTTCCTGCGCACCTGAGTTCACTCTTGTTACGACTTAAGTTCGCGTTGTTAATTTCTGTTGGGTTGATTTTGTGTTTTGTGTTTCCTTGTGCTGTTCTTGTTCGTGTCTACCAGTTTTGTCGAACGTTGCTCTTTCGGACTTTTGACACTCGAATGTTCCAATTTTTGCTTCTGACACAGTTAACTAAAATACGTCTCGCCTAATGGCACCATTGGAATAAAATTCCTTGTTGATTTTAGATAACATTATTAAATTTATAAACTATTTAAAAAATATATACAACTTGAACTCTATCATTGCTAAAAGTACCATTATAAAAAACTATTTACATGTCGTCCAGCTGAAAATCGTAAAGCTCAAATGATGAGGATGATGCATAACCAAGCAAAGTCTAATTAACATAAAACTTATAGTTACTTAAAATGTGAAGGTGTCCATAGTTCTCCAATTATCGTTTCTATTTTGCCAGTCACTTAACAGGAAATCAAGCTCTGGACCAAGACCCCCGCCTAGAAAAAAAACTTGGGTTTTAGACTTTTGACTTTTCATCCCAAATGTTTTGCCTCATAATTTGAATGTTATGAAATTTCATTGACGTATTAAACTAGAGACTTCTAGGAGCCTGAATTGCTTGCCTCTAATGCAAAAGCTTCTTACCTAATGTGCAACATAGACTTCATGCACCTGATAAGCACCATTTAAGAATCTAGTTATATTAGGATCATGAGGACAACACTAAAAATTCTGAACAACTTCGACCCTATGGAGACTTTAGAAGAGCTCAATTAGCTAAACATTGAAGCAAGCAAAACCTTTTCTCTATCTACTAATGTTCCCAATACATAAGGCTATAACCACTTTTTTGGCGTTTAAGGGGCCACAACCCCTATAAGGAGTCATTTAAAATTTTCTACCTAATGGACACTTTTGTAGATCTCAATAGATGAACATTTTTAAAGCAAGCAAAACCTTTTCTCTATCTTCTATAGTTCACAATCTATTAGACTAAAACCATTATTTTTGGCTTTTTAGAGGCCGATAACTCCTATAAGGGGTGATTTGACAATTTCAACATAATTGACAATTTTGTAGAGCTTAATTAGCTGAACAATATGCAATTGAAATAACTTCAATACCTTATATAGTTCTTGAGATATATGACAAAATAAGTGCAAAAAGCAGAATAAAAAATAATAAAAAGGGGCAATAACTCCCGCACGGTTTGTAGGAATGAATTCAAAATTTCAGAATGGGTAGATCTTGATGTGCTGATCACTTTTACCATGCCAGAATTTTGATATCTGTCACCATTCTTGAGTTATTTGCAAAAAACTGCTGTTTTACCCCCTGTTCTTGTTTTAGCACCTGTGGCCATGTTTTTTATGTGATCAATTTAAAATGAGGATATTTTGTGGCCAACATGGCATATATCATTCCACCCAAGTTTCAGTCAAATTGGTTGATTAGTTTCAGAGAAGACAACGAGGGACGGCAATGGACACATAGTGATGGCATAAGCTCACATGGACTTTGGCCAGGTGAGCTAACAAGATGCTCCCAGGAGCCTGAATCGCTCACCTGAACTACACAGATACACATATAATGTAGATATTATTGTGCTTAACCATATTCAATTAAATTTCTGAAATATCTTGTTTAGTTTTCAAGACTTTTGAATCTTGCACAATTTTGATATCTGTGATCATTTTTGAGTTATTAGCAAACTAGATATCAGGTAGATGGCAGCCTTGTCTAAGGGCCCCGCTAGTTGAACCCTGTATTTAAGGGACCAATATGGACTTGGTATTTCTATTTATCTCATGTGGTCAATGGAGGATGGACTATAAAGACATGTTTTCACAAGCATTTTGCAAGTATTGCAAAACAATACATAGTCCCTAAGTAACCAGCCACCTATTTCAATGTTCAAAGGGCCATAACTCTCATAAAAAAATGCATACGGAAATGACACTTAAACTCCATCTGTAATCTACATACTTGACTAAAATACAAAATATCTGAAAGGGTATGATAGAGAAGTCCGGAAAACAAAAATTTCAATGAAATTTCAAAGTTCAAAGGGCAAGAACTCCCGTAAAAATTTGCAGAAGGGAATAATACAAAATATCAGCCCAATACTAGTATCTGAAAGCGTATGAAAAAAAAGTCTGGAAAACTAAAATTATAATGAATTTTCAAAGTTCAAAGGGCCATAACTCCCATAAAAATTTGCAGATGGGATTATAACCCCTGTAATGTGTCATCTGACAATATGGAATCTTTGGAGACTTTTGTTGAGCTTCTGATTATGAAGAGCTAAGCTCTTCCTTTCTATTATAGTTTATGAGCTATATGTCATTTTAGGTGATTTTACCCTACATGTATGTTTCATTTTTAGTAACCACAGCCATGATTTTTATTTAACCTTTTAAAAATGAGGATTGCTTGTTGCTAACATGTCATTTCTGCAAAGTTTTAACCAATTTGGTTAAGTGGTAACAGAGAAGAAGATTTTTAAAATTATTTAGAGACGACGATAATGATGCAGTGATGGCATAAGCCTACATGGCCAGGTGATTATTTTTCATGATTAAGGAGAAATAGCATATATAAGGAGTTGTCTCACAAATCTGACTCAATAGAGCTTTTGATGCCGAGGAAGGAAGCAATGTTGGTTGTTTGGCATGCATACATTTTATTTTGTAGAGGAGATCCTTCAGAGCAAGTGTTCAAAATTTAAAAGCAATTCCTTTTAGTGGTTTCAAAGAAAAGGATCTTTATGAAAACTTTACTGATGTATAGACACTGGGTCAGGTGAGCTAATTATACCAGTAATTTATACAGTTTAATTTATATATAAGTGATACATGCACTTGATGCCATCATGGGCACTATCAACATCCTGATTGATAAATTTGGCATGTTTTATTTTTCTTGCAATGCTTAAATAATATATTTTTTTCAATATAGTCTGTAGAAGTACTGTTCTTGCAAGTGAGATAGATAACTGATTAGAAATCTTTAATCTTCTTTACACACCAAAACCTAAAAAATAAAAAAATAAAATATAAACATTTAAAAAATAATTCAATAGAGGTATCACTCCTCAATTAAAATGAAAATATACATGTGTAATACATTTTGTACATGTATGTAATCAGCATATAGAACAAAATATATTCAAGTGATCATGATATTTTATTTATTTGTAACCATGTAAAAGTGCCAGTATTTATGTTGAATATTTTGGTGAAGTTATGAAGTTTTCACTTACATTAACATGTACATGCATATGTATGTGCATGCAATTCTTTTGAAAATTTTGAGCTAAAAAGGTGTATCATACACTTTCTTTTGTAGAGTTTGTACTTCTGTTGCGTGTTAAATACTTACAAATACACTTGAATGTACTAACCTCTTTTACAATCTCCAGGATAATGTAAGATCTTAAGTACCCTAGTTAAAACATGATTTATTGAGACAAGCTTCTGATCTGAAAAAGGAAAAGAATACATTTGTAAATCAAATGGTTGATACATTATTACATACATTTTGTATACATGTAGATGTACACTGAGTACACGCATGTACAATGTATTTATCAATAACTTCATGCAAATTTTTTGAAGGATCATGTTTTTGTACATGTACAGTATATTTTGTAACCATATCAGACCCTCTTTTGCACTGAAACATGGTTCACAATGTTTTTGACTAACACTTAATTGACTATCATGGTGTTTAATGTCAGATTTAATATCAGCATTTTTACTAGTGTTTGACTAGATTTTGACAATAATCAATTCATAACCATAAAAATAAATAAACAAATACATGCACACAATGTGCAATGTAGATTCGACTTCATGGGGAAAACAGACACAAGTTGCTGGGCAATTGTTTGCATAATTTCACACCTCCAATTTAATTTCAATGGAAGTTTCATGTACTTAGATATGGTAAATACCAATATACAGTACATACTTAATCCCCTACCATATTGTAGCAAGGGTGTTATTCTAATGTACTATGGGACCAACAGACTGTGGAAATGAATATACATGTACCAGTACAAATGTACATGTTCATCTTTGAATAGAAAAACTGTAGTTTGTTTTTATTTTCGAACCCCAAAAAAATGATTAATTTTAACTTTGGGAGCATCACAGGTTTAACCTGCTTCATAATAAAAAGCACAATAAAAAAAAAGGACCAGCAGCCTCCAACAAGACAAGTGGGCTGTTTTTATATAACTGCACACTGATTCAAATCCAGTCCTGTAACTAACATAATCTAGCTAAAAAGTTCTCTTAGTCTGTATGATATCCAAATGTAATACATGTACAAATGTACAAATATATATGCTTATAAGTGCCAAATAAAAATTACATGAACAGTGCAAGCCCAGTACAAAATTTACACCCCATTTTTTAAGTAGATTTTACCTAAAGGTTTTGGAGAATAAAAGAGAAGCATAGGAACTACATTCTTATTAAATACTGCATATTCATATACAATAGATCTAACTTGAGTAAATGGGCAAATCATTTACATATCAATGTGGAATTCCCAAGTATTAGAAATGTGTTGCAAAGTCATTATTTTCAAGTTTTTGTGTGATTATAAGCATATGATGGGACCAAGGAATGTCAATAAGTTCTAAATATGTAAAAAAATATCATGATCACCCAAAAGATTTAAGTTTAATAGAGTTTTTTCACAAAAACTTGAATACGCACTTACCTTGCGTAATCAAATTTGATATTTTCAATAGCACACCTCAGGAGAACCTTGATTTTCGTGTTTCTTTACATGCTATTCATTTGAATAATAGATAACCCAGAAGAAATCGGTTTAAGCTATCTAAAAAACTTACTTTTGTGAAAATTGTCCAAGATCGGAAAGCCAAATCAGATCTTAAATCCAAGTGTTTTGGATTAGTTCAGGATAGTTTTCGGCCATTATTTCAACTGGTAAACTGGTTTCCAGTCTCTGTTTCAAGCGTTGATTTCTACGTCCACCATTTTGAAAATTTTAGAGGTAAATTTTTGCCGGGGACAAAAGCAAACATGAATTTTCAAAAATAAGACCGTGGTCTTAAGGACTGACTGTGGAAGTTTAACGTCGTGACTATACCCTACAGGGTCTGCAGCGACGGCACCTGGTGGTATAAGTGCGTGTAGTCTGGTGCCTGGCCCGGCTATGGTGGAAGGAAGGAGCAGGATACATTACTAAGATTTCAAGATTATTTTATCTATTCTCTGGCGAACAACGGCGCTTTTCAGGGCCAGGTAGGTTAGTCTGACAGACCAGCGATGGTCGATGGCAACTGCTAACTTGGTCACTGTGGCGATTAATAGATGACTGGATTGGCATAACTGGTTGGTCTGGATGTATCCAAGTCCATGTCAGGTACTGGTGTGCACGATGGCTAGGTCCAAGTTCGAGACGGGACAGGAAACACCCTCGCCGATCCAGGTACACCCCATGTCGTTGACTCAACTGGCGAAGACAGGATCGGTATACTTGGCAAGTAAAGCTGAATCCGGGTCCTTATCCGGGCACTGGTGACGCATTGCGGCGTAGTCCAAGTGCTAGGCGGGAACGGTGCAACTGTACTATATCCAGGTAAACCCCAGGTCTAACTGCAATTCGAGAGTCGAAGTGCCATTCAGTTAACAAGTTCTCGGCTGTCATCGGCAATCCCCGGTTAAAGGAGGACTAACCAGCACGTCCGTTCAGCTGTAAGGACTGAGACGTGACTGATGATGAATCATGATGATAAACTCTGGTCTTAAGGATCTTTCTGGACCTTTTAAATACCTCCGCATTCTCCATAATTGAAATGATTCAAGACAGAGTATATGTAGTCCGAGATGGATAAATTGTCTTTATAAGCACACAGAAATTTTCTAGATAAAACCACAGTTCCAATCGGCACTAATTGTGCTCCTTCCTCTCATAAAGACATAAGATGAAGGTCCACTTTATCTTCCTTCATCCATGAGAGACATAAGATGGAGGTCCATTTTATCTACCTTCATCCATTAGAGACATAGAGATTCTCTCCCTACTTCAATAATAGAATAATAGACATAAGATGAAGGTCCACTTTATCTACCTTCATCCATGAGAGACATAAGATGGAGGTCCACTTTATCTATCTCATCCATTAGAGACATAGAGACGTAGAGACATAAGACGGATACCCACTTTCTCTCCCTACTTCAATAATAAACATAAGATGGAGGTCCACTTTATGCAAATTCCTCCATTAGACATATAAGATGGAGATCAACTTTATCTACCTTCATCCATTAGATACATAAGATGAAGGTCGATCCACTTTATCCTCATTCCTCCATTTCACACATAAGATGGAGGTCAACTTTATCTACCTTCATCCATTAGAGACATAAAGACATAAGACGGATACCCACTTTATCTCCCTACTTCAATAATAGACATAATATGAAGGTCCACTTTATCTTGCTTCTTCCATTAGACACATAAGATGGGGGTCCACTTTATCTACCATCTTCAATTAAACACATAAAATGGGGGTTAACTTTATCTACCTTCTTTCATTTAACACTTAAAACGGATTTCCACTTTATCTTCCTTCCTCGATTAGACACATTAGATGGAGTCCAATTTATCTACCTTCATCCATTAAAAACATAAGATGAAGGTCAACTTAATCCTCATTCCTCCAATAGAGACATGAGATGGAGGCCCACTTTCTCTTCTTCCCTACAATATTAGAAACATGAGATGGAGGTCTTCTTTATCTTCCTTCCTACAACGATACATGAAATAAAGGTAAATTTTATCTACCTTCCTCCATTATCCACATAAGATGAGGGTCCACTTTATCTTCATTCCTCCATTAGACACATGACATTGAAGTCTACTTTATCTTCATTCCTCCATTAGACACATAAGATGAAGGTCAACTTTATCAGCATTCCTCCATTAGACACATAAGATGAAGGTCAACTTTATCTGCATTCATCAATTAGACACATAAGATGAAGGTCAACTTTATCTGCATTCATCAATTAGACACATAAGATGAAGGTCAACTTTATCTGCATTCATCAATTAGACACATAAGATGAAGGTCAACTTTATCTGCATTCATCCATTAGACACATAAGATGAAGGTCCACCTTGCCTACTTTCCTCCAATAGAGACATGATATGGATGTCCACTTTATCTACCTTCCTTCATCAAAGACAAAAGATGGAAGTCCTCTTTATATACATTCTATGGAAGTACACTTTATCTTCCTTCCTACAATAGAAACATATGAGATTGGGCTCTACTTTATCTTCCTTCTTACAATAAATACATGAGGTGGAGGTCAATTTTATATACCTTCTCTCATTATATACATGAGATGGAGGTCCACTTTAACTACTTTCCTCCATTGTACACATCTACCTTCCTGCAATTGAAACATAAGATGAAAGTCCACTATATCTACCTTCATCCATTAGAGACGTAAGACGGAGGTCCACTTTATCTACCGTCTTCCGTTAACTAGAGACATGAGATGAAGGTCCACTTTATTTTCCTTCTTCCAATTATAGGCATAGGATGAAGGTCCACTTTAACTTCTTTTTTTTCATAATACACAGCAGATGGTCCACTTATAATCTCTTCAAATAAGATACATAAGATAGAGGTCCACTTGATTTGCCTTCCTCAATTACAGGTATAAGATGGAGGTCCACTTTATTTGCCTTCATCAATTTGAGGCATAACATGAAAGGTCATCTTCCAATGCATTCCTGATCATTCCTCCAATAGAGATAAAGATGGAGGTCTATTTTATCTACCTTCCTCCATTAGAGACATGAAATGGATGCCCACTTTATCTACCTTCCTTCATCAAAGACAAAAGATGGAAGTCCACGTTTCTTGCATTAATGATATCAGACGGATTCCCACTTTATCTACCTACTTCAATTATGAACATAAGATGGAGGTCCACTTTAACTTCTTTCATCCATTGGACACGTGAGATGGAGGTCCTCTTTATATACCTTCCTCCATTAAAAGCATAAGATGAAAGTCCACTTTATCTACCCTCCTCCATTAGAGACATAAGATGAAGGTCCATTAAATACATAAGATGAAGGTCCACTTTATCTCCCTTCCTCCATCAGAGACATAAGATGAAGGTCCACTTTATCTACCTTCTTCCATCAGAGAAGTTTTTTCGTTCGATATCAGCCACTGGTAGCAAAATTCAAAACTATGTCAGATTAAATTATTCGTGATTGTTTCAATTAGTTTGTGACAGTTTGTTGTACTGTGATGATCACATCTTTTTCTCTATTGTATCTCACAACTCTGTTGTGTTTTGTGTTACAAGACCCTTAGATTGCAATGGAAGAAGGCGGTTTGGTGCCATAAAACCTGGTTCAACCCATCATTTCTTTTGAAATGCCTTTACCAAGTCAGGACCATTGCGATCTTCAATTTGTCTGGTATGTCTTGTTTTGTCTTTTGTTCTTGGATATATGATATTAATCATCCCAGTTCAGTAATTTTATTGTTACCTTTATTTCTCAGATCCATTGAAGACATACGATGGAGGTCCATTTTATTTCTTTCTTTCCATTTGAGCGTCATTTATAAGACAAGATGAAGATCTACTTTCATATGGCCCGAAAGGGATGGATGTTTTGCAATAGAGTGCATGAATATGTATTTCTTTAAATTGGTGAACCTAAACATTTTAACTTAATTTCCAGTCCAGGAAGAGACTGTATAACTATTCTGCAGTGCCCACTCACCAGTATAAAAGAGGGCATTTTATTTTTTATTTTTGTCTCTGTCAGAGAATTAAAGCATGCAATGGAAATTAACAAGCCCTCCTTAGTTCATTTTCAGATATTAAATTAAACTAAATAGTTTTAATTTTCTCTCAGTAAAAACATAGACCTGTATACATATTAAACATGAAACTACTTAGTTAGTTCCATAATTTTCTCAGATCTAACCGACTTTATTTATTATTTTTTTTAACCGATAAAGTTTTTAGACTTTGACTTTGACTTGAAGAATTTCCGTAAGGTAACCCCGACTTGAAGCACAAATTCTGCCCATGGAAATGCTACCGATGCACATGATGGTGTAAGTGCCTATCATAGACCTTTATATTTAGGTCTATGGTAAAAACTATAGTTTGTGCAATTTGTCTAGATACAGTAACATATAATAATTAAAAAAAAAAGAATTCATCTGAATTGTACAATGTTTCGGGACGTTGACCAAGCATGCAACCGTTATATTGTATTTTAAATTAACCTGTTCAGGTAACTTTGATGTCTTCCAGAATTCCGACCAGTACCTCCCCGTGGTGGAAGACGGGCCCTGCTCCAGCGATAACAAAGGATACTCTGGAGCAGCTAACACTGGCGGTGGTGTGTCATGGGCTGGACGACCCATGGCACATAGCGAGTCTATACCGATTGGTATAAGTCGACGCAGAGGGGCTTTCCCCTAGTCGCGACTATAAATACCCATCAGGTAACTTTGATCATTTGCTCAGGTGACGTCTGTTATAACAGACGGTGCCTCCTCAGCTAATTAGTAAAGTGGTGGTTTTGTAAGATGGAAGAGTGGACTACTGACATTTAGGACTAATTTAGAGTCTTAAGAAGAAAGGTAATAACTATTATTTTTCGTTCTTTCCTGTTTTATAAAATTTTTACAGCGGGCACCTGTTGGTGGATTTCCCTTTCTATTTTTAAAAATATGACGTAAATCCAATCAAAAGGATGAGTTTTCAAATGAAAGAAGGTCATCCCCAATGGAGGCTTGGCGGATGGACGTAGAAAATGTTTAAAAACAAACTCCTTCTAACTAAACTAAAGAAAGGTGAGGTAGAGTAAAAGTATTCAAATTTATTTTGAAGTATTAGAGATTCATTCGATTGATGTAGCGTTCCTATCACTCTTTTCACTGTCGGAAAAATATTACCTACATGTAAAATTATACCATAAATAGATATATGTGTTCTATAATTTTAAGTGAAGCATATATGCATGTAAATGTTGATAGTATAGGTGACTGGTCCTTATGAGCTGTACAGGCTGGTCTTTGCCATGATGTCTGCTCCGCTGGTCCCTGCTTCCCACCCTTCCTTCTAGCTACCCTTTGATTCCCCCTTGCTGCCCAATGTGAGTGCCCCTCTATGAGGGTGTCACAGCCCTTTTGGTACCTGGTATTTCGTGCTTTTTAAAGGGTATTCAGTACGCCAAGGTGTGGTACGTGGTACACGATGTTCCTAATTTTTAGGCTTTTGGTACATGTACGCCGTGATTTTAGAGTATTCGGTATTCCAGTCTTTTTAACGGTATTCTGTCCTTTTTTAAACGGTATTAGCATAGACCTGTATATTAAATAGATTTGCAACTTGTTAATTGTCCAGTATATGTGTGAAAATATCACTGGTTGATAAATGAGAGTTGGCTTATTTTTTTAACTTCTTCAATGCCTTTCTATGGAATTAATCAGAATAAATTGCATTAAACAGAGAAAAGATTAAGGAATATCTGTGTGAAAATTTTATTTTATTTGGTTGAGGAATAAAGATTTTGTGACAATTTAAAGTGAAAACTTTACGAAAATTTTGTAGAATATTGTATTTTCATAAAAAAATAGGGTAGTATGGGCTCTTTTGAAACTCCTCTAAAGTGCCAAATGTTATAGAAGTTATTTTAACACAAGTAAAATCTTAAAACATTTGAGGATGGCTGTAAAAAAGAATCATGTAAAAATCTTAAATGGTTTTTGAGATATTACAGTATAAAGTTGAACTTTTAGAATTGTTTATTTTGTATGAAATCTCGTTTATTGGCATGAGATATTGTGAGACTTCACCAATTTGCAAATCTATTTAATATACAGATCTATGGTATTAGGTATTCCGGGGTCTGGGGCTTTGACACCCCCTCTATATTCCTGACCCACATCGTTCACCATTGGCATTGATCGTATTGTCTATCTAATGGACAATTTAAATGTCCCTCCTAAATTGGTTTCCCAGATGATTTACAGAAGCTTTTTTAGGTAAGGAAGAGGCCAATAGGTCAAAGGTCAAGGTTATAAGTTCAGAAAACTAAAATTTTATGCTGTAATTGTTTAATATCTTTAGAAAACCCCCCATAACATAACCTTAAATTTACAGTTTTTATTTAATCCCTGGGCAAAGGTCAAGATAACAAGTTTTTTTTAATTGGATGCAGGGGCAGATCCAAGGAAGGTGTACCGGGTGTATACCCCTCTAAAACTGACAATTATTTTGGCGCCAAATTCACGGAAAAAACACTAAATAAGGAAATTGGCCCTAAATTGGATCAAAATTTAAAATTGCTTTGCTTGAACAGGTTTGGGCTAAAAGTAGTCATATTATTATATTTTAGTTATACTTATTCTTAATAATGATTTCTATAAATATTGACCATTTAATAGGGTCTCAAAAGATGGTTGTTTTGCAAAATTTGAAGAAAATCATCAAAAGTTACCTATTTTACATAGTTTTTTGCTTTTATATAATGGTTGTGGAGCACTCTGTCCCCAGAAAAGCTTTCATCTTATTTGATTTGAATGAATATATTTCAAGTAAAAAATTAGTTGGCAATTCTCCACCTCTATATTATCAAGAAACTATGCCCAAATGATTTAGATGATTTTCATCATATTAGGCCAAATGGCTACTTTTCAAGACCCAATAAAATGTCACATTAATGATTTTTTTTTAATCAAAAAAGGGACAAAGATCGACATATGAAATAAAATATTCAAAGTTTTAATACTTGTTCAAGTAAAGCAAGTATTTAATTTTGAATGAATTCAGGGCCAAATATGGTACTTAGTTAATCATGTTCTTTATGTATTTTATTATTCAAAAGGATTTGGCAACAGTCTTTGCCTATATGGATTCTCTCCTAATATCAAGATCGAAAATAGTCAGCATACAAATTCCTGTCATCAATTCAGATCCTAGCTATGTTACATTCACTTATTCCCCCCGCTTGAAAAGTGGGGGGTATATAGTAATAGGGGTGTCTGTCCGTCCTTCCGTCCATCTGTCCTTCCGTTACACTTCAGGGTACCCATCTCTTATCAGCAACTCCTCCTAAACCCCTTGATAGATTTTTCCTGAAACTAACATACAATCTTTGTGACATAATGTAGATGTGCACCTACTACCTGTATTTTAAAATGTGATCAGAATGTTTTTTGGGGGTTTTCCATGGCAAAACATGGACTTAGCCATTTGAGAACAAGGGTTACCCATCTCTTATCCGCAACTCCTCCTAAACCCCTTGATGGATTTTCATGAAACTTTCACACAATTTTTGTGACATTATAATGTAGATGTGCACCACCTATTTTAAAATTTTATCTGATTAGTTTTTGGGGGCAGGGGGTATTTATTTGTGAGGTGCTGCTCACAGTTTTTCTAGTTTTCTTAAGTGTGCTAAGAACAATGTAACATCCAAATTTTAGATTTCTTTAGTAATTTTACAGTCTTATGGACTGGGTACATTTGTTATTAATCATAATAATAACTTATAATGATTGGAAATCAATGTTGATACCTGATTCTATGCTGATGCTGGTTTCAGATAATAGGGACATAATCGTTTTATTAGGGTCAGGATAAGTTTAATGGTGCGATTAAAGAAAATACAATAAGATGGAGCTGTCTTTTAACCTTGCAAAAATAATCTGGAAGTACACATAGTTTTTGATGATATAAAACAGTAAAAATGAATTGTGTGTGTGTTTATATCATTAAATTATATCCCTTCTTGAAAGCCTGAGGGGCTATGTATATTGCAACCACTTTGTCTCTTGTTCAAAACCTCGTAATTTATTCTTAGTTCCTACTAAAGGGATGGAAATCAAATTTGAAGCATGATGAGTTATACCATGTTTCTCCATTCCATGTCAGTTGGTCATCTACTTCCTGTTTTCTTAGCAAACTTATATACTATATTTAAGGGTCAAAAATGGAAAATGTATCATATTACAGATTTCTCTACATGTACTTGTACTGGAGAGATTGGTTTCAGTTTGGTATACAGCTTAAGCATGATTTGTACCATGCCTTCTTTTTCCAGGTCAGTAGATATTGAATAGTCAAGTGGGGTTATGCTTAGCACAACTGTGTGCAACCCTTTTTACAATGTAGCATAAAAATAGCAATTGATTAAATGGAATATCTTGGTATATCACAAAAAATCAGATTTCCCAAAAGGACTGCAAACCATTCAGTTATTAAGAAAATTCTAAAATAAACCATTTAATTCTTATTTACACACCTTTTAGACAGAGACTTCATGTTTACAGGCAGTTCAATTTATACCTGATAAGTTTTATTTTCTAAATCATTCAGTTTAAATAAAAACTCAGTATCTAATAAGATTTCTGTTATGATCGTTTCTTTTCCTGTTGGTTGGTTGTTCTGTCCGTAGAATTTATCATATGAAATGGTTCAAATGGATACTAATGTCCGCATGTAAGTATTTTTCTTGGAATTTATAGAAAAAATTACAAGTTTTTTTTTTATTCAAATATGACATAATTACATATGTACCCCTCAGTAAATTGAATTAATTCTTCTTGGGAAATTACTGTTTTGGACTCTTAACCTGTTATTTCAATAAAACTTAATGGTGCATAAGTTCATCAGTTCAAGACAATCCTGAATGCTGCATCTATTGAGATCCTTTGGTGCAGAACAGAAAAAAAATAGTTTAATATTGATGAAATATACTGCATTCATAAATGTTCCATTGATTTGACTGGTCTTACTTTTTATGACCGACTTTATTGAATAGTTCTCAGTGGCATCTTATTTCAACTATACATTGAACTTAAAATATTGGTGACTAATGTTTGTTATAATTGGATTTTAGCAGGTACTTGGTAATCAATGGTCAAATTGGTCAATAGGCTTCAGTCAATACACATTGAGGAGATTGTATTATGTTTAAAAATCAATTAATATGTTGGTCAAAATAAAATGTTAATTGATTTAAGTGCTAACAGGTTTATAAATTGATGGAGATAATCGTGTTACAAACAATTTAAACAAATGAAAATGAAATTCTCTTGAATTTTTGGCACAGAATGTGATTTAAGCATACAATGTTATTGTATTGTGTTATAAGCTAACATTTATATAAATCTAGTGTCAAAATACAAGTTTATGACATAACCCTTTGGGGCATCATGTTTTATTCAGATTTAACAAAATATTTGTGCATCAAAAATATATATATATATGATTAGGTGATTATAAACTTCAGTAAATACTTTCAAAATAATCTCAACTGATCGCTGATATTAAGGATGAAATGTTTCAATGGAGTCCTGCCAAAGAATTTGACATATTTTAATGACCTGTTTTAATAAGTTTATATATGATAGGATTGGTGTTGTGTAATACCTACAGATAAGGGCAATATCGCAATAATGAAGGAAGGTGAATAAAACAGATTATCAAACCCATAAAAAATTTACCCCCCCCCAAAAATAAAATAAATAAATTGTGACTTGATGATGGTATTGATGTTGGCTTAGGCAAGTTAACAAAATGTCATGGCATGAAATGATAATGGTTGTTTTATAATGGGTCATATACATGTATATTAGAAATGGAGCTTAATGGTACAAGTTCTTCATGTTCATGTTTAATCTGTTTCTTTTGAAGATGATTATATCAACACATCTCTGCTGATTTCTTCATGTTTACAGTCTAATTATTATGGCCAGAACTATGAATGTTATAATGCTTACATCAAATGATCTGAAAAACACTGACTGAATTTGATGAAGTCTTTGAAATGTTTCACATAATGAGAAGGGCAGCAAAATACATTATTACTCTTTGTAAAAGATCTGTTAAAGATGTGTATTCAAAGGAAGTCTCTGCCTATTCTTACATATATACATCGAAAGAGGGGTTGCTCCAATGAAGTTACAAATGTTCTATTAAATCTTCCTGTCTTTCTTTCTTACTAGTAAGTAAGCTTTTTTATGAACAGATGTAGTAATTTGTTGCACTTTATAAACAGTATAGTCTACATGGTTTTACATGTACCTGTAATAAGGCCTTTGGTCAGACGTCCTATAGGTAACATCATAATAGGTCGTTAAAGGTTGACAGAGACATAAAGGTTTAGATACACATTGATGTAACTTTAGGCAATACAGTGTTAAAGTCATTATTTTACACTTGTTAACTGGTCGTCTTTATTTAATAAAGAAAAACAAAACACAAGTATTTGATGTCGTTTAATGCAACATTTAAATGGCATTGATTTGGTATTTTCCCGTTTTGCCTGCTTTGAGCTTCTATGGATTCTCTCTACAACTGCATTGCTTAATCATTTTTCTGGAGATTTATAATGTAACTGTTTGTCCATTAAAATGTCATTTGTATTTGTTTAGACACCTTTACATGTGTACATGTATATGTTCTGTCATTACCTTTTAACACCTTTTTCTTGTACTTTTACATGTACTACATCATTTGAATTCTAGTATTTTCACAATTCATGTTGCAATGTAGTACATGTCTTTTAATATATTGACATAGTAGTATCATCTTTATTTATAGTAATTACCGTAATTACAAGTTACATGATTTCTAATGAGATTGACGATAATCAGAATCTGTCTAAGGAATGTTAAGTAAAAGGGAAACCACATGGCAATGTATCAGTCGTGCTATAAATAGAACAATTAGAGATGTGTGTGTAATAGCAGCCATTTTATAGGGAATTCTTTATGGATCTAATCCTGTTATACCAGAGATGTGTATCAATATTTATTGCTATAATATTTGATGAGTTTTCAATAGTTTGTGATTGATTTTTCTCCTGTATTTTTTATAGAGACTACCCAGTGATGTGGGGAGATATTCTCAATCAATGACCTAGAATTGGAGTAGCAGGAATAACAGTGTTGTATTGGAAATATGAGTCATTCAGAGAAATTTTAGGATGCTGGAATCCTCAAGAATCACACTTGTAGCTGGACCAGGTTTGTTTGAAAGGAAGGCTCAGTTTTAATTTGGAACATCTAAAGCTTTAAAACTAGCATTCAACATGTCAGCTACACCACCAAGAAAAAGTGACAAAATGCAACAGGGCTTTTCACCTTTGAATTTGAGTCGAAATGCAAGTCCAGCACTGTTAAACTCACAGGACAGAAATATCTCAAGCCCTGATTTGAAGAGCATCTTGGATTTTCCTTCGGAACCCAAACGAAGGAGGATCATGATGGACGATGCCTCAGTCACTAGTAGTCAAGTCAGTAGTCGAGCCCACTCTCCTTGCTTTTCGGAATCTATGGATGATTTTACGCCTGGGAATTCCCCAGCTGGTACTTTGAAGGATCAATTCCGTAGACGTTACAGTAAATATGAACTGGTTACAGATAACATTCAGTACCTATTTGATAAAGATATACTAGATGCCTGTAAGGTTAGTATTGTCATCATTAGACCGATTATGATCTACCATTTACAATGGCTATGTAGTTGTCACTAGACAAGCTGACCCCAGAATCTACCTATAAAACACCATTTATATCTAGACAGTCAGAAAAAATCTCATTAATCTTTGTTGGCCTCAACTTGTGTATTGTGAAGTTCATGTTTATAGTCTTTACACATACATGTAAATAAGATTTCATTCAATTTTGCCAGATTTCTTGGATGAAAAAATCTGGGTTACAAAATCGCAAATGTTAGGCGGTTGACCGCAGGGTGACAAGCAGTGGGCAGGAAAGAAAGTTGCGTATTAAACAAATTCCTCAGCAACTACCTATCACAGCCACTTGATATTTGGTGCAGCATTGGGGGTGGGGTCCCATAACGTGGGATTCCATTAAAGGTCTGTCACTCATCCTGTTTAACAAATTCTGGCCATTTTGGACTTTGACAGATTTTTTTTATATTAAATGTATTGTATATAAAAATATTCAATTGATATTTTTAAGAGGACTTATCCCATTTCATATAGGATTTTACATGGATCATGCTTTTTTTTAAAGCATTAAAATATCTTGAATTTCTGTTTAAATCCCATTCACCCCCCCCATCCCCCTTCTCCCCTAAAAGCTCTTGCCACTCATTATTGTTATTCATGTTTTCTTTTTAGAAGTTTAATTTTTGGAATTAATTTTGAATCTTACAGTACATGTTTGTAAAAACATTTGTTTTTGGTGTGTAGGAACAATACATGACACAACAGTGCAGTTATTGTACACAAAGAATTTTTGTAATTCTTAGGGATGATCATTCTTGGTCAAATTCACCACAAAAAGGTTGTTAAATACCATGTAATTCACACATCAATGCACATATATCCTCAGTGTACTTTATATAAGCTTTATCTACACAAATTATGACAATGAGATCACCTGGAAAAGATTCAAATTTTTATAATGACCTAGGTCTGAATGAAAAGAAATTACTGCGATTTTCACTTCAGTTTAAATTTATGTGTAGGGTTCTCATGTATATGATTATCTCAAAAGCTCTTATTTAAAAACTCTGTGTATAAATCATAAGGGTATAGACTTGATAAAATATTCTTCAAATAAAATATAATTTGATAAGTTGAAATTTGATTTGCACAAATGATACTCCAGGTATACACAATCCTATTAAGTTTAATTTGTACATGATGCTTGAAACATACATGCAAAATTTGTATGATTTACATACAGCATGATAGGGTTGAATCCAGTATTGAAAGCCCCATTGGATTTAATGCATTACCAACTTTAGAAATAAATTCATAGAAATTTCATCTTTAAAATGCCAAATCTTTCATATTTCATTCGATGAAGATAAGATGCAGTAGGTTCTTTTGCACTAATAAAACCATATACCTATGCGGCATATTTTGGCTTTTCACGTGTCACTGTTTGTAAACATTGTAATTTCGCAGTAAATTCCTTTAATACCCATACCTCAATAAATGCACTGGCAAAAAATCAAAATGTACTTTTAATGAAACTTTTTTATGTTTTGGAGTTTGTTCATATACTAGAGATTTTTTTAAAAATTATTTGAAAAATTATCAACCAATCCTGGAGCTCAAAGATGTCGATTACGTACCAGAAAGCTCTCCTACAAAGGGGCGGATATATTAATGAAGTATGCATATTTACTGAATTCAACCCTGATACTCAATATAAAGATCGTTTTTACATTCTTCCCATTGTCTCACTTGATATAAAGCTAGAGCAGGTTCATTTGGCAGGGAAGTGGTTGCCAGTTTAATATTGCTGTTCTTTTTGCTCTGCATGTGTCAAACATATTCACTTGAAGGGGGTTCCCAACACTTTGGTTGAAATAAAATTGTGTCATTTAAGTTTTTAGAAAATCTGCAAAAGTATGAACATATATAATTCAAACAAATTAAATTGCAAAATCTTACAAATCGAACAATAGGTTTCTTGGGAAAATTTTCATTGATTATAATGGAGTTTCAACATTTCATATTTTGATCACTGAGAAGCTTTATTTCTTTGAATAGACTAAAATGTTCAACTGATATATAAGAGTTATTTCCCTTATGTGTTCTATACCCCCTTAACCAGTCACATAATGTCAAGACAACTGTCTATATTAATGTCCCATGGCATTTGACTATTGCTTGAGGCTACAGGCTGAAGGCCTAAGGGCAAACTAAGAATAGTAAACAAGGCTTAATCCTAGTCTGTTATCTATCTTTTTCTCCTATTGTCCTCTGTTTGGTAAAAAATCATACACTTTTATAGTAGGTTTTTGGACCGTTTCAGACTTTGCCAGTGGTAGTGTATATATAATAATAAGTTAATAAAACACACTTTTGTTGCTTTAAAATATGACAAAATCAGATGTTACCATATCTAGCTATACATTCTAGAATCATGTTTAAACATTTAGATGTAAATTACGCAAAAGATATTTTCACCTTTTAGCCAAACTGTGAATTTGCCTAACAATTACACATTAAATTGGAATCAATAAAAACTTTAAAGAAGCATCCTTTGGTCCTGCTGTTTGTCTTCCATGCTTCATCAATCGGTGATGGGGAAACTATGCTAAAGATTGAAAGTTAATACTATCTCTCAAATGATTTCAGATTAATTAATTAAAATACGACACATTATTTTATGTCAATATTAAGATATGTGTACATAAGCATGATTTAAATGCTGCTAATACAAAAAATGTTATTGAAATGTTCAAAACTGTATAAATACATGTATAATGCTTATAGCATATGAAATATTAAGATTAAATGTAATAATAAAGTTTATTAATGCAAACATGTCCCAATTAGGGATAACAGCATACATTTACAATACAAACATGAATACAGAGTTGAAACATGAACAACAACAGAAAATATAGTAAATTATCTATAGAGTATCCTCTCTCCCCAGTTCTAATGACTGTATAATAAAAGAATAAACTATGGAGATTTGATCCGGTGTTGATGGATTTAAGAGCCATTTCAATTTATTTATTTCATTTAAAGATTCAAAATTATAATCTATTATTTTCAATTTTTCAAACATTATATTTCGAAGCGCCTGGTTTTTTTGACAATGAAAAAAGAAATGATTCTCATCTTCTATTTTATTACAGAAAGTGCATAATCTTTTATCTCTTGGTATCTTATTATACCTTCCAACTTCAATTTGAAGTTTGTGGTCACATATTCTAAATTTTGTGAAAGTTTGTCTGTATTTGAAATTATGAGACACAAAAGCCCAAGGGAATACATGTATTTAAAATAAATGCTCTACCATTTCTATATTCTATTTGTAGAACTCAGACGAAGAGACCTCTGGTGAGAATAACAAAGTTTCGTTGACAGAATTTCGTAAACAGTACAATGAGCTAACCAGTTGGTTAGGCCAAGTACTACAGACCACCCAGAAATCAACAGCAAGTTTGATGCTGTCCGAGAAGTACCTTGTACAGGTGGGTGGTAGGGTACATGTATATGCAGTGTTTCCATTAACCCCCAAATCAGGGTATTTTACCCTAAATAAAAAATTAACTTTGACTCTCAAAGTTTGATGTTTTCCTGACCCCATTATTTCTACAGAAATGACCTTCCAATTCTCCTAAAATTAATGAAACTTTGTCAGAAATACTGTATATAGCCTTTGTTCTTTAAAGTACCTAATACAAGTGTGTTACACATGCATTTACTACATATGCTACATGAATCTATGGGAATCTTAGATCAAAATTCACATACCGGTAATTAGTTATAAATTGTATTGAATATAGAGGTTTAGAAACTGGTATCATTCATGTACTACAAATTCTTGAAGTAAAGAATTCCCCAAAAGATCTATGGTTGAAAAGATGAAGAGTTCCTCTAAATACTTATCAATAGATCATTCTCATTGTTAGGCTAGGGAATGCATTGTTTATTATCATGGTATAAACAGATAATAGCTGTTGGTAAATACCTGCATGCATATTGTTGCACCATCAGAACTTCAATATGAAATGCATACCGGTATCTTGCATAAAAATCTACAATGAACATACTTTAATCATCTCATAGGATGGTGTCTCAAATAAATGTTTCTTTGGGTTTCTTAGTGTCCTTTGGGTCCAAACATTTATATTTTATCAGCTTACCATTTATTTTGCCTTTGTGTTAACCTTTACTTAAATTTTCTAATGCAGACTGGTAAAGTATTCTGTTCATAAAAAAGAAAATTCCATCAACATATTTACTTCAAAATGAATATATTCTGACATGTTTGAATTATGGAGCCAACTTTCTGTTCATCTAGAGTTAATTAACTCACATTCATTAAATATAACTACTCTACCATGTAAATAAATGGTTTCTGTGGCAATGAAGTGTGCTGACCAAGTAAATAGCCTAAATACATACTGTTAAGAAATGTTATATCAAAAAGCATAATTTAGTATAAATTTGCCATAGTCTAAATTTCTAAATTTAAGAATTAGATAAATAGGACAGTGATTCTATTATAAGTTAAGTAACATTTAACACATCTCAGATTTCTTTATTATTAGGAGTATGTAATGATAACATGATATGTAAACTTTCTCTTGCTTAAGGCAACTTGAAATTTAACAGGGGGTCAGGAGGAAGAAGGCTATTTGTTTAACTCATTTGTTTGACCTCTTTGGAACCATATAGAATACATATAAATGAATGTGATACTTTTAAAGCAGGAAAAAAACAAGTGTTATAGTTTGTATTGAACATGCACCAGAAGCTTAAATCGAACAATGACAGACATATTAATAAAATCTTCTATGTAGCATTTTAATAATTACCATTTGAAGATATGGAACAATAAATTCTTGCATATGTAGCCAAAACATTACTGGCTTGGCTTGCCATGATGGAAAGTTTTGTAAACTAATTATTTAAAACCTGTTGCCAAATTTTTTTTTTTTTTTACAAAGCTAGTGCCAAAATATATGCCCATTTACATGTATTAGTAGAACATGACTAGAAAAGCAAGTTAAGTAGATTTAATCTTACACTAGAGATCTTGTACTGCATTAGTAAGATTAATGAAAGATAAAATTTACATCACAGATGGGAGTGAATTATCTTGTTAATACAATAATTGGTCAGTCAGGCACTTGTCTTGTCCATATTAATTAGATTTACCTCCAATGTATTATTGGAAAATAGTTCCCTTTCTAATGGTCCATGGGCTTTACAGTGTCTGCATATGTTAATACCTCTACAGTGTTAATTAATTCATCATGCTCTTGGACTCCTAATTTAATCATATTTAAATAGGTAATATTGAATAGAAAATGGAACTGTAAAAACAGACTGCCAATATTTTTTTGTTTTTTTGTCCCCGCCACAACGCAACGGAGGGACCTAGTAATGGTCTTCGGCCGACGGTCTGTCCGTGCATCTGTCACACTTTTGTGAGAGCAACTCCTCTGAGATTGTTCAACAGATTTTGATGAAATTTTGTAGGATTTTTTGTCATGATATGTAGTTGATCATTTTGCACCACCATCTTGATTTTGACAAATTTTATAGGAGTAATGGGACTTAAATCAACTTTGTTCATTAGGTTATAGGAACACTTTGTGAGCGCAACTCCTCTGAGACCGCTGAACAGATTTTGATGAAATTATGTAGGATTGTTTGTCATGATATGTAGTTGATCATATCGCACTGCCATTTTGATTTGAAGGATTTTATAGGAGTTATGGGATTTTATTGACTTTGTTCATTTTAGGTCATAGGAACACTTTGTGAGCACAACTCCTCTGAGACCGCTGAACGGATTTTGATGAAATTTTGGTAGGATTGTTTGTCATGATATTTAGTTGATAATATCGCACTGCCATTTTGATATTAAGGATTTTATAGGAGTTATGGGATTTTATTGACTTTGTTCATTTTAGGTCATAGGAACACTTTGTGAGCGCAACTCCTCTGAGACTGCTGAACAGATTTTGATGAAATTTTGTAGGATTGTTTGTCATGATATGTAGTTGATCATAGTGCACTGCCATTATGATTTGAAAAAAAAATATAGGAGTTATGGGACTTTATCAACTTTGTTCACTTTATAGGTCATAGGAACACTGTGTGAGCTCAGATTTTGATGGAATTTTGTAGGATGGTTTGTCATGATATGAAGGTAATCATATCGCAATTCAAATTATTGTACGTAAATTTTCATCTTTAATGCGGCGGCGGGGGACATTGGCTACGTGTAGCAATCTTGTTATATCAGACAAGGGTCTCCTTTTGATTGATTCCCGTAGTATTTTTATCTTTGCGGATTGCAAACAATTAGCATGGACCATGGGTCCTAGTTGAAGGTGACTGACTGTTTTCCAATGGTGGTAGGATTTTCGATGCTGTGTACATCAAACCCATTTTGAAGATGGCTGTAACTTATAGAATTGTTGTAACTCGATCTTTATTCTCTCCTAAGAAGTCAGTATTTTCTCCCATAGAATTACTGTAGCAGATGCTGACAGCCATGATTAAGATATTTATGTTTGTTTTATGAAGGGATTTATTAATCAAACAAGATATAAATGTCATTATTATCCCCTTTTTACGACAGATTACCTTGTGATGTATGGACTAAGGATCTGTTGTCTGGTTACTCAAAGGACAATCAGAAATATTCTATGTATGGTCAATACTTTAAAGGCTTTTGATAGTCTTTGGTTACTTAGAGGACAAGCAGAAATATTCTATGTATGGTCTATACTTTAAAGGCTTTTGATAGTCTTTGGTTACTTAGAGGACAAGCAGAAATATTCTATGTATGGTCTATACTTTAAGGCTTTTGATAGTCTTTGGTTACTTAGAGGACAATCAGAAATATTCTATGTATGGTCAATACTTTAAAGGCTTTTGATAGTCTTTGGTTACTTAGAGGACAAGCAGAAATATTCTATGTATGGTCTATACTTTAAGGCTTTTGATAGTCTTTGGTTACTTAGAGGACAATCAGAAATAATTCTATATAAGGATATTATAACTGGTCAATAGTCACGATAGTTTTAAGTCTTTTGATATTCATAGGCTATCAGAAAAACGTTCTAGCATTGTTAGAATAAATGTGAAGTAAGATAGGTCAAAATATACTACAGTAATCTCCTAGTAACATAATGATTTTGAAGTGGGTATGTCAGAGGTCATGGTCACAGGTTTTGCCAGACAGGGGACCTTGAGATTTGCCTTTGTCATTTTTGTCTCGCCTGCCACGAATAGTTGCGGAAGGCGAGACAGGTATTACTTTCCAGCGGTGTCGGCGGGGGCGTAAACTTTTTTGTAAGACTTTTGTGGACAGTGAATTGCTAAGCATCTGATATTGGGTATACAGACAGTTGAGGTTATGGTCTATGAAATTGTTACCATGCCGTGTGACCCTGACCCCATTTTCATGCTTCAGTGACTCTGTGAACTTAGATCTTTATCAGGCCATAAATTTCTTTGTAAGACTTTTGTGGACAAAGAATTGCTTGAAAAGTATAATAGCTAGGCATCTGGTATTTGGTATACAGACAGTTGGTGTAATGGTCTACTCAAGTGTCACCATGGTGTGTGACCTTGACCCAAAGGTTTTAGTGCCTTTGTGAACTTCATTTTTTTTATTCATGCCGTAAACTCCTTTTTAAGACTTTTGTTGAAAATAAATTACTTAAAAAGTATTATAGCTAAGCATCTGATATTTGGTATACAGACTGTTGGGGTAAATGTCTAGGCAACTGTCACAGGGGAGAATTAATAAATGAATAGTTGAATAACTAGGTATTCCGATGGTGCGGACTGGTGAGACATACTTTAGTGTCAACTCTTGTTGTTGAAAATAACAAACTTAATTATACTATAGAAAATAATGAGATGTGGAATAAGTGTATGCCAACAATCAAGCGGCTATTCAGAAAAAAACACAATGGACAACCACAAGCAGCCTAGTTTTCCAAATGATTGTCAATGTCTTTAAAATGTCCATGTGTTGTAGCTGATATTTTATGTTCATCCTTGTCTCATTGTACCCTAATATCAGATAGGTTCTTCATTATCTTGATTCATTGTGTTTCATTATTTAATGGTTTTCAAATAATAAACACTTTACAGTTTTAATCCATCCCCATAATGGGTATTATGTTTTACCAATATTGGTCCATTTTCATAAATGGTTAAAATACCACTTAAAGTTGCTAATGTAACAAACTTAAAGTGTATATGTCTGTATTCAGTGAATAGAAAAAATGTTGTACATACTATTGCATGATTTAAAAACCCTTCATAAATTGTTGAGAAAGAAATAGTTATTTTTATGATAAAAAGAATTCCATCTACCTGTATAAGTTTATGCATCAATGGCTCATTGCTTATTAAGGAAACACAAATCTTAAAGTTACCTTCTCAGTTACATGTACATGTATTATTTATCTTAAAAATACATTTATCTATGAAATGTCAATGAAGTACATGTACCACTATTGACCCTCATCATAATATTAATTGTAACAAACACTTGCCATGTAGATTTTAACCATACCAACAATGCTGGTAGCAATGATTTGATCTAGTGCATATCTGAAATTGTTTAAAAAAAAATAATCTTTAACCCTCAGAAAAGTAGCCATCAAATTTTATTTTAATAAGAGATTTAAGATATTGAAATGTGTTTTTTAAACAACTAAGCATGAAATAAGCTAGAGTCCTGTATAAACTGAAAGTGAATGCATTTGAAAATGTATATAATGATTTGCCAGAATTGTTTCTGGAACTGCTTAGTTTATTAGAAGCAAAATCATCAACAGAGATGGTAAGAGTGTTTTTATTATTTTTAAATCTTCTTATTTTTTTTACAGAAAGATCATGAGGAACTTCTTAACCAGTCTCCCAGACTTCGTCTTATCATGGACTACGCCAAGCAGTTGGTACAGCGCCACCCTGGCTTCCAAGAGGAGGTCACTCCATGTCTACAGTATCTCCAGCAGCAATGGAAGGTCGTGGAGGAAGCCCTTTCGTGCAGAAATATCAGCAGCAATACAGATTGCATGCTTTCTGGTAATGATAGGATGTGTATTGGCTAGACAAATCAATACACCTCTCAGGGTGTCTTATAATTGTTACAGCTTACATGTGATTTGATACTATGAATAGCGGGAAGTAAGAATAGGATCAATATGTCTCAGGGAAATAAAAAACCTACCTGTTGATTGGACTGAAATATTAATTAAGGTGCACCAGGGAATATCCCCAGATCATCAATCATTGTTGTCAATATCTGATGGTTCAGTTGGTATCAATGCATAGACTGCTGTTCATAAAATAGGATTTTCCATATCAAATGAAACAAATTTTAATTATGAATAATCGAAAACATTCTAGTTGGAAAAGAATGAAATGGAGTAAATTTGCATGGCACAAAATTATTTATAATTAATTTTAAAAAAGGCAAAGGAAAGAAATACATTTACTATGTTTTTATGCCCCATCTATGAAAGTGGAGGGGCATATAGTGTTCAGGTCTGTTAATCCGTTCGTCCATTCGTCCATCTGTCCGTTCGTTTTTCCCTCCCAAATCCCCATATTTCTAAATTCCCACATACTGACAAATGCCACATCAATCATATGGTATGGTAGGTTCACCTAGTGATGCTAAGCACAAATGCATGCTTTGGATGCTGGATGTGACCTATATTTTATGCATGAATGACCACTTTCAGAAGAATGGTTAAAGTTTATTCCCACTTACTGACAAATGTCACATCAATCATATTGGTATTAAGTCCATAAAATTATACTCTTGAAACAAGTTCATGGTTTATTATTGCGGAAAAAAAATAAATGTTGCGAGATGGGGCACTATGTCTGTTGGACATATTCTTGTTGATCCTTAAGTCACAGTAGGGCTGTTGAAGTAAAATGCTATGATAGGCGATGAAATATGCACATGCACATGTATATGAATTCTAAATCATGTAGACTTTTATAAAAAAGCCAATATGATAAATTGTTGTCTACACATGTATATCCACAATATCTTCATCCTTTGTATAGTTCTGTTTGTTTCTTTGATTATATTAAAATGATATTCCATATATGTTAAAAGTTTGTTCGACTTTGATAATGTATTGCTAGATCTTAGAGAGAAAAAAAAAAAGAAGAAAATCTTATAATAGAAGTTAAGATTAACCAGGATGAGTTTGTGAAAGAATTAAATGATTTGTTTTAAAAATATGTATGAAAATTTCTGTCATTTTTTTCTCAAAAACCATTCACAAGAATGAACCTGTCAGACTTTAACTTCCTGTTCTGGACCCTACACAGGGGCATGTCTCTACTATCCTCACATACTTCTTTTATTTTCATGATATACATTCCCTACATGGATCTAAAAAAAAACAGGGTAGCTCCTTATCATTGTTTATCAAGTTTAAGATATGTAAATTAGCACTACTGTTAATCTCTAATTGTTCCCCGTTATTTCAGATATGTAGGTTACTACTAACATCTAATTGTTCCCTGTTATTTCAGATATGCAGCAGGATCTGAACTTATTGAGGGTCTGGTTAGATGAGGTTGAACAGAGATTATTTTCGCTTTCCATTCACTCCAACGCAGGAGATGATGAAGTCCTCAAGAAACTCCAAAGTCATCAGGTAAAGTATTAATTGATGTACCTTTTATATGCTTTGATGCTTGCAATGTGTTGGAAAGTGCCATGTAAGGGCCACTGAATGTCATCTCTCATTTGTGGCATCCAAAAGTTTCCATCAGAGTTTACAGGAAAACCACATGTCACAGTCTCGATCTTTTACCTCTAGCTTCATCCTGTAGTATTATGCAGTGTAAAGTGTTTTTTGACTGTAGAGGACTACAATTATGGTTTCCAGTAAAAATCTTAAAAGTATATGTTTTTTTCTGTAGAAACAATGTCTTGATAACTTTAATACCTTGCCAGAACGCAGAGTTGGGGACATAGGAAGCCACTGAGTGTCCCTCCATGCATGCTGGCATCCATCACACTTTTCTCTATGTTTTCTTGTCAAGTATAAAACGTAAGCTTTCGATATTTGGTATTCAGGTAAGGGTCCCATACGGTGGGATGCATTTCCACTTCTGTCACCCATCTACTGCTGACGTAGATTTTTTTCCCACTGTTTCAAGTTGAGGACCTAGAATCTGTTCTTGTTATACCCCCACTTGTAAGAGAGGGGGCTATATTGCAATCACCTTGTCCGTCCGTCCGTCTGTCTGTTTGTCCGGTTCAATTTCTCTGCTTCTACTGGATGGATTGGTTTGAAATTTGGTACACAGCTTCACCATGATGAGTTTTACTGTGCCTCCCCTTTCCAGGTCAGTCCATCATCTACTTCCTGTTTTCCAAGCCGACTTATACTTTTTAGGGTGAAAAAATTGAAATGTGAAATTTTTGGTAACAGATTTCTCAGCTTCTACTGGATGGATTGGTTTCAAATTCAGTACACAGCTTCAGCATGATTAGTTATACTGTGCCTCCCCTTTCCAGGTCAGTCCATCATCTACTTCCTGTTTTCTGAGCCAACTTAGACTTTTTAATGGGTCAAAAATAGACAATTTTTCGTAACAGATTTCTCAGCTTCTACAGAAGGGATTGATTTCAAATTTGGTATACAGCTTTAGCATGATGAGTTGTATTGTGCCTCACCTTTCCAGGTCAGTCGGTCATCTACTTCCTATTTTCTGAATGGTCGAGTGGGGGTATGCTTAGCACAACTTAGTGCAACCCCTTGTTATTTCTGAATTATGCGTAAATGCCTCTGTGAGTGGTATTTTGTTGCTTTGCAACCCTCATTTTAGTGAGTAGAAATAGTACACCATTTTTTATTGGACAGCAAATCAGATCTGATATAATGGTGAAAGCCATTGGAGTAAGATGATCAGCATTGATATTTCTAAATATTTTGGTGTTTTGTTTTCATTTTACTTGAGTCAATCACATATATGACACAGTCCTTAGCATTTGATAACAATTGAATATGGACAGTTTGATATGTGTGTACTCAATTTTAGATGGAATATCAGAAAGGATGACTGAAAAAATGATTTAGTAAAACATTTTAAGAGAGATTTTCATCAAAATTAGTAAAATACTGTTCAAAGGGCAATAACTCAAACCAACTAACAGTTAAAACAAGTTTTGTTTATGGTATAAAACCACTAATTCGCAATCCGGTAGAGGACGAACCTGAATATAGTTCCTATTTTGAGACAATATAGTTCCATTAAAGTATTGACCCAGCTAAAACTATTGAATGCAAATCATTAAATGAGGTTTTATTTGAAAGATGAACATCTTAGAAACAATTTCAGCCCATGTTTGTTCATATATATGTTAAGTGTAAATTATTAGGATTACTTTTACTTGGGGTCTCATTCTTGCCAGAAACATGACTAAAAAGTACCGGAGGTTCATGATGATTTAAACCGGGAACCAGTTTTTCCCGTTATTCAATGTAAGATGTGCTAGTTTTTGAACTGGAGTGAGCCAAATCATTTTGCATTGAAATAAGACTATTGGCACTTTATTTGAACTTTAGACAAAAAATCTACAGCATTTTAGAAATATCCAATTTAACATAGAAAGCAATGGGACTCGGAATTAGTGGTTTTATACCTTATATGTAATCTAAGAGAGATAACTCTATCTGAACTCTCAAGTAAATATTGTACATTACTGAAATCATTGGTTTTTTATGCCCCCGCGACGATATGTCGGGGGGCATTAAGTTTTACTCATGTCCGTCCGTCCGTCCGTACATCCGTACTAATTTCCGTCAAGCTTTTCTCAGAAACCGTAAATGGGAATGACTTGAAACTTGGTAGGATGGTTCAGTATGACAAACTATATGTCCTAAGCGAATTTTAGACCTGTCGGACATCTACTTCCTGTTTGGGGCTGGATCGATACCAAAATCGACATGAAAATTTCTGTCAAGCTTTTCTCAGAAACTGTACATAGGAATGACTTGAAACTTGGTAGGATGGTTCAGTATGACAAACTATATGTCCTAAGTGAATTTTAGACCTGTCGGACATCTACTTCCTGTTTCTGGCTGGACCGATACCAAAATCGACATGAAAATTTCCGTCAAGCTTTTCTCAGAAACTGTACATAGGAATGACTTGAAACTTGGTAGGATGGTTCAGTATGACAAACTATATGTCCTAAGTGAATTTTAGACCTGTCGGACATCTACTTTCTGTTTGGGGCTGGACCGATACCAAAATCGACATGAAAATTTCCGTCAAGCTTTTCTCAGAAACCGTTCATTGGAATGATTTGAAACTTGGTAGGATGGTTAAGTATGATTAACTATGCGTCCTAAGCGACTTTCAGACCTTTCGGACTTCAACTTTTTATTTGAGGCCAGCGGGGGCATCTGTATCCCATGGACACATTCTTTCTTTATTTTTTTATAGAATACACATGTGTTTTTTCATACTTATATAATACCAAATAATATTATTGTCTTTGTGCATATTTTTGTATGTTTTTTTTTTTCCCTTCTTTGAATTCTATTTTAAACTTCTTTTGGTCGCAAAAAAAATGTTAAAGTATTCTTGCTACCAAATATAGAATGACCATTTTATATGGGGTCAACGTGTCATATTGTTTGCTTGTGTGGTCTGGCCATAATAGAGGAAATCTGACAGAAAACCATAGTGGTCCATTGTGTGGAGAATATGCTATTTTTCTTTCCAGTCGAAGAAGACTGTATAATGCTAAGTTGGCCAACCTTACCCATGCCTCCATTCTCAAATGGCAGTCAAATCTTTTTTACCATATTGGTCTTGCTTCTCCTTCCTGTTTCTCACTTTATTCACATCCAACATGGATAACTGTACAGTGTAAACTGTAAAATTTTGCATTTTCATTTGAATCAGATTATTTCACCATATGACACATATGCTTTATCAAACCACCATGAGATGCATGTGTCAAAAACTATTTGTTATGACTCCTCATTGGGCTCCACAGGGCCAAACTGTGGTCTTTTTTGTCTAATCCAAAACTCAAAAACTGTCCATTTGATCTTTCTATTTAATAATATTGGCCCAAAAGGGACAATATTTGTTTCCACAATAATTTTAGTCTAGTTGATATGATATGAAATTTAACAATGGTTATTTGTACCATAAAAGAATGGATCTGGGAAATGTTTGAAGTCTTTTGTTTTCATTATGAGAAATGGGACAAAAAGCAACTTTTTAAGTTGTTTTAACTTAGTTCTATTTGACTGATTGCTTTAAAATTTTATAATGTTGTTTCTTATGAAAGGATGGTGTGATTTAGGGCCAAGATCAATTAGTCATGTTAAAAGCAGACATGTCTTGGTTATTCCATTTTATTAGTTAACATTTCAAATTTCACCCCTAGATATCGTGTGTTTTACAGGAAAGATCATGGGTTCACTGTAGTTTGTCTAATGGATTAGGTGATGTTTAATGTTAATGTCATTCTTACCACAAAACTTCTGATGCAATATTCTCTATATGATAGACTCTTTACATTTTATTCAAAATCCTTATCCTAATGTTTCTTATATAGTGTGGTTATGTCTTGCCCTTATTGTTTTTGAGATCAATCTAGGCCTGTGCTTTATGGAGTTTACTATAGAAGAAAAAATCAGCTGACTTTTGTCACCCTGGAAGACCCCATCTAGTGTTTGATGCAGACACCTGTAAATGACCCAGAAATCTGTTACATGTATTGAATTTTTAAGTTAATTAGTGCTAGTAATAAAAAAAAAAACCCTCAACATAATTTTAGTGTTGTTCAGCCCAATACACCCAGTGATACCTGTATGATTAATAGGTTTTAATTGGTTATTTATGATAGATGTATGACAGGTGAAAAAGACATGTTCACATGATGTAACATTGTAATCGTATGTGACGTATTCTGTGAAGACCATGTTGTAACATAATGGACTAGTGTTTTATTTATTTGGACTTATCTTTTTCTGTTAACATTGTTTAGGTCTGTATATGTATTTATTCTTGAAAAATGCATACAAGTTTATTCCTTAGAAAATTGCTTTTTCTACCTATATTTGAATAAAAAGATTGTTGTATTTTGATCGTAGACCTATGTCAACTTTTGGGACTACAACTAAATAAGGCAAGAAAAGTTTAGTAAAAATGTATAGTATAAAAACACTTGGATTTTTATGATAATTTTTGTTATCTTAAATACTTAAATTTGTTTGATTTTGCAATTTGAGAAAAATGAGTTATCTCTCTTTCATCAAAGAAAATTCAAAATGTTATTGTTCCCTTATAAAATTTTTGTCACAGTTTTCTCAGCAACCACATGATCCAGAAAGCTGATAATTTTTGCAAATTGCTTTATCTTTCAGTACCACATGCTGCAAACCTAAAATCTCTTACTCTAATGTGAATTTTCTATTTATGTATCATGTATTTCAATTCATAACATTATTAACACATGTCTCAGTTCATTAAAACTTGTCATATACAGGCTGATGACAATGCACTCTTAGATTTAATCATACCTAAAGTTAATTTGATAACACAGATCCATTAACAGTATTGCATTAAAAGATGAAAGATTTAAGAAAAAAAAAATTCTATCATACTATGCATCTGACTCCATGGAGACAATTGCACCAGCGTGACTTGAGTCCTTTCATGTTTTCATGGTATAATCCATCATGTAGTCTCAGAGGTCATACCTAAGCATCATATTGCATAATTTGATGAGTTTTGGATTGGTGTATTACATCAGTTCATGAAGGGCTTACCATGTTATGCAATTAATTGATTGGTTCTCAATTACCATTCAATCATCTTTTTATATTTTAAATTTTCATGCAGCCTGAAATGAAATATTTATTCTGTGTATTAAGAGCAAGTGTTGAAATATAGTCTTTGAATACTTCAAAAGTGTAGATTCATCACTTTAATGTTCTAATGACACAATGGTGAATGATGTTTAATTAAGGGTTTTTTATTTATTGATCTGAGCGCTTCTATTTCCACATCACTTGTAAAATTCAAAACGTCAATTTAATTTAAAGCCAAGAAAGGCGTTAAATACAGCATTCTAATAAAGGATTGCCTGAAAGATCTGTTCGATGATTGGCATTGCTGTATTATACTTTGTATCTCCATGACGGTACGAAACTGATGGTTTTTGTTAAGGTTTCTAAGCAGGAAATGGACAATTTTTCTTATTTTAAAGCAATATTGATCTTCCCATCAGAATGTTTAAGTATAAATTTGTAAGTCCTATGTAAAATGTCTTTTACAGAATTGCATAGTCTGATAGGAACCCATTAAGATTAAGAGGTTGCCAGGGGAAATAAATTTGATTTCTTATTTCCATGTAAATTGACTTTTACTAGTAGAAAGTGGTTCTCGACCTAGAAAAAATGAAGGAATAAACATCACGTAAATACCTAAGATTCTATGTTTAGGAAGAATAAAAATAATATAACAATCACTATTACTTGAGTTTGCAGTGCTGATTGCTTTTGGGTTGTTTTTATGCAGTCTGTATTTTTGTGTTCTTTTTTGGTCTTGCCTTTTCAAATTTTCGACATTGGAATGCCACATGGGTACTTCTTAGCTTCTTCTAAGCTTTTAAGCCATCCATGTGTATTATTATTTACATTAACAGTTATGCATACATGTAAGGTGTTAGTTAGTCCCATTGTAAGTCAATATTTGTTGGTGCTGGGGATTAGTATTTATGGGATTAGTACTGATCCTAAACAGATGTCTGGTAAAATTAAACATATCAATGTATTAATAGTTTCACAAATCTATTGACGATCTTAGATCGTTACAAAAAGGTATGTTGAGTTAACTTATAAATGCAGTATCTTATATAAATGTAAAATATCGATTATCAACATGGGTATAGTGTCTTTTAATATTGTTTGTACTTATATAAACAAAAACATTTTGAATTTAATGAAGACTAGAAAAGTGAAATTGGAATTCATGTTACTCATAAAAAAAAACAAGTTAACCTTTTTTGAAATTAAGTAAAGACTAAAGACTCATTGCATTAATACATTAGATAAACTATTTTCTCTAATCCCTTTCCATGCGATGGATTGAAGCACAGACATTCTGTTGCCTGTTGCAGGTATCCATGTGTCCAGATGATATTGTTTAAAACTTTATAGGAATCCATTAGTCAAGTTTTATCTCCTCACATTCAATGACACAAAATCTCCAGGAAACATCACAAACTTCATGTTCTATACGTTATATGACTGTAATATCTGTTAGGAAAACGTAAATACATGTTTTAATGGTCTGTCATAAATGTCTGTACATAGTATCTCTGGTAACATTTTGGCTGTTTTCATAGAATAACAACAATTAGGAAACATCATGAAGTCTATAGGTCAATTTAGAACTTACAATCTTGTAAGGGAAATATTCTAAAATCCTTAAGGTTAATCTTTACAAGAAAAGATCTATTTGTGGGGTTCTGATGAAAACCTGATGAGAAATGTTGTTGTTCATATAAGTGTATGTTGGTAGATAATAGATCACAGTAGAGTCGATACAAGCTGTTTCTTCTGAGTACCTAGAAATCAATATCCCAGAATAAATGATTTCACTAGTCAAATACTGTAAAGGGTTATCTACAGAGCTTCTCTTGGGTTTAGTCCTCTGTAATTAATATTGAAAAAAAACTCTCATAAATGTTTTAGGATAGGAATTTTACTTTTGGATTATTTTTCTCTTTAAAAGGTATGTACAGAGACTGTCTCTTTTAGATATATAACCATATTTTTAAACATGTTTTTTTCACCAATAAAATTATTTCATTTTGAATAATTTTCTGCATTACCAGTTTTCTGATACATCCTTGTTTGGTTGGCAGAGGCAGTCATGCATGACATTTGTTTATTTTTGGTTCTATACCTGAAGTTAAATTTACGATTCGTATGAGTGATTCGTTTGAGTTAATTTTGATGATCGTGTTACATATGTTGGTATAACATTACCACAGGATATATTTTCCGAGGGACGTGTAACTGTCATAAATTTCAATATAAGGTATGTTATCTGGATTATGATAAGTCAGGTACAATATTCATATCATCTTTGTCTCATAATACATTTTATGCAAATGAATTGTAAATATGAACTATCTATGAATAGATTCGTCATGCATATGTCTTAGGCGGTGACCTTTTGGTGTACACTTTATGACAAGGTTTTATCTGTCTGTATTTATTTACTGTCCCTAAATGGACAAAAGAGGTGGTTAATAGGTACTTTATAGCCTATACTTGTAAATAGCATCACATAAGTGTTAGTTTTCAGACCCTTTACATTTTGTCATTTAGTACATATTAAATGATGCCAAAAGAAGAAGTTAATGTAAAATGTTTTAATTTTTTTTTAGAGCCTCTTAGAATTAGACAATTTTTTACTGATTGATCATTAGACATTTAACAAACAATATTCAATTACATTGTAGTTTTAGAATTAGATTTATATGTTATATTTCTGGAGCATTTTGGAAAAAAGGTAGAGTTTTTCCTTCCCATGGAAAATTTTGCGGCTTTTACTAGATTCCCTTTTCATAGACATTTTTGTCTACATCTCTTCATAAACTGAGGAAATATTTTTGTTCAGTTCTTTAAAAAGTTTCAATAATATTTACACAGTTAAAATATTATTATAATTATTGAGTTGATTTTATGGTTTGTTAGCTGCTCACATATTGACATAAAGGTTTACACTGTATCTAGATGGCTATCTTTGGGGAACAAGGTAACCTTTGTATCCAAACCTTACTTTTGTTTGACTTTACTGGACTTGGTTGTTCAAACACCTAAAACCTGAGTGGACCATAATCTGAAAACAAGTGGCCCCTAGAACTTTGCATGTCACTCAAAACTTTAAGCTTTGTGAAATAGATAATTTTGATAGGCTTTTGCATCAATGGGACCCTCATGATGTTTTTTGACATTCTATGATATACACTAACTCTTCATGATAAATTTGTTGACATTTAGATTATTTTGGGGGCAAAGAACAAAACAATACATGTATGGTATGACCTTGGGTTTATAATTTGTCACCTTCATATAATGACCACTCTCCTCCTTGCCTTGTGGTGGTGTGGTATCTTCCCTTTATCTGTGTTACGTATCTCTACAACCTTGTTTGTCTACTATTTATGATCATATACCAATATCTATAATGAAAATTAATCTTCCTTTACAAATTATAATTCTTAATAAATGATAGGCCTTATTCTGGCTAAACATCATATTCACAAACAACAAGCAAACATGGAACAAAGAACATTTAGGCATCATCTGTATGTACATATGTTCACTGACTATGGTATAGCTGCAGATCAGGATGCAGATGCATTCAACTTAGGTTGGTATTGTGTGTTGTGTTACATCTTTTCACAACTGCTAAACATCTAAGATTTGTGGCTTGTGTTGGCATTTATGTTCATTAGACTTTCACAATAATTGAAAATTAAAGACTTGTACATGGTACATGTAGTAAATTTTGCAAGATGTTTCTGACCTCTTGCTCATAGCTATATAGTCATTTTAGTCAAGATGCGAGTAAGCTTGATGTCCTAATTTACAGTACAGTTTCCAAGATTTTTCTATCCAAACTCCAATTTGTGTTCGGGCCATTTCAGTCTCTAAGTGTAAGTTTGAGGTCCTGATAAGATTTTCATTTTATATGCCAAAATAAGAGATTTTTTTTGTCTACAGGGTATCATTAGATATTGATAGGTGTGAATTAGAGGTTATGGATTACAGTTCACTTAATTTTATTTCCAGGTGACAATTAAAATGTCAAAATAACAAACAAGGCAATATGTTATTACATGAATACTTTGTTACCTTTAAGTAATGCTAACATGTCATTTGAGGACTGAAAGTTTGTTTAAAGCCCTAGATGGTATTCTTAGGTTGTGGCATACAAAAGACCAAAACTGTGGTTTCTTCCACTCTTAGTAATTCTCTTAAAGAATTGAAATGATGGCAATCGACCCCCAACATGTAGTATCTGACATATGGACCTTAACGTAACCAAAGTGTTATGGATACATGCATCCCTTAATTTGATGGTTTCCTCCTGGTTCTCTGGTTTCCTCCACCTTTAATCTGACTGCCCTGTATGGCCCATCCAAAGGAGTGTAAGACCCTAATACAAAGATAAAAACATAATGCTGTTTCCACTTGTGACACAGGTATTGTTATACATGTACAGATTATCATTATTTAGGTGTGAAAAGTTCACACTTATCTTCTACAAGATTAGATTTGAACGCTCCATTAAAATGTTGATAAGTTAATTTCATGATCCTTCAACAGTTTAATCTCTAAATATGGCTTTGATAAAAGGAATCCTAAAAGGTTTATCCTGTTTCCAGTGGAGTATGTAAATTGTCTAATCAACTGTAAAGATCTTTCAATTTCCAATTAAATTTTGAGATAACAAGGAGATATTACAGGGGTTCTAATCTAATGGTTAGACAAAAGTCTTGTCACTGGCTGTCATGATTATTCTGTTATGTCAAAGATAAGAATGATATTCCATAACATAGGAACTTCCATTAAAAGTCGTATAACACACTCAGGTGTAGGTTGGTTTTATACTTTACAGCTCTTCATGGTAATGGTTAATTTGGCTTATTTTGTTCATTGATTTGGCCACACAACTTTTGACTTGAGCATCTCTGGTGAGTTTTGATTAAATCTCAGACACAGTATAAATAATTAGCCTGGACCTTGGATGTTATTTTGGTTTGACTAATAACATGACTTTTCCATCATTCTATTGATATTTGTTTCCTGATAACAATGACCTGATAGATGTCATGGGTATTTCTACATTTAATTGGCCTGATCTTATCACCTATTTAACAATCATTTGTATCTCCTCTGTCCACTTTGATCAGCCACATGTAAATAGACAATATTTTATTACAAGTCATTGTCAAACATTTTGCTTTATAATTGTCAAACGGTTTGGTTAATTTAGATATTTGTGTAAAGTAATGTAATGACAGTCCTCTCTATATATGCAAACACTCATGTTGTATGTATCACTTTTAAACAAGTTCTGGTATAATTTAAAGCTAATTGATTTTAATGTACTCTATTTTAGCACTAATTTGAAATATATGTTATCTAATTTTACAACGACTTTGAAATTATTTAAGTCTTTTCTAAACAAAGCATTAAATGACATTTAAAAAATATCCAGAAAACCATTAACAGTAATGATGTAATCATATAAAGGAATATAATTGTAGAAAAGTTTTGGGCCCCAGCCCTTTACATATATTTTTGTGACAATTTTTTCGTTCAATAATCGATGTAACAGTCTTGACAGTTTTTCGTTCCTGTGATGTGTATTTGGTTATCTCTATAACACAGCCCCTACAAGGTGTTTTGATACCCCCAGGGAACCAATCACCGTGTTGTCAGTAAATCAATACCTGTATGTCACCTGTCCTTCAGGTGTAACGGCTTGTTTTTTGTCAGTTCTGCAGCAATGTTCATCCTTCAATAGTTATTGGTTGATCAGTATTTTATGTGTAAAAATTTGTTGGATTTTACATGTTATGCCATTAAAGTTTGGATATTTTATAGGATATAAAAATAAATTGGAATATTATAAAAACAAAGTCACGTATTAGGTAAGCTTGTCTTTTTATCTGTGCAAACTTTGCATCGTAACCAAGCTACACCAATATTTTGTAAAAATAGAGATATGCCTTGCCTCCTTAAAGAAATGGATGGGTTTATGATATAAATTAAGCTGGAGTCTGAAGATGTCCTTCCTTCCTGTTTATCTGCGAGCTATGATTTAGACGTAGGTGTACGGTAATTAGTTTAGTTACTTCATAAGGAAAGTGAATACTAACGAAGCTCTCTAATGGAAAGAAGTGAAGCAGTAATGGAAGTAGCAAGAAAGCTGATATTAATTAAATCTGAGTGAAGAAAATGTTGTTTAACACCACAGCTTGTTTGTTTTCTCTCTGTATCATTATAGTCACATATTTGGTATGATACTACATCGGTTTTGAATAATTATAATGATTTATATCCTAATGATATGTTGTCTCAAAGCAGATAGATTTACATGTCACCTGTCGTAATAAATTCTTAGTCACACTTCTTGTATCATTATATAACAAGTTATTTCTGATATTTTCCATTTTCTGAAGGTTTCATTTCTTTCCTAGGGATTCCTGGTATTTCATCCAATTGTTTGACTTTAAAAGTGGATCTTTTTTTTATATATGTACAATAATATATATCACTCATTAACTTTTTTTGAATGAATGATAAAAAAAGTGGCTTGTATTTACTTTGAATTGATGCATTTGCAGAACTTCATGTTGAATAGACTTCTCGTACATAATTACTTCTATATGTACACCATTACACCATCAAGCCTTGTTTGATAGAAAACACCTGAAATGTATGTTTGTTTTTCTGTGGTGTATTGTTGTCATTGGCCATAGTTAGTACATTATTCAGGTTCATGCTGAACACTTTACTCCTGCCTATCCATTTATAATGTATTCTATATAATAATTTGCATTGAACAAATGTTGTTTCCTTTGTCCATGGTTTGATAAGGGTTTCCTAATTTCTTTTCCATAAAGCTTTCTTTAAACACGTGTGAATGCAACTGACAAGTTAAAAAAAAAAGAAAATTGTGTAATGAAGACTTGTAATATTGCAACTTTTTGTATTACCACTTTCTAAGTAAGTGTTATGTTAACCTGTGTAGTTTCTTTGACATGTCAATCATGATTTAACGTCTTACAGTTTTCTCAAATTACTTTATACTTGTTACACTAGATAGAAGAACCTATTGATTTATTCATCACTGCTTGCTAAGTCTGTCTACTTTGACTATATATAGCAGGTCCTAATGCTCCTTTAAAATGATTGCATGCTGATTGGAATAAGCTCTAAAACTTAAAAGGAAGCAATTGTCTGTCAATTTCTTGAAACTTGTTTAATTTTCAATGAAATGATTACAGAGAACTAAATTTTATGCCGCCTTCTTCCAGGCTTACCATATTAAACCTAGACTTTAAAGTAGAATTAAACACAATGCCATTCCTTATATTCAGATAGTAATTGCTATTGTACACTTTTGTTCAAATGTGACATATGGAAGAGACAAATATTCATTATAAAATTTCAGAAATTATAGATGTGTCTTTTCAGTTTTCCATGCATACTTAAAACCTTAAATGCGGTGGGTTTCATGTATAATGGTTTAATCTCTGAGTTATGTCATCAGTATAATTAATGGTATAGACTATTGATTAACATTTTAATTTATAACTTTACCAAGGATTAGACTGTCTTACAAAATTCAAACATTAGGCCTTGGTAAAATGGATGACTTTCTTTAACTTGTAGATCAATCATCATTATGCAATATAGTGGGACTATATATTTACCTACTGGTAGTAGTTTTGATGGATAGCTTACAAAACTAGAAAAATATAAAATTAGGTCCACTTGCTTAAGGTTTAGTATTTTTTTTACATTTTTTTACGCCCCATTTACAAAAGTAGGAGCATATAGTGTATGAGTCTGTTAGTCTGTCCATCCCAAATATTGCAAGATGAAGCATTATGTCTTTTGGACATATCCTAGTTTCTTCCTTCATTTGTGAATGTCAGAAGACACTGGATTTTCTCCTGAGAATAGACTATGTTTACCTAAAAAGTTGATACTTTTGTCTTTCGAATATTTATGAACTACATTCTAAGGAGAACATTGGTATAAAGTTCATTGTCCAAAAAAGTTAGGAAATTAAATTAAAGATTCTTTTTTTGTCTATATCATGTATATAGAAAACTTTGACCTGATTTCAATAAAAACATTGACTCTGACAATAGAGATGAAGTTTTTATCTGCTAAGTCTCCAGTGATTACATATTGATCCTGGCATTGTTATAGAATTAACTGTACTATATAAACCTAACTGTCTTTCCTTATGGCCATCAATATAGTATAGAAAGTAATGTAAATTACACAGGATTATAGAGAACTCAGTGATAGAATATTGGAGATTATCAGGAATTATAGTATTGTATTGCCCTATATAGCTTCATTCTGTTATTTTCAATCAACCCTTATACTTTACCAATTTAACTTTCGCATTTCAGTCAGACTTTATTTGAAAACAAAATCTAATAGAATGTGTTCTTGGTTGCTTTATGGCTGAATTAAGGCCTATCACATCTGCACTTTATGATAGTTTCCCCTTTAGACCTCTGTTTATATTGTCTATGTTTTGCAGAAGAGACATATAGAGAGCACTCTCATTTTGTTGTCATATATATATATACACAAAAGTTTCTGCCATAGTTTTCACAGCATCTACAAGCTTTTTATATGCGATTGTTTATTTGTTAGGTGTCCAGTGCTTTGATGGTCTTCAAGCAGGCTTAACAAATACTTATTTAATTAACAATAAAAAGCAACCAACATTGTACACTATTTTGTATGCATGTAATATAGTATTTCTAATGATTGTTTCTAATTTCAAAAAGACGTAGTTACGATAATGTCTAATGAAGTAAATTTTTGTTTCAGGTGCTCCAGAAAGACATAGAATCAAGGTCCAGACATATAAACGCTGTACTCAAACTAAGTGAGCGACTACAAGATGAGTTTGAAGAGGAGCAGTCCTTACTCCATCTATCACAGGCAGCTCAACAGATACAACGACGCTGGCATGGAGTCTGGCTCCAGTCACTAGAGTCACAATGTAGGCTGGAAAATGCCTTAAAGTCTAAAAAGGTAGGCATAATGTAGACTGGAAAATGCCTGAAAGTCTAAAAAGGTAGGCATGGTGTAGGCTGGAAAATTTCTTATAGTTTAAAAAGGTAGGCATAATGTAGGCTGGAAAATGCCTTAAAGTCTTAAAAGGTAGGCACAATGTAGGCTGGATGTGCATGAAGAATTTTCATAGCTCTCAGGTGTCATTCAGGGGAGATAATCAGTCAAACTTTTTAAATATAGTATAAGATTGGAGATCTCATAAACCCAACTCCTCCTTAACCCCTTGAAAGGATTTGATTTGATGAAACTTTACATGAAGAAAGTACATCACATGTAATTTTCATTGCTCTCGGATATCATTAAGGGGAGATAATTGGACTTCAGGTTTTTTTAGCGGTACAAAGTCCAATATGAAGTGGGGGTATCCTTTTGTGAGCTTGCTCACAATATTACTTGTTTTAAAATTTGTAAGCCAGAAAATGCATACTCTTCAACAAAATGATAAGCTCAGGTTCTGAAGGAGGACTGCATCTACAGTCATTGTTTTATTCTCCCGCTATCTCATGTTTTTGCTTTAGAGAAGTTTTTAATCTACAGCTGTCAGACGTTCCAGACAATGGTGAAGCTCTATGTTACCTGCTTCCTTAGATTTTATGCTTAGAAATCTGATGGTATGATACCAGCATGGTGCCATAAAGCAGTAAATAATCAATTATTTCCTTTGTACCTTGTATGGCTTCATAATACCCAGGTATCATGTCAGAGACTCATATCTGTTGGCCCTGTGATTAGCCAGGCTTGAAATATAACTCATCTAAAGACCAGTCTCACGTTGTGTAATGCTATTATTTTGCTATATTGGAACATCAAAGAGAGAAAATGAAGTCTTGTTAAAGTGTTATATAGGCCTTGGATGCAAGGAATAAATAATTTAAAGTGTGTAAATAACATAGAAGGATAGCTCCAGGCTGAATCAATAATCCTTAGACAGTCTTATCTAATATAATAAACAGTTACAGAAATGTGACATCAGATTTTAAATTTGATTTCAATTTAATTTGAAATGAAGATGTTTATTGTGCAAATTAGAATGTTTAGCCACACCCTTTCATTGTTAGTCCACCCACATAATGGAGTTATTGGAAAAATAACTGTAAAATGAGTGATTGGTCCACAAATAATATTTCTAGATTTTCAGTTTTGCTATTAAATTTAATCTCTAATTCTTCATGCATTGAAGATTAAAATCGATATACAATATAACAAAAGTACAAGTAGACAGGAACTATTTTTAGAATATCATTGCTTATAAATGGATTTTTGTTTTATGCTTATTTATCCTACAAAATTTAGTTGTTTTTAGAGTTTCTTCAATCTTGACTTTAACTTTGGATGTTACATGTTTGCAAAAAGCATATATTTGCATTTTAAAACAAACACATGCATACTTCTTCATGTTAACTTTATTTACTCAAGTTGGAAAAATCTCTGCAGGAATATATTGAGAACAAATAAGGAACAATGATGAAAGGGAAGACTCCCCCTTGGTGATAATAGGACAGTATTTACTCTGATAAACTCTGTGATAACATAGCTCTTGTTTTAGTAACAGTATAGGTCCAGGAGACTTTTAATAGAAAAATAAAAATTGAAAATGTCAACCAATATCTGAAATATTTCTGAAATTTTGCTTCAATTTTATTATTTGAATCAAATGCAATCAAAATCTAGAAGATTTTATTTTCTGTAACTTAATGATTTTGAAAATCTCTTTATTTCTAATGGATAAAACCCCCTCAAGGTACATAGCAGTAATTATGGGGCACTGCAATAAAGAATAGTCTAATAATATCATAGAAAAAGTTGAGAATCGATTGATTTGAGATTAAAGCTGTTCAGGTGACTTTAGACACGTCGTATTCAGGATGTCACACGGTGCGAGGTAAATAGGAATTAAACTCAATCAATGAGAAAAAGCGCATTTGATGCAATAAGATCAATGAAATAATGCATGATTTTTGCTGGATATCTGTTGTGATTTAATGTCTCCAAAGCTAAGTCCAGGAAATGCATTGCTTTCCTAAGCTTAAGTATGATTGTGTTGTCGAGTGTTTGTCTGCTGTCTTGGTTATATGCTGGCATTTATGAAATTATTGCAAGATTTTGTTTTTAAAGTACCCGAAATTTAGCAAAGGTCAATCAGAATATTCTGTATTCCAAATGCATGGAATTTGATATTTTAATGGAAATATTATATATGTGTTTGCCTTAGGAAGGTTTGTATGATCATCATTAAGAAGAAGGTCTTTGATTATAAGAACAATTTGCTTTAGCGTAAAAGTAAAGAAACTACATTTTATTCTTGATTTGTGATCATAATGTCACATAGTTAAGATGCTTGCATTTCTGATGATGCCACAATTATTGAACCATATTAAATTGGTTTCTTTTGTTTCTGTGACTGTATTATCAGTAGCTACAAGCCAGTATTATTTTTAAAGCTTATTATGCAAGGCTATTGTAAGATAAACTATTTCCAGTCGGTCTATCATGTACTTCCCATTTACAGAATTAAAGAGCAGGAACTTAAACCTTTCCTCTAATATCAAAAAAGATAATCCTACTCATCATGAGTTTTGAAGACTTGTCAGTAGTAAAAACACCTTTTTACACCATAAAACCATTAAACCATAAAAAGGACATCAGCTCTATAAAATAGCTGTCTTCAAATTTATTATTTTTATCATAGACTTGTTAATTGCATTGTATGTCACGGGTCAAGACAAAATTAAAGAAAAAGGGTAATATTAAAATTGCCCCTAGGCGTATATGAAGTACACAAACCCTCCAGAGAATAAGACTACTACTGCAAAATAAAAAGGATTTATTTGTTATTCCTGCCTCAGTACCTTTTATAGTTATATTGGGAGTGGAGAATTATCGAAAATATATAAAATATATATTAACAGCTAAACTTGATGACTTCAAAGTCAATTCATCTATAAGCTTTCACCATTTAATTGCTTTATCACTGTCATTACTAGACATTTCCCCCTTAAACACCTGAAAATTTCACTTTTAGTCGATTTTACCTGTAGATTTTGAATCATTAGACATAACCATGTTTTTTTTCGATAGTTGTGGTTGATTAAACAAAGTCCTGCTCCATGGTTGACTTCAGTTTCCATGGTTACTGTATCCCAGAGATAGTTAATAATAGATCTGAAGCTGACGCTGGAAGGCGTTATTATAGCTCCCGTCTTTGTTTCTTTTAGCTTTTGTATTTTATTGATAATTTATTCCAATAAACTCTGACACCTTAACAGAGAGAAAAAAAATGGTTTTATTTTTCATAGGCTTTCAGCGTTGTTCTGATTTGTTATAAATTTTGTGATATATAGTAAATATGTGTAATGTTTTTTCTATAAGCTAAAAATGTTGAGTTAAATAATATGTTGTCCATGTTATTAGAAGGGATCGTGAGTTTCTTTTTACCAAGAGTCACTTTTACTAAGCCAAATTGCTGACATTTTTTTGTTTGTATTTTTCAGAAGCCATTTTCTTCATCCTCATTCTTATCAAACTGGATTCCACAGAATTCTGGATGGGATAAATTTGGATCTAGCATACTCTCTGATGATAGTTATACAGAAACAGAAAACTGTACTGACCTACTGGAATCTCAGATAGCCGATGATCTAATAGAGAGTAGCACATGTGTAGAAACAGACATTAATTGTGCTCTGTCAAATGCCTCAGGCGATATCAGTGGAAAAGACAGTGCTGTTGTTAGTGAGGTTGAATGTAAAATGTCATCAGAATGCAGTGACTCTGATCTCGATATGTTAAGGAGAAGTAAACACAGACTTGACAGTCGTGATATAGGATATAGTAGTGGAACCTCTGTGTCTCCCGTCAATGCTGGACATACCAGTACCGAGTCAGAATGTGACGATATCAAGAAACTCATTGAAAAGGTTGATACATTGGTCGGGGAGAAAGCCCCTGCTGTTGTAGAGCAACACAAATCTCCTAAAAGGGAGCGGAGGTCACCTTCAAAGAGAAAGTCAGAATCTCCTCCTAAAATCGTAGAAATCAGCTCATGTGATGCAAGCAGTGAAGATAGCGATGGGGGACTTGATAATTTCTCGACAGCAACAGACGATCAGGAAATTTTGTGTGATAGTGTTCTGGGATTAGACTCTGATGCATCCTTGTCGCCTTCAAATCTCCCAAGATTTCATGATACGTCAAAGCTACGGAAAAGGAAACAACGAAAGGACAGGCCATGGAGTGTTATTCAGTTTAGTGATGATACTGATAAAGAGGTTGTGACATTATCTAAGTCCGAAACTTCTATAAATACACTGCAGTACGAGACTCCCAAGCAGTTTAATACGTTTCCTCGATGTGGAGCTAAGAGGAAGCTTTATCAGAATAGTGATACAGAAACAGAAGGTATAATCAGATGATGTTTGTCCTAGTTAGGGTGTTTTTATGTTGTCAGTTATTGCCCATGGTAATTTGGTCTTTGCCAAAAATTTGATCTGAAACATTTATTAAATTATTTTCTGTACCAAAAGGCAAAATAGATAACAAAAATATGACAGTTCAGATTTGAAATATGAATTAAGTTTCTATGAACAATTGTTGCTTCTAGATTGATCTAAAGTGGAAGTTGACATCAAACATTTACATGTATTTTGCGACTAATATTTCACTGTCAATTTATTCTAAAAACTTTTAAATTTCTTTTTAATAAAGTAAAATGTTGAAAGACACCTTTAATGCATTGACAATTCTAATAAAATGATATTAATTTCATTACAAAGTGACCTCATGTAAATTTGTTTTTAGTTTCTGATGCCTATGTGACAGCACAGACAGACATATCCTGTACGGAAGACGAGGATCCATTAAATAGTACTGCGTCCCAGTCGGAACCAGTATGGTGGGATAATTACCACCAGGTAAGGTATCTCAAAACATTAAATAGTACTGCGTCCCAGTCGGAACCAGTGTGGTGGGATAATTACCACCAGGTAGGGAATATCTCAAAACATTAAATAGTACTGCGTCCCAGTCGGAACCAGTATGGTGGGATAATTACCACCAGGTAGGGAATATCTCAAAACATTAAATAGTACTGCGTCCCAGTCGGAACCAGTGTGGTGGGATAATTACCACCAGGTAGGGAATATCTCAAAACATTAAATAGTACTGCGTCCCAGTCGGAACCAGTATGGTGGGATAATTACCACCAGGTAGGGAATATCTCAAAACATTAAATAGTACTGCGTCCCAGTCGGAACCAGTATGGTGGGATAATTACCACCAGGTAGGGAATATCTCAAAACATTAAATAGTACTGCGTCCCAGTCGGAACCAGTGTGGTGGGATAATTACCACAAGGTAGGGAATATCTCAAAACATTAAATAGTACTGCATCCCAGCCCATATATTTACCATTAGGTGGAGAACATCTCAAAACATGCAAGTCATATATCTCAAAAACCAAAAGTTTGAAATGATTTTGGCAATGGTTGAGTTTATGTTATAATGATTATTGAAGAAAGTTATGAATTAATCAAGATTCATCATAGAGTTAATTAAGCCGATAAATAATTTTGATACTATTGTTTTCACTATTTAGAAGAAATAATTTGATTAATTATATTATAACAGCAAACAGTCTATACATCCCTTGGAGAGGACCAGGATGAATTGCCCATCTCTTGGGCCCAGCTAGAGCAGGATCTTGAGTTTGATGAGGAGATAACCTCAGCTCAATCCTCCTCTATTGTCAGAGATGTCATGGCCAAGAAAAAGTCCAGACCAAAACTGGTAAGTAACTACTCCCCTTAATCTGGCAAAAGTAAATGTCCAGGCCTTAACAGTTGAGATTTTAATAAATTAAACCCCAATTAGCAGATTAGTGTATAAAGTTTGAAATGCTATTTATGTAAAGAACTTTAATATATAGTCTTGTTAGAACAAATCATCCTAAACCCCTTGATGGATTTTGATGGAACTTTACAAGAAGGATAAACATCATATGCAGATGTGCATTTCATATCATTCAAGATACTCAATTAGACTTGTTTTCACAAAAAAAAACCTATTTCATTTTGAAGCAGGGGGTATCCTCAGTTAACTTGTTTGCACAATTGTTCCGATTACTTTTATTTCATTATTTCCTTATCAAAAACTTTTGTAAGTAAAAAAAATGTTGTTTTCAGTGCAAACTGACTACTGAATACTAATGTTATTTAGTGTAGGAGTCTACTCACATAAGATATAAATTAATTATTTATTCTTATTTGATATATCATTTCCCTTCGACATGTCAAATGTCACTTATCAAAGAATTTTTATGATATTTGCAATAAAAAAAAACATCAATATTTTGAAATTTTTTTTTTCCATTTCCTCAGTATTAATATACGGTTATAGAATAGAATAAATTTTAAGCATTTTGAGAATAACTGCTGTTTTAAAATTGTGTGTTTCCTAATACTCCTTTGCCACATAAGGTTGATGCTCACACTTGCAAAGATATTTTTAAGTTGCCATTGTTTTATGGCTGATGTGTCTTTTAAACTTATTCCACACCTCTAGTAGTATCTACTGATGTAACTTTTTCAAGTATAACTCTTATTAAGCAACAAAATATGATTTTCTCTCTTGATTTCAGGCGACTCAGAGTAGTAAACATGGCTATGACAGTGACTCTGACCTTGAAGATTTATACTTCTTCATCAAAGATTCAGCCAAGCAGCTGAAAATTACTGATCAGTTCCTGAAGAAAAAGGTCAAGGACTTTCAGGGAACAGGGATAGATCTCAACTCCAGCAAATATGTAAGTCAGGTTATAAGGTGAACTCAGAACTATAAGTCCTAGGTTGATGAAACTTGGTATGCATATGCCCAGTAGTAAGTCAGCACAATTACATCCTCATCTCTTGACCTTGACCTTGATTTTCCGGTTGAATGACTTTGACAATTTCAGATACATATAATAGCAATGTCAAGGTTTTGCGAGCACCTTTATATCTCAAGAACTATAAGTCTTAGGTTGATGAAACTTGGTATGCATATGCCCAGCAGTAGCTTAACACAATTACATCCCCATCATTTGACCTTGACCTTGGTTTTCCAGTTGAATGACTTTGACAATTTCAGATACATATAATAGCAATGTTAAGGTTTTGCGAGCACCTTTATATCTCAAGAAGTATAATTCCTAGGTTGATGAAACTTGGTATGCATATGCCCAATAGTAGGTTTGGTTGTGTTTGAGGAATAACAAGGTATATGGTGCCGGCATACTTAAGTGTTACATGTACCTCATGTTTTTGGTCTTAAGAGAATGGCTTGTTTGTTGACAATAAGTGGTAGTTACTTATCTACTGTTGTAAGAATGGTTGTTTGAAGAAAGTTTGTGGTTGTTCTTTAACTAATAATTTAAAACCTTCAAAAATGTTCTTGTCCATTCATCCATTCGTCCATCTGTGTTTCAAATCACTTTTATCTAAATGGTTGAAGTAACTTTTCCATGTTCAGAGATGACACCTCATGTCTTTTTTACATGGAGCCAATCTAGTACATGTGGCAAATCTTTGTAATAAATATATGAATTGCTGACCAGTCAGTGTAACATGTTTATTGTACTCTATCAATAGGTTTTCTGACATGATAGTACACACTGTATATATATAGAAACTTTCCATTGATACTTGTAATTACAGTATATTGATCTGGGAACAGCTGTCTCATAAACAACTCTCTGATGACATGTCACATATATTAATTCCTACTTATATACTATGCCACGATAAATCATAGCAGTGTTTGACAAAAGTTGTAAAAGACAAAAACATAGGTATTGGTCATTTACATCACACAAAAAGATTTTATAAAGACAAAATGACCCACTCAATGAATACAAATATTATCAAGAAAGCATCAAATCAATAGTATATTAAAAGCATATTTTTTCCTGACATATTAGAACATACATCAAAAAGACATACTAGTAGTTAATATAATCTACATTGTGGAAATGTTTTCTATTGTCAAAAACATTTACTGTAAATGTGGAAATATTCGCAGGTGTTATTTTTGCATTTTTGTAAAGTGAACCTTAAGCGTGGGGGATATATTTGTGTTTCGTATGATTGTTCATGCTATTTACTTAAAAGATGGTCCATGCGGGTGGTGGATAATTTGGCGGATATGTTATAATTGCAAAATAAGCAAAAATAATCCCCATACAAAAATTTCCATGTTTACAGTACATGTATATATATATATATATTGCGCAATAAATTGAATGTGCACATAAGGCATCTATCTGCCTTTTGAGTCAAAAAGAGTGATTACATACATAGGTGATAAAAGGTATATTTTCTCAAGCATTTTATTAGAAATGAAAATGATGTTACACTATAGGAGGTATATATTGATTGTATAAAGCTTCAGATCTGAAGGTTAATTTATAAGCTTAATGAAGGAAAAGGCTAATAAATCAATGCTTAGATTTTATAATTAATACATAGGAATTAAGATTTCTAATTCTAAAATAAATCATGCCTTATTTGCTAAATGGAGGATTCTTTTCATCTCTTAAAGAAATTGATTTTTCTGTCAGGTTATATTTAAAAAGTAAGTCTTGTAAGAAACAATAAGCTTTCTGGTACATTTGTACTAAGGTCCCTTCTTCCATAATGTTACATGAACAAAAAATATTACTACTTGTACATCAAAGCACAGATTCTACTGGCCACTAATTATCACTAATGGTGCCTTTCACTTGGTAACATATTACAAACTATGTTCTCCTTGTTCAAGGTTAAAGTGATAGCTACATGCTCCTTTAGTATTGATAGCTACATGCTCCACAAATATTGACTGTTTATTGTTTGTATTTTCCAGACTGAAGTGATAGCTACCTGCTCCACAAATATTGACTGTTTATTATTTGTACTTTCCAGGCTGAAGTTATAGCTACATGCTCCACAAATACTGACTGTTTATTGTTTGTATTTTCCAGACTGAAGTGATAGCTACCTGCTCCACAAATATTGAATGTTTATTTTTTGTACTTTCTAGGCTGAAGTGATAGCTACATGCTCCACTAATATTGAATGTTTATTGTTTTTACTTTCCAGGCTGAAGTGATAGCTACATGCTCCACAAATATTGATTGTTTACGAAGAGTGTTACAACACCTTGGTACAGTCACTAGCACTGATGAAGAAGAAGATGTTGATACTTTACAAGGTGAGAATTTTATACAGTCAACTTGACTTGATGAATCAAGTGATGTTGAGAAGAACAATCCATAAAACAGTATTGCAAGATGATGCAAAGCTAAAAAAAAATGTTTATAAGTTTTATTAAACTACTTCATATGAAATTTTAGTCTTATGAAATATTTAAATTTATTTATTACTGTTGTTTACAGAGATAGTGCAAAAGTTGCAAATTTAAATGCCACTAGCATAGCTCGCTAACTCCAAAGAGATGGAAAGATCACTAAACATAGATGTTTTACCAGTTGGAGAAGCCAAATGCTTTTAAGACAGCTATAAATTTTAACATGAACACATCTCATATTTATTTTCTTTATTTACAGAGATATTGTACCAGTGGGAGAAGCTGCATGCCTTTGCCAGCGACAGACAGCTACAGTCTCAGCAGCTCTCAGCTCTGTACAAGTGTCTTGAGGACATACAGTCCAATATCAACAACTGTGAGATCTCAACTCACTTGTATAAGTTCTCCAGTATTAAAGAAGTGGAGAAATATCTCACTGATATCAAGGTACATTCTAACTAAAAGTTCAAAGTTCAAAAGTTATAATATGCTATCTAAAAAATTTACTCTGTAACTGTCTATAAGTCTGTCACACTGTAGTAGGTCTACCTTGAAAAAAAAATATAAATGCGTAAAAGGGTAAATTATGGAGCTAGACACTGTTATCTGTATTACAGATTGGCTTGCTTTTCAAATATAGCATTGTTTATCTAGACTGAATAAAAAACATATATGAATGTAAAATTCAAAATAAAAAATTGTGACATAAACAAAGCATTGCCAGTGTCCTTATATTTTATTTTACACCATTCAGACTTGTGTTCTTTCTTGTTTCTACTTTATTGGTGTTCATATTTAGTTTATATAGAGTGTTGTATAATCTATATTGTACTCCAATGTATCATTTGCACAGAATAAAAAGCTTTTAGATTACACCTTTAATTACACTGTCTTCCTTACAAAGTAATTTATATTACAGGGTAAGCATGAGACCATGCTACAAACCAAGGATGATTTCTATCATCTAGAGGATAAGATATCAGTGTACGAACTGGAGCACCCTTCAATAAATCTGGACCAGTTACTGTTCCAAACCAAACAAGCTGGGCAAACTATGTCTGATAGCTCTAAAAGGTAATCTAAATGCGGAAAAGAAACCTAACATTGGTTATCAGTTCAAACTCAAAGCCAAACTATGTCTGATAAATTAAAAAGATGAATTTGGGAACTGAATTGCATACCTTGAATAATGCAGCAATAATCTTGTACATTTAATTATGCATTTTATGTAACTACTTACAGCGTCCATAAAATCCTACAAGACACTCACTCAAAAATAACATCTGATAATGATAGCAAAGACAAGTCTTAAGTTCTGTTTAAAATTAAAATAGTTTAATAATTTATCTCTTTTTATTTTGACAGAATCGGACAAGAGATGGCAAAATTGGAACATGTACATGAGATCTGGGAGGACTACAATACAACTAGACTGGATCTGGAAAATCTACTTAAGGACCAGTTTAATGTAGAGGTAGTGGCTTCTAGGTTGGAATCTCAGGAGGAGCAATCCGAAGAAATGTGCCTTCAGGTTTGTTATTTAGTGATCGCTACTTCAGTCAAAACTAATATGTATGATCCTAAGTTTTCAGTCCGATTCTTAAATGTCAATATTTTGAAATGAATATCATTAAGAAATGTACTATTTATTTAGTTGTTAAACAGATATCAGAAGTAATTTGATGTATTTGTACATGTCTATGCATTACATTCACTTGTTCACAGAAAAGAAATAAAATAATGATATGAAATGAAAATGATGCATGATTTTGAGTTTTTTTTACCTTTTGACTATATGTTCAACATCCCTTTCAAAATCCTTGCATTTGTCTAACTGTAGAATTAAGAATATTACTTGTCCTTTTCAGATGATAAATGATGCTTTGAAAAGATATGAAGAGAAAAGTCAGAAACTACAAATGTTACGAGGTCAGCTGTCTGTGTACCTTACAGAGGACACGCATAGTCACATGATCAACAATATGGCTGACATCCACGATCAGCTGTTTGAGGCTCAGAGAAAGTGTGGCATGTTACTTAGAACAATCAATCAAGAATTGGCAGCACAATTAGAAAAGTAAGGGGAATAAGTTAAATGTACACAGAATAGACAATATAAATAGATGTTGAATAAGTGTAAGCAAGTACATAAAAAGCGGAAATTCAAAATACCACAATAGAAATCAGACAGCAACTTTCAAAATTACCAATGGTTTCTTCTAGTTATCTTGCAATTAATTAGCCCCAGAGATACAAAAAAGTATGATTCAAATGATGAAAATCATGCATGATTTTTCTTATGCTTTGACAATTGGTGCATTGGGGATAAGTCAAAATTAATCCAACATTTATTAATGCAACCATCTCAAAGCCATTTATGATATTATAGATAACAATGTGATATGAACTGAATGTACATAACAAAGCAAACAAGAAAAGATAGATAAGCCTGCTCTTAAAAAGATGTTTGTGCATCATTCAACTTATTCAATGGATTGTGTCTTGAAATTTTACATTCAACCCCAGAAAAATAAAAATGACTTTAATGTAGCTCATTTATTAGATTTTTTGGGTCATTCACAATTATTATTTTCCAGGAATAGTGGCAGGACGTCTACGGCAGCTTCAATATTCTCATCACCTTCATCCTGGCTTAAATCCAGATATGTCCAGGCAGCCGCTATGTTCTTATTGTTTGGTATCACATACATATTAAATCCAGAGGCCATTAACGAGCTAGGCAATCTGTCCATCTCATTGGACTTTAGATATGTCGATGGTCCACCTCCAATCTAAAGGTCAAAGGTCTTGTAAATATATATACTTAAAGGTCACCTGAATGTCAAGGTCATTGTATAGATCATAGATTGTACATGTATGTATGATTATACAGAAAAGTAAAATATTAAAAAAAAGGAGAAAAAGAGTTTAGTGGTGAAACATTGTCTCAAGTTTTGAATTGAATGAATTATGTGTAAATGATTTACAACTTATCAGGGGTCATAACTCCGTCTTAATCTAATCAGGTTAATATCTTTGACAGGAATGATTTTATTGAATTCCTAATGAATATATTTTAAAAACTATGCATTTTGATAAATAAAAATGTCTACATTTGTAATAAATTAAATTTTAATAACAATATTCACCAACAATGACAAATACTTTATAATGTTTTTAGATGATCCAAATGAGAAATAAATTTATCATTTTCAGCTCTATAGGTTTTGATAAAAAGGTGTTAATATTTTTGTTTTTTGGTTATCGTAAATTAATCTTGATGGTTGTATGTTAACTCAAGGCAGCTACACTGTAAATAAGTAGGACCATGTGGTTGTATATTTATTATTTATATTTATATCTTTATTTTCTTGTACATAGTAACAAAAAATTCTTTTCAGCTATGAATTGTCAAGTCCTGGTGAATTGAAATCAAGACAATTTGGTTGGACTTGATTTAGATTTTTTACATGTATACATGTGCATTGAGTTTGTCAGATTTTAATAGAGCTAAATCCTTATTTAAATAGATGAATAGCTCATAAAATGTAAAATGTACAAAAATGAAATATAGCTCTACATGTTATAATCTTTGTACAGAGAAAATTTGATTGATCATTATGTAAATGCATGCATTAATAAGAGCAATGCAAAAAACAGATAATGATAGAGTAAACTTTTAACATTTTCACCATCTATTTGAAGTAGGTCATAATTTAAACATAACCTTTTGACCTTTAGATTGGAGGGCTAGATCTAAACCAGGCAGAAATTATGTTATTTCAATATTTAAAGATGAATATCACACCAATCAAAACAGGTTATGTCATCGGTTTTAGCCTTTAGTACAGGTTGTTTGTAGACCAATCACCATCAAGGTTTTATCAAGTATTAACCTATCAGATTGGAGGTTGTATTTATTGTACAAATTGGTTGTCAAGGAAACATATATTTGGTGCTTGTATTTTTATTAGCTTTTATTTTATTTATTTAATAGTGAAATGTGTTTGTTGAGTGTCAATGTCAAGGACAAATTCCTATTATTTACTACACAAAGGATAATTGGGTATTTCTTATATAGAAAATTTTAGTTTAAATTAGTTTTTAATTTATTTATGTTCTTTGTTATATTTTTTTAAATTTGATTTATTGTTAGAGTATAGATTATTTGTTTTGAAGATCTTTTCTTTATCTTTCACATGTGTTTTTTTTGTTTTGTTTTGTTTTTCTAATTTTTGCTGAAATTTATTTTTACTTTCCATTTCTTCATCCTTTAGAAATTAATAACAAAAAGTTGCCATTTCATTGTATTTTAGAAATTTTTATTTAAAGTTGGTGAAAGAGGAATTTAATGAAATTTTCTATAAGTTATAGAAAAAAATGTTTGAATAAAACCTGATAATCAGTGGAAATAATAAATGAAATCCAGATCTTAAGTCCACAACAGGTAACAGAATGATATTAATGGTTTATTTCATCAGCTATTTCTAACCAATGGGTGCTACACTTGTATTGTTTCTGCCAAAATTCAGAAAAACTTTTCATATATTGGTTTGCTATTCATTGCAAAAAGTTTTTGATTTTTTCCATGATTTTAATGTTTCAATGTTGTCATGATTTGGCATCACAATCAACATTTTTAGAATTTCATATAACATAGGTCACATATTGTCAGATTAAAAATCATCAACTGAAATCAAAGTAGTTAAAATGATTTTATTATCATGATTTTATACATGTACCTACCTTATTGTAGTCATGTGACTTTTGTTTTAAACTTTTTCTATTTATGGTATATCCCAGTGCAATAGTAGATCGAGGCTACTCTGAGTGACATATGTTCAAATTCTAACTTAGTGTCCATTGATTGGTCATTCTGACAATGAACATTAGACATGGTCCGTCCTGTTCCTTCATGAATAAAAGTTTTAAATCATAAATCAGAAAGGTTATTTACCTTGGTTTCAAGAAATAGTTAGGCTTTTGTGAACATGCTGGATGATTTGTCTCCCTTGGATGCTAGTAACGATAAGTAAATGTATACATTTAAACAAATTACAGAAAATTTAGATATGTGTTAATTTAATAAGTCTTATTACTTGATAATACAACAATCACTTGAACAAACAAACTGCCCCTTGTTATGGGTCTAATTTCATTGCCAGTATGATAAATCAGGGTGGCATAGCTCCTCATGTCTTTAGTTCTTCCTTGGTTCAAATGCTCACTATTTGTATGTTGTATGTCATAGAATTATTTTTATAAGTGCTACCATAATATCATATACTCATTATGTACCCATTGGAATATCATGAAAAGATGTGAAAATTATGTCTTTAAACTCATGTGTTGTAAATTTAATATTCATCTGTTGTCACTTTGTAATGGAATATATTGTTGTCTTTGAAATTAGGAGCAATTTGAAAAAATGAGCTTAAACAAGTTGTGAGTTACAATTGTGACTCAAACTGAAAATTTTATTCAACAATATGCTCTTTCTTTTAAAGATACTAATATATGACCAATACACGGTCAGGTAAGTCTAATCAGGGCACACGTTAAGGATGTCTCAATGTTTTTTTTTCCCTTAACATTTGCCTTATTCTTGTAAATGCCATATTTTGCATTTATTGTAATGTCACTTTAATACAGGTAGTTTTGGATTTTGGATAGAATTTTTTAATTTATTTTTTTCACAAAATTTTATATACCTGTATTAAGTGACTTTAAAAAATTAATTATAATATAAAAAAAAATCAAAAATATAAATGAAAGTGAAAAAAAAATATGGATATCATATACAGTATCTAGATTTAAGAATGTATGTGCATATTTAAAGTTAATAAAAAAAAAAACTTTATAAAAATAAATCAAATAAATAGGAAAAACTAATGTGGTTCCAGTGGAAATGTCGGTTATCCAGATTTTTAGATTGTTATATGAAATCTTTCTTTTTGGATAATTGTTGCCATGTTCACTTGAGGTACAACAAATATACAATGAAATGTTACTCAAATTTGGTTAAAAAATTAAACATCATGAGAATAAAGGATTTTTTCTTCTAATCTGTTTTTCTTTCATATTCCAGTACAGAAAGATGGCTGCATAATACCTGTCTTATAAAAGAAACAAAGAAGTATTGATGGGGTTTTCAAATATCATAAGTCTGAAAATGACAAGACAAGACAAGAAGACATAAAAGACAAGACAAGTAGAGATCTAAACACACAACAAAACAGAAAAAAATACAAAATACAAGCTAACTTAAATCAGCTACATGATCTCGAAGTCAGAGTGAACTCAGGTACTCTGGAAGGTTTAAAACAGTTCCTGATCAACGCTGTTCAACCTGGCTCCTTGTCCTAAAATTCAATTCCCAGGCAAAGTCATAACTTGTTGTTTCTTTATGGTGTATAGGTGCACCTTTAAGTTTCAGAGGAGTTGCATCCACAAAAGGTTCCTTTGGCACAAAGCAAATATAGTCTTAGTACTAAAATCGATAAGGTCACATACCTCCTATAAAACTAGTTGAATCAAAATGGCATTGCATTTGAATAACTACATATGGGAACAAACAATTCTTCAAAGTTTCAGAGGAGTTTTGTCCACAAAGTCTTCTTGTGATGTAAGATTCAAAGTAAGACCCATATTTGACCCCAAAAAAATGAAGTTGTTTATAGCAAGCAGTATGGTATTGAAAGGAAATTTAAATTTACATGTGGCAACAAAGAAAAAAAAAGTTTCTGTCATGAAATTACTATTTTGAAAAAAAAGAGAAAATCTGCTTTACCTTTAGGAAACACTGTCAGGAAAAGAAAACAACTTACATCATTTACATGTTTCACCAAATATGAAGTTGTTATTCAAATGAACCCTCATTCTTCCTAAACAAACTGTGGGGAAAATAGCAAAAAATCAATGAAATGTCCAAAAAATATAGCATTTTGAGCTAACTCTCGTATGACATCTTATCTGATATAGAAAAGGCCTATCATTTTCTTCAGTCTAATATCGTAGTTGTTCAATGTTTTTAACAGCTGAAAAACACTTTTGAAACCCTGTTGTTGGTCTGGCCCCAGTTTCATGAAACATCTCAAATTTGAGACTTCCTAGAATCTGTCCTCAACTTAAATATTGACCAATGAAATGGCATGAAATCTCAGTTGAGGAAGGATTTGAGGAACTTAATGGTGAAAAATAGCATTTTTTCATGTTTTTGCCCTATAGAAAGAAAACAATTGCAGATAGAGAAAAGCTGTTGCTTGGTTAAATGTTCAGCTCTATTAGCTCTACAAAAGTCTCCATAGGGTCGAAGTTGTCAGATGATCCCTTATAGGGGTTACAGCCCCTTAAAGGCAAAAAATCATGTTTTTGGCCTATAGAATGAAAACTATTGCAGATAGAGAAAAGCTGTTGCTTGCTTTAATGTTCAGCTCAATTAGCTCTACAAAAGTCTCCATAGGGTCAAAGTTGTCAGATGATCCCTTATAGGGGTTACATCCCCTTTAAGGAGAAAAATAGTGTTTTTGGCCTATAAAATGAAAACTATTGTAGATAGAGAAAAGCTGTTGCTTGCGTAAATATGTAAAGCTGATTAAGCTCTACGAAAGTCTTCACAGGGTCGAAGTTGTCATATGACCCCTTATAGGGGTTAAAGCCCCATAAAAATAAGGGGTTACAGCCCCATAAAAAAATAAAAAATGTGTTTTTGGCCTATAGAATGAAAACTATTGCAGATAGAGAACAGCTGTTTCTTGCTTAAATGTTCAGCTTATTTAGCTTAAACATTCAGTTCATTAAACTCTACAAAAGTCTTCATAGGGTCGAAGTTGGCAGATGATCCCTTAAACAGGTTATGGCCCTTTCAAGATGAAAAATAGTGTTTTTTGCTTATAGAATGAAAACTATTGCAAATAGAAAAAAGCTTTTTCTTGCTTAAACATTTAGCTATACGAAAGTCTTCATAGGGTTGACATTAAGACCATGTGAGCGATTCAGGCTCCTGGGAGCCTCTTGTTTGGATCATGTAATGAACGGTTTCTATATTCACATAAATCAAGTTTGTATTGAAGACAAGTTGCTGATGAAAGCATATTTTGACCCTAGAATTGGAATGGCAAAGCCATGTGTTGTACTGAGAATTGATAGTAAATGGTAAAAGTCAACATTGGATGACAATGGATGGGATGCAGATTCACTTTGTTATAGCAAGTATGATTGTTTATCAACTAAAAATGAGGGTCAATTGTGTGTGTGTGTTGGTGTTTTACGCCCATTATCGACGCACCTAAGCCATGTAAGGCGGTCAGTCTTAATGGTGGTAGGAAACCTGAGTACCTGGAGGAAACCACCGACCTTCGTCAGGTAAGAGGGTCAATTGAGTAAGGGGGTTAAACATCCTTTTCAATGCACATGGGTTATTTATAATGATGGAGATCAAAAGGAAACCATCAACTGTGGGAAGGTAACTGACACACCTTATTACATACAGGCACACAAGTCCTTTTTGTAAACTTTATCACTTGCAAAAGAGACTTCTGATTGATAGTACATTTGTATTGTATTTAAACCAGCCCCTTAGAACTCAAGTCCCCAAGGGTTGATATGAAGCCCAAAGATTTTCAACTTAATTACCAGTAATATGACACTTCCAAAGGACAAAGTTTTTACTTAACAACTAATCTTTGAAGGAGACAAAACTTAAGTAAACAACAAGTAAATCTTGCCTGCTGACATCATCAGAATTTAATCCCTTGTAAATTATTCTTATTAGATTTATAAACCATTTGAAAAAAAAATAACTTACATTGCTATAAGTCCCAATGAAAACTATCAAAGTCAAAGTTCAAGGTCAATGTCAAAAGATGAAAATGCTGCTGTTATAAACTGAAGTAACCAACCAATCAAGTGTCAGTAATCAATGACTAGAGTTCCTAGGATATGAAGGTGCTAAAAAAATTTAATCAACCATCAGCCACTTCAACCCCAAAATCAAGGTCAAGATAGGCTGTGAGCCACAAAAGGATACCATTGTTCAATATTGGAATCTGTATTGCCAAAAAACTTATGTCCAATTATCTCTCCTGAATGATGTTAATTTCTTCATGCACATCCACATATGGTGTACTTCTTTCCTGTAACATTTCATCAAAGCCCATTAAGTGGTTTAGGAGGAGTTGTGCTTACAAGGTATGTTAACAGATTTACAGTCAAGATTTGTATATACCTCCTAAACTTTGGGGATAAAACTGTGCTAAGCTTTTACTGGGTCATATACATAATGAGATTATTGACAATTTAGGTTTGCATCCTGTTGGGATTTACATTCATAAATCAGAGCAAGCATAACACTTTCTATGTCAACCGAAGTAACAAAAATGTTTATGCTCAAAATTCAAAATAAAACAGATACATTGTTCATTTATAATTTTTAATAACAGATAAGAAATTTCTACTTTCTATATACATCATAGCATCCCTAATATCCAGACAGTGGTTAACAATTCTACAATGGCAGTCATTTATACAATGTATGACACAGACAATACACAAAGAAGAAATAATATCATGTAAATAAACAACATGGCGAAATAAATAAAACAATTAACAGAATCAAGATATCACAGAAACAAGAGTAAGTAAGGGTTAACTAAACTTTACATTACTTATGGCTGTTCCATTCAAATACATGAACTAGTTGCCTATAGCAGATAACAGAAGGAATTCAACCAATTCAAGTATTGGGAATCTAAATTTGCTTTAACAAACCTTAGGCCTTTCTAAAAGTAGCAAAAATGTTTAAATGGAACAGACCTTATACACACATGTCATGTAAGCACTACAACAAGCAGAATGAATGTCAACATTTCATAATTTTACAGACAGAATAGATAAAGATTAAAAGTTTTAAAAGAAAACTTACAATGGCTTATTTAATGGTCAAATTTATTCTTTCTAATTTCATGATCTTTTAAGCTAATTCATTCATTTATGTGTTCAGTGAAAAATGAAATGATATGTTATGATGATACAGCATGTTGCAAATAATGATTTCACAAACATTTAACATTTATGCCCATGCATCTTTAATCACATAAATGCCCAAACAGATATTTTGTATTTTAGATAATTTAAACATTTTATGTTTTAAAATGCAGAATGAATCTCTTACATGGATAAAACCTGAGCACTACAAAGTTTTTGATATAATTGCATTTTCTAAAATTCATACTAAATCATTCACGTCTGTATTATCTTTACAATGTATCAGAGCTATTGCTGCCTCTAAAGTTCATCTACTCCTTGAATCTACAGGGCAGTTAGTAACAATGACATTGCTGTACTAAATTTAACAATTGGTACCAGTGATCACATTATCCTTTTGTTTTACTTTTCATTAACCTATCGAGTTGAGCTTGTCCTAAGTGAGAACACAATTTTTTGACAATGTTTTCATATCCTCCTTTGGTTGCCAGGTCATGGGGTGTTTCTCCTCTGTCATTCTTTTTGTTGGTATCTGCTCCCAATCTGGAAGATAAGAAGAAAGATCTTTATTACCAGTAGCAGTAGTAAGTGAAATGACATTATTTTCTCTTTTTGGTTTTATCTAATCTGATATATTCAATATAATACACACATTTCTATTCAAATATTATATTAATAAGGCCACACAGAATTAATTTCTTGTTCTTTAGATTTTGACTTTAAAAAAAAGGAGCGAGCAAGCGAAAAGATTTTTATTAATTTTTTTTTCTGAAATTCAGATTTTTTGGACTGGTTTTTCTTGAGGCGAGCATCTTGTTTTTAAATTTTTAAAATTTTTTTTCTCTTGTTTTTAATGTTCAACTGATGCGAGCGAGCGATTATTTTTGTTTTTGAAGATAATAACTGAAATATTAAAAAAATTCTATTTAAAGTATAACAATTGCCTGTTCTTAGTGTTTTATGGCTTTAACAATTGATTAATTAATTATTTAAGCTGGAATTAATTGTCTGGAGTTGTTTTTCTCGCTGAAGACATGCTGTCTTGGCTTTCTATCATTACTGATAACAGGCAGACTAATAGACAGTCTAAATTACACTAGTATACCTATGTCCCCAAATCTTGCTGGCAAGGCATAACTTTAGGATTTAATATTAAAAAGGAACATAACTTCCTATCTTTATTCACAATAAAAAACACAAAAACAACAATAACAATTTGTAAATATTTATTAAAAGAACACTATGACATAACATTCCTTGGTGAACTGGGTGTTTATAGATGGTGTTAATAATATCCCATCATTGTCCTTACGCATAAGTTAAGGATTGTCCTAATACTTTTAATTCAAACCATGTTGTTGCTAAAACCAGGAACATTTTTTGTTTATTTAATGTTCCTGCTAAAACTCACAAGTGTTAAAACTGAGGTCATCTGAAGTAAGACACCACAGGTACTTGAATCTATCAATAAAGCCATTAAAGGGGGCGACCATACATCGTGTATGACATCCCTTGTATGTACAAATGTATCTAAACAGATCAATGTAAGAGTCTTCCATTTGACATGCTATTGCCGTTTTTCGTAACAATACTCAACAGATTTCATTGTTTTCATCAGAGTGTTTTGTTTGAGGGGAATGAAACTGCATTTCAAACGTTTAAGTTAAACGTCTTTTATCCTGAATGTATCTCCAATATTGGAGCACTAAACTGAACTAACAAGTGATTAGACAAAACAAAGTCAAAACTTGGATGAAAATCGGCAATTTAACGTTTGTTTACCTTTGCAAAAGACAGTTTTTTTCAAGTGGAGATAAAAAAAAAAAAATTTACACAACTTCCGGCTCCGGATGCGGGCGGGTTTCCGGTAAATGCGGGCGGAAGAAATTTATACTTTTTTCTTAAGGCAACAATTTCACATGCGGGCGGTCCAACGAACAAGGAATTAATTTGGCGTGGCCTAAAAGAATTATAACAAAACATATGACAGACAATATCAGAAAAAAACATTTGGGAAATCGTTTGCCCTTTATTCCACTCAATTCTAGTATCTGTAGAAATGGTAAAAATTTCTGCAAAAATTTCTATCATTGTCATAAAACTGAGTAAAACATACAATTTTTTTCTGACAACTGAATATAATTTTGAAGTATTTTGTTGACCAAAATTTGATTGATATAATTACAATAACATACCCTAATAAAGAATCCACAACACCTAATCCTGATGGCCCTAGACTGACTGCTTCATGGAGGGGTGTGTTTCCTTTTCTGTAAAATATATTAATTTTCAATACATAAATATCATGTATGTTGGACACAATGAAATACAAATGGGGCATTTAAATGTTAGAAGTTGAAAACCAGGCTATACGCAGTAAAAAACAGGCTGCACATGAGGCAGACAAAACCAGGATACACATTTGGCAGACAAAAACAGGCTACAAATGAAGCAAACAAAATCAGACTACACAGAAGGCAGACAAAACCTGGCTAAATATAAGGCAGACACAACCAGGTTACATATGAGACAGACTAAACCAGGTTACACATGAGACAGACAAAACCAGGCTACACATGAGGAAGACAAAACCAGGTTACACATAAGGCAGACAAAACCAGGTTACACATGAGACACACAAGACTAGGTTACACATGAGGAAGACAAAACCAGTTTCCATATAAGGCAGGAAAAAAAACAGGTTACACATGAGACAGACAAAACCAGGTTACACATGAAGAAGACAAAACCATGTTACACATAAGGCAGACAAAATCAGGTTACACACCAGACAGACAAAACTAGGTTACACATGAGGAAGACAAAACCTGGTTACACATAAGGCAGACAAACCAGGTTACACATAAGGCAGACAAAACTAGGTTACACACAAGGCAAACAAAACCAGGTAACACATAAGGCAAAAAAAACTAGGTTACACACAAGGCAGACAAAACCAAGTAACACATAAGGCAGACAAAGCAAAGCTACACATGAGAGACAAAACCAGGCTACACATGAGGCAGACAAAATCAGGCTACACATTAGGCAGACAAAACCAGGCTACACGTAAGGTAGACAAACCAGGCTACACATAAGTCTAAACAAGGGATTGAACTCAAGTTGATGTGTATGCACTAATGTGAAATGTTTTATAATTGTTTAAATGTATTTGTTCACAAATAAAAAGTTCCTTGAATGAAAGTCATTCAATGACACACATAAACAATAATAGGTATTTCTTACATTGCTGATGGGCCTTTCTGGTTAACGTCTACACCCTGATCAACAAGGACAGGTAAACATTCCACACGCTTGTTTTTAATGGCTACATAAATACATGGCAATCCATCTTTGTTGGTACATTCAGGGTTGGATCCCTAAACATCAAATATACATTTTTATTCTTTTAAAGGATAAAATGGTGACAAAGATTACATGTATTTGTAAAACTTTAAAATAATTATCGGTAATAAGCGGCTTTTCCCTTTGATCTTATCTGCTTGATATTTTTTAGTATCATGGACAGTCCGTAATACAAGACAATATCAGGTAGGAGCACTTGATAACTATGACATCAGGTGATGAAATATTGGGTAATTTATGACGTCATGTGACGTTATTGTACTGAAACCTCGTTAAATGTGTGTATTTTTTAATTACCAATAAAAAGAATATTATGTACTTTCCTTTTTGATAATATCTACATACCTATCTGATACTGACCTAGATAAAGATAGTATCAGAAAGGAAAGTACATACTATTCTATATCTATCTGCTAACTTTTTTTGTCCTAATGAACAGATGTATGTAAAACTTATCAGAGCATTTTGGCTGTATAAACCTATAAACTAAAAAAAAATGACAAATTTTTATTTTTATTTCTTATGAAAGTTAAAAAATATAAAGAAGGAATGTGTCTATGGGACATAGATGCTACCCCTGGGCCCAAAATGGAAGAAAAAGTCTGACAGGTCTGAAGGTTGCTGAGGACGTACAGTTTGTCATACTGAACCATCCTGCTAAGTTTCAAATCATTCTCATGTACGGTTTCTGAGAAAAGCTTGAAGGAAATTTTCATGTAAATTTTAATTATGGCCCAAGTCTCAAACAAGAAGTAGAAGTCTGACAGTTGCTTAGGATGTACAGTTTGTCATTCTGAACCATCCTACCAAGTTTTATATCATTATCATAAACTGTTTCTGAGAAAAGCTTGACAGAAATTCGTACGCATGGACAGACGTACAGATGGACGGACATGAGAAAAACTTAATACCCCCAGACATGTTGTGGCATGGGGCATAAAAAAAAACGAAAAAAAAATCTCATTACTACATGTAATTTAGTCCAAGAAGGAGAAAATGTCTAGATCTTACTAATCAGCTTACCCTTATCAAGCTATTTACTTTAATACCTACCTCATCTATAAGTCTCTGTACTTCTGTGGGATCACCGTCACCAGAGGGGCCCAGTTCTTTCAATAACTTTTGATCTATAGGCTACAAAATTTACAGAAATATTGTGAAATTCTATTCATTGGTCTTAACAGTCATGGCATTTATAGTACTACAAGTTCCAGGACATTGTCAGCTTGAAGCTGTTAAATAATAAACATCTCAACAATTGAAGAACTATTTACAATGTAGTAGTCCATGCTTATTCAAACTTAGACAAGAAACATTCGTTTTTAGTATTTTGTATTGACAGTAAAGAAGTGTATTTTTGTTGTTTTATTTATTTTTTATTTTTTAGTTTAAACTTTTAACATAGTATAAATGTAGACGATTATAAACCCAATTTTTATGAGCATGCAAATCCAGTATTAACACTAAACTAACAGCCACTTTAGGAGTTTCCTTTCTTCTTGGTTTTGTTTTCTTTATTGTCTTTTTCTTTCCTGTTATTTTGGCAATCTCTTCATCTAAAAACAAACGTCAAATATGAGACAAACAAGAGTTAACACTAAAGTATGTCTCGCCTGCCGGCACCATCAGAAACAATTATTCTTTCTTACTTCCACTATATTTTGAATTTACATGGATTTTCAGTTTCTGAGATCAAAAGATGTTTATAGAACTTAAACATTGCAAATATATGCAATAAAAATAACCAAAGTCACTCGACCGGAAAATCAAGGTCAAGGTCAAAAGATGGGGATGCAACTGGGCTAAGCTACTACTGGGGCATATGCATACCAAGTTTCATCAACCTAGGACCTATAGTTCTTGAGATATGGAGGTGCTCTCAAAACTTTTCCATTGCTATTATATGTATTGAATATTGTCAAAGTCACTCAACCGGAAAATCAAGGTCAAGGTCAAAAGATGGGGATGCAACTGGGCTAAGCTACTACTGGGGCATATGCATACCAAGTTTCATCAACCTAGGACCTATAGTTCTTGAGATATGGAGGTGCTCGCAAAACTTTTCCATTGCTATTATATGTATTGAAAATTGTCAAAGTCACTCAACCAGAAAATCAAGGTCAAGGTCAAAAGATGGGGATGCAACTGGGCTAAGCTACTACTCGGGCATATGCATACCAAGTTTCATCAACCTAGGACCTATAGTTCTTGAGATATGGAGGTGCTCGCAAAACTTTTCCATTGCTATTATATGTATTGAAAATTGTCAAAGTCACTCAACCATAAAATCAAGGTCAAGGTCAAAAGATGGGGATGCAACTGTGCTAAGCTACTACTGGGGCATATGCATACCAAGTTTCATCAACCTAGGACTTATAGTTCTTGAGATATGGAGGTGCTCATAAAACTTTTCCAAAAAGTTAACGCCGCCATTCGCCGCCGCCGCCGCCGGTAAAGTAACACCTATGTCCCGCTCTGCTTCGCAGGCGAGACAAAAATACAAAAACAAATTCATAAATGGGATAAGAATAACAATGTCATTTAGATGATATTGATGAGAGGATGCTAAAAAAATCACAAGTATAGTCAATAAGAACTCATCTAAATATCTATGTACCATTTTAACTCCCCCCCCAAAAAAAAGACTAATCCTCTGCTTTACACGTTCATTACTCTACAGTTTTTTTATTATTACATCTTGAATTTGAATGTCCTTTAGAAATGCTGAAATCATGTTCAGAGTTATGAGTTATTTTTTACTTAAGAGTGTTTTTATATTTACCTTCTGAGTCACTTCTATAGCTGGTCAGGCTATCATTCTCTGTGTGCATACTGAGGTAGTCTCCAGTAATCCCCAGCTTTCTCCCCGTCAGGGGATCCTTATTCCCTCTGATAGCAAAGGTCAAGGTTATACTCAGTTCATGGCCATCTTCCTGTACTGCTCCTGATAACAACTGGAAATAGAACAAAATAATAAAGGTCAAGGCTATACTTAGTTCATGGTCATCTTACTGTGCGCTGTTCCTGACAACAGCAGAAAATAGATTTTATTTATAGCGAATAAAATGATTAATTACTCCAAGCTGAACAGGGACTCATCAAGGTACTTTGGAGTACCCGTACTTAATCCTCCTATCGAATGTGTTACAATGGAAGTTAATCTCTCTGATCAGTTTAAACTCACATCTATAGAGAGGAGATTATCTTGTTTTATGAAGGAAAAATTTTCCTAGTATAAAAGATTTACCTGTTGAAAAATTCACATTGAAAAAATAGCTCAAAAAGGGTATTTATATAAAAGAAAATGTGAAAGATAAATGTCAAAGAGTTGTTTAAAGCATTAAATTCACAAAAAAATGTTATTTTGTTGCAACAATCATAGATATAAGCAATTATCTTTTTCCTTCAGGTAAAAATCATCTACCTATGAGTAGTTTTCATTTTCAATGAATTTGTGAGTTTAACTGATCAAAAAGATTAACTTCTATTATAACAACATTTTATAGATAGATTAAGCACCAGTACTCCAAAGTACCTCGATGAACTCCTGTTCAGCTTGGGGGAATGGAACATTTGATTAGCTATAATTATGAATTGTGGAGAACAGAGCAATTACTGGTCACACTTAAAGCTGCTGGTTGTTTTTCAATACAGATTTTTTATTTGAGGTAGTGTTACATGCACTAATTCCGCATTGTTTTATCTATTTTGAATTTGGTTGTAGTCCTAAAGATTGTTACTGCAATTTTAGTAGGAAATTACCGTATAGCGGGTTATTTTAGCGGGTGTAAAATTTGGCGGTTTGTCGCTCAAAATGTATGGCAAAAATTTTGGTGGTTTTTATTTTGGCGGATGGGCAAAAACCATAGAAAAATATTTGGCGGTCTAGCAATACCAAATAACCTCTGTTCGTGTATTATTCTTTAGTAAAATTAAGTATTATTTTCAGTTATAATTCATAAGTTCATATTTGAATACATAGAACATAGAACATAGAACATATTTTATTTTCCAATCAAGGGCCCAACAAGGGGCAGCATGAGTATACATATAACATTTAAAGAGAAAAGAACAATAATTAAAGAGTTACAATCACATATCAGAGTAGCAAGACAGATTTCACAATATTCATGATGATTCTATATAAATTTATAAATATTTATAAATAAATTCACCCACTGCATTTAACACCATTGGATCTTCAGAAGTAAGTAAAAAAATAAGTTTTTGTTCAGAGTTAAGACTTTCAAAATTTTTATTTTCTTTCTCAATAAATGAAAATAAAATTTCTCTTCCCTGCTGAAAATGGTTACAATCAATTAAAAAATGAATTTCATCTTCAATTTCACCCGTATTGCATTTTTTGCAATAACGTTCTGTTCTAGGAATATTGATATGTCTACCAACTTCAATCATTAATTTATGTGAAGATATTCTAAGTTTACAAATAGCTTTTCTTATTTCAAATTTCTTTGTTTCATGTAAATAATTTTCAAAACCAAAATTGTGTTTAATTTTAAAAAAAGTTTGTAGTTTACCATCTTTTAATTTATTCTGTGATTTATACCATTCAGCTGAATATTTTATCTGAATTTTCTTGTTTAAAAAGTTCTTAAATGTATATGGTCCATAATTTTTACTTTCTAAATTTATATTTAAATAGTCTAATACTTTTTTAACAAGAGAGTACCAAGACAATTTGTTGTTATCATGTAAAGTTTTGCAGCAGGCATATGCATCTTTAAGTAATGGGAAAGAATCAAGATTCTCCAACCTGAACCAGTATCTAATCAAACATTTTAAAATATCATAATGCAGAATCAGAATACATGTAATATAACAGTGCACATCAATTTAGTAATTATGGCAGATTTATTTACTGTGTGCTTTGTTTATTGTGCTAATCCCCGTGTTTAATTAACGTTTTCAATGACAGTTGAACGAGTTGTCAATTTGACAATTAGATTACAATCAGGCCTTTGATCTTTAATAAACAAAGGAAAACAGATGAAGTGATCAGTCAAAATAATTTAGATAATTTGCAGTTTTAATCAAATAATTTCAAACAGATTTACATATGAGTAAAATGTTCACAAGAAACATTCTGCGCAAAGTTTTATATCATTGATTTAATTTGCAAAAACATAAAACCCTTACGGGTTCCGCAAATACAAAACAAACACAAATATCATATACAAATAACATATACAGAAATAAATGGTTTTACATACATTTTGTAATTATGTGATATGAAAATTGCTTGACCAGTATAGACCTCATTTTCGCAACTCTAAAGATTGCTTTATGAAATCAATGATAATGGGCAATATATCAATATCATAATTTAAAATAAATAAAAGTTTATTGGTAAAGAATTTATTTCGTATTTTATTATTTATTTGGCAGTCTAAAAAGAAATGTTTCTCGTCATCTAAGACCTTGCATATTTTGCAAAGTCTTTGTTCACAAGGTGTATTTTTGTATCTCCCAATTTCAATTTCCAAATTATGGTCACTGATGCGGAATTTTGTAAGGATTTTTCTACTATTTATATTTGGGGTTTTTAAATAATCTTCTGGTTTGATGTTCGATTTTAACTTGCTATAAAGAAATAATTTAGAAAAGTTATCAAAATTTAGGATTTTATCCATGAAAACTTCATACAGATTCGCTGTATGAAATTAATTATCTTATTAACTATTACTATTAATTTACAAAATAATATTGATTAAAAATACAATACCAATCGTCTACATAACTTCTTAAATTATGGAATTTTAGCGGTTTTTATTTTGGCGATTTCAGTCCGACCGCTAAACTACGCCAAAATTAGCACCCCGCTAAAATAACCCGCTATACGGTAACAATCAATAAAATATTCTCAAAAGTTATAAACTCATCATTATATGTGCATTTCAAATTCTTACTTTTCCCATCTTGGGTTCCCCAATGAGTGCTCTAAATTCAGCATCATTTTGAGCATGAGCTTTTAGGTGATGACAGATGTGGTCTACTTGTTTTCTCCAGTAGCCTGAAAAATAAAAGTTTACAAATGAGAAATTAAAGAAACTATAAGCAATCTTACTTAGGATACCTTAGTTTTATATCTGGAAAATTACAATAACTCCTTTGAATAATATCTTTAAGCAATGGAATTTTCTTAATACACATCTCCATTTTATGTAATTCCTCAATGCATAGAAGTGATTCATCAAATTCAATCAAGCCGATTTGAAGTACAAATGTAGTTGCACATAAAAGATATGGAGACAAAGTGATTCTCACCAAACAAGTTTGCAGGATATAATCACTAAATATAATAACTAAGAACTAAGCTACATGATGAATCATGCTCTCTAATGGGTACAAACCTTTCCCAGGACTGACAGGGGTCATTAGAGGTTGTCTATCCCTCATTGCCTGTTCTCTGGCCAGTTTTTTCTCCAACTCTTCCATCTTGTTCGACATGCCTTTCTCCGAGGGGTAGAAGAGACCTACAGTCTGGGTGGATACTGTAGATGTAGGTTTGAGGGGTACACCCACAGGATGAGTGACAGGTAACCACTGGGACTGAAATGATATAGAACAATACTTCAATGAACTTGGTACACTGTCTGGGGAGGGGGGATACTGTAGATGTAGGTCTGAGGGGTACACCCACAGGATGACTGACAGGTAACCACTGGGACTGAAATGATATAGAACAATACTTCAATGAACTTGGTACTCTGTCTGGGGAGGGGGGCTACAGTAGATGTAGGTCTGAGGGGTACACCCACAGGATGAGTGACAGGTAACCACTGGGACTGAAATGATATAGAACAATACTTCAATGAACTTGGTACACTGTCTGGGGAGGGGGGATACTGTAGATGTAGGTCAGAGGTACACCCACAGGATGAGTGACAGGTAACCACTGGGACTGAAATGATATAGAACAATACTTCAATGAACTTGGTACACTGTCTGGGGAGGGGGGTGGATACTGTAGATGTAGGTCTGAGGGGTACACCCACAGGATGAGTGACAGGTAACCACTGGGACTGAAATGATATAGAACAATACTTCAATGAACTTGGTACACTGTCTGGGGAGGGGGGTGGATACTGTAGATGTAGGTCTGAGGGGTACACCCACAGGATGAGTGACAGGTAGCCACTGGGACTGAAATGATATAGAACAATACTTCAATGAACTTGGTACACTGTCTGGGGAGGGGGGTGGATACTTCAATGAACTTGGTACACTGTCTGGGGAGGGGGGGCTACTGGAGATGTAGGTCTGAGGGGTACACCCACAGGATGAGTGACAGGTAGCCACTGGGACTGAAATGATATAGAACAATACTTCAATGAACTTGGTACACTGTCTGGGGAGGGGGGTGGATACTGTAGATGTAGGTCTGAGTGGTACACCCACAGGATGAGTGACAGGTAACCACTGGGACTGAAATGATATAGAACAATACTTCAATGAACTTGGTACACTGTCTGGGGAGGGGGGTGGATACTTCAATGAACTTGGTACACTGTCTGGGGAGGGGGGGCTACTGGAGATGTAGGTCTGAGGGGTACACCCACAGGATGAGTGACAGGTAGCCACTGGGACTGAAATGATATAGAACAATACTTCAATGAACTTGGTACACTGTCTGGGGAGGGGGGTGGATACTGTAGATGTAGGTCTGAGTGGTACACCCACAGGATGAGTGACAGGTAACCACTGGGACTGAAATGATATAGAACAATACTTCAATGAACTTGGTACACTGTCTGGGGAGGGGGGTGGATACTGTAGATGTAGGTCTGAGTGGTACACCCACAGGATGAGTGACAGGTAACCCCTGGGACTGAAATGATATAGAACAATACTTCAATGAACTTGGTACACTGTCTGAGGAGGGGGAGGGGGGCTACTGTAGATGTAGGTCTGAGGGGTACACCCACAGGATAAGTGACAGGTAACCACTGGGACTGAAATGATATAGAACAATACTTCAATGAACTTGGTACACTGTCTGGGGAGGAGGGCTACTGTAGATGTAGGTCTGAGGGGTACACCCACAGGATGAGTGACAGGTAACCACTGGGACTGAAATGATATAGAACAATACTTCAATGAACTTGGTACACTGTCTGAGGAGGGGGAGGGGGGCTACTGTAGATGTAGGTCTGAGGGGTACACCCACAGGATGAGTGACAGGTAACCACTGGGACTGAAATGATATAGAACAATACTTCAATGAACTTGGTACACTGTCGGGGGGGGGGGGGGGGGGGCTACTGTAGATGTAGGTCTGAGGGGTACACCCACAGGATGAGTGACAGGTAACCACTGGGACTGAAATGATATAGAACAATACTTCAATGAACTTGGTACACTGTCTGGGGAGGAGGGCTACTGTAGATGTAGGTCTGAGGGGTACACCCACAGAATGAGTGACAGGTAACCACTGAGACTGAAATGATATAGAACAATACTTCAATAAACTTGGTACACTGTCTGGGGAGGGGGGCTACTGTAGATGTAGGTCTGAGGGGTACACCCACAGGATGAGTGACAGGTAACCACTGGGCCTCAAATGATTATGATATTGATTGATTGAGCGAGTAATGCTGAAAATGCACAATTTTTGTTATGGACATGTTTTTATGCTTGTCAAAATTGTCACAAAAGATTATCAATAGAGAAATCAATTAATATTGATCTAGTAACCATAGATATTTAATCTAAATAACAGAATCTAAATAAAAATACCTACCTCAACTCCTGTTGAATAACCATTCCTGAAATAAAAGGAAAATTACTTTAAGGTTGTATTGAAAACACAGGAGCTTAAATTTTGCCAAACAGTTTTTTAGGAATGCAAAGTTTATGACAAACACATTATTATTAAGATTCCATTGATGAACAAAAAATCTATAATACATGTATTTCATTTCTGAATGTTGTTTATTACACATTTATCAAATTTACTACAAAACATACAATTTTACATAAATATTGTCTTTGAAATTTGTTATTGAAAAAGGTATACCTTAATAATAATGAAAACAGATCTAATTATTCAACTTCAAAATTAAATATATTAGCAGTCCATGTATTTAATTCAAAATGTCTTAAATTTGGTTTTTTGTCAACAATTGACAGTTTTACTGAAAAGAAATTAAACTAATAAATGTGTCTAAGAGCCACAGGATGGCCCTTCCGTTCTTGAAATATCATTGACGCCCAATGTGTATTACCTGAGATATGGATCTATACCAAGAAATTAATCAAACTTGTTCATGCATAAAATATAGGTCAAAGTGGCCTAATTTCTGGTGGGTTGTGCGGTGCTCCCAAGACTTATCTAGTACTGAAATATCATTGACCCCTTAACATGTAGTATCCAAGATATCTAGTATCCACATTATGGACCTTAACCAAAATCATTCATGCTTGAAATCTAGGTCACAGTGACCTAATTTCTAGTGGGTGCTGTTATCTTACCCATGAAATATAACTGATCCTCAACATCTAGTATCCACATTATGGACCTTAACCAAAGTCGTTCATGCATTAAATACAGGTCACAGTGACCTAATTTCTAGTGGGTGGTGTAGCCCTAACCAAGATCCATCTAGTGGTAAAATATCATTGACCTCATACGTCTAGTATCCGAGTAATGGACCTTAACCAAAGTGTTATGGACAGACTGATGGATGGCCAAGGGTAAAACTATATGGCCGATCCACATATGTGGTCGAGCCATAAAAAAAAACATTTACTCGGAATAAAGTATAAGAAAAGATGGAATATATTGAAAAGAATGAATACACATTATCTAAGAAAAGTTAAAATTGTTAATAAGTGAAACCATCAGGTCAGGAAAGAGCAAATGTGAGTTAGTGTGAAGGAATTGAATGATTATTGAGAGGCAGATCTATCTAGATCGATAATATAGCCCAGTAAATTAGCAATTCCAATGACTAAGGCTTAGAAATAAAATTCTGAGTCAATGTAGACCTATCGCAACAATTCATAGAATTCTTGTTGTATTATAAAGAAAATTTTCCAAATTCCTGTAGACCTACTCAACTTTATATAGAATTTGTCTGTGGAATTTTTTCCACTGCGGTGGGGGGGCAAAGGTGCATTACTTGACTTATAAATTACATTATAATATGCATCAAAGATATTGCTTTTAAATTGGAGGAACTTTTTGTTTGAATGTAAATACTTTTGCAATTTTAATATAATGATAGGGTGATTCTATACATTTAACACAAAACTTCACACATTGCAAAAAAATGCCAAGCAGCAAACAGACAATTTCTTTTCATTCTGGCTCAAATATCAATATGCCATAGTTCAGACAAACTGTTTGGAAACAAGTGTATGTAAAGCAGCAGTAAATAGGTACCACAGATAGGATAATTTGGTGTGACAAATAGTAAAAGTTTGGTTTTATTTACTAAGTTATTTTTACTTTCACAAAAAAAATTAATGTTACTTAAAGCAAATATTCAATAGGTGAAACTAAATCTAATAATCCTTTTGAAAAACCAATTGTTGCCCTAAGCAGTGATTGCTGGTATATGTTAAATGTTTTTTCTTGTTGAACATTGTAGATTTTACTGTTTTATTGTGTCATGTTCAAGAGTTCTGAATACCATTGTCATATCATAATCAGCCAATCTCAGTTCATGAGTTCTGAAAACCATTGTCATATCACAAACAGCCAATCTCAGTTCATAAGTTCTGAAAACCATTGTCATATCACAAACAGCCAATCTCAGTTCATAAGTTCTGAAAACCATTGTCATATCACAAACAGCCAATCTCAGTTCATAAGTTCTGAAAACCATTGTCATATCACAAACAGCCAATCTCAGTTCATAAGTTCTGAAAACCATTGTCATATCACAAACAGCCAATCTCAGTTCATAAGTTCTGAAAACCATTGTCATATCATAAACAGCCAATCTCAATAATCAAACAACAAAATATGTTCTAATCTAAATAATCAATAAAAATGGATACAAATTATATCATTACCCAATAATCTCTGGCTCACGTATTGTTGCCCTGTACCAAAATATATAACATTGTAAATCTAAATCATGCTGTACAAAAATGTTTTATTACATGCTTTTAAAATTGACACTGAAAGCCATCTTAAATATGAATTAGATAAAAGAAATGTATATATGAATGTTAAGTTGAAGAAATATGAAATGCTAGAAAAAAGACGGAAAAAACATCAAATTTCCATGCCCTCTAATAAGAAGTAATCTACTAGAAAAGATTGTGTGTTAATATCTACCTTAGTTCTTGATTGGGCTGGTGGTATTGCTGCGGTATAGGACCTTCACACACGACACATGACGATGTATTAAATGGCACAACAGACTTGCAATATACACAGGCACCCATCTACAAAAAAAGTTACAAAACTGATTGTATAAAAAAGTTACAAAACTGACTGTATAAAAAGTTACATAACTGATTGTATAAAAAAAGTACCATATTTTTCAGCCAATAAAATATTTCACTTCACATGAATAAAAAGCTACACCAAGCACATGATACTACTGAAACAAGATGAACCCTGTATGTTGGAGGCTCAATATGGGTAGCCTATTGCTTTGGTCACATGCAGCCCATGGTGGAATTACAAAGCTTTTTGACACATGCATCCTGTGGTGGCCTTTAAAATACAAATATGACACATATACATGTATTTTTACATTAACATTTTATAGAAAAAATCCCTTTTCTATCTAAATTGACATTTTTGGCCCATTTTAGCCCTTTTTTCTTAAATGGTAAGGGTCACAAACCCCAAATGCATTAAGAAGCTTCCTTTAGTGGATATAATCATCATATTAAAACTTTATCACAATTGGCTGGCCCACTACAACTGAATTTCTTGTGTAAAACCATTTGCCTTGACCAACTTTTAAAAATGGTGTTTTTTGCCCCTTCGACCCCTAATTTCCCAAAAACAGTAAGAGGTATTGCCAATCTTATTGAAAAAAAGCAGCAGGGATTTTTACAAGGATTCCAATAAAAAATAGATTTTGAAAATCGGACCACAAATAAAGAAATTGATTTTTTGGGCACCGCCCATCTTAGGCCCTCTGTAGCAATGTAATGATGTAATATACATCAAAACCATTGACACATTTAGTTGACAGAATTTAATAAAGAATTAAAAAAAAAAAAAATCAAAATCAAATGCATAGTAAACATTCTACAACAGTTTTGTCAATACACCCGTTTTAGCCCCTTTTGGCCCTTTTTTTTCTAAAAATTGTATGGGCCTCTGACCCAGAATCATCTTCCTTAAGTGGTTACAAACACCAAATCAAAACTTCATAACAATCGGTCAATATTTACTCAAGTTATCGCATGGAAACCAAATGTACAACAAAAACGATGAAGATTTAGACATCACCATAACATTATACGCTTGCAAATATATCGCAAACACCTAACACTGCAATCTTAATAAACATTTACAGTGTGAAACAACATGTGAAAATAAAACACCAACTGAATAAAGACAAAAACATTACCATGTTTATTATTTTGTATAAATGTTGCATTACTGTTATATTTTGTAAAGGTATTATTTCAGGTTCCAAAACTTAATTTTTTTAGGTCTTAGTAACTATTTTTCAAAGATAATATGATTTTTTTATGATTTTTAATAAAAGGTCAAACCTATGTTTTTTGCATTATATTTACTTTTCCTGGTTTTGGTGGAATTGGTCTAGCTTCCTGTTGTCCACCTGCTCCTCGGCTGATATAGTAACGAGAAAATGGATCAGACTGCATCTCACTGTAGGTCCTGGAATATCAACATGTATTCGTATAAAGCTCAGGTTTTTTTTTTTAATCTAAACATGATATACATGATCTTTTATAAAGTATAAAGAAATGGCTCAAACTCTAAATTTTTATAGAAAGAAAAAAGAAATCATTAACATTTTTGTCCATAGTCTTACTTGAGTAATTCAGCCTCTCTAGTCATTCTCATGGCCTGAGTAGCAGCATCAGGTCTCTCACTGTGATGGTCTCTGTGTCTAGAACTACGGCCAGTGTACAGATCATCATGGGACTTGTTATACTACAATTAAACATAGAACAGAAAATCACTTATTTATTATACAATTCGCCGAGGTATCCAGATCAGCTTCATGTTCTATTGCCCGAGGCCGTATGCTGAGGGCTATAGAACATTGAGCTGATCTGGATACCAAGGGGAAAATATTCTGATCCATTGCCTGGCTCATATTCAATAACTGTTTTATTACCTAATACATATTTACAGCTACAATGTATAATAAACAAATCCAGATGACACAAGAATTAACACAAAAGAGAAATGAGACAGACGAGTCAAAACATTTTGTATATGCTCATCCACTTCATTGTAAAGACTATAAATATTCATGCTTTTAAATCGTCCAATCAAATGTGAGGTTAAAAAGTCACCAGACAATAGAACAAGCCGGAATAGATCATAAATATGTTTATAAATTGTCCAATCGAATGTGAGGTGAAAATGGCATCAGGCAATAGAACGTTGCCGGGCAATAGAACACCTTTGTATTGCCCACTAGAATGTGAAAATGGTCAAAATTAATAAATAGTTAATAGAGAAGGAAATTTTATTGTATTAGGTAATAAATTTACATATTGCATAAAGTGTGAAAGGCTGAACACTGCAATTGCTATAACAAATAATACTTGTTTAAATAGGTTTTTCATCATTGATGTAAAATGCTCAATGTCCCCCTAGTCCCAGTATGTTTGTTTTAAATTCACCAATGGTGACAAAAGTAACATCAACTGTATTTTCTTCATCATGACACAATTACATTTTTCCTGTTTTTTTCTCTTAAGCTACACATCACGATTCATCTACTATAATTAGGGTTGAAATAGAAGAGGGCAACTAAAATAATCAAAGTACTGAAAGTACTGGTAGCCGGGGTAATCTGCAAATTTTAAATTGTTCTACTTTTTTGTGAAAGGAATTTTCACAAGGATTTTAATAAAAGAAAAGATTTTCAAAATTGAACCAAAATTTGATTTTATAGGCGTGGCCTGTCTTTGGTTCCCTGTAGCAATGTAACGGTGCAATATAATTATATGAAAACTATTGACATATTAAGTTGACAGAATATAATGACGAATTCAATAAAAAGAATGTTCAAAATTAAATGAATAATAAAAGTTCTACAGCCGTTTTTTCAATACACCACTTTGAGCCCCTTTAGCCACAAACTGTTCTTCCTCCAGCGGATATAATCATCATATTTAGCTTTATAACAATTTGCTGGCCCACTACAACTTAATTTCTTGTGTAAAGCTATTTGCCTCAACAAACTCTAAAACATTCACGCGGTTTTTTTTTTTGGTTCTACAATTTTCAGAAAAAGATCGTTTGTGTTTTGCATCTTGAAAATAAATTTATAATCAGTGGTTCTAAAGATAGAAAATTTGGTTGAATAAAAATATTCTATGTAAAATTACTTTGTCCAGAAACAACTTTAAAGAAAAGTTGTATTTAGGCCTTATTTTCAAAATCAATTATGGTAAATATGATCAAATTCTTATTCAAAGAACAGTTTACAGAACCATTTTATCTGATCAAATAAAAAAGTTATGAGGATTTGAACTTTGTGTAAATTATGCTGTCCTGGACAGTCCATCAATGATTGTTTATTGCACTGTGTATTGCCATCCAGTTTGACACTTAATGAGATGCAAATTAGAGAATATGACATCACTAATGAGATCGACGAACACTCCTATAAACAAAATATCAATCCGCTTTTATATTCTATATTAATCATTTTATGCTATCGCATCAGATAGGCGTCCTACATACTTGTACAAAATTTGAAAACTAAATAAATAAGTTTAAAACATAATTGAGAGTAAAGCGACGAAAAAATAACAGATCTGGAAAAGAGCTATATTGCAAGCGTGTATTGATATTTTAATTGGTAGGTTTTTGGTGAACCGCCGGAAAAACCATTTGACAGCTTACCGAAAGGCTATCGTAGCTATAGCCGTGGCTAATCGCTAGCGATTACCCCGGCTAAAAACAAACCTCATTTTTGTCATGGACTGATTTCCTATTATTCAGAAATCGTGTTCCTGTTGTTGGTTTCCTATAGTTGCTACCTGATACATTCATGTCTATAAAATTAAATAAAATCAAATAAGACATAAAAACAAAAATTCCTTTAACATCTATAACATTTTTTAACACATTTTATGCTTTCTAGCTGTCGTACAGCTATATCTTTTGAATTGCTCAGTGTTTTAATTATTTACATATCTTTCGTCAACACTTATAAGGCTTTTATTTGTTACTTTAACTAAATAATTATAATAATATCCTTAAATTAGACAGGATGACATATTTAGTACAATGACTAGTTCAGAATATGGTTCTGTATGTATATACAATATTTACTGTCCAATATTCAAAAACATAACCTTTATTGAAAAGATTGGTTTTGGCTTATTTGAATTACATTGACTGAAAATGTCTCAGCAGCAACCATTGTGACATTAAAACATTATTAGCTGCTTTTTAATTCATTTTTTTTAAATTGCCATTGGTAATGGAGATTGCATTTAGTAGTCACTCCAAATTTGTATTACAAAGAGAAGTTGTCCAAACTGACAGAGAAATGATTACAAAGTGAAAAACTTCTGACACCTTCTTTTTACCTTCAACAATACCAGTAAATGTTGTATCAGTACAGTATTGAACTAGGTACTTTAAAGTTCTTACCTGCCATGTTCTGTATTGTTTGTTTCATGGTTGACATGTCAGTCCATGCTGTCTTCTCTGACAAAAGTAAATTCTTAGCAGCTCGTTTCACATTCAACTAAAATAAAGAATAAACATAAGATAAAAAAATCAATTTGAGTTTTCTTTTTCAATAGTTTTAAGAAGTATGGCTGCATTTTTAAAACTAAAATTAGCATAATTTAGGATTCAATGAAAGAAATATTCACAAAATATTTATTCCTACTTACAACACTCAACTATAAATTCAGATAATGCTACTATAAATAGGCGGAGAACATTCAAAGCTCAGTCTTTGCACATCATTTTATGCATAGCAGAGTCCTATTTACATATGGTATAAAAGCTGATAGTGTTTGCTTGTTGACCATGCCAGGAACACAACATGTTAACTCACTGTAGAATTTTGTTTGTCTAGATCCTCCTGAAAGCCAAGATCATCATCCACCGGTGCCTCCTCTTTGCTCCTAACATACTCCACCTCAAACACTTTGGTTGCTATGTTACTCTCTCTCATACCATCTCTGTAATGTAAATCAAACTTATAAAATTCAGTGACCTCCCCAGGCCCTTATAGCATCTCGGGACCGAGACGCTATCAGATTTTACCGAGATGCTATCGGTCTGTACCGAGACGCTATAAAATTGCTTAATTTTTTTACAATGAAGCCATTCAGGACCATTGGGTAATTGACACCTTTACAACCCCAAGCCAATTATCAAATAATGATTGGTCTGTTGTCAATAAATTGAAAGATATCGATTTTTAACTAATTAGACTTGATTACAGGTGATTTGCTGACAGTAGGCACCTGCAGCCGAGTGTTTTATTTTGATTGGACAACCAATCAGAATTGACCAAAATAAAAACAAACACAAGCCATGTGTTTGATACACGTGGGTTTTTGAACTTACATGAAAAATAAATGAAAACCAAAACTAAAAGACTGATCAAGATAAAAGAATGATTTTTTACCTTAAAGAATGAATATTGGAATCCTTAAACATCCCTATTTACGATTATATAGTCCAAAACATTGATTTCACAAATTTGATTTTGGCAGTAAATTTCATAAACAAAGAAAGACAACTTTGGGCAAAAGGGAGATAACTTAAAGGCAGTGGCTACTGTGTAAAATTACATGTACCATATATATTTTTTAAATGGTACATTTCAGCAAAGTTATTTATTCAAAGCAGATTAGGAATGAAATATATTCATTATATCAATATAAGTTTTTATTATCACTATTTCAGGCAACTTTCTGTCCCTTTCTCTCCCATTTTAATTAAGGGTTGTGAGTCATCACATACAACACAATATTCTTATAACTAGACTAATTATCTTTTCCAACCAAAGAGAATTAAACATAGTCATATTTTACAATGCCTTGGCTGTTATTTTCCAGTCATTCATACAACTCCCCCTCCTATATTATTTAAAAAAGTATTTCTGAATCATGTTTTATATTAAAAGGGGGGGGGGGGGGGTTGATACATTTAAAATTAAATTATAAATAAAACATGAGCCAGATGTCAATCGACGTGATTCGTTTTCCTTCAGCTGAATCTTGTTTACGCAAAATGTGATGCTATCCAAAATTTCTGGGGAGAACACTGAAATTTCATTTGATTATTCACTTTTGGCTATCATAAGAGGAATGACACTCGTAAAAGAAACATAAAATTAAACTTTCTAAAATCAATTCACTATACTGGTAGACAGAATGATATGAGATTACATGTATATGCTAAAAATAAGTTCCAATTGTTTTATTCAATGAAATATTTATAAAAAGATTTGCCCAATAATTTTTAATCAAATTTTATTGTTTTCTTTTGCACACACCAACCTTCAGGGATTCAAATTAGTACTGGTTAGATATCTTCACTTTTTGATTCTGGACCTTTGAAATTATATTTACAAAAGTCCTGGACCTGCATGTATTTACAGTAACTCCTATTAAGGACTTTTAAATAACATTTAGTGGACTTAGAACTTCAAAAAGTCCTGGAATGTTAATTTGAACACCTGTAACCTTAAGTTTGGCAATGGCTCTCTAAAATACAACACTACTTGTAAAGAATTCATTTTAGGGTCAAGAGATAATATAAAATGTACTTTAATAATCTACAGATAATGTTTGATATCTTATTTTTTTGTTTATTAAACTCTTTTTTTAAACATTTGCCTTGTTATATTGTTTGTCACTTACTTAGAAACTGCCATACATTTGACTGTTTGTTTCCCTGCCGGTAAAGTGAATGGAGCAAAGTATTGCATGGTATATCTCTCAGATCCAACCTTTGGAAAGGGGTCGGGCTTCTTTCCATTAATGGTATAAAATATTTCAACATCTTTTTGATCTAAAATAAAAATAAATGAAAATGTGTTTTGCAAACTCTACGTCTTCTAAAAATATAATATTTAGTAGTACACAAAATCAAATCAAATGCAAGTATCTTGTCACCATATACCGGGCATATAATGTACTTATCATATGATTTACTATATTATTGACATAATCCATAGAAATATAGTTTGAGAGAGTGTTGAATAGAATATAATAATGTTCTTCCTAGTTGAATGTAATTTGATGTTTCAAGAATAAGATAGATGATTTTTCTTACCTAAATTTAATTTTAAATTCTAATGTTTTGGTTTACAGGAAAACATGTACATGTACTTCACTTTTATTGTATAAGTGTCTACACAATCTGGGTGTTTATCATCTATAACAAAAGCAAATATAATGCTTTAGAAGAATATTTTTATAGCCAATAAAATGATTAATTACCCCAAGCTGAACAGGGACTCATCAAGGTACTTTGGAGTTCCCGTACTTTATCCTCCTATTGAATGTGTTACAATGGAAGTTAATCTCTCTGATCAGTTTAAACTCACATCTATAGAGAGGAGATTATCTTGTTATATGAAGGAAAAAATTTCCTAGTATAAAAGACTTACCTGTTGAAAATTTCACATTGAAAAAATAGCTCAAAAAGGATATTTATATAAAAGAAAATGAGAAAGATAAATGTCAAAGAGTTAGTTAAAGCATAAAATTTATAAAAAAAATATTTGTTTGTTGCAACATTCGTAGATATAAGCAATTTTCTCTCAGAGATAGGAGTTTTTTTCCTTTAGGTAAAAATCATCTACCTATGAGTAGTTTTCATTTTCAATGAATGTGTGAGTTTAACTGATCAAAAAGATTAACTTCTATTATTACAACATTCTATAGATAGATTAAGCACCAGTACTCCAAAGTACCTTGATGAACTCCTGTTCCGCTTGGGGGAATGGAACATTTGATTGGCTATAGTTAATTTGCATGAAAATATATGGTTTGATTTCCTGGCCTGGTACTTGTTTCCAATTTTCATAAGCATTGGTATCTTAAGAACATTTAGGTTTACCTGTACTAAGTTCTATTTTAGTATTAGTGTCTATAGAAGATTTATGTCTTCCTGGTATCGGTGGCCTCAATGGTACAATAGCAGGGACAATTATAGCACCTGCTGTCATCTTTACCTACAAGAAAAGAAACATATAATTACTGCCATGGGTAAAGAGCTCTTTAAAAAGTGATACTTGGTAGAACCTTATCACAATGTTACTTCACTATTAAATCGTAAATTGTTTCAAGCATTGTGTTTGAACTAAAATCAGAACATTTGATTTTTCTACACCAAGTTCATCTATACGCTCTTCTTTTTGTGTGTGTAGGGATTGAGCAAAATAATCATATTGGCAGTTAAAAAGAGGAATAAAATCAAGATTTCTCTACTGCTGTTGTGTCATACCAACTCCACCCAGCATTGTAAGATGTATTGTCTAAAATGTTAATGACCTATTGGAAAAGCAGTGGCACTTTTGAACATTGTATCACAATGCCTTAGCTTGATGATGGACTTTATTGAGGAGAAGAAGTGATTTTTGTTATATAAGTTTTTATTTTTTTAGAGTGTCCACATACGGAATATTCAAATATATTGTAACTATAAAACATTGAGTTGACCTAGACACAAAAAAAAAACAGGTGTAAATCACAGACATTTGTTTATTAAAATATATATCCTATGCTCCTGAGGGAGCGATAATGATAGAAATGTCAATAAATTTGTAGTACTACATGTATGAGCTGAATTTTCCTTCAACTTCCGGTTTTACATGCTAGTTTTCCGAATTTTCAGTGTCTTTTTAACGTTTTCTCTTTGAAAATTTCAGACGTCATTAAACACACATATGACCCACAGGAAAAGCTAGCTTGTTTTTATTTTCGAATATAAATTATTTCAATTTATTGCATTATAAAGATTATTTTAGCTTTAAAACAAATATAGATCTATACGTTGTAACTTCAGGAGGGTCACGGGTTAAACCTGCCTCATATTGTTTTCTTATGGTATATTAGAGTACATGTATATGACATATCTCTTAACTGAAAAAATTCAAACAAGTGTCTTTGTTGTACAGCGCATGCCTTACAATTAAGTCAAGAAATTTGCTTTTAAAAGTATAAGTTTAGATGGGCATTAACAGATACTTTTACAAATGCATAGCTCTTTAAAATGGTTAACACTCTATCTTAAGATATTGTACACTGAAGAGAGAGCACAGTAAAAAGATAATGTACAAGTGATCTATTTTCTTAGTATTAAGCACAGGGACTTGCTCCCCTCTATCAATTTTTGTTAAGAGTCAATGTGCGGTACGAAAAAAACACAAGGGAGATACTACTTTTACCACCCCCCCTTTTCTTTAATTCGATTTTCTTTTAATAAATCATTGATCTCGTACCTTTTCTTATATAATTCGTTTCACATATGATTTCCCTTTCCAAAGCACCAAAATATATCTTCATTCATTGCATTTCAGCCTCAAAATCGGACTTTGTTCGGACAATTTTGTAAAATTTGGCAATCGCTTGGACATGAAAAGCATTACGTCAAGGAAAAGTCTAGAAACTCGAAAGATATCCGAATGAATTTTAATGACGTTTTCACTTTCGTTTTATGTTACATTTATTGGTAAAGTCCCGAGAATGTACTTTCATTTTCATGTCCAAGCGATTGCCAAATTTTACAAAATTGCCCGAACAAAGCCGTATTTTGAGGCCGAAATGCAATGAATGAAAATATATTTGGGTGTTTTGGAAAGGAAAATCATCTGTGAAACGAATTATATAAAAAAGGTACGAGATCAATGATTTAATAAAAGAAAATCGGATTAAAGAAAAGGGGGTTGGTGAAAGTAGTATCTCCCTTGTGTTTTTTTCGTACCGCACATTGACTTCAACAAAATATTGATAGAGGGGAGCAAGTCCCTGTGTATTAAGCAAGCCCGGCTGAAAGAAGGATTGGTGTAATTATAAGCCTGGAAAAAACTAACTTATCTACAAAATCTGATATCTGCAGCTTATCCTACACCTAAAAGATGCCTAATATTTGACTTACAAAAGATTATTATGGTAAAAATGTGAATTTCCGGTAAAAATTGTCAAGTCTGGGCACCTGCCATTTGTCGTAGCAACACCCGCTTGGTTACTTGTAACGGACATTTTCATTGGTCTATTAGAATTGTTTAGGTAGTGGCTACCACATGCAGATTGGACGACGTAATTAGCGTGGTTGGGGCGAGCTCTTCCGGATAAAAGTAAAAAAAAAATCACAAAAAAAAAAAAAAACACACAAAAAAAAAACAACCATAACCTTGATAATTCTAGCAAAATGCTTGAAATTAAAGATGAAGACCTAGCTCGAACCAAACCAAACCAAATAAAAAAAACAAAAAACAGTAGGGCATCGATCTAATGGGACATTTAAATGATATAAGGTTATAGGGTGGGGATCTCAATGGTTTTCAGAGTAATTAGTATTTTATCATTGAAGGGGGTGGGGCTTGACCCACCCCTTACACCCCTCTATGGTACCAAATGATTCGCCATATCATTAGGAATAATTATATATATGGTTATAGGTAGGGGATATAAATAGTTTCCATATATTACCTATTTTGTCATTTGAGGGGTGGAGCATGACCCCCCCCCCCTATGATACCAAAATGATTTGTCTTATCATATGGAGTTATAATATATATGGTAATAGGATAAGAATGTGAACTATTTTTGACCTATCTTAACATGATTATTAAATATTGAGTTACCATAAAATTAACGATTGAGTGACTCTTTCTTAGATCAGAAAATTTCAACATGCAATAAATTTAATTTTTCCAAGTGGGCTACATGTATCTATAAAAAAATGTTTTTCGGAACATCATGAAAATTGAACTCAATCTTTATTTTATTATACTAGTACTTAACAACGGTGCAAAATATCTTTCAAATCCTTAGCTTGACGCATTTTCAATTTATCATCTGGAAACCTTCGGGGGACAGACGGATGGACAGACACCTAACAAAACTGAGGGTATAACATAACACCTCGCCACTTCGTGTGGCGGGGTATAAAAAAAACTAAATCCACCAACCAACCAAACAAAAATACTTCGAAAAGTCACATATCAAGTTTGAAAAAGTACAAATGTGATCAAAGTGACACTCCAATTGCAGTTACTGCTTTGTAAGATGATTAGTTAAATTGAGGATGCATGGTAAACTTTTGGTTCGGATTAGTGCGTAATGAACACAAACTTTCCAGCAAATTATATTCATTTTTGGTCAATCTTAATGTCCCGATTATGGCTGAAATATCGCCGACTGGACAATTAAAAATCAACAATCAATGAATCATAATATTAATGATAATCATACATGTAAGTGGGTAAAGTATGAAAGATCTTTTTTCGACGGTTATGGTTTTAAGCGGGTGATGGGAGGTTCAACAGTTTGATCATATTTCTTTCTCTAAAAGCAGGTAGAAGTTAACCAACGTCTCCAAGATCAGGTCAAACAAAAGTGGTTCGCAGATATGAACAATTCACCAAGGGGGAGTATTATGTATCTTTTAAGTCAGTTTTCTATCTGGAGCCATATCTGCTACGTCTTAGCCGAACTCAGTGTATTTAAACTAGACAGAATCCGTGCATGCAACATTAAATTACAGTTGGTAGATATATAGAAATATTCCTAGGGAGGAAAGAACTTGTAACTTATGTATGAATGGTCTTGAAGATGAATTTCATTTTGGATGTCTATGTACTAATATTCATGTAACCGAGCTTATAAGAAGATTATCTATATAGGGAACATTTTTTTGGCATAAATATCAAGTTGTACATTGTTGTTTTGTAAAAAAAAATGTATGATTAGTTTAAAAGTGTAAACTGTTAGATTAGTTACTATTTGGGTGGTATCTTGTAGACAGTTACTTTAATTTGAATATAATTAATCTAAGTTTGTCCAAAACTTTTAAAGCCGGGTATAAAATCAAGAAAGTCCTATCTTTAGATAATCCATGTATTAGAAAAGCTATTTGATACAATTTAGTACTAACTTACCGCTATAACCCTGTATGAAAGTGAGGTCTGAGATAATACGCTCCCAAAGGAAGCAATAATGGTAGAAATGTCAATATTTTAGTTGTACTATGAGCTGAATTTTCCTTCAACGTCCGGTTTAGCACGCACTTGTTTTCACGAACTTTCGGCGTCTTTTTAGCGTTTTTATCTTTGAAAATTTTGGACGTCATTAAGCATTCACGTAACCCACAAGAGAAGCTAGTTTGTTTTTAGGCCGAAGTTACGATTACTCGCTACGAGTAACAATGTTACTCGCGTGACTAAAACGGGAACGGTTTCCGGATATGGCACCTTTTTCAGTCCGGAATCTCACGAGTAACAATAAACAAATAAAAATAGGATTACTCGCCTTATTGTTACTGGCTAAAGGAAATAAAATGAAAACATCACAGAAATATGATTGAGTTAATTTTGGATAATGTTTAGACATTTAAGTTACCAAAATAAATAATAGACTGAGTGACATTATTGTACATTATAAATAATTTCCTTTTTATTTAATTCATGTTGTTTTGTGACATTTTCAGCACGCCAATAAGTTGTTTTGGGTCGTGCCTTAAAAGACACTTTAAAAGGTACCATTCCAGGCACCCGTCACATACAATATTGTAGAGTAAACGTGGACATCGATGTCACACCTCTGGAACAACCACTCTGATACGTCTTTTTTCTGCCACTCTTTTCTTGAGAACCAACCAAGTAGTTTACAAAATACTTTTTTATTCTATTAATATCAATGTTTTCGTCTAAAATCTCTATAATAATGGTGTTGGTGTCTTTAATTGAAATGCACAAGGAAAATAATACATTATTGATAAAATGCGACTTTTTAATAATAATTTCTTTGCCAGTATATTGTCTGTTCATAGAATGTACTATATTAATCATTTATAATGCTTTTATTTTTGCGACATTATAATTTCTTTCCTTTTGCGAGTAACAATAAGGCGAGTAATCCTATTTTTATTTTTTTTATTGCTACTCGTGAGATTCCGGACTGAAAAGGTGCCGTATCCGTTTACCGTTCCCGTTTTAGTTACGCGAGTAACAATAAAAAAAACTTATTGTTACTCGTAGCGAGTAATCGTAGCCAGTCCGTTGTTATTATTTTCGGACCAAAAAATTAAATTAATTGAAACTTCGGGAGCGTAACAGGTTTTACCTGCCTCATATTATAAAAAAAAATACAATGACTCCGACCAATATGAACGCTTGCATCTTTAATCCATAAACGCAATTTTAGGCATCCTTGGTACAACAAATAACGTTGAACTACTTCCCTACATTTCAAAGATTTTCTCTATCTCTTATATTTTTTTACATTTACAAGCTAAAAACAGTAGTATGATCGCTGGTCCATTTCTAGCAACGGCAGTCATGTTTTTTTTTTTTGACGGATCAAAAAACGAAAACAACTTTTGTTCAAGACACCCTCAGGATCAATCATACCAAGTTTCATTGAATTCGTTTCAGTAGTGGTCAGTAGTTTCAGAGGAGACGTTTTATTAACAAGAAAATGTTTTAAACAGACATAAACGCCTTTATATTCATCAAATAGCCAGGTTATTTATCAATAACAAAGCTCACCTCGTTACCAATTATTGTCACTAAGCGGGAATTGACTTGAACTTTTCAAAATTTCAAGTCCTCATTCATGGAGAAAAAAAGGTCACAACCAGCATCTGAACCATATGTCTTGCTAATCATCCATAGATGCGCCTACCATATCTCTTTGGTTAAAGTGGTACTTGCCTGTTAGCAGAAATGAACTTTTATCATTCTTCTGTAGGTGGTCATCCATGTGGAAAATATAGGTCACATCCAGCATCTGAAGCATGCATTGTGCTTAGCATCACTGGGTGCACCTACCATACCAATATGGTTGGTGCGGCACTTGTCAGTAAGCGGGAATGGTTATTTAACATTTTTCTGTAAGTGGTCATCCATGCGGAAAATATATAGGCCACAGCATGCACTGTGCTTATGCACCTACCATACCAATATGATTGATGTGGCACTTGCCAGTAAGTGGGAATTTGGAAATATGAGGATTTGGGACGAACGAACAGACGGGTGGACGGACGGACGGACGGACGGACGGATGAATGGACCCGAACACTATATGCTACTCTACTTTTGTAGGCCCAAACGCCTGTGCAAAAAGTTTACAGCAACGAAATGTTACCAAAGGTACATTTGTTCCAACCCATTGGCACTACCTTAGACTAAATTTTGACACCAATTAATGGATGTACATAGCATATTAAATAGACGATAAAGAGATGTGGAATAAGTGTACGCGACACAACCAACATTAAAGAAACGGCAATTTAAAAAATCACAATGGAAAACAGCCAGCAGTCTTCAACATGACCAGAGGTCACGGCTCGCTGCCGTGCATTGGCCCAAGACTAAAAATACAATACATAATATTCAAACAAATCCCTAGAATATCAAAGAAAGACCCATTTCTGGACATAAAACAAAAAACAGATAGTAGACAAGGACAAACAAAAGCTTTGACAAGGATTCCTGGCTTAGGACAGGCTCATATAAAATGTGGCGGGGTTAAACTATTTTTTTGGGCCCAACCTCACCAAATTAAAGTCATTTAAAGTCATCAAATCAAAGAACTTCCTTTACAAATTAGTAAGTTGTGCTTCGTTAAAACGGTCAGATTTGGATAAAATTCATAAACCTTATAAGATTGCATATTGATATATAAAATGACTTTTCTAAACAAAAAAGGAACGAATGTTGAAGAATATAATATCTAAATGTCGTACAAGTATGTATTTTTCAAAGAAAAATCGTATAATGTAGATTTTTAAATTGCTTAGCGGACAATGAGTTGACATAATTTCGTTGAAGTGAAAACATTTCTGAACATATTCCTTTGAATGAAGTGGCTATATATGTACTTGAAAAAATATTAATAGAAATGATGATAAAGCACATTTAAAATTTCATAACAGTTAAGTAATTAAAATTGAATAAAAGTTTTTGAAATTGCATTTAGATAGATCACGAGCCTGTTTAAATACTCTGTCACATGATCTAGGGTGATAAACAAACCAACGATTATGAAGGTGGACTAGGACCAAATCAGTGCCACAAAAACATGAGAGGGGCATTCCTACTCCTGTCCAGCCTCTACGTTGGCGTTGCATTCGGTAAGTACCAATGTATATCGGAAAATAGGTCAATTTCTCATATTGACCAACTTATGTAAAAGTGGGACATTAAATTACTACTAAAAATCAATATATAGATCGCTTAACCTTTTCTTTGTCAATGTCAATATTTTCTACAACTTAAACTAAGAAAGATATGCATCGTGCTCTTATGTCAATCAATTGTTCGAATTTAAATTCTTTTTTTCTACAAAATGGTTTTAAAATCACTAAATAAAACCTCACCCTCAAATTTGAACAAAAAATCATCAAAAGAAGTTGCACTGAAATTTTCTATATGTGAAATCAAGAACAAGGATAACATCTTCTTTCATCATATGTTTTTCCTTTTCCTTTTTTTCTTTTTCCTTACAGGTCGTTAAACTGTACAAGTCACACGCATACTCCACTTTTACTTATGTACTCTTCGTTTTGTTCATGTTTATGAAAAATAAAATACTTGTATGTTTAAACTTAGAAAATGATCTCTGAGCAAAACCTTCTTTTCTGGTTTAGGGTTTAGGTATGAAGAATACAAACGTTTTCTGGAAGAACAGTCCAAGAATGAAACCTTCGTCAGACTATTTGAAGAACACGTGAAACGGTTCAAAGAGGCGGATTCTAAATCGAATGTTCCGGTAAGGATTCTTATGAATTAATAATGTATGTGCAATTAGTTTGAAAATCACTTACAATTAATGTCAAGAAAATTACTTTTTTAAAGTCAAGGACCCTATCTCAATCGATACATTTTATTTTCATCAGCATTTTTAAGCCCCGCAACAGAAATAATTCAAAAGAAAAGGTTACTTGGATACATTTTTTGATTACTAAATCTATCAAAATTGCGATAGGAGGCATCTTTGTCAATATCTATGTTGGTTAATTTTTCGTTCCTGTTTATTATAATTATCATTGACCTGTATATTAGAATATATAATATACAGGTCTATGAAATTATGACAAGATATTTTTCACATGCGTTAGCAGTGGAATGGCCGCTCGTGTGTATCAGCAGTTTTATGTCATTGGTCCGGTATTCTGATTTCGCGGGCCGTAAAAAAAAAGGAATACTACAGATCTGCAGCTAACCCGGATATACGTATTGCACATTATAATTCTGTCGAACTTAACTTAGTTACAAAAGAAAAGACAATTACATGCATAATTATGTATCACACATAAAAGATGACAGTGATAAAATTTAGATCCCAATAAAAAGTTCGATTGATAAATTTTATATATTTTTGTTCTAAATAAATCGGTGTTTGTGTAAAATTTAGTATATATTTTTCGACAGAAAATGGATTTTCCGTGCCAGCCATTTAGGGACCAGAGGACACCAACTACGGGTATGAATCAAATAACCAATGGTAAAAATGTCGGTAGAAATAAGATTGGGTAAAATTTAGGGACGTATAAACAGACATTTTTGTGACCTGATGTCATTTTTCTACAATTGAAGGTATAATTATAGAAGCTGTATCACTGATGAAATGAAAACTGACTGTTATCTCGACTGATAAATGACCGTTAAATACACCATTATTATATCCTGGATTTGACTGATATCAAATTGTGCACTATCTTTAACATCTTGTGTCCAAATTTAAGGTGAAATTCTACTTATATATAAATACTATACGACCAGAAAATACGGTTGAGTTGCAGTTCAAGGTCCCCTGCCTGGCAAAACTCGTTACCTTGACCTTTGACCTCAAAACCAATATATGCTTCTTCATTAACCCATAATTATTGATTGTGTGTGTAAGTTTCATGAAACTATCAAGGAGTTCAAAAGTTATGTTTCAAAATCCAATTTCACACAAATTTTTTTTTTTTTCAATATTGTGACCTTGGCTTTTGATCCCAAAATAAATTTGGCTTCTTCCTTACCTCATAGGCTAAAATTAAATGTGTGTAAGTTTCATGACATCCCATCAAGTAGTTCAAATCATGTACAAGAAACGAATTCGGACGGACCGTCGGACGGAAAAACCTAATACCATAGCCCCCCTCTTTCGCAGAAAGGCGGGAGAACAATTTATTTACATGTGTATAATTATTATAAACCAATAAAATCGCAAATTATTTGTGCAACACAAAACAAAACTTTTCATTCAAATAATTACAATGGTATACTATACCTTACCAAATGCTTGCAATGAAACAAATGTTCTAAAGAAGCAGAGGTACCAATGGGGTATCCGAATATCAAAAGTCCGAAAGGACAGAGACAAAACCAGTAAACACCAACAAGAACGGGACAAAAACAGACAACATGTAAAACATGGAAACACAAAATAACTGAATATCAATCAACAACGCGAACTCCAGTCGAAACAAGAGTGAACTCAGGTGCTCCGGAAGAGTAAGCAGTTCCTGCTTGCTATAGCACACCCGTCGCGCGTTGCCAATAGTCCATTCAGCGTGTCAAATCCGGTAAAGGATGACAAAACAACACCCTATGACAAACCAACATCTGCACTCATCTGAGAGATCGAAATCCCATATTTGTCTATAAGTGCATGATGTCTTCCGTAAAATTTCTTGAGTGAAGACAGCAACCGAGGAGCAACATAACCCTGTGTGAGCAATTTTTGCGTCAGACGTGTCGCTCTGCTAAGGAAATCGATGTACGTCCCGCACGCTCTGGAGTAACGAATCAATTGAGATACGTAAACTCCATAAGCTGGAGCGGACGGAATGTTGCTACACAAGAAGGGAAAGTTGACGATTGGAAAGTTGAAGTCATCACGTTTGTCATAGAGCCTTGTTGAAAGTCTTCCTTGTGAGTCAATTTCTAGATGTAGATCTAAATATGAAGCAGACTTCCTAGAATCCGTTGTGTCCTTTATCTCAAGCTCCTGGGGATATATGAGATGGAGAAAGTCACCAAATCGAGAATTGTTTAGTGAAAGGACATCATCAATATAACGGAACGTGAGGTTGAAAGAGAGAGCTAGTCTACGGTCTTTTGTGTCTAGAAGAGATTGTAAGAAGTCTGCTTCATATGAATGAAGAAACAAATCAGCAAGCAAAGGTGCACAATTAGTGCCCATTGGAATCCCTATTGTTTGCTGAAAAACACGTCCACCAAACTGAACAAATATGTTGTCAATAAGAAAGTTGAGCATGTCGATTATTTGGTCTTCTGTAAATTTGTTCTTTTTCTTAGACTCATTGATGACAAAGTAAGTCTTGGTATAATCGACTACAAGAAATTTGTACCTGCGTTTTCCATTCTTTTTGAAAAAGCTGCGTTTAATCAGCTGTGCCAATCGTGATTTCAGTTCTAGTATGTATCTAAATTACTTTAAAAATTCAAGCATCATATTTGAAACTGTAGAAGACATCTGAATAAGAACCTACGAACTACTATCAAGCAATTTAATATGTATCATCATAAATGAACGTCTTCAAGAACACAGCTATGACTTCTTATAAGAAGATCATTACAACAAACTTTAAAAAACCCGGATCTGACTGTAAATTCAGCAGGATAGAAAAATGTTATATTCATTTGGAACTCTGTTTTTCTTTATATTTACAGTTCATGAACTATCACCATTCGATATAAAAGTTGTGGCGGCTCTTGGAGACTCAATTACTGTTAGTATAATGTAATAGATATATGATGTTAAGTTTTTAACTTTAAAAGGGCAATTTACTTGTTTATAAATATTCACGCTTATATATTTTATTTTTGTACCAGCTGAAATAAAATACCAAATCGCACAACAAAAGTTGCACAAATCTCCCCAATTTGTGTTGAGCTGTTCAATATATCAATAAAATTAACTTAAAAATGTTGAACATCATTTTGAAGAAAAAATGGAATAAGACAGAATCGTAGACCTTGAACCAAACAAACACGCCGTTTAAAAACATTCAGTTACAACTTTTTTTAGGGTTGTTAGGTTACCAATTCAACAAATAAGGAAACGGATGATGCCAACTGATGTTTTCTCGATTAACATACTTACTATATATATAAGTTCAACCTTTCCACTAAAACAATTTACAAATTTCTTCATGTTTTGTTGTAGGCGGGCACGGGTATTAATGCAAAAACTATAATTGGGGTCCTGATAGAAAACCGTGGACAATCGTGGAGGTGAGTTTCAGTTGAATTAGATGACCATCCGGTCAGATATGACAGACTGATCCAAACATTTTCCAAAGTGGGTCCCTCTAACTCGCCTATTCACCATGAGAAGGAACCGAGCCTAGATACGCTTCAATTGCTTGTATCCCCAATTAAAAGGAAATATGTGTGTGCGTGTTGGTGTTTAACGCCCTTCATCGTCGCACCTGGGCCAAGTTTTAAAAGTAGAAAAAATAAATAAAACAGACCAATAATACAAAATATAAAAAATTGAAATAAATAAACAAAACAAAAAATAAAAAAAATGGCTGGATTTCGATATACAGGAAGTAGGTATGCAATAGACCTCTGGTCCTCGGGGTTTCTTATCCAGAAATACCTTTACCTCATGTATTAACAATGACATAGCATCGGAACTAAAATGACCGCTCTGAACTTTGCATTCAATGGATTTTATGACACCTCTGAACTTAGTATTCAATGGTTTTATGACACCTCTTAACTTTGTTATTCATCACGATTTGAACCACAGGGGCCTGCTCCCGGCATTTTGGGTCGAGAGTAAATGAGACACCAGCTAGAAAAATAACTGAATGTTAAAAACATATTTCTTTTTCATAATATAGACAGAGATATGTGTAGAATTTTCAAGAAATAAGAGATTCTCATTCAACCACAAGGGGCCTGCTCTCGGCATTTGGGGTCGAGAGTCATCAAAGAGCCACAAGCTAGAAACATCAATGATAAGTCAAAGAGCTCGACCATGGGCCAACAATACAGATATGCTTAAGATCTATGAAACATTTTCGTGTCCAAATTTGTTAAACATTAAATTTGTACTTAGTCATTACGTATATTTTTCAGCGGAGGAGGTGATGGCACAGCACAAGAACATATCACTTTGCCAAGTAAGATAACATTATTTCATCAATTAATGACACTTGAAATACCAGAACATCATGATGAGTCATTATCAATAACAATTAAAAGCTCGAAACTGAACTAGAATGAAAAGGAGCAAAAGAAAAGAACAACATCGAGGATGTTGTAAATTAATTTAGGGTTTTCTCGTCAAAGCGATTACGGTGTGCCATACAGGGCGTATCTGCAACCTTTTCAATTCTATCAAAGTTTGCTGTTACAACAAAGCAAAATATAATGTATGTACAAGAAAATGTACAGCATATATAACTAAAACGATAACAGTTTTATCTTCTTTTAGATATATTAAAGATATATAACCCAGAAGTTGTTGGGTATGCCACAGGCACTGGTAGTTTCGAGCAATCAAACGCCCATCTCAATATAGCTAACCCAGGCGACAAAGCAAGGCAAGTAAAACAGAAACATTTTTTTTAATATCATCTCTTAGATTTGAATGAAAAATGGAACTTATAGGTACCTTTTATGCAAGTGTATCAGTGCACTTGCACTAATTCGGTATTGCATGGAGACTATGAACATAGCACCTATAAAAGTAAAATGCATTACTATATATGAATTCCAATCGAATATTACAGAGAGAATGGAACTTGAAGTCAAGAGATTGTAATGATTTATCTGACAACAAACAAAGAAATTCTTTACAAAAGTGAATGCTTTAATTGCAAATTAATGTAGCGGTTGTCAATGTCAATACAACGGTTAATTTGGTTATGCTGCATATGCATATTTGAAGGGGTAGCGTTTGAATAGAAATAAAATGTATATTTAGGGCCCCGCATCGAAGATGCGGACGCCGTATAGTTTTCACTTTGTCCGTCTGTCCGTCCGTCCGTCCGTCAACAATTCTTGTGAACACTAAAACTCAAAAACTATTATCACCACATTTCTGAAACTTTGCACAGCTGCTAAGTAGCATGTCATGATGTGCATATTAAGATTTCGTGCAAATCTGTTTAATATTTTGGAAAAAACGTCATTTTTTATCGAAAATCACAGATTTTGAGAATTGGTCTTTGTGAACACTAAAACTAAAAAAAATGTTAACAATTCAGTTCTGAAACTTTGCACAGCTGCTTAGTAGCATGTTATGATGTGCATATTAAAATTTCTTGCAAATCTGATTAATATTTTTGGAAAAAAACTTCATTTTTTATCGAAAATCACAGATTTTGAGAATTGGACTTTGTGAACACAAAAACTCAAAAACTGTTAACAAAACAGTCCTGAAACTTTGTACAGCTGCTAAGTAGCATGTCATGATGTGCATATTAAAATTTTGTGCAAATCTGTTTAATAATTTTGGAAAAAACTTCATTTTTTATCGAAAATCACAGATTTTGAGAATTGGACTTTGTGAACACTAAAACTCAAAAACTGTTAACAATACAGTTCTGAAACTTTGCACAGCTGCTAAGTAGCATGTCTTGATTTGCATATTAAAATTTCATGCAAATCTGTTAAATGTTTTTGGAAAAAACTTCCTTTTTTATCAAAAATCACAGATTTTGAGAATAGGAATTTTTTAACAATAAAACTCAAAGGCTATTAACAATACAGCTCTGAAGTTTCATATGCATTCCATGGAACATGCCTTAGTGGTTATAATTAAAGTTCGTATGATTTTGAAAACACTAAGATATTTTGCCGCGGGGCCCTTTCTGACTTTGTCAGTATTCTAGTTGAATCTTTTTTTATAGTAACATGCCTTTCCAAGCGAGAGAACTGATCAACAGGATGAAATCTGGAAAAGAAGGAGTTGATTGGGAGAACGACTGGAAAATCATAACCATGTTTATTGGTGGCAATGATTTATGTGACTTTTGTGAAGATAAGGTAAAGAAGTATTTAAGGTTGAACAACTGAATTACAATATGCCGATAACTTTTTTGAACATTACTACGCAAAATAAGATGAGAAGGAAAACATATAGTTGCACAAAGCAATTTTTAAATAGTCCTTAACATATAGAACTTGTTTAATCATGTTAATATAAAAAGGAAAAGTTATTTAAAGTACCACAGGGCTTTTCCTGGTGAATACACATGATTATAGTAATAAGCGTCTATAGAATTGCAAATTAACTTCAATTTCAGGCTCATCACACAACAGAGAAGTATGTTGGTTATATCCAGGAAGCCTTGGACATATTACACGCGGAAGTCCCTAGAGCTCTGGTTAACATAGTCGAAGTCCTAAATGTTAGTGTTTTACCGGCACTAAATGAAGGAATCATTTGTGAAGCTGTTCATTTGTAAGTATACATTAGTTATTCAGCTAAAAGATCTCCATATCAAATTTGTAAGGCATGGTCTCTGTTAGGCCGTTCCCATCCTACATTCACCTACTTGTAATGATTTTAAAAATACATAATTGTGTTGGTTGTTCTCTGCCCTGAAATAAAGACAACATATATATTAGTTGGCAATATAAATACATAAAATTAGTTGTCTACTAGTATTATCATTTCATGCTTTTTATATAAAAAAACCCGCTTGATATCAAGTATCGTTAGTTACTGACATATAGTAGAAAATAATGAGATTTGAACACTGTGGATGTGGAATAAGTGTACGCGACACAGCTCACATAACAAGCGGTTTTTGGGGGGCCCCAAACCTTCCCAAACAATCATAGCAGAAACCCGAAATAACTAGCTTTCAATCGTTAATTATTGCTTGTGTAACAATAAACTTTCTAATTTCTTTAAAGCTTAGCACGATCACAGGAGTTTGGGTCTAGGATTTCATTTTTTTTCGGTATTTTGACCATTTCTAGAAATAGTTATATAGCGAGAGTCAATTTTTTTATATAAATACAAGAAGCAAAGGTGTACCAAAGGGGTAATCAGTATCATAAAACCGTAAAAACAAAGACAAAACCGGCAGACAAAAACTCATCACAACAAAACAAACCACATATAACAACATAAAACACACACACACACATAACAACAAAACCGCATTCAGCAACGTGAACTCATTCGAAACGAGAGTGAACTCAGGTGCTCCGGAATAGTAAGCAGTTCCTGCTTGCTATAGCACACCCGTCACGTTGCCGAAGATCGATTAAGTGTTGGTCAAATCCGAAAAGGATGACATTACAAAACTCTATGCCAAACCAACATCTGTGCTCATCTGAGAGATAGAAATCCCGTATTTCAATGTAAACAAGCACATGATGTCGTCCGTAAAAACATATAAATAAAATCCTAGACCCCCACGCCTTTGAGTGTGATGCTTTCCTCACAATAATTTCTTTACATTTGTATCCAGCTTCGTGTGTAAATGTGCTGCATACCCATCAGAACAGGAGAAGCAGGAGCTGGCTGAGCTGGTCGTAGGATACCAGAGGTCGGTCCGAGACTTGGTAGATTCTGGTCGCTATGATACAAGGGATGACTTTACTGTAGTGGACCAGCCTTTCTTCTCACAGACAACTGTCCCTAAACATGTAAGAAGATGGTTTACTGTTCAACGACCTGTATTTAATTGAGATAATTTTGATCAGTCTTAAACGACTTCAAGTAAATAATCAATGATTAAAAGATGTCCATGCGCTTAATGCTTAAGACTACGCTGTTACTACAAACAGAGTTATTTTGTTAAACAAACGTGAACATAACATCTAAACAAAAAGCACAAAAACTGTTTACTAACAATGTCTTAAGAAAAATGAAAAAAAAAATCATTCCCGAATTTAGAATTTGTTCAAACGAGAAATGAAGTAGTAACTGATTAATCTAACATTACAGGCAGATGGTTCTGCAGATCTCAGTTACTATTCACCCGATTGTTTTCACCTCAGCAGCAAAGGACAGGAAGTGGCGGCCTATGCATTATGGGATAACATGGTAAAGCAATACAAAATGTTCTCAGAAAATGTTTAGCAGTAATTCTTCTGTATTCACCTTAACTCTAACAGTTTTGGACCTTAATCACTGAATATGTGGCTCAAAAACTACTTTGTTTCATTGCTAGCCAGCTAATTCTAGCAAATTAGAATGCAAATTAAAGTGAACTGTAGAAAAAAAATCACTGCGATATCATTAAAAAAAGTCAAATGTAATCTGACCTAATCTGGCTTCATACCATTTTTTTCAGTTCTGCATATAAAATTGTAATTGTTGATCTTTAATAATTATATCCAGTTTAGCAGATGTTCCTTTTTGATATTATTAAGGAAAAATGGAATATAACAAACAAAGGTAGAGATGGCTCGTTTGACACTTTGTCTATATATAAACAGTTAATAAAAGCGCTCTACAAAGTAGTACATGTAGATAGAAGTAACATTGCAATATGAAGAGCTATTTATTATCTATTACTACCAGGTAGAACCCGTGGGCAGGAAGAGAAGATCATGGAACCCTGGAGATCCTGTCAACTGTCCAGACGAACAGTACCCATTCTTCTACACCAGGAAAAACAGTCCCAGCCAGTCAGTTCTATTTCTAGACGAGAAACCAGACAATAGCAATACTGACTCCGACTCGTCCAGTAATAGCCTCTCTCTGGGTATAGTCATTGGCGTCTGTGCTTTAGTCATTGTGGCAGGATCTGTGTACTTGTTCAAGAGGAAATCAGCACGTCCAGAAAAACTCCCGATAGCTGGAGAGTTCACGACGTCTTATACTCAGTTATAATGAAAAAGTGCAATATGATCAAATTATGATTAATTTATGCAGTTTCATTGAGATTATGACATATACATTATGATACGGGTAATAACATTCGAAACAGAATGTTTTCAGAACAATACCATTCCTGTATATATAGGATACCAATAATAGGAACGGACCATTGAATTGAATTGAAAGTGGGGTCCCTTGTTTTTTTTATTCTGCTCATATTTTTATTTCGCCCACAGCACGATTTTTTTGTTCAAGGAATCGCTAAAATTTTGTATGGCTGACGTCCAGCTACAGAATACTTTTTCACCCCTGCCAAAATTTTATTTTTACAAAAAGTGTGATTCAAAATATATGTCCTCAACCTTTCAAGTTAAATGGTCCGTTCCATAACATTTTGGGGCAAACAGTTTAATTATGTCAATGAGCTCTGTGAGCTTTACTATCAAACATTATAAGTCGCATTCGTTCAACAACAGTAGATATTTTGATTCGTTTTTGCAAGTAGTAAAGAAGGTGTTTATTATATGTTTTGACTTGTACTAATGTCTTTCAAAATGGACAGAGCCATTTGAGTATTAAATATTATAATTAGAATTTTGTTCAGTTGTACTTGGTTTAAATGTTAAGGACAATAATCAATTCTTATAATGAGACAATATTATAAACATTTTGTACAATCATGACAATTGTAGTTTACTGAAAACGAAGTCCAGATTAATATATCAATTATGCTTATTATTTTGTTTGTTACAAATCTGGTCCATTTATCTGTGATAACCTTGTAATACATTTATAAACTGAAATATATGTTCAATCTTAAGTTTATTTGTCATGTTTGTCATTACATTTAAACAGTTAATCATGAAATCCAAAATAAGTGAAAAAGTATAATTTTATTTTTTTATTGCTTAATTATTAGTTCTGAGCATATTACAATGTACTTGTTAAAATAAAACCGTTCAATCAATAATATTTATCATATTGCCGACTCGAGATTGCCAACAACCCCGCACACAAGAAAATTGACATGATAACTCGCTTGGAAACATATATTTTTTCTACAATCACCGTGACCGAAACCAATAAGAGAGCAACCATTTGATTTTTATGGGGGGCTATGGTGAAATTTTAAATAAAAAGGCAGGATGGCAAAAATCTAGAAATAAAAAAGCAGGACAGTGCTTTGAGTAAAAAAAAGGCAGGATGGTATATTTGGCTAAAAAATTTCTAGTTGCTTTAAAAATAAAAAAAATTACGCGCGCAAGTGCGCAAAAAAAAAAAATCCAGGCTCGACTTTTCTGATAATAAAAAGGCAGGACGAAGAAAATATCCATAGCCCCCCCCCCCCATAAAAATCAAATGGTTGCTTCCTAAGATAATGTTTTATGATGTTTTATGTGTATTATCCAGGGACAGATCAAGAGACTTCTAAAGGGGCTCCACATACAGTGTGATGTTGTCGAAAAAGGGGGTGGTGTGTTCCAGACCAATTTTGACAAAAATCTATACGAATTCAAAATTACAAAATTTTCAGATGAAAGGGGGTCCCGACTCCGGGACATACCTGTTAATTATCCTCTTATATATGCTATAAAGTTGATTTCAGTCGAGTCTGAAACATTTAAAGTATCGTGATTATTTTCAAATTACACCCTTAGGTCCAAAGTATGACACCCCCTTTTCTGTGACCAATCAACAATGAAGTTGATGAGACAAGTAAAATTTTGTCAGGGTAAATATAAATATTCCCGTAAACTAGTATTTGTTTTGTTTTGCTGCCTCAAATCAAGCATCAATAAGTGTATGTATGTAATGAATCTAGCGGTGTACACATATATGACCTTTAGTTTACTATATAGGTCTGCATACTGTAGCTTGTTCATCACACAAAGTGGTTCATCATGGAGGAGGATAACATGATAAATGAGGTAATTAATGACCATTAATGCATATGTACATTTTTCAATTTGTTATTTATTGCGATCAGATGTGGAGTAAATGTTTTGTGACACGAATAATTTGTTTCGGACCTCAAATTATGCCGGGTCAGATAAAGGAATGCAGTGTGGGAGGTGTAGCCTTAGTAAAAGTAGTGGGAGCAACCATTTGATTTTTATGGGAGGCTATGGATATTTTCTTCGTCCTGCCTTTTTATTTTGGGAAAAAGCTGAGTCTTGATATTTTTTGCGCGCTTGCGCGTGCCATTTTATTTTTTATTTTAAAAGCTAATATATAATTTTCAGCCAAAACTACCATCCTGCCTTTTTTAATTCAAAGTATGTCCTGCCTTTTTATTACAGATCTTTGCCATCCTGCCTTTTTATTTTAAATATCACCATAGCCCCATAAAAATCAAATAATCGGTCCCTAATGACAGAACTTATAAACTTACACGGTCAAAGTAAGGGGAAGCATTAGACTATCTGGTGAAAAAACTAAAATGTTCCGTAAAATGGAAGAAGTCATTTAATTGTGGGTTGTGTCGCGTACACTTTTTCAATATCTCATTATTTACTATAAATAAGCACCACTATACAAAATGAATGAAAGAGGATCCTTGTACTTTTTAGCATCACCATTTTGTATTGTTGTTCGCCCCTGGTAAGGTGAGTTCACGTTAAAATGGTTTTTGGTAAATATTTCGATCACAAAAATAGAAAACCGATACTAAACAGAATCCCAACTTGTTTACTTTTTTCTTTACTGGACAAAACATATTCAATTTTTCTTTAAAAATGCCTTATCAAAACCAAATCTACGCGAATCTTGGTAAGATTTGTTCCTCTCTCGTGAACTCCTCCAGGCGAGGCTTACCGTGTGTGTTGTTTGGATGTTAAAGTTGTACATGACTCATGTTCGTAACATAACTTTCCAATCTTCTTCTGACATGTAAGTTGCATTATGTTTTGAATTCTTAACATAGACATATCTTATTTAAATAATCATTCAAAGTACCCGGGAAATGTATATGACTTATTTTTCTTTCAGAATAACAGAATAAGAAGTTATGAATCCTTCCTTGAAAAAACAAAGCCATTATCCCACTTCTGCATTAAAAGGGAAGGGAAATATTCGTATTTTCACCACTTCATGGTTTTAGGTATATTCAAGATTTTTCAGGGATCAGATCAAGACGTTAAAGAGACTCGTTTGACAGAAAAGACAACCAAGTATCGTACAGACGGAATTGATGCCGTCACACTTGTGCACTATACATCATCCCCAAGAATTTGCAGTGGATATAGTTCCTCTTTAGGAAAGTTGATACGTGAGACTTTTCTGGTTTCTCATAAATCCAGGAAATCAAGACACGGAGATGGAACTGTAGATCTTCTTGACTTTGAAAATGAAGAAATATACCTGCTGGACTATCCTGATTACCCGAAGTCTGAAGAAGGTTTTAGAAAGGCATATAAACGACTTGATGATAGACTTGGAGAACAAAATTACTCTTTATCATATAATAATTGTGAAAGTGTTATTAACCACGTTCTTACCGGACGAAGTCAGTCTAAGCAGGCCCAGAAACGAAGGCCTTTCGTTGATTGCATCCAAACAGTATTTGTAGATATTAAAAATGTCGGGTTTAAAACCGCCATTTTAGTTTCACTTCTGGGCGCTGTAGCTGGTTCCTTAGTTCGTCGTGCGTACGTCAGAATGATCGTTATCGCAGTGGTGAGCTATAGCGCTAAAATGGCCCTCGAGAGCAATTGTTTGAAATCTACGGGGTCTAACATTGTTCGTGAAGCCATGAGAAGAGTGAACCAGTCAGAACAAATACTATCTCAAAAGAAACAACCACACGAACATCTACAAGTCCTGTCAGAAATAAGATCGCATTTGAATAACAGTGGTTTTATATGCAACATGACTAAAGAACTGGCTGAAGAGGCACATGAAAAAACATTTCAGGCTACTCTTATAATTTCTCTATCATTTGAAACAGTGATTTTTATGACATTTGCACGTTTCAACTTATGTCCTCTCTATGGATCGTTGAGTAACATTGAGTTTACAAGAGTTATTGTGTTACATACAGTATCCGGGTATTCCTCATTGGTTTTATCCGCTTTCCTTGGACTACTTAGTTTTAGGACTTTGATGAGACCAGCTTTAAAATTCTTCTTCATTGTACTGGTGTCTGGTGTGTTCTTACGTTATGTTTTCACGGTCATTGTCGGCTTTTTGTTTGACGCTATGACAATCTGTCGATGTTGTAGGTCCTGTAATGGTAAATGTAAGTCGAAGTTTATAAATCGTTTTTGTAAATGCCTTTGCAATCCAATAACATTCGGTATTTTCTGCCTTGCTATAGTTTGCACCGTTAGTGTCTTGACAGTGAAGTATTACCTTCGGTGAAGCATGATTGATCGGTGATTGTTGGATTTCTGTTTGACGTCATGATTGTGATTGTAAATAGAAGTCTGAATGTTTTGCTTTTATAAATTGTTTAAAAACCCTTTGTATTATTTTTTTTAAAGCATGTTATATAGAATATATTTTACTAGTAATAAAATTCCCTTTAGGTTAACATCAGTTATTTCTATGTTCTTCTAAACCAGATTAAGGTCGCGTATTTAAAATGACCAGAAAAAAAAATGTCCAAAAAAAGAAAACATACAACTCTAACATCCTCGCAATATTTACAATAATACTATAAATTCATTGTTTATTGCCTTTTTGAGATCGCACACAGGCACAGAGACGCCCCCCCCCCCCAAAAAAAAAATGACCCAAGATATTTTGGGTGTAGATGAGCAAGCTCCTTTGACCTTAGAATATTCACAGCCTTAGACAGTGAGATACATGCCGAGTCTATGAATGATTTTGATAGCTAAACACTCAGTTGGCAGAGTTTCTCCTAGACCTCTGCCTAAATTTTCAGCTTTAGATTAAATAATATTGCCTACTTCTCGGGCTACTTCTAGCAGAAGACAATCCGTTAATTAAGATGATTTTTCTAAATGCCCCCAAAATTTCTGGTCATAGATTTTTTACAGAGAACTGTCAAATTTGCAATGCTTTTAAGGCAAATAGGTAAAAAATAGGTAATAGGTAAAAAATAGAATTTTTAACTTAATATCTTCCACTTTTCCACATGAGATAAGTAAGAAAGAGGAGTTGATTTTAGGGTTATCTTTGAAATCCTTCTTTTCACTGCTTTATCATCAGATGGTGCAAGAAAATGAGTAGCAAATGGAGGGCCTAAATGGTTGTAAACTTTTTGTCATATAAATGGTAAATATTATGGTCTGCTTGTTATGGGGATAATCCTTGAACTAAAAGATCAGAGTTAACAGGACGAGCTCAGGTATATGTAAACGTTCATGATATGAAGAACGGGAATTTGGTTAAGTAATTAGGATCATATTCAATGATTCATGGATTTCGCTGTATATTAATTCAAGATATTGTTGGTAAACATGAGGTTTCATGAAATAATCAAGTCAAGCTTTTTACCAAAAAAGACCAACCGTGTTATTCAAAATGTATGGCAATCGTGTGGTTTCATGAAATATTCGTTTATAAGTCTTTCCATACCATAATTTCTCTTTAATCCAATACTAAGAAAATGTACATGATACAATGAATACCCAAAGCAGAATTATTCAGGAATTTGGTATAAGCTCTTGAAATTCTATGATATATTTGTGACAAGCATTGCGTGTTAACTTAAGCAATACGACATATTTCAACAATTGTTGTCTCTGCTAGAAACGGCATCATTTTTTAATGCGTGTTCTCGATTTTGAACTTGCAACCAAGAGTTTGAACAGTTAATGTAAAGTATAAGAAAGTCAATGCTTGTGGATGAATACGGTCACAGATATGAATTTTTTGAGCAGACAGAAGGAGACAAGATGACATGACAAGCTGCCGATGCACTTTTAATGGGCGAGCCCGTGCTTCACTGGTGATCAATGAAAGCTACGATCCTTTACGTATCTTGCCAAGTAAAGAGATCTAATGGAATGTTAGCCCCTATACGCAGCAAATATACCCCCCTGAACTCTTTGGTTTAAACTTGCAAATATTTAGATTACAAAGAGAACGACAATTCCGAAATGGGAACACTTCAGGAACCGGTCTCTTTGGTAATACAAAGAAGACCCGACCAACCGATCTCTGTGGGAACACAGAAGAAAGGCAACTAATACTATAAGCAAACGTATATTTTAGGACATATTCCATTGTCATCTTGCCACCTTCCGCCAAAGGAGTGAATGTCACTCACTGCCAAATAAATTCCAATATCTTCAAAAATGAAAAACTGCAACACACCCAATTCGAAATTTATTGCATTAATTTGTTTAAATAAATCAATTAAAATATTGATGGAGGAGGGAACACGAAATGTTGTCCATCTTCAATAAATTGGTGCATAGCACCTTGCAAATTGTTCAAATAGATGTAATTTCCAAGCACAGACAAATGAGTTCCATCAGGCCTATACAAATCTTTTTCACTTGCTCTTATATTGTCAAGTTTTATGACAAACCCATTTATGCTTCTAACCAAATTTTTAACTCTGAGGTTAACTCGTTTCCTTGCCTTTTCAACGAGCTTTCCGTCATTTGCACTATGCCAATATCTTCTCCTTAATATCTCAGACCAAATAATTTTTATATTTGGGTACATGGCATGCAAGCGAAGTATATCACATTCAATATCTTCAAATAATTTTTGAGCAGTAATGAGGCCCAAATCATTGGAACCCAGTTGAATGCAGAGATAATCTGGAATAGGGTGTGTTGCCATTTTTCGACTTACAATGTCATTAAAATCCTGCCACCTCATGCCTCGAATGCCGAACCATTCAATAGAAACTGTTGAGCTTGTTAAGCCTAACTGGGAACCCCCGGGCCTCATGGCTGCCGCTTGACTTGCCCAGTGTATAATTGATGAGCCCATAAGCCAGATTTTTCTTGATCCTATATTCAAAACAATTCAAATTATTATTCTATAATAAAAACCGAATCATTATATACATAGCGAAAAGAGAAAGGAGGAGAAAGCAAGCAAATTAAAAATTTAATCTGATATATCTCTTAAAAACATCGGACGTCCAACGACCCCAACTTTTAATTGTTTCATCGTCAGCACCTGACATTCTAGCGTAAGTTGCACCTCCAATTCTGAACGAATGTGACCTGAAATGACCATCGACTTCGCAAAAAGACAAACTTCTTTGTAACACAGAAGAGAATTGGTATCTGGTTAGGCTAGATCCGTCGAAATGGACAAATAAATTTTCGTTATTAAATTGTGGCCTTATTTTTAAGTACGACTTGAGTAAATGAATTGGACAAATGTGTTTGTCATGTTGTTTAGAAATAACTAAAGTTGTAGAGTTGGAAACTTGGTCTGTTTTTGAGCTTTTAATAAGTAATTGGAGTTCATTATCATTTAAAAAACAAATATTTGAAAACCTCAGAACATGTCTCCCCGTATCATTTTTGCTATCTGTAGCAATTTCACCAACCCTAAATAAGCCAAAAAATGACAAACTAAAAGCTGAAGCAAACATTTCTGCTTCAAATGTCGATTTGCAAACGTTTTTTAGAGAGTTTATTATTCGTTTTAATAAACCCAAGCTAATAGGAATGCGAAGATCCGGTTTCCGGGGATTTTTTCTTTTTAAGCCTTCTAAAGTCTTTGATACTATGAAACATTTGGTATTGTCTTGTAAACCCCTTGCCTTGTGAATATAACTTAAACCCGAAAAATAAGTACACACTGTTGAATATGAAAGACCTTGAATAGATAGATGGGCAATGTAATATATTAAATCATTAACAGGTACCGGAAATTTTTCGGGAAGTTTCATAATTGATCTAAACTGACTGAATGATTCAAGGGCTGTCTTGTAAGTTCTGATGTCTAGTAACACGCCGCTTGGTATGAAAGTGAAGGACGTAAGGATGTATTACGTCACGTGACGTTAGTTCAGTATCTTAAGGATCGGTTACGGAAAATTTTAAACAGGTTCCGGCCAATAAATAAAAATACATGACAACTTTAATTAAATCGGTTTATCCTGAGAAGAGATAAACCCTATTATTTTAGTTTAACTAAACAATAACGATTGACAATTGAACAACGAAACCTCTAACAACCTTAAAACATAATACCACACTTTGTTACCAAATAAAGATTTAAGTGTGGCTATAAAGACCATGTCATAATGGAGTCTCCGTCTAACACAAAGGTAACTGTTATGTTTAATTAACGGGATAGGCATTGTTATAAATGAACAATTTATGATAAAAGTTACTTTTTTTTGTTCTTGACCTTATTTCTATCATATTTCTAATTAAAGATTCTATGCAGTCAGTTTTATCTTTAGGCATTTTGTGTCTGTTAATTGTGAAATAAACGGGTCTATTGTTATCATTGGCGTTTTAAAAGAAACAGCTATACAGCATTTTTGTTGAAATGCAAGAAATTCGGTTGAGGTTTTGGTGGTACATTAGATTGATTTTAACTGTCTCAGTCACAACTTGATAAAACTGTTACAATTGCGATTAAATAAATTGATTATTACGGTGACACCTGGCATAGATTAGAAACTTAAATAATATTGAAAAGTAGCTTTTTTTAACAATAAATATTCCGTTTATTTTTTTTATTTAAAGCAAGAAGATGGTCCAAATTACAATTTTCTAAAAACGATTTTTAACGAGACCGGAAAACTTCAATCTTTTTCCGACAAAATGTTTAAGTGTTCATGTCCTCGTAACAAAAATCATACATGATTTATTTCATTCCTCTTAATGTCCTATTTTGGGTGTTGAGCAAACAAATATGCTGTATAATACAGGCTTAAATAAAGTATCACACAGTCATTCATTGCTAGGTTGCATCTATGTGAAAGGATACTACACAATTTATACATATATTACTCTTACTGGCATATTTTCCCATTATGTCATAATATCAGGAAAAAAGAATATAGCTTATTGTGTTTAAAGTGACCTTCTAATATTTGGATGGAAGATGTAATTAACGCACTTGAACCTTTTTTTTTTGTTTGCAAGGACATTTTTCGTAATTTCGTTATGGTAATATTAATGATTCTATTTGTTTTCAGTACACCAGAATAAGAAACTACGAGGAATTCTTGAAAAAAGCAAAGCCGTTATCACATTTTTGTATACAGCGGAAAAATCTGTCATATTACCATCATTTTTTAGTTTTGGGTATATTTGAGATTTGTAGAGATGAAGAAGACCACGACGATGAAGTTATGGACCAAGGAAGTGATGAATGTGCTATCTTGACAGAACAAAGGTCCAACGTAAACTCTCAAAGTCAAAATGAAATTGATGCTGTCACGATCGTGCATTATTCAGCTTCTATGAAAATCTGTACAGGAAGCAGTTCGTCTTTTGGGAAGTTAATACGCGAGACCTTCATTGTGTCTCATAAGACTGGCAAATCGAGACATGCAGACCAAAATACAGATCTCCTTCAATTTGACAAGAATGAGGTTTATTTGGTGGACAATCCTTATTATCCGAAATCTGAAGATGAATTTAGAAAGGCGTATAAAAGGCTTGATGATAGACTTGGAGAGCAAATGTACCATCTGACTTGGAACAATTGTGAGAGTGCAGTCAACCACATTCTTACTGGAAAAAGTCAATCTAAGCAGGCTCAGAAACGTAGGGCATTTGTTGACTGCGTCCAGACCGTATTTGTAGATTTGAAAAACGTCGGATTCAAAACCGCCATCTTGGTTTCACTTCTAGGCGCTGTGGCTGGTTCCCTTGTTCGTAGGGCCTATGTTAAAATAATCGTAGCGGCCATTGTTAGTTACAGTGCTGGAATGGCGTTAAACAGCAATTGTTTGAATTCACCAGGTTCCAATCTTATTCTTGAAGCTATGAAAAGGATTAACCAATCAGAGCAAATTCTTTCCCAGAGAGTCGAACAACATGATTTACTGGTCCTATCAAAAATAAGAACGCAATTAAATAACAGTAATTTCATATGCAACTTAACAGAATTTCTTGCTGAAGAGGCACAACACAAAACATTTCACGCCATGCTTCTCATTTCATTGACTCTAGAAACCGTGATTTTTATAACGTTTGCGTGTTACAATCTTTTCCCGCTGAGTGGATCGTTGAGTGGAATCGAATTCAGTAGAATAATTGCGTTACACATTTTGTCAGGATACCCTTCCTTAGTTTTATCGGCATGGTTAGGATTCCATGGCTTCAGTAGAACTGTTCGCCCAGCCATGACATTTTTCTTCATTGCGTTAAGTTCAGGTGTGATTCTCCGTTACATCCTGACCGTCATCGTCGGCTCAATTTTTGACATTATGACGATCTGCCGATGTTGTAGGTCGAGAAATTGTAAATGGAAGTCAAAGTGTATCGGACGGTTATGTAAAAGATATGAATGTTATTGTAACACTTTATTCTTTATTATCTGCTTTGCTGTAATATTGGTTGTAAGCTACTTCACGGTCATTCTGTATCTTTTGTAAAACTTAACAAATGATAAAGGTTTTGATTTCCTTTAGATTTGTATGAAATAACTTTTCAATTTTCACAATATAGTTTATAAAAGAATACAGTTATACTGTTTGTTATAAGAAGTGCCTGATAGGCGAATAAAAGCAAAATGCTGGTGTGGGTATGCAAATTCAAGGAATAACCTCTAATCATCAACATTCAATTAAAACAAAGAATCTGAGCCATTGCTAACTCAGTATACACTGATCCACTAACTCCAAAAAATGACTAGGTCGTTACACGCGAAGTAGATATCTGACGAGAAGCAGAGGAACCAATGGGGTATCCGAATGTCAAAAGTCCGAAATGGCAGAGACAAAACCAGTAAACACCAACAAGAACGGGGCAAAAACAGACAACATGTAAAACATGGAAACACAAAACTAATTGAATATCAATCAACAACGCGAACTCCAGTCGAAACGAGAGTCAACTCACGTGCTCCGGAAGAGTAAGCAGTTCCTGCTTGCTATAGCACACCCGTCGCGTTGCCAACAGTCAATTCAGCGTGTCAAATCCGGTAAAGGAAGACAAAACAAAAACCCATGACAAACCGACATCTGCACTCATCTGAGAGATCGAAATCCCATATTTGTCTATAAGTGCATGATGTCTTCCGTAAAATATGAGTGAAGACAGCAACCGAGGAGCAACATAACCCTGTGTGAGCAATTTTTGCGTCAGACGTGACGCTCTGCTAAGTAAATCAATGTAAGTCCCGCACGCTCTGGAGTAACGAATCAATTGCGATACGTAAACTCCATAAGCTGGAGCGGACGGAAAGTTGCTACACAAGAAGGGAAAGTTGACGATTGGAAAGTTGAAGTCATCACGTTTCTTATAGAGCTTTGTTAAAAGTTGTCCTTGAGAGTCAATTTCAAGATGTAGATCTAAATATGAAGCAGACTTCCGATAATCCGCATTGTCCTTAATCTCAAGTTTCTGAGGATATATAAGATGGAGAAAGTCACCAAATCGAAAAATGTTCAGTGAAAGGACATCATCAATATAACGGAAAGCGATATTAAAAGAGAGAGCTAGTCTACGATCTTTTTGTTTAGAAGTGATTGTAAGAAGTCTGTTTCATATGAATGAAGAAACAAATCAGCAAGCAAAGGTGCACAATTAGTGCCCATTGGAATCTCTATTATTTACTGAAAAACACGTCCATCATACTGAACAAATATGTTGTCAATAAGAAAGTTGAGCATGTCGATTATTTGGTCTGTAAATTTGTTCTTTTTCTCAGACTCATTGATGACAAAGTAAGTCTTGGTATAATCGACTACTAGATATTTGTACCTGCGTTTTCCATTCTTTTTGAAAAAGCTGCGTTTAATCAGTTTTGCCAATCGTGATTTGAGTTGTTCATGCGGAATAGAAGTGGAGAAATCGAAAGGCAAAATGAAACTTTTTTCGAGTTAAGAAACTCAATAAGTTCTTTCGAATTCTTCAGGGTCCACATTTGATTGACACCATTTCTAGCATAACAACAATCATAAAATTTCTGGAGGCCGGATTTTATTGCCGTAAGTATTGAAGTCAACAGAACTGAAAGAGGTTTAGTTGTACATTTGGATGACCCTGCAATGAGCGTTGTTTGTATTGATTTTTATGGAATTTAGGAACCCAATACAGTGATGGAATCTTAGATAAAGGACTCCACACTTAAATTGTAAGTCATATATCAAATTTCTAGCTGCTACGATGATTAGTTGCTGAGAAAACTGCTATGAAAGATGTGTTGCGAACGGACGGACGGACAGAAAGACGTACTGACAAAGGTAAACCAGTATACCCTCACTTCGAAGTGGGGTATAAAAATTATATAAATAAAGTTTATAACAAAATTTCCGAACCTGGAAGATCAATCTCAAATGTCCAAGAGAAAGTCAAAACAAGGAAAACATACTAGGAAAATATAAAATACATAGAATAATGGTAATGATAAAAAAAACCCAAGAGTTAACACTAAAGTATGTCTCGCCTGTCCGCACTTTCCGAATACCTATCTATTCAACTATTCATTAATCAATTCTGATAACAAAATTCATTAAAAGTTTATCTAGGCCTTGAGTTCTTGAGATCCGAGGTTATCAAAATTCAAGATCATTTGGTAGGTGACTTAAAATAATATTTTCCTGTGGACCAAAAAGTGAGTCATTGGGAAAGACAGAACAAAAAAACCCCATACAAATTTAACAGTCATTTTGTGTAAAAGTGAGGTCAAGGTCAGATTCCTTGGTGATAAACCCAAACACCCTAATATAATCCATTAATATAAAAAGTATCAGATACCTAGCTATTACACTTTTCAAGAAATTCATTCTCCTACAATCAAAATTTACAGCATGAAAAAAAAAAGTTCACAAAGTCATTAAAGCATGAAAATGGGGACCCGGTCAAGGTCACACGTCATTGTGACAGTTGCGTATTCATTTAACGCCATAAAACCTGGTTTAAACCCACCATTTCGTTTGAAATGCCTGTACCAAGTCAGGACCATTGCGATCCACCAATTCTCCGGCATGACTGATTCGTTTTTGTCATTTTCTCTTGACTATGAGATTGATCATTCAAGTTCGGTAGTTTTGTTATTACCTTTATTTGTAGCATTGCGGCGAGGGACAATTAAAGTGAATTGTCTAGCAAGTGATTGTTTTGTATGGTATATATTTCCTAGCGTTTTCTTGCTTGATGTGATTGATATTGATATGCTATAACCATTGTATCATTTGTAAAATAAAATATTTATTAAAGTATTGCATATTTGTTACTTGTAAGTGAATCTTCTGTAAAATAAAGGTATTAGTTTGTACATTCGACTTTGAATGTGTGCTGGATTTGTTTTGAGTTAAAAGGAAGTATTAAGGTATGCTTTCCGTGTTTTGTCTTTTCTCATGGACACTCCAAATTTGGTTATTTTATTATTACCTTTATTTACATTAATTAAAACTTGTTTCGGAGTTTCAAATAAATTGAGAAGGTACCGTAATATGTATTAGCCATGCATAATTATCTTAGCAATTTTTGTGCCGTTCCAAATCTTCTTAATTTGTATTTTATATATAAAGCCTTTATTCTTGCGCCAAAAGAAACTGTGCAGATAAACATTTGAATGAATAAAACATGTAACAGGTACAACATAACATAAAAATGCTCAGCTTTTGAAGATATTGTCCAAAAATGTCTCGATATGCATCAATTTTTGACGCGTGGGCGGCTTTTGAATCAGCTCCACACTTAAACCATTACTTGAATTTAAAAACGGTTTGGCCTAATATCAATAACAAACCACTACGTTGAGCATGGGCATTTTGATTTTGATATATTATTTGAAATATACGCAGAATCTTTTGAAAACTTTGATAAAAATATTTTCTGCCATTCATTTCGTTCTTACACTGCCATGCCGTAAACATTCTACTCCGTGCGTATGCAGGTGAAGTAGGTATATTACTTTCAAGGTTAAGAAAATTAATAATTTGAAAATTAAAGAAGTCTCTTATATCGTAATTTTTGTATTGAGATGACCTCTCAGGTCAAATTCAAAATGCAAACCCAAGAATGACATGAAGCAAGTGAATTCGGTAGTTTCTTTAATCTCTAAATCGCTCTGAAAGATATATTGAATGAATCCATCTACCAAACGAAGCTTAGTTGACATAGAGTACAACATCAATAAATCTGAAAGTGAGATTGTTTCATGGTATTATTCTTTACAAATTCCTGAAGAAATTCAGTTTCGTAAAAGTATAAATACATGTACAAGTCGATGAGGAGAGGAGCAGCATGGTTTGTGCTCATTGGAATGCCAATTTGTTGTTGAAAATCTCTCCTTCAAATGTGACAAATATGTTGTCTATAAGTCAGTCAATCATGCTGCAAACTTGGTGCAATGTGTAAAAATGTAATACTATAAGCTAAAACGAAGTTAATTAAACTTGAAAGAGCCTTTTCAAGACATTTTTTTTCAGACGACACTTATAAGCTTTTCGTGTGGCAATGTGGTGTACAGAGATGAAAAATCTACCGTTTTTAAAGAATGAACCTCAGAAAATGACTGGCATTGAAAATTATCTAACAAATCTTTTGAGTTTTATAAAATCCACATATGATTGATTTCATTGTGTCCATTGTATGCTTGTTGGCCTTCTTTTATAGATAAAATCTTAGTGAATTGAACGGACATCTAGATTTAGTTGAAAATTATGAAGATCCAGCTATAAACCGTTCTTAACACGTATTTTGCTAAGTTGATTCAGTACAAAAATGGTAACTCTTCATCATCTTATAGTCGATTTCAAATAAGTATGAAAATTCGGGTTTTTTTTTACATTTAATGTAGTTTATAAGATAAAACAGTCGCTCTTTATATGTTGTATGTGCAGGTCTAGAAACACTATCAACCTCTTTATATTTTTATAATAATCAGCAGTAAATACATTCTTTTGACAAGGGGATGACCAAATGCGTGACTTTTGATTTCAAATCTAACATAAATAAACTAATCTATCATATGATATCAATAGTAAATAAAACCTTCTATCTGTTAGTGTTAATTATACTAAAACGTAATAGTGGAGGTTAAGGATATATGATCATAATGAAATCACTTCTTCTTTTAATTTACTGTGTCTACCTTTCGAGTGTTTTGGGTGAGTTTCTTTTTCCGTTTTGCAAATGCTTATACTTTTCAGTATTCACAGTGCAGTTTTCTTTTGTTTTGTTCAGTCATTCTTTTAAAATTGCAGTAACAAGCTGAGGCTAAACTGGTCATTTTCATTTGTCTACATGTATACATGTAACTTTCCAGTTTTTGGTCTAGTGTCCTTCCATATCTCCGACCGGTAATTTTGTAGCCAAAACTAAGGTTATTGATGCAGTTCAAATACATGTAACAAAAAAGGTTCCAGGAAACAATTTTGTTACGTCTGATGCACGTTTCGTTTTTGTAATTGCTCATCAGAGGCGATCTTCCCCTAAGACTGAAAACACCCAACTCTTGATGGAGATTATAGAATAAAGTAAATAATGTAATGCATAACTTGGATCGAAATTAGGACTTATTAATCAAATCAGCCTGCGTCTGCTCTAAGGAAGTCCTTTTTAAAATGTACATGGTAGGCTTATATTTCAAACATTCATATTTCACGGTCATTTTAACGTTTTGTGGGTTTCTCTTCATTTTTTTTCAGGCACCATATCGCCTATGTCTCTTGCATGCTGTTTTTTAATTATTTCGGCTTGATTTTATTGTTGATGTATCTGTTTTAAATATTCGGTTAAAAGCTCCTAAGAGCATGTGTTGTATTGTTTTTATCATGAATCAAAATGAAGTTTTACTTACTTACTTATTCAATTACTATTTCTATGGCGCTATATGACGACTTTGAAAAGACATTTGATCTTATTAAAATCTTTTTTGTTATCATTCTAGGATTGAACTTCAAGGAGTATAAAAGTTTTTTGGAAGTGCAGTCTAAAAACAACACGTTTGTCAAGTTATTTGACCAACACGTAAAAAGATTCAACAAGAAAAAGAATGAGGTGACGGTTTAATTTCAGTATAATTCAGACTATTTAATTCAATTATAATCCACTTCACGAGCTGGCAGTTCTATTTCAAATTTCTGTCTTTAATTCATGCACTTTAAACCGACTTCGGAACACGAGAGCAATGCAGAATTTCTTATTACACTTACTACAGAAATCAAGTTTTAGTCATTCATTTGGGATAGCTTTCCCACTTTTCTTTTAAACTCCTTGTCAATGTCATTTGTACATGTAAGCGAGTTCACTAGAATTGTTTTGGGAAAATATTTGGCCATTTCCCTTTAGATTCAAACAATTCAAATTTGAACTTACAATTTTGGAACTCCATATATGTATATTCGCTTACTCTATTTTATTCACCAAGTCAGGTGGAGCATATAGCTAACTATTTCAGTTTGATTGAATGAAGATGTCCAAAATAGTTACCCAGAGAGCATTACTAATTAAAAGAGCATGTAGAGTAATTAAAATTTATACATTACTTTACCGTTTTGGCGAACGCACTTAACTAAAGGTGTTTCAGCTAAAAAGAAATAGTCTGAAACAATTTCTCGTAGTGATAGTGCAGACCCAGTTATAAATTTCAGGGATGTTGTTCCCCGTGTTGTTCTTCATTAAATTATTTTTTATAAGCCACAAAAATGTACAATAAGTAACTATTCTAAACGTTACTCTACTTTTGCTTCATTTTTAGCACATAGACTTTCCGTGTGAGACCTTCAGTACAACCAGAGCTCCAAGAAATGGTAAAATATTTTTTTCAGAAACTTCATCATTTTTGTGTTTATCATTAAAATTGAATGAACTTTCAAAATGGATTCGTGTCCCAAATAAAGTTTGTTATTTCGTTTAAATACAATATTTTTTCTTTGTATGTATATTTTTTTTTCATGTTGTATAAAACCGGGGTATAAAATGTTAATAAATTCATACATTTATGAAATGAAAACAATTACTCTGACCGGAACATGCGTACTGAACTTTTTATTGCACCTTTTTAAAGATATGAACCTTAATGAAAAAAAAAATGAATGAAAATTCAATATTTTTTCCAGTTCATGAGCTGACTCCGGCTGATGTTGGTATAATTGGTGCCATTGGAGACTCAATAACTGTGAGTAATTACAATTATAGTCCGTTTGAGTTTTATAAATCAACGAAAAATGGCTTGTAAATTTACGTCTTGCAAAATATTTTAACTATTTTAGTATGTCATGACTTTTTACTGGCATACGAACTTAGGCAAAAAATTTCAAAATTTTTGCTTGATTAATAAAAATGTTTTCCATAGACCTTACTAGTAAAAATGGACCAAAAGTTCATAGAAATCCATGGGAGTACAACCTAGTGACAAGGAACAGCGTTTGCTCTTTTAAAATCCTTTGTGGAGCTAATTGGTCATCTAATCTCCTTTTGTTAGTCCCTTCAATTATGTTCAGGTGGGCCCCTCACCTGGCTGTTCCGTCAGGTAAACACACCATTTTAGGTATAATTAAATTTGGTGAAATATTTAGCATTAGACCATATGGAAAACTTTTTTGTTTTAGAAGATTACATCTTGGTTTTTGTAAATAGAGTTCGTATACTAATAAAAAGTTTATTAGTGTTTAAAAAATAAATTTTATTTGAGAGACAAAAAAAAATTAAAAGAATTTTCGTTGATTTATAGAACTCAAATGGACTATAAATACTAATTCTATATACTGCAAACTGGAGAGGGATTAAAGGTCCAAGATAATAAGTCATTTGTTTCTCCCAAGACAAGTTAAAAACAATTTATACATGTCTGTTAAATTTATGGTTCTTTCAAGTTGAGTAAGAGGGTTGTCTGAAGTATGATCGGTTGATTACAGCAGTTAATTAATAGGAGAGGAAGAAAAACAGCGGGTTTTGCGTCTCCATTGAAAGGCTGCTAGTCAAGATGTGTTTTTTGGTCTGTCCTTTTGTCTACACTGTACAGTTGATGCCGTGGTTTCGATAATTTTATGCACTATATCGAATAAATTTGCTTGCTGTATGCTCCCATATCGCTGATAATTGTGGTCACTTTCTTTTATCATCTTTTGACATTTAACGAAACAATGGATCTAAAATGCGTTTCCCAATACAAAGAGTTCCCCGTGTCATTATCAAAATGACAAAATACATTATATTACAGAATGTCCAATCTCTGGTTTACATCCCAATCCTCTTTCTGTAAAATGTAGATAAATTAGCTAGCCTACGGTCAGGTTTTACTTCTCTGCCATACAACTGCTGGAATACACTTGCAAGGTATACTGGGTTCATTTGACGAGTTTTCCATGAAAGTTGATATCATATTTTTGGTTTTTAATGGATTATTTATTTACCCTCTGTAGCAATGACTGTTTCTATTAACTTTTTAACTTTGGTTTGGCGGTTTTCTTAAACCATACGACTAAATCAAAATCAAAATGACAAAGTGTTTGGTATTTTGAAAAAAAAAATCAAATCTACCTTCAAGTACATGTTCTTTTTTTTTCAGGCCGGAACTGGAATAACAGCCAAAACACCGATCGGTCTTATCAACCAGGATAGAGGGCTTTCATGGAGGTATGCTCTACATTTACAATTAGGGTAACAAGTTGATCCACATGCATTAAAATAAGTTTTTCTATCTGACATAAGAATACCAAATTAGATTATGTTTTTACTTTTATCAATAACAAGAGTTGACATTAAAGTGTGTCTCACCTGTCGGCACCATCACAGAACTCATTGAAAGTCAAGCTGGGCCTTCGGAAAAGTTAAGGTCAAGGTCATGTGACAGGTGACAGAAATCCATTTAACCATCACAAAAATGTCTGAAGTGTGTTCTAGATACCATAGTTATTGAGAAACAATGAAAAGAGACCAACATTCAAAAAGTCACTGAACCATGAAAATGGGGTCATGGTCACACAACATGGTGTCAGTTGTATAAACCAAAACTACAAATGTCTGTATACCAAATATCAGATGCCTAGCTATTATACTTTAACTTAATTTATTTACAAAAGTTTTAATTGTTCAAAAATCATCTAAGTCCACAGATTCACTGAACCATGAAAATTGTATCAAAGTCACATGACATGGTTTCAAGTTTACAGGGTGTCTGTATACCAGATATCAAATGCCTAGCTATAATACTTTTCACTTAATTCATTTTCCACAAAAGTTTTACAAAGAGGTTTTTGGCCCTAAAAATTATCTAAGTCCACAGAGTTACTGAACCATGAAAATGAGGTCAGGGTCAAACGGCATGGCACCAGTTGTATATACCATAACCCCAAGTGTCTGTATATCAGATATCAGATGCCTAGCTATAATACTTTTCACTTAATTCATTTTCCACAAAAGTTTTACAAAGAGGTTTTTGGCCCTAAAAATTATCTAAGTCCACAGAGTTACTGAACCATGAAAATGAGGTTAGGGTCAAACGGCATGGCACCAGTTGTATAAACCATAACCCCAAGTGTCTGTATATCAGATATCAGATGCCTAGCTATTATACTTTTCATGGAATTCATTTTACACAAAAGTCTTACAAAGGATTTTTTTGGCCCGAAAAAACATTTAAGTTCACAGAGTCGCTGAACCATGAAATTGGGGTCAGGGTCAAACGGCATGGTGCCAGTTGCGTAAACCATAACCCCAACTGTCTGTATACCAAATATCAGATGCCTAGCTATTATACTTTTCTTGGAATTCATTTTCCACAAAAGTCTTACAAAAAAGTTTACTCCGTCGCCGCCGCCTGAAAGTATTACCTATGTCTCGCCTCCAGCGACTAAAGTCGCAGGCGAGACAAAAATAGCTATACCAATTATTATTAATCATCGTATGAACTGAATAACAAATATATCAGATAACAATATCAGAATACATGGTACATACGTCATAACGAAAATAGATAGTTTCACCCTCAGTTGCATTCAATTTGACAGCGAACCAATATTCGGACATATGGTCATATCATATGTTATCTGCTTTTACAGTTTAAATAAAACCCATTGAATGAGGGGATGAAATTATAAACCAACTCTCAATTTCACACACAAGTAAAAAAAAATCCTTAATGGAAACTGCAGTGTTAGAAATAATGGTTACCCACTTGCCCTTCAAAGCTGAAATTGAGAAGGGCAAGTTGAGATATATGACCACTTACCTGATGGACAAGGCAAAGTAAAAATAATATTATTTTCTAAGAAGTAGAAGTGGGTCGACATGTTTTGTTCATTTAAGGGCAAATTAAGTCTCCATTTTGACTTGTCCACCTGGCAATCTTTCCCAGAAAGTTATTTTCTAACGCTGCTTATTGGAGAGGGGGTGTAGAACAATGAAATCAATTGAAGATTTTAACTAAAAATTTATGCTATGCATCTTTAATCAAAAGACAAACAAAAAACCCTTGCAAATAAATTTTACACGCGTTGACTTGATACAAAGACTTTTTCCAAATATCATAAACAGACTAATGTTGGTATACAGTGAGTTGCAATTATAACACATGTATCTGTTTTATTCAGTGTTGGAGGGGACGGAACGGTTGAACAGCATGTCACTTTGGCCAGTAAGTCATTTTATTTTGAGAGCTCAATATAAGGCATAATATATTCAGCATTATCTTTTCCTCTTTCCTATGCTAGAGTATGAGTCTTGGTTGACTTAAACAATGGCATAATACATTCATGAGTTAAACATTCTAATAAAAAAAACAAAGATAATTTGCAAATTAATATCTTATACTAAGTATATATGTGAGTCTGTAGAAATAAAATTTTGAACTCAGCTTATAGTCAGCGAATGAATCTGTTCAAGTTATACCTTATGTCTTGGAAAGAGACATTTGGAAAAGAGATCTTCATCGTATGGACTTGGCCTCTGAAAGCAGCATGAAAAATTATCAGATAGTTACTGTAGTTAGTTGAGAAACTGTCAATTTATAAGTGTAAAAAACCTAAATATATGATAAAATGAAAAAAGATGTCCAAGGAGCAAAAGAATTGATATAAATTATATGGTACCTTAGGATAAAGCATTTTGCATCATGTTTATGTATTAATTGCTCAGAAAAGTATGACAGAAAGTTTTTAATCATTCTAGATATCCTTAAGAAATACAATCCCAAGTTAGTTGGATTTTCGGTGAAGAGTGGTGACTTTGAAAGTGAGAATGCTCATTTGAATGTTGCTGATCCTGGGAATGAGGCAAGGTATCAAAATATAAATATATTGATTACAAAAAAAGTTAATTAGATTAATTCAAAAGTATTCAGACTGCTTCATTTTGAAAATTAATCGCCATAAATGTATTTTATAGTGTTTCTGCAAATGTGATGAGAAGTTTATTCACATGTTCTTGATAATTCATTTCCATTGCATTTTGATCACTTGTTCTCCATTTACAGGAACATGCCATTCCAAGCTCAGCTTCTTATAGACAGAATGAAAGCCGATAAAGACATTGACATGGAGAATAGTTGGAAAGTTATCACTATGTTTGTAGGTGGCAACGATCTGTGTAATTATTGTGGTGATAGGGTGAGTGGCATCTATTATAGAAATGTGACAATCTACCATAATATAAAACATACAAAACATGAAAGACTTTTAGAATAAGATAACCACTGAGGTAATAGAATGGAAAGTAATCACAACTGTTGGTGGATGAAAGGTGATAAACATTGTGATGATATGACGAAGGTATTTACTATGGTGATAGGGTGGGAGGAGATTACCTTGTGGTTATAGGGTGGAATGTAATAATCACTGTGGTGATAGCTGGGGTGAAGGTAATCACAACTGGTGACAAGAGTGGGAAATGATTGCCACTTAGGTGATAGGGTGAAAGGTAATTATAACTGTGGTGATATACTTAGTAATAGAAATGGATTGCCATTGTGGTGATAGAGTGGAAGGTTATCGTTACTGTCTTGAAAAGGTGAAAGGTGATCACCACTTTGGTGAGAGGGTGGAAGGTGATCACCACTTTGGTGATAGGGTGAAAGGTGATAATCACTGTGGTGATAGGTAGAAATGTGATAAGCACAGTGATAAAAGGCTGAAAGGTAATCACCACTTTTGATAGAGTGGAAGGTGTTAACCCATTGTTATGATAACATGGAAGGTAATGACCACTGTGATGATAGAGTGGAATGTGGTAGCCACTGTGGTGATAAGGGTAAAAGGATCACCACTGTGGTGATAAAATAGAAGGGGATTGCCATTGTGGTGATAGGGTAGAAGGTGTGGAAGGTGATCGTCACTGGTGAAAGGTGATCACCACTGTTGTGATATGGTGGAAGCTGGTCACCACTGTGGTGATAGGGTGGAACTACTGATAGGGTAAGTGTCAAATCTTATAAAGTGTGGCAAACTACCAAACATGTGATAAACTTTAAAAAAAACATAAAGGTAAATGATATAACATTATCAGATGAGGTAGGTATAAAGTGTTTTTTTTTCTTTAGCAAACATAATTATACAGAGTGCAATTAGTGCATTTTGCTACTACTTGAGTAACTTTATCTATTTCAGGCTGAATATACTGTGGAAAAATACATTGGTTATATAACAAAAGCTCTGGACTTATTTCATAAGAATTTACCAAAGACATTTGTAAATGTTGTAGGAGTCCTAGACATTGCTAATGTACCACTTTTGAATGAAAACATCATCTGTAATACTTTTCACTAGTAAGTTTATCTTTTAAAATGTATAAAAAATTGATGTGCCATAAGATATATAACTTTATGATTAAACAACAGAAGTTTATTAGTTTACCTTTTCTATAGTTACACAAGTGTGGCCACTAAAAGTAAGTTAAGCTTTCATTTCTTGATATAAACACTAAAAGTGTCTGTATACCCAACATCAGATGCCTAACTATTATACTTTTCTAGCAATTTATCGTCCACAAAAGTGTTCACAGAGTCACTTGAGCGTGAAAATGGGATCAGGGTCATGCGGCATGGTGACAGTTGTGTAGACCATAACCTGAACTGTCTGTATACCTAATATCAGATGTTTAACTATTATACTTTGTCAGTCCTCAAAAATCTTACAAAAAAGTTTTCGGCCTGAAAAAAGACTTAAGTTCACAGAGTCACTGGAGCGTGAAAATGGGGTCAGGGTCACACGGCATGGTGACAGTTGCATAGTCCATGACGTCAACTGTCTGTGTACCGAATATCAGATGCCTAGCTATTATAATTTTTTCAGCATTTCATTGTCCACAAGTCTTCCAAAAATTTTTACCAATTGTACAAAGTTTTAAAGCAATCCCTTCAGTGGTTTAAGAGAAAATATTTTGAAGAAAAATTCACAAACAACGACTGACACCAGGTGATGACAATAGCTTATCTGTCAGGTGAGCTAAAAAACATTACAACTTACATGAATCGTACGTTTCGTTTTTCAGCTTCACTTGTAGATGTGGTGCCTATCCTAACAGTGAGAATGACCACAATGAGACACGACAACTGGTGGTTGCCTATCAGGAAGGTCTGGAAAATCTGGTCAACTCTGGTAGATATGACACTAAAGATGACTTTACAGTGGTCAACCAACCGTTCCTTACTGAAACAAAGATCCCAACTAATGTAGGTCATATTCATCAAGACATAATTATATACCAATAGACATTGATAACAATCAAAATTACAATAAAGTCCCAGGCAATAGATTTTGCCTGGACTGATGCACGTTTCTTCTATTCAAGGCTCATCAGAGGCACTCTACTAAAAAATGACAAGAGGCTCCCAAGAGCCTGAATCGCTCACCGGAACTACACAGATACATATATTTGTAGATATTATTGTGCTTAACCATATGCGATTTAAATTTATGAAATATCTTGGTAAGTTTTCAAGATAATGGGCTTAATAAGTGCAAATTTGGCAAAAATTAGGAAAAAGAACAATTTACTCCCACATCAGCAGTCAGATCTTTTCCGAAATTTCAGGACAGGTAGATCTTAATATGCTGATCACTTTTGATTCTTGCACAATTTTGATATCTGAAACCAGTTTTGAGTTATTAGCAAAAAAATGAAATTTGCCCCTATGTTCTTTTTTTAGCCATGGTGGCCATGTTTTTTTACGAATCAAAAATCTGATAGAGTTGTAGCATATAAGCTATCAAACAGTGTGCCATGTTAAGATGCAGTTGGTCTTATCGTTTCAGACAAGTCAGGGTAAAAGTAATAAAAAATGGTAAAATTTGACGCTTTAAGGGCCATAACTCCTAAAAGAAATGGTTCTACAGCTTTGACCTAATTACATGAAATGTAGATATTGATGTGCTTAATCATATGCAATTTGAATTTTTAAAATATCTTGTATAGTTTTCAAGATATAGGGCTAAATAGTAAAAAATTTTGAAAAAATCCAGAAAAAGGGCAATAACTCCTGCATTGGTTGTTGGATCTTCTTGAAAATTTCTGGGCAGGTAGATCTTGAGGTGCTGATCACTTTTACCCTGCCAGAATTTTGATATCTGTTACCGTTTTTGAGTTATTTGCAAAAAACTGCAATTTACCCCTATGTTCTATTTTTAGCCATGGCGGCCATGTTTTTCAACGAATCAAAAATCCCCACGCTAGTTTTATACTACCTATGTAGGGGTTTCCGAATGGTACCATGGAGGTACATCGTTTCGAGCACCAACAAGATAAGTCATTTTATAGTATTTAACGATGTCTATTTGTGAAAACTGTAGCTGTCGAAGGATAAAAATGTATAGAGAATCAGCGCTCTATGTAAATTTTCGTTGGTGACAGCCTTTAAATTAGTAATTGTCATAAACATTTTGTAAACAATCTTATCAGTGAACGTAAAACCCCGAGGTTATCGAACTTCAGTCTTAGAGGTGTATTCGATTGAGCACTACTTGATTTTACTGAGGGTCTACAGGAGTGGGAGTAATGGATCAAAACACTGCAAACAAGAGCGAGGGCCAAGAGGGTGAAAAAGAAATATCGGTTGAAGCACTATATTGTTTAATGGAGAAAATAGACAATCGTTTGTCCACAATAGAATCTAATGTCACAAAAATTGACGAATTAAGTACAACAATGAACAATCTTCTAATTGGTTTCGATCAAATGAAAACAAAAGTTATGAAACTCGAGTCTTCAATTGAAAACTTAAAGAAAACGAATAAAGCACAGGATCATGAGATACGAACTGTAAAAAAGGACTGTTTAGAACTGAATAAAGAAATCAACACAATGAAAGGCACAACAGCGTCACACAATAGCGATATACAGGATATTAAAACATCAATTAACAAAACCAGAAACGAGTTAGATGACTGTGCAAATGAAATGCGACACGAGGTAAAAGCTGCACTAAGTGATGCACAAGAACAAACAGAAGAGCTCAGAAACACAGTGCTAGATCTACAGTGTAGATCTATGAAATACAATTTGATTTTCACGGGCCACACTGAATATTCAGATGAAGACACCGAAGCAGTTATTCGATCTTTTATAAAGAGGGAATTAAGAATAAACTATCATGTAGAATTGGGGAATGTTCACCGTTTTGGTAGCGGGTCCCCTCCAGGACGTGGTCATAGAAGAAAGCCTAGACCAATTATCGCCCGATTTTTATATATGAAAGACCTTGAAGCTGTACTCTCAAATGCACATAGATTGAAAGGCACCCATTTTGGCATAAACCGACAGTTTCCAGACGCTATTGAGCAAGCAAGACGCAGCTTGTATCCGATAATGAAGGAAAAAAGAGATCAAGGCTGTAAAGTAAAACTGGTGCGAGATGTTCTCTATGTGGACGGAGTTATTTATGATGACCGACCAGAAGAAATAAACTTACATGATAGCAACAGAACATACGATATGTTTAGAACGACGCCCATTCATCGGCCAGGCAACAAGCGACGACGAATGTCCTCAACCCCTCACAGAGACCGGTAGGATACCCAAGGAGGCGAAAGAAAAGACTCTAACATTTCTTTAAACATTAAAGATGTAAAACCAAAACTGCTTAGTTTAAATAGTGGTGGCGTACTAAGAAAACTGAAGTATCCTGAATTTACAGAGTTGTTAGTTGACTTTGATTTTATATGTATTACTGAAACAAAAACAGATGATGTGGATGAAATTGTTATACCTGGTTACAAATTTGTACAAAAAAATAGAAAAACTAAAACTAGAGTAAAATCAGGTGGAATTGCTTTTGGGTACAAAGCTGAATATGATCAATATGTCACATCTTTAGAATCTGACAGTAAACTAGTTTCATGGTTTAAAATTTCTAAGCTACTGTTTAATTCAAGTGAAGATATTATTATTGGCAATATTTATATTCCCCCTGAAAATTCTTTTTATAAATCTGAAGATGCCTATAATGAATTGGAGCAGGATTTCATGAAATTTTCACAAAATCACAATCTTATTCTCCTCAACGGAGATTTCAATAGTAGGACAGGCATAGATCAAGATTTTATTGAAATATTAGAGGAAAACCATAGTCCATTTGATAATTTAGTTAATCATGCAAATAGTCTACAACTTTATGACATGCTTTTGAAGAGAAACAGTCAAGATCATGTTAAAAACAATTATGGTAACCAGCTACTTGATTTTTGTAAAAATAACAATTTGTTTATATTAAATGGTAGAGTTAATGGTGATAAAACTGGTAAATTTACCTGTAGACAATCTAGTGTTGTTGACTATTTTATTTGTTCTGTAGATTTTTTGTCATATATTGATAGTATGAATGTAATAGATTTCTCATCATTGTTCTCAGATGTCCATTGTCCTATTTCTCTTTCACTCAATGTCACGGCCTCAGCCACTGACTCTCTCAAAGATGAGCATCGTGGTGGCGGCTGTGACAGGAAGAAGATAAAGAAATGGGACAATGAGAAAGCTGACGAATATAAAGAAAGCATAGATATAGAGAAACTCAATAAAATAGTTGAAGATATCGAACATCTTGACCACGAGAATGTGTCTGAGCAAACAATTAACGATTTAGTAGAAAATATTAGTAATGTGCTAACCGAACCTGCCGAACATGTATTTGGTACATATACTCCGAGTAATAACCCAAATAAAAAAGTCAGTTCTGTAGAAAACAAACCTTGGTTTACCCAGAATTGCTGGAAAAAGCGTAAGGCTTTCCGAATCGCAAAAAGACGTCACAAAAATAAAAGATGCGACGTAAGCAAACAAGAATTGCGATTAAAAGAACGGGAATATAAACAAGAAATGAACAAGGCTATTGTAGAACATCAGAGAAAACTCCGAAAGAAGCTCAAAGTTCTTAAGAGTAGTAATAATAAAGAATATTGGAATATTCTGAACGCAAAACGAACGCGTAGAAATGCCCCAGATATACCTATTAATAAGCTATATGATTTCTTTAAAGATTTAAACAACGACGATAACAATGAAGAATTCCCATATGATATACACAACGCTGATAATGAGCCAAATGCTTTCTTAAATGATGAGATTTCTGAAGAAGAGGTTTTGAAATGTATCAAAAATTTGAAAAATGAAAAAGCATGTAGCGATGATCAAATCATTAATGAATATATAAAGAATACTTGTCACACACTTATGCCAATTTATCTCAAATTTTTTAATTTAGTTTTTAGCTCTGGAATAGTCCCTGAAAGCTGGTTAATTGGGACCATACTCCCATTTTACAAGAATAAGGGTGAAAAAGCAGATCCTAAAAACTATAGACCTATCACGATTTTAAGCTGTATGGGGAAATTGTTTACTTCCATTCTCAATTCTAGGTTGAATGCTTTTTTAGAAGATTCTGCTTTACTTAACGAAAACCAGTTTGGGTTTCGAAAAGGGTATTCTACTATTGATAGTATTTTTACACTTCATTTATTATATGAACTCCTTAAATACCAAAAGAATAAGTTATATTGTGCATTTATCGACTTTGCTAAAGCATTTGACACCATTTGGCGGCCAGGTTTGTGGTCAAAATTGCTTAATTCGTCTATTAATGGAAAAATGTACAAAGTGATATTTAATATGTACAAAAATATCAAATCCAGAGTTTTTAATGGCATAGAGTATTCAGTCTTTTTTCCCTGTAATGTTGGTGTACGGCAAGGTGAAAGTTTATCACCTGCATTATTTTCCCTATATGTTAATGATCTAGAGAGTTTTATGGAAAGAAATAATATTCATGGGCTACAAAGTGTATCCGACAGTATTCATACAGAGCTCAACCTGTTTGTAAAACTTTTTCTTATCTTGTACGCAGATGACACTGTTTTATTATCTGAATCAGAAGAAGATTTGCAAAAGCAATTGTTATCACTCCATGAATATTGCAAGCTATGGAAACTAAAAGTGAACGTTGACAAAAGTAAAATAGTTGTTTTCTCAAGGGGTCGTTTGCGAAATGGGATGAAATTCTTTTATGAAGGAAAAGAGTTGGAAATAGTTAAAGATTTTAATTATTTAGGGGTTAGTTTTTCTAGATCGGGCAGTTTCACAAATGCTAAAAAGCACAATGTAGAAAAGGCTACTCGTGCTATGTACGATGTTTTGAAAAAGGGACGAATTCATAATTTATCTTTAGAATGTAAACTTGACTTATTTGATAAAATCATCCAACCAATTTTGCTATATGGATGTGAAGTTTGGGGGGCTGGGAACAATTCCATTATAGAAAGAGTTCATTTGAAATATTGTAAGCTCTTATTGAACGCCAAAAAGTCAACCCCTGATTTTATGATTTATGGGGAACTTGGGCGATACCCACTGGATATATGTATCAAGCTTAGAATGATTAAATACTGGGGCAAATTAATCACGGGGAAGGAAAATAAACTTCCTTTGATTTTGTACAGATTAGCACATAAGAATTATGACAATTTCACATGGTTGAAATACATTAAGTCTATTTTTGACAACTGTGGTAAATCAAATGTATGGATAGCACAAAACTTCCGTAGCACTTCATGGTTATATAGTTCTATAAAACAAACACTGCTTGACAATTTTAAACAGCAGTGGTTGTCCAACGTACAGAATTCACCGAAAGCAATCAATTATAGAATTTATAAAGAAAAATTTGAGTTTGAAAACTATTTTGACATTTTGAATGACAAAAATGCTATTACATTTTTTAGATTCAGAACAATGAATCACAAATTGCCAATTGAATCTGGTAGGTGGCAAAATATACCTAGAGAAAATAGAAAATGTAGTATTTGCCAGTCACAAGATTTAGGTGACGAATATCATATTTTGACCTGTTCATCACTCGATGATGAAAGAAAATTATACATTAAATCTAGATATTTTACCAATCCAAATATTATTAAATTTAAGGAATTCATGAACTGTAAACATCTACCAGATTTAATCAAAATTTGCAAATTTATACGAAATATTTACACAAAGCTAGAATCTCCTACTTTTAACTTGTTTAAGCTTTTAGACACGAATGTACTAAATTTAAATTCCATGTGTACCTCCATATATTATTATGATAACTATGTACGTTAATATTACTCTTTTGTCACTTAATTATACTGTATATTTTGTATTTTTGTATCTCTCTGTACCTATTTGGTTTATGAGAATAAAGATAAAGAAATTAACAACTGTGCCAAATTTAAAAGCCATTGGACTTATTGTGTTAGAGGAGTTAACGTTTGAAAAATGTTAAGGACGACGGACGACGGACGACGACGGACGCCAAGTGATGGCAATAGCTCACCTGGACCTTCGGTCCAGGTGAGCTAAAAATGGCAAACACTAAACAAATATGAAGAGCATAGAACAATAACACCAAAATATGCTGAACTTGAAACCAAATTGTTACGTAGATCAACATATGACTGGGGTAGGAAGAACCAGTTTAGAAATTCACAGGGATAATAAGGACAAAAAAAAAACAAAACTTTTCACATATGTTTTTTTTAGAATAAGATCTTACATACAACACTACAGATTGTATAATAACCATTTGTGCTTACTTGTCAAGTTAGTTTCTTCATTTTACAGCCAGATGGTTCGACTAATTTAGACTACTTTGCACCAGACTGTTTCCACTTCAGTGAACTTGGGCAGGAATCAGCAGCTAGTGGATTATGGGGAAACATGGTAAGGCAATATTAAACAAACTGTTAGTAAGACAGCTATTTCACAGTATTAGTAAGGCAACAATAATTTTAAGCATTTAGGCAACACTTGTCAATAAATAAAACAGTGCTACAAATAATTTGAACAAAACTGTTAAGCAATATGTGTTGAAAAACTGCTTATAAGACAACACATGAACTTGTTAGTGGGGCAAAAAAAACTGAAATATAGGACAAAATGTTATAAAAGAAAAGCAACATTCCATATTTTTTCTTCTTTAATAATTTTCTAATCTATTTTTTTTTACCAGTGTTCAATTTTAGCAGCTATAGTATAGCCAAGAAACATACTATAGCTGTTTAATATTGAACACTGGTAAAACTAGAAAAACTGTGAGCAGCAGCTCACAAATAAAAACCACCGCCCCATAAAAATCATTTTGATCAAATATAAAAATAGGAGGTGCACGTCTACATTATGTTACAAAGACTGTGTGAAAGTATCATGAAAATCCATTTAATGGTTTAGGGGGAGTTCAATGAGATGGGTACCCCTTATCGTCAAATAGTTTAAAAAAAAACAATAATTATTATGATCAAATTTTAAAATAGGAGGTGCACATCTACATCATATCACTAAGATTGTGTGAAAGTTTCATGAAAATCTATCAAGGGGTTTTGGTGGAGTTGCGGATAAGAGATGGGTACCCCCTTATTGTCAAACAGCTAAGTCCATATTTTGCTATGGGAAACCCAAGAAATCATTTTTATCAAATTTTGAAATAGTAGGAGGTGCACATCTACATTATGTCACAAAGATTGTGCGAAAGTTTCATGAAAAAATCCATCAAGTTGTTTAGGAGGAGTTGCGGATAAGAGATGGGTACCCCCTAATAGCCATGCCCAATCAGCTAAGTCCATGTAAAGTTATGGATAGCCCCTCAAAAATTCTTTTCAAACTTTAAAATAGGATGTACACATCTACATTATGTCACGAAGATTGTGTAAAAGTTTCATGAAAATCCATCAAGGGGTTTAGGAGAGTTGCGGATTAGAGATGGGTACCCTGAGGTGTAACCGAATGATGCCGATGGGCACACGGATGGACACCCCTATCACTATAAACCCCCTGCTAGAAAAGTAACAAAATCCATAAAATTGTAATTTAGGCAGGATTTGATATATTTTAAGTCGGTAACTTACATTCAAATCATGATAGATATCAAAGGCAACAACCAATAAGTTTATGAATTCATATTGGAAAATGGGAAACACTACCATTACATTTGATTTAGGTTGAACCTGTTGGACAGAAAAGAACATCATGGAGACCAAAAGAACCAACAGAATGCCCTGATGAAGTAGGTAACATACACAGGATGATACAAATTATTGTCAAGATAAAACTTAATACCACTTTGTCATCCTCGGAAACCCTGGGATATTTAGTATGATTTTGTTCATTTAGCATTCAAGATCTAAGATCTGATCTTGAACTTCATAAAATTTACATATAAAAACTTGTTTAAATTGCATTATAGAAAAATGTAATGCAACCAATCAGAAGACTCAATACAAATATTAAAACGCATGTGTAACATCTCAGGGGTAATGAATGAGTAAGTAAGAGGATGCACTTTGTAGGCACAACATCTTCACTCTTACCCTTAAAGCAGGGTCTTCCTTGCTGTAGTTTAACTGTCTAAAGTCTAATGTTAACAGCAATGGTCCGCATTCATTATATATATACTGAATAATACATGGCAAAATCTGTATCATATGCTGTATTTACCCGAGACACCTATATCTAACCGAGGGCCAACGGCCCGAGGTATGATATAGGTCGAGGGTTAATACAGCATGTGATGCAGATTTTGCCATGTAATGTTCATTATATCATATACAATAAAATATTGATATTTTGTAGGGGTGCGATATAGGGTATGCGATATAGGGTTAGGGGTGCGATATAGGGGGTGCGATATAGGGTGAGAGGTGCGATATAGGGGGTGCGATATAGGGTATGCGATATAGGTAATGTTCTTTGTCCTATAATGCATACTAAAAAAGACTATATTTATACTTAAATATATGATATAAAATGATTATACCCTGCTTTATCACATCTGTTACATCTCTTTTGGGTCAATGTAAGTTTATAATCAAAGGAATATAATGAGATGTGGAGTAAGTGTATACAATTGTATTTAATCCAGGACCAATTGCAAATGTTAAGCAATGACCACTGGTCACAATAGGCTGCTGGTTGCCTTCTTTCATTGATCTTTAAATTGCTGTAGGTTGTGTCACAAACTCTTATTCTACATCTCATTATCTTTTATTGTGTTTTTATCAAAACAAAAATTGTCTTGTTATCAAGATCCTACTAGAATTCCTGTCAATACTATAAACATTCCAAAAATGCAAAATTGACATTTCATCCCTTATATTTGTATCAATTTTCTTTCCTCTATGCACATTTCAATTAAATAGAAAATAAAGAGATGTGGAATATAAAGTGTACGCGACACAGCCCACAATTAAACGGCAATTTAGAAAACCACAATGGACAACCGCCAGCAGCCTTCAACGAGGCCATTTGGCACTGCTCGCGGTTCTGCAGTAATCTTGTTTTATATAGATTATGAAATGATTGGTCATAAAGTATAAGTAGTTATAGAATCTTGAAATAGATTAACATGTAGACGATACACCTTTTTAGGATCAACCTTATTTTTACACCAAGAAAAACAGTCAGACTCCACAGTTAGGATTAGGAGCAGGCTTAAAGAGTATTCCTCTGCAGTCTGAAGGAGGGTTTCAACGCTCCCCGGGTATTCCTTTGCAGAAAGGTGCAGGGTTTCAACAACCCGTGGCTATAAATAAACAGAATTCTCAGATTGGGAGAAATGGTACCATTACTGGGATAATTGTAGGAGCCATGGCTCTGATTGGAGTCTCCATAGTAACAGTTTACTTCATCAGACATAAACGTAAACGTGTAGACAAATCCGTATACACAGCAATTTAGAATTTGAAGTGTTTTGTACCAAGATAAAAAAAACAATTTTCACTTTAATATTCTAATATAATTGTCTTAAAATGTTGCACAATTTTCCAAATTTGTAATGATGTGTGTGAATCATTCACTCCTGACTGGTAAGTACTTTCTGGATAATGTAGAACATAATTGTAACAGTGTATTTTATTGTTTTTGTTTATTTTATTTGATGATTAAACATTGTTATCATTATAGCCATTGTTAGTTTTTTTCTACAAAATAAACAAAAAAAAATCCCCAAAAACATGATGCCCCATCTAATCACATGAAAAGGTAACTTTTAGCTGATAGTTAACCTCATTTGCAACAAACTGTCGTTGAACCGACCCAAACATTATATGCCCTTTACTTCCGAAGACCGAGGATAAAAATAATTAAACAACAGTTAGCATTTGGCACCAAATCATCATAATTTACTGAAGCACTTTATTGAAGTGGATATAAATAAATATAATGTAGTGATTTATCAGTGTGTGAAGTGTTATCAAAGAAAGTTATACAATACATATTAACTCTAAAAACAAATCAGGAATGAAATATGAAGCAACTCATTTTTATTCCTCAAATAACAAAACAATTTACAACATTATTTTAAAACACACTTTTCAGATACTGAAGCATCATTTGGTTCTAGTATTAAATTTGCGTCTGAAAAGTATGAATATTCATGTTATGAGTATGTATTAACAAGATAATGAACTTTAATTTTATGAAAATTGATAAATCAATGCCCAATAGACACGCAACTGTACAATTAAGTCATGTAAGTACACAGGATTTATAGTAATTTTTAACTTAAAAGTGTAAACATACTAAACAATTAAATTACATATCATATTAAAATAAAATCCTAACTTTACCGCAGAATCCAACTTCAGAATTACTACTATAGATATTGCATATGAAAAATCATCAAACATCATCTTTGAATTATAAAATTGACTAGTCTTAGACACTCCAGTCATATCATCATATGATCTGTTGTCTACACAATAGTTTTAACTAACAAATGTCCTCATTGGGCAAAAAATAAAACCAATAAGAAAATTTATATAAAATTTTCTCAAATCTTAACAATGTCAACGATATTCACATTTCCTGATGTGGATTTTAAACCAAACAAAACATAATATATTTTCTGCACCACATAAAGTACAGAAAAGTTTCTATCAAATAGTGGGTTCATTGGTGTTACAACTATACAACTGGCCTTTCATCAGAAATTGTTGTAAATGAACAACAAAATATCATACAATTCACATGTATATTCTCAATATAACTGTGGTGAATGTCACATATTTGAAGGTCAATATGTAGAATACTGTTTACACAGCTGAACGTTACGGTGACAACCAAAGTCGATTATTCCTGGTGCTTTCACAATGATTAAGTAGTAGTAATCATTGTTCAATTATCGCTAGTAATTTCATGACGGCTTAGTAAAGGAACTCATTGTTGTTGAAGTCCTTATACTTCCCTGTACAGTGGAGCTGTAATAAAAGAATGGAAAAGTTATATTTCACTACTGGGTTGCTGTTACTTTCTTGTTTCTATACATTGATTAAATACTTCAAAAGACATGTTTCAGAGAGAAAAAAATTCTAAAGTTTTTTTAATTTTTATATTATCGTTGAAATGTTTACATGTATATAAGAAATTGTCACAGTTTTCATGGTGCAAAATCTGTTCATTTTTTAAGATGCATATTCAATCTTCTATTTAAATCACTGCATACATGAATCTATGTAGACCTAAAATGTAGTTCTTCCACCATTTACAAAAATCAATAGTGACACAAATTGACATTGCAATTTAGTATTAGTCAAAACAAAGTGTTAGTTAAATTATACAAGTGAACAATTCTGATATCAGTCGTAATTTTTTTATTAAGGATACCTTGATCAAGTTTTTTTTTTATTTGGAAAGTGTAAATATTGTGGCTTAAAAGATATGGGAGGAAAACAGATATTTGTTCAGAAGAAAAAATATAACAAATATATCATTGACCTGATGCTCTTTAGTGATACCCCCCATACTTTTAACAAATATGCCTAACATAATATTCTAAGTGTTTAGAAAACAGAAAGTAAATTTCAGATAGATCCGAAATTAGTCATACATGCCAAAATGAAGATTTTTAATAAATATCAGCTGCAACATAGGCATAAAAGAGGCAAAAACAAGAATATGTTTATAAAGAGACATGTTGCCCCACCCTCTTAACAGGGAAAAGTAACTTCAAACTGATTTGGGATGGATGGATAAACAATTGGACCTGGGCAGTATATGTCCCTCAACTGTTGTAGGTGGGGCATTAGAAGTATCAACGTACTATGGATGATGAATGAACACAAGTAACAGTAAACAGTATCTTTTTCTTTTAAACAAACAGTAAACAGGAAATCACCTTTGAAGGAGGGATGTTCTACTCTGCCACTCAATATACTGTAAAAGTACTTATTTTTGCGAGGTATTTATTTTCACGGATTTCGTGGTCTGGTATTTTTTGCAAAATTAAATACCCACCAAATGAAACAATGTGTATGGCATGAATAGAATTAGGAGTAGAAAACGAGAAATTAAGTACCTATGAACTTGGGTGAAATAGTTAATTCGTGAAAATAAGTACGTTTACAGTAACTTTATATTTACTTTTCATGTATACTTTGTATCTACCAAAACTTAAATGATAGACTTTAAAGTAATGGATGACTGTATGATATTGAATGTATTACCAAAATAGATCTTTAAAAACATTACAACTGAATAGAACTGACATGCAATTAAACAAAACTGAATCAAACATTTGGAAGACATTCAAAAAGGTTTATGAAAAATTGTGTACCTTTTTTAATAACTGAAACAATAGATATTTTTAAAATAAATTATAAGGAAAAAATACAAGAATACCGTATAAGTGTTTTTTTTCGCGGGTGGAAAACTTCGCGATTTTGTTGAAAAAGGGGATGATTTTATTTACGTGTAATATATATTTCGTGGTTTAGAATATATTATAACACTTTATATAGGCACTTATTATTTCGTGAGTTTTAATTTTCGCGTCCCGTTGTTGGTCGCGAATAAAGCGAAAATTAAATCACCGCGAAAATAACCACTTATACGGTATAAGAAACAATTACAAGATATAGCACATGTAAATCTTATTTAAGGAAAATCTCTTACATCAGAATAATAGTGCTTATACTGTAAAATGAGCCTCAAAAAGAGAATAAAAAAAATAATTCATTATGACAAAAATGTTATTAGTGCAATGCTTATTAATCAATGAACTCAACACTCTAGATCTATTATACATAAAAACAATAAGCAGCACAAAAATGAAACAAAAAAATTCATTATACACATACAAGGCAAGTTAATTGTAGTGAAAGATTCGTTGCAAAAAAAAAATGATGATATGATGAGCAAAATGTCAATAATGCCAGTAAATAGGTTTTAAATTATTTGGAGACATTATAAAACTGTTATGTTGATTTTTTTACATGTTCAATAATTTACCAGATGTTGTCAGGACGGCCAACATGGCAGACAATTTTTCATAAATTTTTGAAAGCATGCAACATAAAATCACCTTATAATTATTTATTGTGCAACAAATTTTGTTATCTTCAAACGTGGTCAGTCTTCTGGGTACATAAGTGACTCGGTGTGTACTTTGGAATCCTGTCCCAGACCTGGTGTTCATGTTACTTCAAATCAAGGAAATTACAAACAGGTCAATAAGATGGTGTATAACTTTTAAAATTTAAGATAAAATATTTTAAGTGCCAATGTTATTTAAACACTTATTAAAATGGAAGTCAACAATGGAGTGAGGAGGCTGGGAAAAACAATTTATTAGTGCAACAATAAAATTTTAAAATCATTATTAATGTTAGTTATGTCAAACTTAATAAGGAACAGAAAAAGATTATGGAAAGATACTTTTATAACAAAAATTCTCAAACAATATCAGTTTTATAAACATTTTTGCAGACCATTGTTGCATGTATCATGCATATTTAACAAATTTGAATGTCTTTTTGAAAAAATGTAAAGGACCTTTTATCCAAACCGATTGGTTAGATAAAACTCTTTGTTGTCATGAATGAAAAGACAAAGAACGACTAGATAAAAATAGAGTTTGACAAAAAAATGATGAACAAGAACTTTAATTTTATTTAACAGTCAACTTTTGTTACGTAGCAATTTTGATTTTCTCTAAATGAAAAAAAAATTCAAATTATGTTAAATTTGTCAACACTAAAATTTAGTTCCAAACTACAGAGAAAGTAAAAACACAAAAAACTGCTGTACTACACACATTCTCACACAAACAACAGTTGTACCAGCTTTGTTTACCTTTTATTAGCAGTCCATGAGTACTTCTCATTGGTCTTACTACCTGGATGTGCGAACGGACAGGAAGACTTGCTCCCACAGTTGTTACCATATCTACAGTTCTGTAATGGAAAAACAAGTATTAACTAAGTTTCTTGAATGGAAGAATATAAATTCGAAAGAAAGTTCTTAAAAGCTTCAAATCATCTTTTACGACTCTAAAAAATAATGGAGTAGACTTCTGTACTCAATTTTAACATAAATATATAGTATAATATGAAAACTTGGCAAATTCTATTTCCCAGATTGTTAGAAACTCATTAAAGAACTGAAAATTATTTAAAAGTTGTGTCTCTCATTATTAAACTCAATAAAAAATTTATTAAATTGAAACATTAACTTATTTTTGGCTTAATAATGGTTTATTACAATGTCATGAAATTGAAAAAAGGTAAAGCACACTAAAATCTATGTTAAATATTTGTTACACTTGTACAAAGATATAAAATAATGAATCCTGAGTGTTTATTGCCATTTTTTTGTGAATCAACTAGAATGACAGTCTTCCATGGAAGACATATGTATTAAAATATTCGATAATCATGAAGAAGAGGAGTTACAGGTATAAAATCTCTCTACACCATATAGTGCTACTATACAAGGAAGCTACGTGCCAAAAATCAAGACACTGTAACGTTTGTTGCAATTTTCATGACGTGGCAGGACAATGATGGACGCAGGACGATGCAAGACAACAGATAGTGTCAAAGTGACTTCAAAATGTTGCTTTCAACAAGTTGCAGGCGACATTAAAACTAGATAACTATATTCATGAAATTATCAAGTTTTAAGATTAATTGACTAACCACAGGATGTTGAAATGGACAATACTGATTCTGACAAGAAGCTCCAAATCTACAAGTAATCATGCCTTGTGGTCTGGGATTGTATGCTGGAACAGGCATGGGGATATCTGAAATACAAATCAGCAATAAAGGGGAATAACTTATCAATATCAAGTGAAAACAAGCTTGAAGATGTTAACACTAATAATTGCTAAGGTATTCTTAATTCTATGTACATGTTTGTCAAGCAGCTTTAAAAAAGATTGAACTTTTTCTTATTTAATGTATTCTACAAAGCACCATCATTGGTTTTGTAACACTACTTTGTGAATATAAAATTCAGGTTTGACTCACTTAAGATTTTTTTTGCTTCTGAAAGAACATAGATTCATGGTCTGAATTAAGATTTTTTTTGCTTTTGAAAGAACATTGCAAGCAGCAACTTCCTTTTATTATGTGGTAATTTTAATAATCATGCTATAATTTCTGCATTCTACATTTAATACAGCAATCATTCATCCAATGGGAACCAATTAACTCACATTGTTTGATGACTGTAGGTGCACTTGTTCCTCTTTTACTGGCGTGTGTAAATGGACAGTCTCTCTTGGTACACTTAGCATCAAACTTACAGTTTGGATGGATATATAAACACTTATCTCCAAACTTACAATTCGGAAAACTTCTACAAAATGAAAACAAGAGTTAATCCTTAAATTATCAGACAGACAAATGGAGACAAACCCTATATGCCCCCTGACTTTCTTACATGGGCATAAAAATGATTTGCCCGTTTTTTTTTTATTTTCAATTTTTTCCTGGAAGAGAATTACCAGATTTTTTTTACATCTGTTCATTGCATTTATTTTTTTATAATACAAAGTGAAACATCACGTAAAACATGGTGATATGGTGCGCAGAATCAAAGACTTAACTCAGATTTTGTACTTTGTTGTTGTTCCTGGTAGATGACAACCTTCATATTAATTTGATGAGGCTACAACTTTGCTTATAAACACGTTTTAAGTATTAGGATAAGAAACACCACTTACTTGCATGGGACTGAAGGATGATGGTATGTACAATTGTTGCCGTTAGAACAGGCCGGCCAGAATTTACATTTCTCTGTTATCTTTGATTTCTTCGATGGCGATTCTCCTTGCTCCTCCTCCTCATCTGTAAACAGAATGATCACTGGAGAATGTCATAAACAAAATGATGTAGCAAAAAATAAGCTTTTGGGTAAAAAATCTTTTTATTGCTTTTTAGTCATTAAAACATTCACTCAGATATAAAATATCGGCAAAATGTTTTGGATGAACAACATTTCTTTTTGCCATCACAAAAATTCATTTTTGCAAGGCATACTTTTACTGTTAGGGTTTAGGTGAAGTATGATAACTATCGGTTTCTTATAGGTTGAAGGTTTATAAAGGTGTTATTACAGAAGGCGTAATCTTTGACACACCTGATATATCTTTGTTTCTGTCTTGTTTTGGTGTTGTATGTTTTTGTTTTCTAGATTGGAAATTAATACATTCGGGATATGAGTGAGTTATACTAACCATTAGTATCTTAAGCAATCTTTTGACACCATCCATATATCTCGCTATTTTGTGTCTAGGGTGGGGGTAGCAATATGAGTGAGCTATACTTACCATCAGTATCGCAAGTGATCTTTTGACACCACCCATATATCTCGTTAGTTTGGGGTGAGGGTGGGGGTAGCAATATGAGTGAGTTTTACTGACCATCAGTATCGCAAGTGATCTTTTGACACCACCCATATATCTCGTTAGTTTAGGTCGAGGGTGGGGGTAGCAGTATGAGTGAGTTTTACTGACCATCAGTATCGTAAGTAATCTTTTGACACCACCCATATATCATCTCGTTAGTTTGGGTCGAGGGTGGGGGCAGCAGTGTGAGTGAGTTTTACTGACCATCAGTATCGTAAGTAATCTTTTGACACCACCCATATATCACGCTAGTTTGGGTCGAGGGTGGGGGTAGCAGTATGAGTGAGTTTTACTAACCATCAGTACCAGTATCTTTCAGGTTGAAGGAGATAGGTGTGATGACGGGTGGGGTAATCTTTGATAGGACAGGTATATCTTGTTTGCTTTGGGTGGTTTGGGTAGGGGGTGGGGTGATATGAGTGAGTTAAACTAACCATCAGTATCTTTCAGGTTGAAGGAGATAGGTGTGATTACAGGTGGGGTAATCTTTGACACCACTGGTATATCTTGTTTGGTAGGCGTCTCTTCCTCTAATGAATGACCAAATGCTGATGGATCTATACCATCTAAAGTAACAATGAACTTGGGATTGTGAACAGCTGGCTTTGGTTTACTCCTGAAACAAAAAACCTTTGATGTAAAATACATTAATTTACTCTTGTAATTCTTAAATATTTCATAATAATTTAATTTGGTATGTAACGCTCAATTCGATTGGTTGGACCAACCCATGTTATTTTGTATAATATGGTTTGGTCTTGTGACGTCAATAACATCTTCATCCGCCACGGCATTTTCGAAATAGTCCCTATGATTTTTTGTTGTTGAATATTCAATAGTTAATATAAATTTTACGAGATTAAATTATGAGGAATGACTTTAATAGTTGGTCATTTTATAGGGATATAAAATGGGTAGGGTCGTTTTAAGCTCTACATAAAGCGCTTTGCGCTTTATTAAGCGTAAAACGACCCTACCCATTTTATACCCGTATAAAATGACCAACTATTAAAGTCATTCCTTAATAAACATATCATTCTGCTGTATAAAATTGTACAGGTTTTTTTGCTAGTGATTTTTTTCCTCCAAAATAGCACTTGTACATGTACACTGTTGTTAATTCAAACAAATTTGGTGATAATAATGAAGTAAAATGTATTTTATATGTAGTTATTTCAAAGAAAATAATACCTTTTATTGATTTCCTACTATGGATTTTCAAGTTGTATTAACTTTCATTGTAATATTACTTAATGGTTCAAAGTTTAAACTTTTACTGGTCTACTCATGTGTGTCTCAGTTTTGTGTAAGCTACTTTAAGATATAAATATCACAAAATTAATTTCAAAGTATTTCTCTTCCTAAATTTGGGCCTTTGAATATAAGTTACTTACTTTACAGGGGCCTTTTCTTTGATATATCTAACAGGTTCTGGACTTGGTACAGGTGTAGTGTCCTCTTCAGCTATCTCCTCTGAATCATAAGTCTCAGGACTCTCTGTTTGGACAAGGTCTTCAGACCCTGGACTTTGTTCTACCATTTGGGGACTTTCTGCATATATTACACCTTCATTGCTGGTGTCATCTGTATCCACAGTCTCTTCTTCAGCCTCATCTTCCTCTACCTCCTCCAAATCTGAGACCTCTTCCTCCTCCTCTTCATTTTCCTCAACTGTTTCATCTTCTTGTTCCTCATTCTCATCAAATGATTTTCTTTTTACCAATCGACTGTCCATCACTGGTTGAACTCTGGCAACTGTCGTAAAAAAGTAATTACTTTAAACACAGAAATATTCACATGAAAGAGCACTGCAGAACTTCAAAGTAAAATGTTAAAGATAGTGTTTCAAAATGTTAATTCTAACAAAACATTTGTCCCCAATAATTTGGTTAGTGCTGTGTAACCCCATGAAAATATATACAAATACAATGTACCAACCATGCTGGACTCTCTTGCTGTCAGTTGACAATATTGATTGTTCTGGTCCCAGATTGAAGGAGTGAGGTTCCAGTTTTACATAGGTCAGTATCTGGGGGTCTCCTGCCCCTGATGACAGAGGAGCAAGATACTGCAAGGCAGGCTGAGTACTAGATACAATCTGATAACCTGGATTCTGGCTCAGTACATACTTAACCTCGGGCTGTGATATGTACTGTACACGACCAGGTTCACTTGGCTTGGGTGCTCTGTTAATGACTGTGTATGTCATATCTTCAGAGGCAGTATTCTGTAAGATTTTACCAGTTTTAAGTCTATTTTGAACAACAATTTTCATATTTTCTGGCTTCTCTGTGTCCTCTGGTTCCTCATCATTTTCTACTGTGTATGTCATTTTCTTTAAGAGTTCTTCACGTCTAGATTTGGATGTTAACTGTATGTTAGGACGGATCTTAGGTTGTCTTAGCTCTGGTAATTTTCTCTGAATAGGTTTAACTGTTGCCTTCTCTGAAACAAATGAATAATAAAATATGTAATTCATGTAACATTCTCTAACATGTATTTTTTTTTCTTTCTCTTTTTCTTAGCTCTATGAGAACTATAGGCTAATTTTTACATTGTTGTTGGAATTCATTCTTAAATTTGAAATCCTGTATTTATTTATTTTTTATTACGTTCTATTCCAGAAACTAGAAACTGTGCCTATGAGCCACAGGATGGCCCTCCCGTTCTTGGAATATTATTGACCCCCAATGTATATAACCTGGGTTATGGACCTTAACCAAGAACTACACCAAAGTCGTTCATGCATAAATATATAGGTCAAAGTGACCTAATTTCTAGTGAGTGGTGTAGTCCTACCCAAGACCCATCTAGTGGTGAAATATCATTGACCCCCAACATCTAGTTTCTGAGTAATGGACCTTAACCAAGAACTTAACCAAAGTTGTTCATGCATAAAATATAGGTCACAGTGACCTAATTTCTAGTGGGTGGTGTAGCCCTACCAAAGACCCATCTAGTGGTGAAATATCATTGAACCCCAACATCTAGTATCCAGGTAATGGACCATAACCAAGAACTTAACCAAAGTGTTACGGACGTACGTACTGAAAGACGGACAAGGGTAAAACTATATGGCCGATCCACATACCTGGTCAGGCCATAAAAATATCAGTTATCAGTGAGACAGCTGTGCCTCTTATGGTAGTCAGTCTGGTAACATATGTTTGGCCGTATAACAGTTAGCTATGAAAGTGAAGAAACGTATAATTTTTGTATGACAAAATTCAACTTAACATTTTTATATCCTATCCCTATCTTATGTGAGTACCTCTAGCACTGTATAATTTCTCCTCCTTCAGTACATTGTGTAGAGCAGAACTGACAGACTTCTCTGCTTCAGCTGTAGCCTTCATAATCAATGCTTTATTGGCTTGTAAAGATGGTGGCACTGTTAACCTCCTGTCAAAAGATGTAGCAGAAGCTTATACCAGTTCAGTAAAAAGACAATGTAAAACTTATCATTAATTATTGTTTGTTTAGTGAAAGATAATTATAAGTACTGGTATTATCTTGATGGTTAATGTTGGACACTTTTGCTGAAAAAATCTGTCAGTAAAAAAATTATTCTATGATATAAATAGTAGAAATATGTTGATATCTTTGAAATGAAGTCCCCATGCCCACATAATAATAGATTATGTAGAAAAGGCCAATGATAAGTACTTCATAGCTTGTGCTTGCTAAATACCAATTTTCATTTAATTCTGTTGAGTAAATTCTGAAAAGTTTAGTGGAATAAATTTGTGAAAGACAGAAAGTGGCAGAAACATAATAATGAGGGTCATTTTTCTTTTTACTGATTGAATTTATGATAATTTAACAGATCTTATTACATTATCAACCAAAGGACTAAAGGATCAACAGTTTACAGTTTTGACATACCTTTGACGTGAGACTTTAACAGAACTTGCCAGTTTACCAAACGAAGGATTAAGTGGATCATACTCTTCATCATCTGGTACTTCCCTGTATTTCTGTTTAACTGTTCCTACAACCACTGAACCAAACCTTTTCCCTGCTGTTCCTGCAGCCTGTTGTGTAAGTGAAGACACAATTGATTCAGAAATCAATCTAATATAAACATATTTCTATATTTTATTTTCTGTATAAATTGAATACTTTTTCTTAGAACAAGAATTTTATTTCATTTTTCACAGGTATAAAATGGTGTATTATGGTGTTAATTTTTACACATTGCAGTTACTGTTGCTTTCCAATATATTTTCAGATTAACGAAATTACTGTCAGCAAGCGGTCCGACAGTGAAAATAATAATTGCCTCTTTGGGATTTCTTTGCTTCTGTCAAATACAGAAATGAATTTCATTATTTTGTACAGAGATAATAAGCAAAGAAAGAGTCAGATTTTGTAAAACAGGCGGTAGGAAGTAACAGACATTAAATTGCCTCCCAAGATTATTGAATGGAATGCTTTCAAATACAGAAATCTTAAATGCTTTCCAATGCCTTGTACAAAGATAACAAGAAAATCTGTCATAGTAAACAAGTAATAAGTGTAACAGCGAAACTGTTACTAAGTCTCCCAAACGAAGTTTCCCAATTGACTCCCATGTAATAATCTCAGACTCCCCTATGATTACAAATGCTTTCTCTTCAAATAAGTAGTAATAAAATATATGGTTATAGGGTGGGGATCTCAATGGCTTTAAAGATATTAAGGATTTTGTAATTTGAGGGGGTGGGGCATGACCCCATGGGACCCCTCTATGGCAACAAATAATTTGTCTTATCATAAGAAGAAATAATATATATGGTTATAGGGTGGGGATCTCAATAATTCTCAAGATATTAAGGATTTTGTAATTTGAGGGGGGCGGGGCATGACCCCATGGGACCCCCCTATGGTACCAAATGATTCGTCTAATCATAAGGAATAATAATATATATGGTTATAGGGTGGGGATCTCAATAGTTTTCAAGATATTAAGGATTTTGTAATTTGAGGGGGCGGGGCATGACCCCTTGGGACCCCCCCTGTGGTACCAAATGATTCGTCTAATCATAAGGAGTAATAATATATATGGTTATAGGGTGGGGATCTCAATGATTTTCAAGATATTATGGATTTTGTAATTTGAGGGGGGCGGGGCATGACCCCTTGGGACCCCCCTATGGTACCAAATGATTCGTCTTATCATAAGGAATAATAATATATATGGTTATAGGGTGGGGATCTCAATAATTTTAAAGATATTAAGGATTTTGTAATTTGAGGGGGCGGGGCATGACCCCCTGGAACCCCCCTTTGGAACCAAATGATTCCTCTTATAATAAGGATTAATAATATATATGGTTATAAAGTAGTTATTTGAACTATTTTCGACATATTCAAAAAATATCATTTTTTGGGGTATTTGGGGGGGCGTGGCACAGCCCCTGGGGGGTCCCCATACTTGAATTTCAGGGAGCAGCCACAACTCATAAGGTTCTACCACTGTGCCAAATTTGAAATAAATCGGTCAAGTATAAAGTACAAAAGGGCCCCGGACAAAGTTGGCGGCGCGAGAAAGAAGAAGAAGAATAATAATAACTAGATATAAATGCCATTTCAAGAAATAGCATATGTCACTCCACTTTGTGTGTAAAGTTTATCAAGTACATGTTATAAGCTCATTGAATTATTATATGTCACCATGACATTTACCTTTGTTCAAGCAAAATTTTTTCACAAGATTTATAATTAAAAATTACTCAATGAAAGGTCTATAGATAGAAATTACTGCAGCAGGATGACACATGTTGACAGAAAATCAATACAAACTTGTCATGTTAATAGTTTTATAAGCTCTTCAATGAATTACATAATATCATCATGACCTTTACTTTTTGTCTTAACACAATTGTCCATGAGTCATCCTAATGATGTTTATAAATAGAAATGACACATATTGACAGAGAATCAATACAAACATGTCTTTATAAATTACAATATGTCATCATGACCTATAGCTTTGTCCTATCAAAATTTTCCATGAGTCATCATAATGATATGTTTATAAATAGAAATGACTCTAGCATCTTGACAGAAAATCAATACTAACTTGGCATGTTGCCAGTTAATGTTAAACCTATGGGGAAAACAGAAAATCTTTAATTGGCGATAATTTGAAAATGCCTGCTTCGATCCACTAGAAAAAAAAATTGATAAAACTTTAAATTATAGTCTAAGCATACTATAAATTTTGAAACATTTAATCAAGCGGTTTTATCATAAAGCTTTGGACAAAACTCATTATTTACCTGTAGCAGACGACGCATGTTAACTGAGAAAATCAATACCAACTTGGCTTTCTGCCAGCCAATGTTAAACCTATGGGAATTTTTAAATTTTAAAATCGTAATAATTTAAAAATGGCTGCTTTGATTTTGAAAAAAAAAGTTTTAGATATAAATTCAAACTAAAGTCTACCTGCATTTAAAATTTCAAGTCTTTTGGTCCAGTAGTTTTCTCATAAACATGTGGACAAAATTCATTGGAAAAATCAGAATAATAACTAGATTTAAATGCCATTTCAAGAAATAGCAGATGTCACTCCACTTTGTGTGTGAAGTTAATTAAGTACATGTTATAAGCTCTTTGAATTTCTATATGTCATCATGACCTTTACCTATGTTCAAGCAAAATTTTCCATGAGTCATCATTATGATAGATTTATAAATAGGAATTACTCAATGAATGGTTTATAAATAGAAATTACTGCAGCAGCATGACACATGTTGACAGAAAATCAATACAAACTTGTCATGTTAATAGTTTTATAACTCTTCAATAAATTACATAATGTCATCATGACCTTTACCTTTGTCCTTACAAAATTGTCCATGAGTCATCCTAATGATGTTTATAAATAGAAATGGCACATATTGACAGAAAATCAATACAAACTTGTCTTTATAAATTACAATATGTCATCATGACCTTTACCTTTGTCTTATCAAAATTTTCCATGAGTCATCTTAATGATATGTTTATAATTAGAAATGACTCTAGCATCTTGACAGAAAATCAATACAAACTTGGCAAGATGCCAGTCAATGTTAAACCTATGGGGAAAACAGAAAATCTTTAACTGGCAATAATTTTAAAATGCCTGCTTCAATCAACTAAAAAAAAAATTTGATAGAAATTTAAATTATAGTCTAAGCATACTTTAAATTTTGAAATATTTAATCAAGTGGTTTTCTCAAAAAGCTATGGACAAAACTCATTTACCTGTAGCAGACGACGCATGTGAACTGAGAAAAATCAATACCAACTTGGCTTTCTGCCAGCCAATGTTAAACCTATGGGAATTTTTAAATTTTAAAATCGATATAATTTAAAAATGGCTGCTTTGATTTTGAGAAAAAAGTTTCAGGAATGAATTCAAACTAAAGTCTACGTGCATTTAAAATTTCAAGTCTTTTGGTCCAGTAGTTTTCTCAAAAACGCTCGGACAAAATTCATTGGAATAATAATAATAATAATAATAATAACTAGATATAAATGCCATTTCAAGAAATAGCACATGTCACTCCATTTTGTGTGTAAAGTTTATCAAGTACATGTTATAAGCTCATTGAATTATTATTTGTCACCATGAAAGGACAAGGTACGGTAAGGCCCGTATTGGGCCCCCTCTAAAACTGAAAATATAAAACTGATCTAGAAAAAAGTCCTTTTGTTATTTATTAAGTCAAATGAATGAAGAAGATAAAACAACTAAATTCATCAGAATTTTTCATACTTATTATTTGAAATTGCTTGTCAAAACATTGTGAATATGCATGATTTCTTTCAAATTCGCGGAAAATGGACAATATTTGGGTAATATTTTCAATTTTTAGATGCCAGCGACTACTTAGACCACAGTTATTGTTTATGAACTTTAATTTGCACTACAAAATGGTTATAAATCAGTTGAGAAATCCATGGTCTACGTTGTCGCTGGTCATTGAAAATAACAAAATAAGCATAAAAATGACATATTTCAACGATTTTGATACTTTTGGACTACTTTAAGCCTCTATAAAATTGAAATTAGAGTAGATGATGGAAAATTTTTACAATTGTCAAAAAGTTTAATCATCTTACTTGAAACCTGAATGATATTTAAATCATTTACTTTGGATTTGATTTTCTTTAAATAGGGGGGCCAAATATGGCCCTTACTGTACCTTGTCCTTAACCTTTGTTCAATCAAATTTTTTTCACAGTCATCCAAATGATAGATTTAGAAATAAAAATTACTCAATGAAAGGTCTATAAATAGAAATTACTGCATGTTGACAGAAAATCAATACAAACTTGTCATGTTAATAGATTTATAAGCTCTTCAAAGAATTACATAATGTCATCATGACCTTTACCTTTGTCCTAACAAAATTGTCCATGAGTCATTCTAATGATGTTTATAAATAGAAATGACACATATTGACAGAAAATCAATACAAACTTGTCTTTATAAATTACAATATGTCATCATGACCTTTACCTTTATCCTATCAAAATTTTCCATGAGTCATCATTATGATATGTTTACAATATGTCATCATGACCTTTACCTTTGTCCTATAAAAATTTTCCATGAGTCATCATTATAATATGTTTATAAATAGAAATGACTAAATCTTGACAGAAAATCAATACTAACTTGGCATGTTGCCAGTCAATGTTAATCCTATGGGGAAAACAGAAAATCTTTAATTGGCAATAATTTGAAAATGCCTGCTTCGATCAACTTGAAAATTTTTTTGATAAAACTTAAAATTATAGTCTAAGCATACTTAAAATTTCAAAACATTTAATCAAGTGGTTTTCTAAATAAGCTTTGTACAAAACTCATTATTTACCTGTAGCAGACGACGCATGTTAACTGAGAAAATCAATACCAACTTGGCTTTCTGCCAGCCAATGTTAAACCTATGGGAATTTTAAAATTTTAAAATCGTTATAATTTAAAAATGGCTGCTTTGATTGACTAAAAAAATAAATTTGGTATAAATTCAAATGAAAGTCTAATTACATTCAAAATTTCAAAACGTTTGATCAAGCGGTTTCCTCAAAAATCCCTGGACAAAATTCATTGGAAGGAGAATAATAATAATAAGAAGAAACATAGAATAACAACATGTCACATCCACGATGTGGAGTGACATAACTAGATATAAATGCCATTTCAAGAAATAGCACATGTCACTCCATTTTGTGTGTAAAGTTTATCAAATACATGTTATAAGCTCATTGAATTATTATATGTCACCATGACATTTACCTTTGTTCAAGCAAAATTTTTCCACAAGATTTATAATTAAATATTACTCAATGAAAGGTCTATAAATAGAAATTCCTGCATCAGAATGACACATGTTGACAGAAAATCAATACAAACTTGTCATGTTAATAGTTTTATAAGCTCTTCAATGAATTACATAATGTCATCATGACCTTTACCTTTTGTCCTAACACAATTGTCCATGAGTCATCCTTATGATGTTTATAAATAGAAATGACACATATTGACAGTAAATCAATACAAACATGTCTTTATAAATTACAATATGTCATCATGACCTTTAGCTTTGTCCTATCAAAATTTTCCATGAGTCATCATAATGATATGTTTATAAATAGAAATGACTCTAGCATCTTGACAGAAAATCAATACTAACTTGGCATGTTGCCAGTTAATGTTAAACCTATGGGGAAAACAGAAAATCTTTAATTGGCGATAATTTGAAAATGCCTGCTTCCATCCACTTGAAAAAAAAATTGATAAAACTTTATATTATAGTTTAAGCATACTATAAATTTTGAAACATTTAATCAAGTGGTTTTATCAAAAAGCTTTGGACAAAACTCATTATTTACCTGTAGCAGACGACGCATGTTCACTGAGAAAATCAATACCAACTTGGCTTTCTGCCAGCCAATGTTAAACCTATGGGAATTTTTAAATTTTAAAATCGCTATAATTTAAAAATGGCTGATTTGATTTTGAAAATTAAAGTTTTAGATATAAATTCAAACTAAAGTCTACCTGCATTTAAAGTTTCAAGTATTTTGGTCCAGTAGTTTTCTCAAGAACATGTGGACAAAATTCATTGGAAAAATCAGAATAATAATAATAATAATAAGAAGAAACGTAGAATAACAACATGTCACATCCACGATGTGGAGTGACATAATAATAAGAAGAAACGTAGAATAACAACATGTCACATCCACGATGTGGAGTGACATAATAATAATAATAAGAAGAAACGTAGAATAACAACATGTCACATCCACCATGTGGAGTGACATAATAATAATAATAATAAGAAACGCAACAAAAACAATAAGTCTCCAAACTTCGTTTGGGAGACTTAAAAATAGCAACGAAAAATTATCGTTCTACCGGCCCACTCGCCATCCACCAATTTATAACCTGGATCTTACTCTCCATGTTATCTGGCCAAAAAATCTTTGTATGAAATGACACCTACAAGTTAAAACTTACACTAGACTTCTGTGCTCCTGATGAATCAACCTTCTTTTTCACTACGGTTTTAACTTTCTTAGAAACCACTTTCTTTTTCTTAGGTGTTTGTGGGTAGGATAAATCTCTAGTAGGGATCATTTTAGGAGCAGAAACTTGTGGTGCCACACTTTGAGTGGCTACTCTCTTTGTACCGGAACTGGTGCCTAGTGGCTTAACAGCTTTAGATGTTGTCTTTTCTTGTTCTTGTTCCTTGTTGAATTCTTCACTGAATTCATCTGGAGATTAGATAAAAACATAACAAATGATTATGAGTTTGGCAACTTTACAACATTAAATTGGACTTTTTACAAAGTTTACTTCATATTAATCTTGTTCACGCCATGTGCACCAGTATCATATGTAACCATCTTAAGAATTTGGACATATATTGTTATGAAAGGCTTTTACTGTGTGGGTAACCCTATTGTGCTTTTCTCATTATGATAGTGTTAAGAATATTTGGTGTTTAAATGTAACTAACCATTAACAACCATGATTACCAAAACATTGAGTCACATTAAAGTACAAGGAGATGCTCAATCGTTTCAAATACACTTTTTTCTAGTCAATGACAAGCCAGCATTGATAGAATGATGTAAGCATTACTAACTAACCAGTTTCAACTTTCTCTAGTAGCTCTGTGACATAATCTTCATCCCTTTCTTTTTGATTGACGGGTATTTTCTGATCAGTTTTCCCTTTATTTTCTGCTGCTTTAACTTCCTTTAGTTTATTTTTCACCTCAACTTTAGCTCTATCTTCTGCTGACAATTTTCGCTTCACAGCAGTCTTTTTTACAGTATCCCCTGGGGATGTTTTAACTGGCTTTGATTGAGAAGACTTTTCTTTGCTTTTAGAGTCTACAGGACTTTTCTTTTCTTGTGTTTTAGATACACTATCTTGGGGTTTATCTGCTTCACCATCTTTTTTCTCTGAAAACATGAGAATTGCTGACAATTATGAACATGTTTTAAACTTAATATTAAGTCAAATAAAAATTAGTACTTATCTTAAGTGAGCAGTTGACAGCATAAAACATTTAAGCTTAAGAGTTTATATTTTGAATTAAAACTTAGTGAATTATCTTCATTCAACATGTTCAAGGGGACAAAAAACAACTTCAACTATCAAATAAGACCCATTTTAGTTGATTTCCATATTCAAAGTCTTTTATAAGTGTTCAAATAAAAAAAAAATTGAGTGTAAATTTGATCCTTCATACATAAAGATTTTCTTTTCACAGGCAATTTTCACATAATCTGAAAAATCAACTTTAGACACACACAAATTGACAACATATATAAACACTGACAAGGAAGAACAATTGATGTTTGGTTACAAATCTGTGAACTAATGTTCACTAGTGATATAAGTTTTTTTTACAAATATGCAAAATAAATATGGAATATTATGTACTGTTCATTTTGATACTATCTTCATCTAGGGGAGTCTGATATGAGACTAGATACAGATAGTATCAAAATGGAAAGAATATAATATTCTTTTTATTTAAAAAAAAAACCCACACATTTAACAAGTTTTTCATTGGAATACATGTAACATCACATCATAAATTTTGTCACATAACATCACAGGACGTCAAGTGCTCCCACCTGATATTTTTAGTATCAAGGAATGTCCCTGATATTAACTAGAAAATGTGTCTATGAGCCACAGGATGGCCCTCCCGTTCTTGAAATATCATTGACCCTCAATGTATATTACCTGAGATATGGACCTTTACCAAGAAATTGATCAAAAGTGTTCATGTGTAAAATATAGGTCGCTGTGACCTTATTTCTGGTGGGTGGTGCCATGTTACCAAGACTCATTGAGTAGTGAAATATTATTGACCCCTAACATGTAGTATTCAAGATATGGACCTTAACCAAAGTCATTCACGCGTAAAATATACGTCACAGTGACCTCATTCCTAGTGGATGGTGTCACCTTACCCAAGACACATCCCTGGACACATCTAGTGGTGAAATATCATTGACCCCCAACATCTAGTATCCAAGTTATTGACCTTAACCAAGAACTTAACCGAAGTCGTTCATGCATAAAATATAGATCACAGTGACCTAATTTTTATTGGGTGGCGTCATGTTACCCAAGACAAATCTAGTGGTGAAATATCATTGACCATCAACATGTAGTATCTGAGATATGGACCTTAACCAAGAACTTAACCAAAGTCATTCATGCGTGAAATATAGGTCACAGTGACCTAATTTCTAGTGGGTGGTGTCACCTTACCTAAGACACATCTAGTAGTGAAATATCATTGACCCCCAACATCTAGTATCCCAGTAATGGACCTTAACCAAGAACTTAACCGAAGTCGTTCATGCATAAAATATAGGTCACAGTGACCTCATTTCTAGTGGGTGGTGTAGCCCTACCCAAGACCCATCTGGTGGTGAAATATCATTCACCCCCAACATCTAGTATCCGAGTAATGGACCTTAACCAAGAACTTAACCAAAGTGTTACGGACGGACGTACGGACGGACGTACAGACGTACGGACGGACGGACAAGGGTAAAACTATATGTCCGATCCACATACGTGGTCGGGCCATAAAAATATCTGGCTGTTGAAATCAAAGGGAAAAGCCGCTTATTACCAATGAAAGTGTGACCAAACTATCACATTATGGACACAGGTCAAACAGTATACTCCCTCTACTTATGATTATAAAATTACCAGAACTAAGATTCTGTAGTTTGACTAGTAGTCCATGGAGCCTGAAATGAACAAAAAATAACAACTTTATTTTATGTTTAAAGTCAAGCAAAATAAAATGCTTGTATAAACCACCATTCCTATGAAGAGATAATAATATTTGTCACTTCAATGAATATCCACATCAATATTGAGCTCTTTACATTTTTTTTATCTTGTCAATGAATATTGCATGTGTTTTAAAGAACATGGTACATTGTACATGTAAACAGACATTATATGAGTCATGGACATAATATCACTAAATACACCATATTGTACTAAAGGAAAATGCTATATATACATGACATAAAAAAATTAGGAGCGTACTATGTAGTTTCTCTGAAAACTGCAATTCATGTGACAGGAATTGTTGTGTCTCAGTCAATATCACTTTACTAGGCTAAGACTTGTGTCAAGTCCTTCATTTATTAATATTGAAATAATGAAACAGTTTTTGAATTGATGATTGTGGGTATAATGACTGAACTGACTAAGCTACATACCATGTTGTGAATTTGTCAGTGTGAGCTCCAAGAAAGAGACTTAAATCTTCTGTCATCTGACTTTGAGTCTTTTTATTGGCCACCATAACCATGATATAATCAGGTAATTCATCATCTGAAATTATAAGCGTTAAATTTTATGTATACCTTAATCATGTTAATCACACACATGTGAATTTGTAACATTCATGGCTACTGTCAAAATACATGTATATATGAACATACTATTTTTGTTTAAAAATGTGAACTGTACTTGAAGCATGATATACATGTGTAGGTATTGTCTATAAGTTTGAAAATAAGTTTTAAAAAAAAATAGGAAATGCCAAAGTAGTATTAAAACAACAAGTTGATGTTTTAAAACATGTCCAGTATTCAACTTTTACTTTTTAAAGTCAACTGCAGTGTTCTCCCCAGACCCTTATAGCATCTCGGCACTTTTTAAAGTCAACTCACTGTACAACTTTAAAGTGGCATAAAAATTAAATTTATATCTTCAACTATATAATATATCTTTTTGGTATGCAGTTGTAGATACCCTAATATATACTGTATATATTTCTCAAACTTAAACACACATACAGGACATATTGATAAGGCTAACATTAAAACTACTACGATCCTAATTTTCCACCAACATCCAGTTTAGCACTCTTATTTTCCCAAACTTTCAGCATCTACATGTATATAACTTTTTTTTTCTTTGAAAATTTTGTGTGTCATTAAGCATTAAGCTTTCAAACTTACCAACATAAGCTCCAAGTTCAACTAGCTTGGCTTTTATGGCACTCTAAAAGATAAAGAAAGTATACATGTACATGTTTACAATACACCATTTTACAGTTATTTGAGTCATATTGAACAGTCAGCAAAAATATGGTTACTTGTCATGAAAACAGATCTAAAAAAATATAATGCTAAGCAACACACATACATGTATTTATTTTCTCTTCTTTTTTTCAGAAAATTTGGTCTCATCCCAAGTTATCTTTTCCCAAACTTGAGTTGTTTCAATTTACAAAATGTACATATACATGTGGGTCCTCTTCCATACTTGAAAATTCCATACATCTGTTTTCAAGCCAAAATAAAACAAGTAATACTGTGAGCGAGCTCACAAAAGGATACCCCCCAACTTTATATTGGACTCTGTACTGTAAAAGAAAAATCTCAAGTCCAGTTATCTCCCCTCAATGATAACCGAGAGCAATACAAATTCTTCGCACATTTCGCGAACTCTGTTCCCATTGTATAATGTACGGTATTCAAAAAGTCTAAGTCCAATTATATCCCCTGTATGATGTCTGATTGCTATGAAAATTCTTCATGCACATCTACATATCATGTACTTCCTTCATGTAAAGTTTCATAAAAATCCTTTGAGCGGTTTAGGAGGAGTTGCACTTACGAGGTCTCCCATTTAATAATGTATTTAAAAAGTCTAAGTCCAATTATCTCCCCTGAATGATATCCAAGAGCAATGAAAATTCTTCATGCACATCTACATATGTTGTACTTCCTTTAGGTAAAGTTTCATCAAAATCCTCCTAGCGGTTTAGGAGGAGAAGCGCTTACGAGTTATGTGGACAGACGGACGGACAGACGGACAGACAGACAGGGTGTTTCCTATATACCCCCCCCAAACTTTGTTTGCGGGGTATAATAAATGTCTGTTTCCTGCTTTCCTACTTACCCTATTTTTTTCACCCTACCCTAAAGTTTTTATTGGCATTATGGAACAAGCACCGTTTAAGTTGGGATTGCTTACCCATAAACTCCATGTAAAATAATTTTGTAACAAAAAATAATTTTCCTACCTACATGTGTACCTACACGTACCCTAATTTTCAAGAGTAGGAAGCAGGAAACAAACATATATTTTGTTTTGGCCTCATGACAAAGCTGGAGATTTTGACATTTTACAGGAAATTGGATAAAAAAGCGCAGATTTTCAACCAGGGAAAAAAATATTTTAAAGTATATATTCGACAAGGGGTCAGGGGACTCTTCAATGGTTTTTGGAGCTTCAAAAAGCTATAGTGGGGAGTCAAAATTTGTTTTTACTGTTTTTATATACCGTATATGTTTTAAGTGACAATATGTTTCCTACACCTGTTATATTGAACAAACCTTTTCAGTTATGATTTATTATTTAGCTTTAGATGAATAATAAACATGATAAAGGAATAACAAGAATGATCTTTTATATACAATACAGGGCCGCTTTCCATTATGCCGGTTTATTTTGTGTATCCACCAGTTCGTCTGGTTTGTCTTTTGATGCAAACTACTTGTGCCAAACCAGGTTATAGAACACAAATTTAAGATTCAACTGGTGCAAACTGCATAATGGAAAGCGCCCCAGTACATCTAGATATCCACAAAATATCTACAATACACAATATTAAGGTCTGAAAAAACATAAATATTTGATATTATTGTTTGATTTACTTCAGTCTATGAAAGTATTATGTATTAAGTATTATGTAGATGGCCTGAGAAAATCATATTGAAGAGAATCAAATCATCCTAATAAACATATGAAATGGCTGATAATAACAGTGTCGTTCTTGTGAAGATCTAGGATCCTCTCGATTAAAGTTTGGTGTTTCTACAGTATATTCAAATAATATGGAAAGACATTGCCTTAAAAGCTCGCGTATATACAAAAATATAATCTATTCCATTGATAATTTTGAATAATGCCTGGGACGAGATAATTTGGGACGATGTATTAATATTTCCCGCAATTTTTCAGCACGCGCAGACATTTTCGAAAAGTTCCGAAAATCGAATGTTTCCGGTGAGAACGATTTTTCTTCCATAGTATTTTGAGTCTTGTGCAATTTGGCAGACTCTCTACAATAGTGAGCTTCGCTAAGCTCACATATAAAAGTATCTTTAGATAGCTGAATTTCTCATTCATTGTTTGATATTATTTTCGAAGTGTTTTATTTATTATTTTGTTTGTAATTTGATAAAATCTGAAGAATGGTGAAAAATAAAACATCAAACACCACCCGATCAGACTGATATTTGTCACAATTAACAAATTTCCTTATCAAGAGTTATCGGCCAGCGGGCGTCCTGTTTAAACAGGAAAACTGTTAATTAATTGATCTGAATTTATCAAATTACAATGTACCTTCAAATTTCACATGAATATTCTTGAATCATTTTGCTATTTAACATGCATTAAATAAAATACTATAAGGTAATTAAGATTTGATATGAAAGGTATTAGATTTCTGAGAAGTCTATTTCTATGTTTGAATTTGGAAAAAAATGTATGGATGACTTTAAAGTCCTTTGGAAAAATGTGCGATAAAAATTAAAAGAAAAATAGTCTTAACAAAGCAGCAAGATATTCTCTTTCTTACGATGCATACATTTCATATGTACGATTCATTATGAAAAAGTTTATTCGCTTGTAATGCAATTGCCTTTTTCAACAGACCAAATCTGAATTTACAAATTAGCGCAGTGACAATGTTATTTTGGATTTATTGTGGAAACCAATCTCTTTAATTATTGTCTCAGAAATGGCACAACAAAAAATATCCCTGAATACAAGATCCCAACAGGGATTGTAAGACTTACATTTTACATGTATTGTAAGACTTACAGGTATAGTGCAGGTCTGCATGGAAAACATTTTATGTACATGTTTCTTTTCTCATATAATTTCAATATGGTAGTCAATAACAGGACAACTGGACAAGGCCACAGATGGGCCACAGTGAGTGAGTGACAAGAATCAGAAATAATTATAGTTTTGCTGTGCCTGTTTGTTTGTACAATGTACATGAAGCTGTGGCAATCGAAGATTACCCTAAAGAAAACTATAAATGGCGAGCTCTCACCCTTATCTTTTTACTGATATCTTTTGCCGTCTCCATGTCAAGTCATAATATGTGGTGTTTTTTTTTTTAAGAATGATGAAAAAATTTGCAGTGCGTTGTGGTAACGTCGATCACACCCGCACATCCGCATCGACGAAACGTTTTTTCAGAAGATTTACCCAGAGACCAAAAACACGACAACCACCTTAAAGCAGACATTGATTTTGCACAAAAGTAGATGTCTTGGGAAACCTTAGTTAAAGGTAAAGATAAGCTTGGAAATTTTAAGCATTACGTACATATAACATGTCAACTGACTATAACTTATAACTTATTAAAGAAAGGATACAAGTTGGAAGCATAGACCTGTATATTTAATATACAGGTCTATGTTGGAAGTTATAGTAAAATCTTTAAATTTGGTGTTTTTTGGTAGAAATATAATAATTTGATAGTAGATCTAACTCTAAAACATTAATCTTTTACTTTTTGACTTTTATAGTGTGTTATTTTTTGTGTGCTTTGTACAAGATAAACAATAGGGGGAAGGTTGGGCCCAAAAAACTGTAATGCTTCGAAACAATACAAATGCAAGACGGTGAACAGTGACCTATGGTCATGTTGAAGACTGCTGGCTGTTTTCCATTGTGATTTTTTAAATTGCCGTTTCTTTAATGTTGGTTGTGTCGCGTACACTCTTTCCACATCTCTTTATCGTCTAATCTAGTATTGCCCAGTAATGGCAGTTGGGAAAACATGCCCCATTTGGTAACCTCTCAGGCTCTGCTTCTACACAGGCAAAATTTAGACATACGTCTGATGTACGTTAATAAAAATGTGCGTCTGACGTAGTGCATAAACCTACGTTAAACATACGTTTCTAACCGCTGTACGGTTAACGTACATCAAATTATTGTAAAAACATATGTCAGACGTACGTTTTTTTAAACGTGCGGTAAACGTACGTTTACCATACCTCAGACATATAGTTTCCTAAAATGTATTAAGTTAGTAAGTTATTTATTTAGTGTGTTTTATTATGAAATAAAAAATATTGCCAAGATAAATTTTTAACGTGCGTCAGACGTACGCGGTTAGAAACGCCAATTTAATATGCGTCAGATGACATGCGTTTAGCGTACGCCAGACGCACGTTAAACGCAGTCAACATTTTGCCTGTGTATCATATTGACGTAAACCTGTATAATATGAGACAGGTACATCTGTTTGAGGGAGTAAGTCGTATTTTGCCTTACCATTGCATGTTCAGCCTCTGGTGATGATCTCGTCATATCCCATCGGGTGCACGTCTGCATATCTGGTCAGTCACTGAACAGCTGAAGTGGCATAAATTTTTGTGTTTGTTTTCAACCCCAGTTGAGTTTCATCACGGTTCGTGACACGTTGTACCTAACTAAAGAACATACTTAGTCTTGATTAACAAACTTGGCCAAATACCCTATAACCATTAACAATACAATGTATAAGTCTTCGTATGGGGCAGGACCTTTTCAAATTATTGGAGATTTATATGTGCCCCATGCATATCCATTAATTCCGGTTGTCTGCCATATTTCTTTTGGTCAGGTGAGTGTTTGACTGAGAACTTGAATTAAAAATAATTTTATCAAAACTTATATTGCAATTTCTATACGACTGCAAAAAATATGTGGATGCTGTCGTTGTCGTCGTTGTTGTCTGTTTACTTTTAGTGTTCCCACAATAACTTTAGTTTTACTATGGCACGTGTGGGGCTCTAACCCACAGAAGTGTTGACCTGTGATTTTAAGTCAAGTACCTTAACCACTCAGCCACAATGCTCCCCTACATACAAAAATCAAGATCAATATACATAAGCATTTAGATAAAAATGTGGAAAACTGAAATTTCAATGAATTTTCAAAGCTCAAAGGACCACAAAACCTGCAAAAATTGGTGGACCAGACTGAAACTACACAGGCAAAATGTTGACTGCGTTTAACGTGCGTCTGGCGTACGCTAAACGCATGTCATCTGACGCATATTAAATTGGCGTTTCTAACCGCGTACGTCTGACGCACGTTAAAAATTTATCTTGGCAATATTTTTTATTTCATAATAAAACACACTAAATAAATAACTTACTAACTTAATACATTTTAGGAAACTATATGTCTGAGGTATGGTAAACGTACGTTTACCGCACGTTTAAAAAAACGTACGTCTGACATATGTTTTTACAATAATTTGATGTACGTTAACCGTACAGCGGTTAGAAACGTATGTTTAACGTAGGTTTATGCACTACGTCAGACGCACATTTTTATTAACGTACATCAGACGTATGTCTAAATTTTGCCTGTGTAATTGTTAGCTTCATCTGAAACTCTTTAAGATAGACCCTCATACCCAAAAATTAGATCAGTATCTTTTTTACATGCTTTTACAAAAACATGTGAAAACTGAAATTTCAGTGAATTTTTATAGTTCAAAGAATTTGCAGATTTGAGCAAAATTAATTAACATAAAATTGATCATGGCAGACTCATAAACCAAAAAATCAGTTTGATATCTATAAGTGTAAATTGATAAAAGTGGAAACAAAAATTTTATTAGTTTTCAAGGTTCGAAGGGCCATAACTCCTGTTCAAAATTTGCTGACGGACTGTAACAAAATCTTAACTTTATCTGACACTCATCAAAATAGATCCATATTCCAAAAATTAGTTCAATATCTATTTATTATATTATTATAAAAGCTGAAAAAAAAGAGTGAAACTGATTAACTAAAAATAAGAGTAAAAAGAGCCATTCATAATTTCTGTAAAATTTTGCAGATAAGCTTGATCTGTAAATTATCAAAATCGACTTGCATACATTAAATCATAGTAGACTCACAAACAAAAAATCAGTTCAAGATCTATATGTGTTTAGAAAAAAGTGTGGAAAACTTAAATTTCATTTGATATTCAGATAAAGGATGTACAAAATGTATAACACTCCCAAATAATACATGTTGATAAAATAAATTATATTTTTATTTATCAATATTTCTCATAATGCCAAGATGAGCTATTGTCATGACTTTGGCCTGAAGTCACCTGTCATCTTTTAACAAATTTTCATAAGTAATCTCCTGTTAAAATGCTAAATAATAAAACTTGGTATGATTGATCCTTAGGGTGTCATTTGGATTTTTGATCCTTCAAAAAACATGGTCACTGTTACCTTGGTACCATGATATGGTAAAATCATTTTAAGCTGCTTTTTGATTTATAACTCAGATTCTGGGACAAATAAAGAAACTTTGATGGATCTTTAGCTCTTTGAAAGAATTCAAAAGTTCAAAAAGGTCCTCTTTGGGTCAAAGTTATCAGATTACCCCATTTAAGGGTTTGCCCTGAAACGGTCAAAAATATTAGTTGGGATAAATTTTGCAAATGGAATGAAAAATATGGCAGGTATAGCTGTTTCTTGCCTCAATGTCCAGCTCATGAAGCTCTACTTAAGTCCACATTTGACTTAATTTATTAGGTGGTCCTCTTAGGGGTTTGTCTCCTTTAAAAAATGGAGAAAAAACTGTGTATATTGTTTTCTCATATATGTAGAATAAGATCTACCGGTATTGCAGACAGGGCAAAAACATTGCTTACAATAATCAGCTGAGGAAAAACTGTTCGTCTGACCTGTTATGCCTAATACAATGTATTGGAGACCCAAATTGAACAGGAGCGTGATTCAGGCTCCTTAAGAGCCTCTTCTTTTAAAGCCAATTACATTCTTATTACTAAGAATGTCAACATAGATACTTTAGTCAACATGGTCAAAAGGTTGAACCACAAAAGGTCAAAGTTATATTGAAGTCCATTGTGAGAGCAAAATAATAGGAACTTAATTAAACAAATTACTTGTAGTAATTAATTGAACATTAGAATAACCTACATAATTTACTGCAATATCTATTTGCTTCATTCATTCTTGCAGCATCAACTCAGTTGGAATGAAGCATTCTGATGTCATAACAATTGATCACAACTAATCCTGTTAAAATATGTTTATTCTATTTCAGCACATTTACTTCAGCACAAAGTGGTCAGTGGTATTTTATTGTTAACTAAACATGGACAGGAAGTGTATAACTATGGAGAGTTATCAAATCTTCTTCAGGTAGGTTTTTTTCATTAGTTTGACAAAACAAAAAAATGATATAAAGTAACAGAAAATATTAAATTCCATTGTATCAATGCATTTAGTATACTTACAGCAGCATTCTATGAAATGTACTTGTACAATTTGTATTTGAAAGATTGTAAACTATAAAGCCAGGAAAATGTACACTCTACCATGTACACTCTACCATTAAAAGTAAAAATGATGAATACATGTAAGTGACATGACTGAAATAAAGACTGAATGATCTTTAATATTTAGATGTGAATTAATCACTCTAAATGAAATTAGAAAAGGAGATATGATGAAGAAAAATTCAGCCTTCCCTCATTTGTGAGATCTTATTACTGAAAATGATGTACATCTTTTTTTATTCTCTTTACTTTATTAGGATGAGAAATGTCAGTTCATAGATTGTTTTAGAGGATTAAATCCTACTATCAATTTCAACACATTTTGTCTGACAATAGGAGATAGATCTGCAACCCAGTATAAAGTCTACAAACAATCACACTGCAGGTACATGTTTGAATTTTATGTATTGTTTTTTTAGTCTTTGGCCAATGCAAGACAGCGAGCAGTGACCTCTGGTCATGTTGAAGACTGCTGGCTGTTTTCCATTGTGATTTTTTTATTTGCCATTTCTTTAATGTTGGTTGTGTCCCGTACACTTATTCCACATCTCTTTATCATCTACAAACCTTAAACATGTTAAAGTTTTATAAAGATTTGGTAAAGCATGGCAAATTCATAAACAGGAAATGAAAATATACACATGTGAATGATATTAGTTTGCCTTGTCTATGAAATTACAAATGTAGATAGGCATATACATGATCAGGTCTGTTTGTTGCTTTTGGTCAGTCACAAATCAGATTAACCTACAGGTTTAAGCTAATTTATCATGAAGGATGTATGGAACTTTATATACATATACATTGGGGTATGAACAAACAAAAATTATTAAATTGTATTTGTCTCATCAACTTCTAGGCTGATTGCTCACAGAAAAAAGGGGTGTTGTACCTAGGTTTTACCGTTTACCTAAAGATTTAACTTAATTTTGTAATAGAAGTATGATATCATTGTGAAACTATACACATATACACCAGTATATGAGCATACAAAAATCATCATAAAACTTTATGCATCAAGTTTATGGTTCAGTGGTTGCGAAAAAAAAAATGTTGTGATACAGGACATTATGTCCATAGGACATACATGCATTCCTGTTTATTATTTATATAAGATATTTCTTACATTGTATCATTTTGAGTGTTGACCAGTACATGCATGATAATGTAAACCTGTCCCTTATAGTCATCCTTGTATTAAATGAACTACTCAAGGCATAGATCCAGGTTTTGGTGGTGCACCATTAAAATATACATGTAAAAAAACTCTATTGATATTTTTGGAGAAAATGGAAATTATATATGGTAAAGAATAATCTTTTTTCAAATTTTGGAGGGGATGCATGCACGTCCATCTGTATCCACCCCTATACTCATCTGTTTGGGGGATAGATGGTTTAGCAATGCTCTATTTCATATAAAACCAGCCCATGTTATATGAAATGATATCTTCTATTTTCAGTATTTATGCCACTACGGAGAGTGGAAGAGATGGTTTGGCTGTATGTAACCTGCCTCATGGGGTCTTGATATGTACATTCCATCAACCTGTTCAGTGTACTAAAGCTGTACAATGTATAGAGAAGTTCTGTGATATTCTGAGAGCATGAATAATAGAGGAAAGAGAAAGTCTTTTTGTCTTTAGACAGGGTTCTAAAACTGATGGGACTTTAAGCATTGTTAAGTGCACTGATTGGTCAAAGAGCTAGAATTTCAATTTTTATTGCAATGTACAGACTTAAAAAAAAGCACCAAATGGGAATAAAATGGCATAATGATACAACTGTTTAAAGACATTTATAAAGTTGTTATATTTAGTGCATTTATATAAAAAAATTACAATGCCTTGATCTTTTTATTTTCATACAACCACAAAAAAATTGTGGGCGTATAATGGTATGATGCTGTAGTTGTTGTCTTCATCAGCAGCACCGTTGTCTGTTAACTTAAGTGTATACACGATAACTTTAGTTCTAGTTATCTGATTGCTATGAAATTTGACAGTAATGTTCCTTACCATAAAAGGATGGATGTGATTGATTTTAGGGGAACCCCCTATTTTTGTTTAGAAATTGTGGGGGCCAAAAAGGGGCAAAAAATGCTACTTTCTTGTTTGTTCCCACATTGACTTTTGATCTAGTTTACCAAATGTTGTGAAATGATATAAAAGGATGAACAGGATCAGTTTTTGGGGCCCCCTCTTTATACATTTAGAATTTAGGGGCCAAAAAGGGGCAAAAAATGCTACTTTCTTGTTTGTTCCCACATTAACTTTTGATTTAGTTTACCAAACGCTGTGAAATATTATAAAAGGATGAACAGGATCAGTTTTTGGGGCCCCCTCTTTATTCGTTTATTATTAAGGGGTCCAAAAAGGGCAAAAAACTAAAATATTTTATTTGTTCCTACAATTTATACTTTGATTCTAGTGGCCATTTGCTATATATGAAACTTGACAATGATATGCCTTACTATTAAACCATGTACTAGATTGATTTTTGGGGTCCCCCTTTTTAGCTCACCTGACCTGAAGGGTCATGTGAGCTATTGTCATCACTTGGTGTCCGTCGTCCGTAAACTTTTTAAGGGAATACGATACAGTAGCAAGGGCAGATAATTACGTTGTAAAGGTTATGCCTTGTTTTCCCGACGTCGCGTAATTCAACGCGACAAATAGCGGTAACGGCATTTTTCAACGACATTGTTCGCGCAAATAAAAGTCAACGTCATAGAAGATTAGGTTACGCAAAAATTAAATTTGAACGCACCTTGCATAATGCCGGCATGCTTTTCCATCGAGATGGCGACATAAGAAGACCAATTTGATCAGAAAAACTTCTGGTTTTGAATAAAAAATAAATAATAGACGATTTGGGTTGGACATGTTACAGAGATGCCCTATGTTCTAAAGATATGCAGATATTACAAAACTTTACATTTGTATGAAAAATATTGAACCTTGAAATCACTACTTTGGGAATTCTAAGCACTATTTTCACATACGTTCCAAATCTGATTGGCCGACTTAGTAGTTGGTACCCTACAGAAGAAAATACAAAATTCATGTGGATTTATCGAAACTAAAATACATATGTCTGTTGCTACTGTTGTGTATCATTAGTTAATATTTGTGTTGAAATTAATGCTTTATAGCTCAGATGCTCTATCTGTTGAACAAAATAATGAACTGCTCATTAGGGAACAAGACTTTGTATTAAGAGGTAAAGGTTTTATTGATCAGTAATTTAAAGCATTTCATTATGTACATATCCCAATTAGCAAGGTTTACCTTTTATCTATTTTTTTTCAATATCTCTCCTGTCGCTTTTTATAATTTTTTCATAAATAAATGTGACACTATATTATTCTATTTGTATCATATATGTAAGTATTTCCAAATAAAACACATTTAGATAAAATTAATAATTGTGTTCAGATTTATTTATTTTGCCACAAACTCGTGTAAATATTTTAGGCATTTATATTATATAAACAATAATACAATAATTCTGGGAAATTAATCATTACAATCTTCTGACAAAGATATCATCGATTTTGCCAATTTTAATAATTGGGATTCTCTATATTAAGGTTTATTTCTATCAGACCTACATTTTCAAAATGTGAGACATGCATCATTAACGGACCTAAAAACTGTCACGTGCCTCTTAACGGACCATGTTTCCCAAAGTAATACCAATTTTGGCATTTTTGTCCCAATATTAATATTTAAGTGCAGAAAATCCTTCTCTTATGTTTTTTATTGTGCAAGTAGCACACGACTTACTACAAAAAAATGTTTCAATGACGAAAATGACGTATTTTAATGCATTTTTCGTCATTATAAGGACACATTTTGGCAGAGGGTAGGTCTCCGCCTTTTCGTTTTGTGAAGAAGTGTCATATCAAATCAAAATGGTTTTTACGGGAAGTTTTTCGTGAATAAAAACCATTTGGACACATCTATCCCAAGTTTCACTTATTTACTATATTTTAGCCTCAGAGTTAATTTCGTAAAAATAAATGAAATTTTTTCTCATAAAACTACTTAACGGACTGCCTCCTGCAACATATAACGGACAAAACCGTAATGTTAACCTATGGTAGAAACACGTAACGGACAAAATGCCTCGATAAACGGTTAGGCCTCCTCGTATTAAGAAAAATTTAGAAATAAACAAGTTTTTTATGCACAATGTATGTCAATAACTTTATCAAAGATCAGGAAGGTTATTCTCGGACATACATGTATAGCATTGAAAAGAACACACACATTTATTTTCAACAACAAAAAAGCGAGAGTAAGATCCAATGAATATTAATGGAACTTCGCTTTAAAAGGAAAATAAAAATCTTTGTTAAAGGATTCGACATACCTATGTACATAATAAAAGGCGATATGACTTTTTGCTGAAACAAATACGGTGTCTCTAATCCTTGACTAAGAAATAATCCGGTCTATCTTATTTCATGAAATAAACTAGAAGAACATTTGCAGCATCGCGTGTCATTTACTCCTGTATAGCAATAAAACAACCCTCCTCCCAATAAAAACAACAGCAAAAAAAATCATACAATAATAATAAAGAATTAATAACCACCGGGAAAGACGCAAACAGTTATATTTTTCACGCACTTGTTTAAAGCGCGGGAATGTTTTGTAACGATTTCCCGGCAATATCCAACGCAACGTTACTTTGGCGCCATTTCATTAAAATGCTTATTTTTATGACGCTATTTTGCATTTAACTCAAAATCAAGCACATGAACCCCCTATTTTTTTTAAAAGATATGAAAAATACACCTTAAAAGTACATTAATCTAGAATTTTGGGAAAAAATCAACGGTCAATTTTTATTTACTTCCTCTTTTTCTCCATTAAAAATGGTTCAAATTCTCAACAATTTATATAAAACTAGTATTAAACGATAGAAAATCATATTATGAAATAGAATTATGATACCATGTAATAGAGATAGAATAGAAGGATACAGCACAAAAAACAGAGTTAAAATATCTGTTCTGATACCGGAGTAACAGGAATTCAAAAATGGTCATCTAAATACCCAATATATTACAAATCCTTAAATATGTCGTTTTTTCATCTGCATTTTACTCAAAAACTAAGTCATGAAGGTATGATTTTCTTTTTGGATTCGGAATCTACACATAATAAATAACAAATACACCAATTTTCACGAAAAAATCAACGGGGGATCTCTATTGTATCGTATGCCCTTAAAACGTTAACTCCTCTGACACCATAAGTCCAATTGCAACCAAACTTGGTATGGTAATTCATTAGCATCTGGTGCTAAGATCTGATGTGGGGATTATTGATTGTCGTAAAACATGGCCGCCATGGCTAAAAATAGAACATAGGGGTAAGATGCAGTTTTTTGCGAATAATTAAAAAACAGCTTTAGATATCAAAATCCTGGCATAGGTAAAAGTGATCAGCACCTCAAGATCTACCTACCCTAAAATTTTGAAGATAATCCAACAACCCATGTAGGAGTTATTGCCCTTTTTGTGGATTTTTTGCAAATTTTGCATCTGTTAAGCTCAATATCTTGAAAACTATACTAGATATTTGAGAAATTTAAATTGCATATTGTTAAGCACATCAAGATCTACGAAATATGTAATAGGGTCAACGTTGTAGGACCTTTCCTTTTAGGAGTTATTGCCCTTAGAATGTCAAAATTGAGCATTTTAACAGGATTTCCTCATTACATTTAAAACGTTAACTTCTCTGACACTTTAAGTCCAATTGGAACTAAACTTGGTATAGTTGTTTATTAGCATTAGGTGTATAGAACTGATGTGGGGATTTTCGATTGGTTGTAAAACATGGACGCTGTGGCTAAAAATAGAACATAGGGGTAAATGGCAGTTTTTTGCAAATAACTCAAAAACAGTGACAGATTTTACAATTGTGATAGGAACAAAAGTGATCAACACCTCAAGATCTACCTACCCTGAAATTTTGAAGAAAATCCAACAACCCATATAGGAGTTATTGCCCTTTTTGTGGATTTTTTGCAAATTTGGACCTGTTTAGCTCAATATCTTGAAAACTATACAAGATATTTGAGAAATTTAAATCTCATATTGTTAAGCACATCAAGATCTACAAAATATGTAATAGGGTCAACGTTGTAGAACCTTTCCTTTGAGGAGTTATTGCCCTTAGAACGTCATAATAGAGCATTTAAAAAGCATTTTCTCTTTAATAATACATTGAAAACCTTAACTCCTCTGACACTTTAAGTCCAATTGGAACCAACTTGGTATTGTTGTTTATAAGCATTTTGTGTATAGAACTAATGTGGGGATTTTTGATTGGTTGTAAAACATGGCCTCTGTGGCTAAAAATAGAACATTAGGTTAAACTGCATTTTTTTGCTAATAACTCAAAAAGGGTGACAGATTTTTAAATTTTGATTGAGAACAAAAGTGATCAGCACCTTAAGATCCACCATATTGTCAGATGACCCCCTTATTAATCTTATGACCCTTTCAACGTCAAATAGATTTTGCCTAATAACCTTTACTTCAGGCACATATGTCAGGTGAGTGATTCAAGCTCCTGGGAGCCTCTTGTTTCATTTAGAAATCAGGGGCCCAAAAAGGGGGAAAAATGTAACTTTTTAGCTCACCTTGCCGAAGGCAATGTGAGCTTTTGCCATTACTTGGCGTCCGTCGTCGGTCGTTCAACTTTTCAAAAATCTTCTTCTCTGAAACCGCTTGGCCAAATGTAATGAAACTTGGTAGAGTTGTTCTGTAGTATGTCCTCTACAGAATTAATGTTTAAAATTTTGATTCAACTAAAAACATGGCCGCCATGGCTAAAAATACAACAGATGGGTAAATTGTAGTTTTTTGAAAATTACTCAAAAATCGTAACAGATATCAAAATTCTGGCATAGACCTGTATATAAAATAGATTTGCAGATTGGTGAAATCTCACAATATCTCATGCAAAATACGAGATTTCGTACAAAATAAACAAGTTGAAAAGTACTTTATACTGTAATATCTCAAAAACCATTAAAGATTTTAACATGATTCTTTTTTACAGCCATCCTAAAATGTTTTGAGATTTTTTATGTGTTAAAATAACCTTTATAACCTTTAACACTTTAGAGGAGTTTCAAAAGAGCCCATACTACCCTTATTTTCATGAAAATACAATATTTTACAAAGTTTTCACAAAGTTTTCACTTTAAATTGTCACAAAAAGTTTATTTCTCAACCAAATTAAATGAAATTTTCACACAGATATTCCTCAATCTTTTCTCTATTTGATACGATTTATTCTGATTAATTCCAAAGAAAGGCAGAAAAGTAGTGTGAAAAATAAACTAACTCTCATTTATCAACCAGTGATATTTTCGCACATAAACTGGACAATTAACAAGTTGCAAATCTATTTAATATACAGGTCTATGATTCTGGCAATAGTAAATGTAATCAGCACATCAAGATCTATCTGCCCTGAAATTCTGAAGAAGATCCAACAATTGTTGTAGGAGTTATTGCCCTTTTTCTTGTTTTTTTCCAACTTTTGCTTTATTTAGACCAATATCTTAACAAGAGGCTCCCAGGAGCCTGAATCGCTCACCTGACATATTTTGTAGATCATGATGCGCTTAACAATATGCATTTTAAATTTCTCAAATATCTTGTATAGCTTTTAAGATATTGAGCTAAACAGGTGCAAAATTTGCAAAAAATCCACAAAAAGGGCAATAACTCCTATATGGGTTGTTGGATTTTCTTCAAAATTTCAGAGCTTGTAGATCTTGAGGTGCTGAACACTTTTGTTCCCAATCTAAATTTTAAAATCTGTCATCGTTTTTGAGTTATTTGCAAAAAACTGCCATTTACCCCTATGTTCTATTTTTAGCCACGGCGGCCATGTTTTACGACGAATCAAAAATCCCCACATCAGTTCTATACACCTAATGCTAATAAACAACTATACCAAGTTTGATTCCAATTGGACTTAGTGTCAGAGGAGTTAACGTTTTAAATTTTGATGTTCTAAGGGCAATAACTCCTAAAAGGAAAGGTACAACGTTGACCCTATTACATATTTTGTAGATCTTGATGTGCTTAATAATATGCAATTTAAATTCCTCAAATATCTTATACACAGTGTATAACCGGACAGTAAGCGATCACGGAAGTTGATCACTGTCCGGTGGTAAAATCCTAGTTGATTTTGAAAAATGGTACGATTTCCCCATGAATTTAAGCTTTTATTCCACTGAGACGAATTTTTACGAAAAAATGAAGCGTACAATTTGTTAACATTGTTAATTATCACTATTCAAATTATCAATATATCTTGTGGATGATTTGAATTTTCTAAAAAAGGGGTTTAATCATTGGTATTTTTGACAATGGAAACTCATTTCGGCGAAAGAAACAACAATTTATTAGTGAACTACTTACATTGAAATAGGGTATCGCATCTCCAATGAAAGCTGTTTAAACAAAAAATCATTTGGTATCAATATTATTTGATAAAATGGTTTTGACTGTTCACAATAATCAGATTTGTAAGAGCACTACTCACTCCATCTCTGTCCGACTAATTGCCACTGTACATAATCATTAATTGTTCGAAAGCTATATCTATCTGTCCGATTAATTGTTGGGTTCAAAGTAGCAGTATCAAGACAAAAATCCTCACAAACCATTATTCACACGATTCAGCTAGGGCAAAATGATATGAAAAAAAACTGGAACAAAGATAAAAGGTAATAGCTTACCCAAACAAAGAATTGCAACAAGATTTCATTACAACATAGGTATATTTAGGATTCAGATTTATTTTTGTAATTCCTCGTAAGTTGGAAAATAATCCGTACATTTTGTCAAGCTAGTTGTCGAATAAAAACATTTAACCATAATTCTGAGCTTTGAAATTGAACATTTTGGTACATACAAATTAGATTTAAGATTTGGGAAGAAGCAAAGGTGTACCAAAGGGGTAAGCAGTATCATAGAACCGTAAAGACAAAGACAAAACCGGCAGACAAAAAATCATCACAACAAAACAAACCACATAACAACATAAAACACACACACACATAACAACAAAACCGCATTCAGCAACGCGAACTCAAGTCGAAACGAGAGTGATCTCAGGAAAGAGTAAGCAGTTGGAAGTTGACCTTTCTCTTAAAATCTAGCAAGCTTTTCAAACTTTGCAAATGAAGATATATATCTATAGTTGATATACTGTTCTTGGGTTACATGTATATATACATGTTTATGCCTGAGCCCTCATTTTCTGCCTTTTAATCTCTTATAAACCATTTTACATGAATCAATCCAATTTAATCATCATAAAAAAATATGTATACATAGTTTAATTATCATGCAGTTTTATGGAGAATTTAGCATTTGAAAATAAACATGTTCAGTCGGGAAAAACAGATATTTTAAAGCAGGTCACAAAACCTGCAAAACATATTAGAAACTCATTTTTGTCGTTTGAAGTTAATATGGAGTAGGCATTGCCTAAATGCGAGCATAGCTAAAAGGGACTACGTTTTGTTTATATAATGAATTTGGGGCGAGATGGTATGGGGCGATTAAGCTTCGAGACACGTTAGTTTCGTACGTGCATATAACCAAGACGAAACGAGCAGCTTATGTGTATTTATTATTTTAAGAATATTATTTTCCTGTAAAAAGCGCAATTTATTATTTTTTTAAGCATTATTTCTTTTCTTATAAATTATTTTAACATTCACTCCGGTCCTGTAAAAATAATAACCCTTTCCGGACCATAAAAAATCTAAATCAGCATTAGCAAATTTCTCGCGGAAACAAATACCGTAGAGCTCTCCGCTCGAGCGGGCACTTCGTGCCCGCTTGCGAGCTCTGCTCGCTATTAGATAACGACATTTTAAAGAAGTGTCATGTAAAAGATTCTTTGAAAAATGATTTGCTTGAATTGCCTGCTTCTTTTATTGCTCTCCGAAACTTGAATTCAGGATCGGGAAAAATCACACAATACTTTGTCCCCATATTTTTAAAAGCTTTCTTAATTGTCTTAAAATCTTAAAATGCGGTGGTGCTTAATTTTTGGCGGACTGTTTACTTTCGTCAATTGTAATGTTCAACCAAAACAAAGTCATTGAAATGTGGGATAAAAAGTTTGAAGAATATTTAGGAACTTTGTTCGACAGGACAACCAAGCAGTTGTTTACCCATGGGAAGACGGAGAAAATAACTATCTGAAGATGGGGAGGCTGATTCAGCAAGATTTTGGCAATATGTTTTAGCCAAGAATGTTTTACATTTAACTGTCTACATGTATTGTCGTCTTCCTCAAACTTTATAGTTTTTTTTAAATCATCAACACGAAGTATGACACTTTTTCGTGGACCCCTTTATACCGGTGAAATCAAACAAAAAAAGCTGAGGATAAAAACAAACAAATTCTACAAATATTAAACATCACATTTCTTTATTCTATGTTTTGATTCCATCTTTTTGTTATTTGAGCTCCTCTATTTTACTGTATGAATCTGGGTGTTGTCAATTATAATTGAGAAATACCTATATGGTCTGAATACTTTTATGGTCCAACTGGTTTTTAGACCATATAGGTATACTGGTACGGTCAGACCGTAAAGGTACATTTCCTACGCGTACGGTCTGAAACATGTATATGTCATGGCTAAAATCCAAGAGGAATTCAGATTTAGTCTACAACATGGGCAAAGCAATACAATTTCCTCTAAGTCTTTTAGTTCTTGAGATATGTAGGCATCAAACTAAAACCTAGCATACATAGCCTAAGCATGAAATTCACGTGAATTCAAAGACAAAGTCAAATGGTGTAGGAATTCGCTTTTAATGAAATTTTTAGACATCGAATTACAGAACGCGATCAGTTTTAATGGTGTTGGAATAGAGCTGGAACAGATTTAAAATATGCCGCCAAGTCGATATTCTCAGAGCCTATATTATTGTTGGATTTTGGCTTCCCTGTTCGAACGTTTTAATTTTGAGTACTTTCCAAACAATGCTTATGGTTTGTCCAGTGGCGGATCCAGGGGGGATTTTCAGCAAAATTGGTCTGGACCCCCCCCCTTTGGCCCACAGAACCAATTATGTGGACCCCCCCCTTTTCGAAAATTCTGGATCCGCTCCTGTTGTCTATCTTTCAATTTGTTTATTTCAACGTTGTTGGTAATCGGTTAGTCATTATAATAACACCTTTACCATCTCGCAAGAGACACTCTCTTGCCTTGACTTGGAATGTAGCATCCAAAATGGCAAAATAGTAACGTCTGTGTTCTATAAACCCACTGATGACCACTGATGCACACTGCTACCTGAACTATCAATCTTGTCATCCCCAGAGCTGCAAAAATGCCATTCCTAGGTCTCAATTTCTGAGACTTAAACGTATTTTTAGCAGTGAGGATGATTTTAAAGTTCAAAGCAGCACTATGAAATCATTCTTTGTCAAAAGGGGATATCCTAACAACATCTTGGATAACACGGGTGACACGATCCAAGGCTTTGGAGCCCAGGTCAAGACGCAAGAATGACCGTATACCCTTGGTACTTACATACCATCCTCATAACATTGTTATACGGGACATTAAGTTGCGCAGTTTCAAGTCCATCGTCTTGAAGGACGAACACATGTCGACAGTGTTCGACTCGCCGCCCCTGACTGCTTTTCGCAAGGGTAAGAGTTTGAGACAACATCTTGTCTCCAGTTCATTTGACAAATCCAAGAGACGCCCTCGCTCTGACTTTTCAGGCACAAGGGGTTGTGGTCGATCCATCTGTGTCACGTGTGCCTTTACCTGGGAGACTGGGGAGATAGTTGGCCCCTCCAACACTTTCACTTTTCAAGAAAGGTTTTACCTGCCTCTCCGAAAATGTCATTTACGTCATCCGCTGTGGTAATTGCCTTAAAATTTACGTAGGACTTATACTGATTTATCATGAATTCGAGGCTGTAAAAGAAAACTGTCATGATAACCTAGCTGTCACCACAGTGGCTAAGGCTAACCACATTTTTAAAAACAACTCAAATCATTGTTAAGCTTTTTATTAATATAAGACATAGATTTTCCTAGAGATGACCGCTCCATGATGTCCATAATCTTGATCAAAATGGTTTTCACATCTTAACAGACTTTTTGTGTTGAGCATGTTGTTCGTATCATACAAGTAAGTGACAATTCATCGACTCACAAATATCTGGCACACTGGCTGTCGATGCTATAAGAAGATTTCAGTTTCACAAAAGTCAATGGAAAGCTTCTAATGAACAATTTTGTCAGTAGCATTGATTAGTCATACACAGGTGAACATACTAAGGTACTCATAGCTGTTAATAGCACTTCTTTTTATGAGCTTGTTAAATGGATTTCCATTTTGTTATAAGATGAACACTGCCGCAATTATGTTTTCGAATCCAACAGTAGAGACTATTTTGAGTTCTCATATTTATTCTGTAAAGTAAATAAATGAACCAAAATAGACAATGACATTAATTATCATAAAAATAGGAAAACATATATTCATAAGCTTGCTTATAAGCGAATTGTAGAATAATACAATATACTAAGATATAAAGAAATGAGGAGCAATGTGAAATAATAACTTTTTTATTCAAACTCTGAGGATTCAAAGCAGACAATTAATCGGACACTCACAGAAAATAAATGACCAATTAATCGGACAGTAAACGATTATGCCATAATTACAAAACTTATGTTTTTAACAAAATTGTGTATTTTATCTCCATCAATTCTTTGCAATGTAGAAAGTTAAATAATCGCCCTTTTTGATAATAATAAAAAGACTAGTAAAATCATTGCAGTTTGCGAGTAAATTCCAAATATGTGCTAAGAGGTGAAGGAAAACATGTTCACCCATCGATGATCAATCTTAAAATTATAATAGTTTAAATTGTCCCGAATACAAAAAGAAACGTTAAAAAGTTGTGTAAATGAGCAAGCTATAAAAACAACTCACCTTTGTTCCTATTCGATATCGTAGTACGTTCATTCAGCCTTAAAACCACAAAAATCTGGCGAAAAAGATAACATGCAACTAGGATTTTACCATCGGACAGTGATCAACTTCCGTGATCGCTTACTGTCCGGTTATACACTGTGTTATATAGTTTTCAAGATATTGAGCTAAACAGGTGCGAAATTTGCAAAAAATCCACAAAAAGGGCAACAACTCCTACAGGGGTTGTTGGATTTTCTTCAAAATTTCAGGGTAGGTAGATCTTGAGATGCTGATCACTTTAACCCTGCTAGAATTTTTGATATCTGTAGCCGTTTTGGAGTTATTTGCAAAAAACTGCATTTTACCCCCCATATGTTCTATTTTTAGCCACGGCGGCCATGTTTTAAGACGAATCAAAAATCCCCACATCATTTAAATTCTCTGTCGCTACGCTCCTCCGAATTTAAAACATTTCTATACTAAGTTCATATGGCTAGGTTAAATGAAAACAAATAAATTAGATTTGGTTGCTTGCAGTAACGTATATATATTTTCTCTTGCAAGACAACATTTAATTATTCATTCACAATACAAAATAAACAACAATACAAAAATATCTTTTTTCAGAGATATATTACGTTCTTCAGAGTTTTCATTTATAACTTCTATATCCGACATGATATATACACTTCAATGCGATCGTTACTGCGAGCACCTTCGATAATGAATAGAAAACTTAGAACCTTTATATACCATTTAAACAACATTTACCCGCCAAAATAAAACTCGTGCCACGAAATTAAAGTATCTAAATTTGGATCAAGAAAAAACCCATATTTAAACGCAAAGAAATAAATTTAAATTCTCTGTCGCTACGCTCCTCCGAATTTAAAACATTTCTATACTAAGTTCATATGGCTAGGTTAAATGAAAACAAATAAATTAGATTTGGTTGCTTGCAGTAACGTCGATCGAACAAAGGCAAAAATGACCTTCGTATTAATAAGACAAAAAGATTGACAAAAAATAATTATAATAGAATGAAAATAACTTATTTACCAAAAAAAAAAGGAATCTGAGTTAAATACCAAGATTCAAAGAAACTGCCATTTGAGCTTTCAAATTGTCTTTAATATAACCATCTTTGGCACGGTCAGAAGACCAACGGCCGTGTGCTTTCAAAAGTCTATCAGAAATACCATTATTTGCTGCAGAAGATACACCTCCACTTCTTTAGCTATGGAGACCGAATTTCGATTTATCTAAACCTACAGATTCTATGGCTTCTAAGAAAATTTCTCTAGCCCGTGTGTAAGACAAAGCAACGTTCCTTTTAGCTAAGATATACGATTTAGAAGAACTCAAAAAAGTAACTGATCTAAAAATAAATTCTTCAGAATTAAGATTTATTCTTGCTAATTTTAAATAAGTTTCTAACCAAAAAATAGGACAACTGTTGTTACCAGTTCTAGAAATAACAATTGAATTGCCTCTTCTATAAACATCAGTTTTACTACTCTCTATTCTGATAACTACATGAGAATCAAAGAAAGTAAAATTATTGGCTTTGATATTAACCAATTCACTGAATCTTAGAAAACCTGAAAATCCTAGTAAAATTAAGACGCAAACTCTTAAGGATAACAAATTATCAAGCACACCAAATTTATCAACTATCTTATTAATAATCTCTGGCGTAATAGGTTCTTTTTTGTTTACTGGTTTACTCAACAACCTACGTCCTCCTTCTAGTATAAGAGACAACAGCTCATCATCACATGGATTAACTTTAAAATTTAAATTGTGAAACCATTTAATAGCGTAAAAATGAGATTCTAATATAGCAACGCTAACACCTTGTTGAATAAGACTACCTATATATAAACAAATAGTCGTAGAGTCTGTAGGATAATGCTTTAAATTAAAACGAATACACCACTGTTTAAATTTTTCAAAGTAAAATTTATATTTCTTTACGGTAGAGTCAGAACGAGAAGCTTCAGCAAACAATGGTAATTTCTCCACCAAACTGGCAAATCTTGAATCTTTGGCAAAACTCTCAAATTGTTTCCATTGAAACTGTAATACAAAAAAAAATATAATTAAGATCATTCTAGTATTCATAAAAATATAAACACACACTCAACACATCATTGTAACACTGCGTTACCTCAATATACAACTTAGTCACCCTGCGTGACCTCAAGATCAAAGTTCATATACAAATATGTCACCCTGCGTGATCTTGTTACACTGTGTAACCAACATCGCACTGCGCGATTTTCTATCAAAACAATGTCCAAAATGATCGCACTGCGCGATCTCACATAATCTCAGTATATATCATTAGTTTATTAATGCAACTAGAGACTAGTACAGTCATGGCATACAATACAAAACAATGACAATGACATACATTATAAAACAATGATATACATGAATAATAACAAATTGACATGAAGAATATGAAACAAACATATAGTCAGTAATATAAACATTTTATATTAAATATTGGAACTAACTAGGCTCTCCCTTCCTCAGTTCTAATGACCGATCTTGATTTATATCTAATCTGTAAAATCTAGTAACAATACTAATACATTACTGTAAAATTTTTGTTGAGCAAAAATACTATTATGATCTGATCCAGCTTTAAAGAAATTAGATGGATTTTTATATTCAACAAATTTTTTGATAAAACTATTAAAAGAATTATCGTAATGATTAACTAAAGTAGGCCAAAATAAAGAAGATGTCCACTTCGGCACTATCAAAGTACCTTTAGCTCTACAAATTTTCATGTGATTAATAGCTCTGTTAACTAAATAAATAGGTGGAACAATCCAACAATTATATCGGGACCAATCATAAGCAAAAGCATCAACGCCAGAGGTACCTGGTGTAAAAAATTTTGAAAAGAAAAAATCTACTTTGTGATTGTTGTTGTCTGCAAACAGATCGCAAGTATATGGTCCCCATAATTTTTGAAAATACTCAAAAATTCTATCATTTATACCCCAATCATCAAAATCAAACATTTTGCTCAACGTATCTGCTTCAACATTCTGTTGTCTACTAACCCAAGAAACTTCTAATAAAATATTGTTTTTTATACAAATATGAAAAATTTCAAGAGCAATATCTTGCAATTCCTTCTTCATGCTACCTTTCTGAACAATAATCTCAACATTCTGATTATCAGTATATAATTTCACAAACTTTCCAGATAAATAAATCTGTAACGTGTTTAAAATATTGCTAACTGATTTTAACTCTCTCCATGTGGAACTTTTATTTTTATCCTCTTTATTCCACATAAAATGAACAATTTTGTTATCATTTACTGTATAACCTGCTCCTGCAAAATTGCTTGCATCTGAAAAAATTAATAGTTCAGGTTTTTTGTCAATATGCACTATACATTTATTTTGTAAAATGTCACAATTAAAAAACCAAAACCTCAGTTCATCTAAAACTTGATCATCAAATTCTAACAAATGATCCCAATCAGAGCTAAACACAATTTTCATATATAAATGTCTGGTAAGTATTTGACAAATGTTACCTAAGGCTGGTTTCATAGAAATAATTTTCCCACATATTTTGGCGATATTTCTTGCAGAAAAAACAATGTTACATTCTAATAAATCTGAAATAATACATTTTAAGTTGTCAAATTTATTGGCTGGTACCTGTAAAGTATTAAGTTGCAAATTCCAAATAAATCCTAGCCACTCAATAGGGACTCCAAATGCTTTTATCAATGTTAGCAACAAAGCCTGAATTAAAAATATCTGACTTAACTTGTTTAGCTATAGAATCACAATCTGCAATAGATTTACCAAAACCTAATCCGTCATCCAAGTATACAACAATAGGAATGCCTGTTGATCTCCAGTGTTTAACTAAAACCCTAACAGTTTTTGTAAAAATGTGGCCTGCTGAACTGAGACCAAAAGGTAAAACTGTAAAAGTAAAAAATCTTATCTTATTACCAAATTTCCATGAAAAACCTAAATATTTTTGATGATCCTCGTGAATATCAATGTGATGATACCCTGATTTAAGATCAAATTTAAAAGCAAAACTATTATTACTAGCGAAATACATGGCTTCATTCACTCCTTCAAATTTGACCTTAACCTTGTCTACAAACTTATTCACATGCCTTAAATCTAATACAAGTCGCTTTTTGCCTGATCTTTGAACTGCGACAGTTAAAGGATTAACTACATAAGGTTGAAACGTGACCTCTTTGATACAATTGTTATTTAACAGTTCATTGATAGATTCTACTACAAAACTACTTTGTTTATAAGCGGATGCATTGTTCCGTATAAAAGTAGAATAAGGTAAACATGTAAATGGAATTCTGTAACCAAACTGAATTACATTAGAAATAAAATCATTGACCCTTAAATTATTTTCCCAGAAAGCGAAATGTTCTTTTAGTCTACCTTTTACATTTAAAATTTGACAATTTGATTCGACCTCAAAATTGTTAGAAAGTAAAATATACTCAACTTCATTTTCAATCTGTTCTGTGTCTTTACTGTGACTTTGTTGTTGGTTCGGTGTCAACTGGTCTGGAGGCTGTGGCTGATGGTTGATTTCCTCTCCTGAAATAACACATTCTTGCGATATGACCGGGCTGGTTACAGTAGTAGCACCTTCCATCGTTCCCGTCGTTGCTGCTGTTTCCTTGGTTAAAGCCACAAAAAAATTCTTTTGCGTTGAATCTAGATGTAGACGTTAATTTTCCATAAGATGATTCCTTTGATTTATCCACGGGTCGACTATACGGTTTTTCGGCGTAACTTCTCTTCCTTGAGGCTCTAGCGATAGCAGAACGCAAAGTAACAGCGTCATCTTTGTCGTCAGCGAGCGGACTATCCAAATATTCCTGAACCGTATCCCATCCATGCTTATCTGCGATTTTCAAGATTTTATTCCTTTTTCTTAGAGATTCTTTTTCCTGAACAATTAAATCCGAAATAGCACTATAAGATTTCTGCTTCAAAAGATCCTCGAATTTAACCAGCTTATCTAACCTTTCTGAATTGAACTGATGCTGAATTTTATTCCCTTCGTGCTTGAAAACAAATGAAGATTCTATTCCAGCTGAGGACGGTTTTTCTGCCTTGCTTAAACGCTCCTCGAAATGATCAACTATTTCTTTCTTCTGTTGTTCTAAGGACGTTTTTAACACTGTCGAAAATAAAGCTATTGCGGCGTCCGTGGTTAATTCGGTATTAGAAGATTCCTTCACTCTTCTGGGTTTAGGATTACGTTCTTCAGAGTTTTCATTTATAACTTCTATATCCGACATGATATATACACTTCAATGCGATCGTTACTGCGAGCACCTTCGATAATGAATAGAAAACTTAGAACCTTTATATACCATTTAAACAACATTTACCCGCCAAAATAAAACTCGTGCCACGGTAGCTCTATAGAGCCTAACTGTTAATTTGAAATTAAAGTATCTAAATTTGGATCAAGAAAAAACCCATATTTAAACGCAAAGAAATAAATTTCTAAGCACCGAACGCTAATGAACAACCATACCAAGTTTGGTTGCAATTGGACTTATGGTGTCAGAGGAGTTAACGTTTTACAAAGTTTACGGACGGACGACGGACGCCAAGTGATGACAATAGCTCACATGACCCTTCGGTTCAGGTGAGCTAAAAACTATACAAGATGTTGAAAAAATTTAAATTGATATGGTTAAGGACATCAAGATCTACAAAGGTTGTAACAGAGCCAAAGTTGTAAGACCGTTCCTTTAGGAGTTATACCCCTTGGATCCTGAAAATTGACTCTTTTCACGGCTTTTTGTTCAACTTTTCAAACGTCTTCTTCTCTGAAACCGCTTGGCCAAATATAATGAAACTTGGTATGGTTGTTTGGAAGTATGTCGTCTACAAAAGCATTGTTTAAAATTTTGATTGGACAAAAAATATGGCTGCCATGGCTAAAAATAGAACATAAGGGTAAATTGCAGTTTTTTGCAAATTGCAAAAAATGGGATTCTGTTTAGGTAATTGTGATCAGGACATCGAGATCTACCTGCTCTGAAGTTTTGAAGAAGATCTGGCAATGGTTATAGGAGTTATTGCCCTTTTTTCCAAATTTTGCTCTTTTTAGACCAATATCTTGAAAACTATACAAGATATTTGAAAAATTTAAATTGCATATGGTTAAGCACATAAAGATCTAAAAATTATGTAATGGGGTCAAAGTTGTAAGACCTTTCTTGATATGAATTGTTTCCCTTAGAACATTATATTGATAATTCCACAGAGTAGCAGTCCCTTGTTAAAATATCCAGCTTATAAGTATCATCGAATACAAGGTGAGCGATTCAGGCTCCTGGGAGCCTCTAGTTATTTTACCATATGTGTTTATAATTTTGGCGGGAAATAAGTTCTCTCTAGATTTTTCACTACTTTTGCATTGCCGCAGATCGGCATCTTTAAACCTTTTAGAATGTATGACAGACTAAATAAAATTTCATAAAAAATTGTGAGCATAGTTTAAATGGGAAAAAGAAAATAGGGGTTCAAGGGCAAAAAAAATCAAGCATAATAGATGGACAAACCCCGAGGATCTCGAAAATATGACAAAAGCCCTAATATGACCCTTTTAGGGGTAATGGCCCTTGAAATATAAAAACATGTGTTTTCGACTTATAGCAACAATCATAGGTAGAGAAAACCTTCTGGTTGATTTAACGTCAACCGTAGAATCTCTACACAGTGTCCCTTGGGTTAAAGTTATTAGAACTAATGATCCTTGACAGGTCTGAAATTGAGTTTTTCGAGTCTAAGCATTATAGATTCAACCTGATTATTGCTTCGAAACTTTATCAAAATTATTTAAACATTGTCAGTATAATGAAAGACTAAGTAACTGTGCGATTCAGGCTCCTGGGAGCCTCTAGATTATTTCTGCTTCGATTTGTATGCCTTTAACATATATTTTTGCAAATTAATTCTTGTTTGTTCATTATATCGTTTTTAAGCTAACAAGTGCCTCATGACCAATTTTGATGTGGTAGGTGTAAAAATCCACACTGTCAGTGTTTGAGATATGGACATCCACAAAGAAACTGATATATCACAGCTGTTCATGCGTAAAATATAGGTCGCAGTGACCTAATTTGTAGAAGGTGGTGCCATGTTACCCAAGACACATCTAGTTGTGAAATATCTTTGACCCATAACATGTAGTATCCAAGTTATGGACCCTAACCAAAAACTTAACCAAAGTTGTTCAGGCGTAAAATATAAGTCACAGTGACCTAATTTCTAGTGGGTGGTGTAGTCCTACCCAAGACACATCTAATTGTGAAATAGTATTAACCCCTAACATATAGTTTCACAGTAATGGACCTTAACCAAGAACTTGACCAAAGTTGACAGCTGATTTAGGGATTGGTTGTACCGGTACTAGAAATAGCACCAACTACACAACTACAACACTGTCTAAGGAGAAAATTATTGACAATCACAATTAATCTGTCATTTCCTCCTTTGGCCTCTACGTTGGTGCCAACAATGATGAAATTCCATCCCTGTATTGGATTCCTAAATTACATAAAAATCAATACAATCAGCGCTTCATTGCAGTGTCATCCAAATGTACCACTTAATCTATTTCAGTTCTGTTGACTACAATACGTACGACAACAAAATATTACGATTGTTGTTTTTCTAGAAATGTGGATTCTGAAGAATTCGAAAGAACTGCTCGGGATTCCAAACTCTAAATCATTTTCCTCTCGTAACAGCATCAAAACTGTCGATTTCTCCACACTTTACACTTCTATTCCACACGAAAAACTGAAATAACGATTGGCATGTGATTAAACGCAGTTTTTGTCTCGCCTGTGACTTTAGTCGCTGAAGGCGAGACATAGGTATTACTCTCCGGCGGCGACGACGGCGTAAACTTTTTATACGACCGCAAAATTTTTGCGATCGTATTATGTTATGGCGATGTCGTCGTTGTCGTCGTCGTCTGTAGACACTTTGGTTTCCGTGCGATAACTTGAGTTGTGGATGACCAATTGTTATAAAATTTTGATATGATGTTTATAACAACTAAAGGAAGGTACGTGTTGCATTTGGGGTTTCTGGCCCCTACCATTTAAGAAAAAAGGGCCAAAAGGGGCAAAAATGGGTATATTGACAAAACGTCTGTAGAATGTTTAATTTTCATCCGATTTTGATCATTCTTTTTTTTATTGTATTTCTCAATAAATTCTGTCAACAAAATGTATCAACGGCTTTGATGTATCTTGTACCGTTACTGGGGGGTCAAAAAGGGGCCACACCCAAAAAATTGACTTTTTTATTTGTTGTCCGATTTTCAAAATCTTTTTTTCATTGGAATCCTTGTGAAAATCCCTGCCTGCGTTTTTCAATCACATTTGCAATATCTCTTACCGTTTTTGAGAATTTAGGGGTCAAAGGGGCCAAAAACGCCGTTTTTAAAAGTTTGTCATTTAAACCAAAAATTAAGTTGTAGTGGGCCTGCCAATTGTTATGAAGTTTTAATATGATGATTATATCCACTAAAGGAATGTTAGTTTTGTATTTGGGGTTTGTGGCCCCTTCTGTTTTAGAAAAAAGGGCCAAAAAGGGCTAAAACGGGTGTATTGATAAACCTGTTGTAGAATGTTTATCATTCATTTGATTTTGAAAATTCTTTTTTTATTGAATTCATCATTAAATTCTATCTACTTAATGTGTCAATGATTTTGATATGTATTTCACCATTACATTGCTACAGGGAGGCTAAAGACAGGCCACGCCCATAAAATCAACTTTTTTATTTGTGGTCCAATTTTCAAAATCTTTTTTTCATTGGATTCCTTGTGAATATTTCTGCCTTATTTTTTAATCAGATTTGCAATATTTTTACTGTTTTTGAGAAATTAGGGGTCAAAGGGCCAAAATTGTATATTAATAAATGTGTATAAATAAGGCTTTTTGTATTAGATGTTGATGTAAATATAAATGTGTCATAAAATGCATTTTTAAGTCCACCACAGGATGCATGTGTCAAAGAGCTTTGTAAGTCCACCATGGGCTTCATGTGACCAAAGCAATGGACTATCCATACTGGGCCTCCAACGTACAGGGTTCAACTTGTTGCGGTCGTATCATGCTGCGCTCGGCGTAGCTTTTTATTTGTAAGACTTTTGTGGAAAATGAATACAAGAAAAGTATAATAGCTAGGCATCTGATATTTGGTATACAGACAGGTGGGGGTTATGGTCTACGCAACTGGCGCCATGCCATTTGACCCTGATCCCAATTTCATGGTTCAGCGACTCTGTAAACTTAGGTGGTTTTTTTTCAGGCCAAAAACCCCATTTGTAAGACTTATGTGGAAAATAAATCAAGTGAAAAGTATAATAGCTAGACATCTTATATCTGGTATACAGACAGTTCAGGTTATGGTCTATGCAACTTGTACCATGCTGTTTGATCCTGACCCCATTTTCGTGGTTCAGCGATTCTGTGAAATTAGATGATTTTTGGGGCCAAAAAACTTCTTTGTAAGACTTTTGTGAAAAATGAATTAAGTGAAAAGTATAATAGCTAGGCATCTGATATTTTATATACAGACACCTGGAGTTATGGTCTACGCAACTGACACCATGTCCTGTGACCTTGACACAATTTTCATGGTTCAGTGACTCTGTGGACTTAGATGATTTTTGGGACTATTAAAACTTTTGTGGATATATATTCTGTTATATTACAAATAAAACAGTTTTTCTGGTTCATATTTTTTTTTTCACATTTAGGTTTGACTTAGTCATTTTAAGGTAGCTAGACACTTTTTTGTCAAAAGGCTCTGGGTGCCATATTGGACCAAGTAGAAAGTGGTCTTTTGTTTGATTTCTACAATATCATTTGTTTATATAGAACAAGTTATATACATTCGGCCTATAAAGTCTGCTGTCCTGTACATATTTTAATTAAAAAAAAAAAAAAAGATGCCACTATTATGCCCCTGAAGCCCATTTTAGCCATGTGCTAAAATGGCCAAATCTCAATTTTTGTAATGCTGTAACATGTAAGGGCTGACCGAAAGCAAAGTTACAAATATGTTTTTGTACAGACCATGTAGCAGTCGTTTGGAAACATAATCCATATAAAATAGTCCAACCCCTCATTCATGAAAAATAGACCCCTAAAGTTGGTCATTTCTGTACATTTCATCAAAATACACAGATATTCCCATCTTTCACCCTTAATCCCCAAGTATATGTCTTTCCCGACCCTTAAATGGTACCTGTATTGTGGTCATCTGTTGTATCACATGTTCTAAATGTATTTCGTTTCGTAAACACATTCAGATTTTTAAACTGATTCACTAAAATTTGGATTTTGTGTACAATTATTAAAACATGTCATTGTTTCCCGGGGCTGTGGCTAATTCAAGATATAAAATCCCAGCTTGGCTTTTTGATATGTTTTTCCTGATATGTTGTTGTTTTCGAATTTTTAAAAGATAAGGATAAAAAACGTTACCTTGGACAATAAGTACGCTTGAAAATAACAAATTTCAGCATTTTAGAGCAGTCTGGATTATTGCCCAAGTACAAGAGGGACCAAAATTATGAATTACGAAAATTGCACTGTATTTGAAAAACAAAACATCACTATTTCAAAATATATCTGAAACTTCTACTTTCCTCTTTGAAAAATTGAGCTGGAATTTGTTCGCCAGTTTTTATACTCCCCCGGCTTTTGCTTATAAATCTGATTGATTTGGGGGTTTCCCATAGCAAAACATGGACTAAGCCAGTAGATGACCCCTAATTATTAAACATGGACTGTTTGTGACATAATGAGATGTGCACTTATATTTTGAAATTAGATCTGAATGATTTAGGGGGTTGTCCATGACAAAAAATGGACTTGGCCATTAGATTATCAGGGATAATCATCTCTAATCTGCAACATCCCCTTAACCCCGCAATGGATTTCATGAGAGTTTCACAGAATGATTGTAACATAATTTAGATGTACACCTTTTATTTTAACATTTGATCTGATTGGTTTTTTGGGTTTCCCATAGTAAATGATGGGTCACTTATATCCACTAGATGACAAAGGGGAACATTAATACCCAATGCGATATTATATTTTATATAATTACATCTCAGCCAAATTTTCTTAGTTATCTAGCGGGCGCCACTTATTATATGGCGACTGCCGATTAAGACAATTAATTATATATGGCGTCCGCCACTTAATTTATCTGATCAATTAAGTGGCGGCCGCCAGATAAATTATATGTAGCAACCGCCAAATCATAAGTGGCGGACCGTAATTGGCGATCACCGCATTCATAAGTGGTGCCCGCTAGATAAATTATTTGGCGGCCACCGGTTGATAAATGGCGGTTGCCATATAATTAGTGGCGGCCGCTAGATAGTAATTGTAATTAAAGTCGCGGCTGCCATTTTTTAAGTGGCGGTCTCCTGATAGATTCAAATGTTTCAGTATAATTTGGCACTAATGGGCTTCCATATAGTTTGAAACCCAGTGGGACATAAAACTAACCGGCGAATTTTTACAGGCAGTATGTATAGTGGTTTCAAAGATAAATGTTTTAGTGCTAAATACTTCTTCCCGTCAAATTTATTATTGTTCATTTATTTTAATCCTTAAGAATCAAAATCCCCCTTGAGGCCTCATGGAAAGGTTTGTAAAAAAAATTCAGACTAGAGGATGATATGCGGGGTACCGGGATGATGCAACTCTGACCACCTTAGTTAAAACAATAGAACTGGGATGTAATCTTCGGACGCATACACAAGTTTGAAACAAAATTATTCGAGATATGGTATCCGGAAAATCAATAATATACCGTAAAATATTTGTGTTCGTTGTAAAAACAGGAAATGAAGACAAATAGCACTGACCTATTAGTTCACGAGACATTGAAAGTAGCCACTACTTGAAATTAAACCAATGAGAGAACGCGGTTCCATTCAGTGGTCGTTCCACGCATATCGCATTCAGCGCCATTTTGGTCTTGAAATGCAACGGCTTCAACAAAGAACCCTGTTTTACATGCATCTCTACTAATTCAAAAGCAGCCCTTCCTCTTTAAACCATTGCTAGTTAATCACAAAACACAGCTGTATCTTCAAGCCAAGGTGACATGTCAAATTCACCCCAAATCTTCGAACTGTTTGACGGAATTCTGCAAGATGTCGATGGCGACAATTCTCAAGATAGTCTTGCTCATTACCTTGATAATACAATCACAGAAAGCACCGATCATGCTACAAGGTCTGTCTCATGTACGAGTATAAATTCATCTAGTTCACAATCCCAGCAAATGTGCATGTCAAAAAATGCTATTCATGCCAGAGAAAACAGACAAAAGAAAAAACAATATATTCAGAGTTTGGAGAAAACTATATCAAGTTTAAAAGAAGAGAATGCCAATTTAAAGGAAAATTCCAATAAAATGAAGTCTGATATAAAAGATTTGGTCTCTGAGGTTTCATACTTGAAAGGTGTTCTTGCAAATCAAAGTACATTGGCAAAACTAATTGGAACCATGTGTCAAACGCCTGGTCTAAAATTCTATTCATCAATTTCCTTGCCTGGAAATCTTGATGATTCAAGTAAGAAAAGTTTACAGGAAAATGGTTCAATATCAAATGATGAAAATCAAGAAAACAAATGTGAAAATGAACCAGTCAGAAAGAGAATATGCACAAGGAAATCCACACGAAGTGTAAATTCCATTCAGAATGGGGATGTTTTTGAAGAGAATACAAAGAAAGGTGTGTGTCTTCATGTTTCTGGAGATGAAGTGTCACTAGAGCTTTGCTCGTCATGTTCTAATAGTGCCTCTAATACTAGAAAAGCTGTACTCAACTCAGGTGATCACACTTATGTTCAACAACTTTCGTAAAAAAGTCAAATTCTAATAGGAATTACCTACTGGTACATTTACTTGTACAACATGATAAATGTGGTACTACATGTATATGTATTTCATTGTACAGTGATGCTCGAAAGATACTTTATATAACTGAACAGTATTTTAATTCAAATTTGAATCAGTTGGTTGAATATTTAAGTTTTTCCTTTTAAAGTTCATTTATTTTTAACAGCAAGTTAATATATTTATACTGCAGGTGCAAATCACATTCATTGGTATATTGTACCGTACATGTATGCATGACACTATTAATTGTTTATCAATTAATTATATTTTATGTGGTATTTGTGCTATATATTATAAAATTATGTTTTGCATTTGCAGTTTTCCATGTACTGAGAGAAAAAGTTAAGAAAAGAAAGAAATGATTTTCTGAACAGAAGAGTATAAAATATTAAATGGTCGGTTTCATTTTTATCACATATATACTTTCTTTGCATTTTATTTGCTATTTCATTGAACACAGGTGGCCCATGTTATTGGTTTGGTTATAGGCCAAATAGATAATATGTGTGATTCCTGTTTCAATATCTACATGTACCAGTTTTCATTTTTTTTCTGGCATAAGCACCGTTTAACTTGAAATATAATTGCATTAAACACGAAACACACATATTCTATTTTGCCTAAGCCTTTCCCCTATATTCTAATTGGATTCCGACAATTAGTCTTTATTATGAACACTGTAAAAAAAATGTACATTGTAAGTAAAATCTCTTAATAATTTTTTGATTATACAGAAGAACATAAGTCTTAAGATTCTTTGATCAGTAAATACATGAAATATATATACATGTACAATCAATTTCCCTTACATGTACATACATTAGATATTTTTATGTTCAATACATCAGAAACATAGTTAAGAAGGGATGCTTTTTTCAATCCAGGGAAACATGTACATGTATATACCTAATCTTGCTATTTTGGTACATGTAATACCTTTTTCATTTCAATTTTTTCCCCTAAGAATTCTGCTAAAACTAGGTCTTTCTCTTTCTAATAACAAGATGCCATATTGTGTACATGTTTAGCTCTAAATTTTGAAGTTTTCAACGATTTTTTTCTATCAGAAAAATGTAAAAAAACTACATGTCAACATGCTATTGGTGGAACGAAATTTGTATGAAAGATCATGTTTTAACAAGCTTGTTCATGTATATTGGCCAAGAAAAACTCATCATGTACCGCATTATACATTTTGTACCAAAAGAAAACATGTACATGTACATTAAACAAATGCCTTTGACATACATTTGTACATGTAATGTACCAAGAACTTTGATTTCTCTATGAAGATGATTTTACTACATGTATTGTATTCCTAAAACTTTGTAAGTTTAAAGGAAGTTCCTGGTTAAGGAAGAAAAATAAAACTTAATATTATTTATCAAACTAGGTTTTTGATATACATCATATGTACATGTACATGATGTATGTAACAAGTTCATATCACACTTTCACTCCATCTTAAAAAAAGATAAAGTACATGTATGTGTCTAGATCTAGACTTCGTTTAAGTTTCCAAGACCTAGTTTTAAGTAGAATTCTAAAATAATCAAGTTATATTATGAAATTAATTACCCTTGCTATCAGGATTAATATTAAGCAAAGTTTTGTATAAAAAGGAGAGTTTTTGGGGAGGGGTATAGCATTAAGGGGTTACTTTTAATAAGGAAAAATTAAATTGACTGTGCTCAAATATAAGTTTTGTTATAGTCATGAACCTTTCAATTAAAAACATTATATTAAGGAAGATTAGAAAAGTCACAAGTTGTAGTAATCCTGGTAGCAAGGTTTCAAGAAAAGTTTAATCAGTTAATTTAATATGTTATTTTGATTTCTTTTTCAGCTGATGTCCAAAAGAGAAGCGATATCTTAAATTGAGAAGCGATAACTTTATTTAAGATATATACTTTGAGACTCTGGTAGGTGTCTTTATGTAATACAATATGGGTGGTTTTAAAAGAGGGCTTATCTGTTAAATGTCCTTCAAGTTCAGATACAGATGAATTTTGTTGCTGTTAATTCTTAAGGTCATAAATAACAGAGTTGATGTGTGTGTATATATTCTTCATAACTTGATTCTCATTATCAAATTTTGATATATTGTAGTATGAATAATATTGTTTAATGCTTGTTGAAATTTTGTGCACTGATTCACATAATTGTAAATACCAATACATGTAGGTTTGATCCACTTTCATCTTGTTAATGTTTATCTGTTTTTCTTTGTAAATTTGTTATTATTGTTAATAGAACATGTAATAGTTGTTAGTTTTGAATTTTTTTGTCAGTGATGGTTGGCCTTCATATCACCTGCCTGAAGGCCTAGTGGATCTGCCTTCATATCACCTGCCTGAAGGCCGAATGGATCTGCCTTCATATCACCTGCCTGAAGGCCTAGTGGATCTGCCTTCATATCACCTGCCTGAAGGCCTAGTGGATCTGCCTTCATATCACCTTCCTGAAGGCCGAATGGATCTGCCTGCCTTCATATCACCTGCCTGAAGGCCTAGTGGATCTGCCTTCAAATCACCTGCCTGAAGGCCAAGTGGATCTGCCTTCATATCACCTGCCTAAAGGCCTATTGGATCTGCCTTCATATCACCTGCCTGAAGGTCTAGTGGATCTGCCTTCATATCTCCTGCTGAAGGCCTAGTGGATCTGCCTTCATACCACCTGTGTAAAGTCCATACAATGTACAAATGTATGTAATTGAACAGACATTTAACAGTAGATATTAACCTCTTTGGAGACGGTCAGGCCTTATTGATTAGACTGAATGGTTCCTGCCTGTAAGCTTTATGGATTAGCCCCTGCAAAACCAAACTGAAGGCTTTATTGAATAGATCAGATATTACTAAAAATCACCTGTTTTGAGGCTTTGCAGATCAAAACTATATGAAAGGCTCCTAAATTAGCTGCTCAGCTTTAACACCTACACAGTACCTGAAGACCATGTGGAGGCCTCTTAGTTAGATCTTCGTTGCTTAGACATGCAAACAAAAGTTTTTTATTTGAATGTTCTGGATAAACTTTAAAAACGTAACAACTTAAGAAACATACCAATTCTATAATCTCTGATTATATCCTTGCTTCAAAAGAAAAGGAATATACATTGTACTTTTCCTCCAATCTGTCCATCCACTCTGTTTGTCCTTCCATCCAATTACTTTCATAACAGTTTTCTCAGCAGCTGCTTTTTAACACAGGAAACACATGGGCTTTTCAAGTCTTGAAATTTGGTACAGTTGAGGTCCTATGATATTGCAAATGCAGATTTTAGATCTGTTTGACTACCTTCTTCCTGTTTACAGACGAAATATCAATTTTCCATATTTAGTGATTAATTGTTGAGAATTTTCCTATTACTTATCCCAATGATTTGAAATTTGGTAAATGACTTTATGACAATATATAAATAAGTATAAATTTTAGGTCTGTTGCATATCAACTTGCTGTTTTTCAACTTCGTCAAGTTTCCACATTGATGGTCAATTGTTAATGATATTTTTTCAACAGTTTTCTCAGCTTCTATTAATCACACTAGTAGCAGTATACTAAGTGACCAGTAGCTCACAGATTTCTAATTTTATGTAAGAAGGAACAAGGAATAAATGTACGTGACTAACTCATTATATAAATATTGACTTTGCAAATTGAAATGTAATGATTTAAATCCAAATAAATCTATTATACATGTACAAAAAAAAACTATTAAACAAAGTGAAGAAACCGCTGAGCCATTTCTCTGACGTCAACACTGACAACCAATGCATTTATAGCATAGCACCAATTACTAGTATATGCTTTAAATTATTAAGATTAGAAATGAAAACTAGAAGGCAATTAGGCATTCATATATCCATTATCCAAAATGGAAGACAGAAAAAAAGACAACATAAAGAAAAACAACCGAGCTGCAAACCATGATGCTCAGTTCTAGTGCTCCAGAAGGTATGCAGTTCTGCATTGACATCTTTGCAAGCCAAAGGTATAGGTTACGATCCGATCAAATTAAGGTTAATATCCTCTTCACCTTTCAAATTTTGTTGAGTACAAGTAATTTTTGTCTCGCAGCGACTTTAGTCGCTGAAGGCGAGACATAGGTATAACTTTTCCGCGACGGCGTAAACTTTTTTGTAAGACTTTTGTGGAAAATGAAAGTATAATAGCTAGGCATATGATATTTGGTATACAGACAGTTGGGGTTATGGTCTACGCAACTGGCACCATGCCGTTTGACCCTGATCCTAATTTCATGGTTCAGCGGCTCTGTGAACTTAGATGTTTTTTCGGGCTAACAAACCCCTTTGTAAGACTTTTGTGGAAAATGAATTAAGTGAAAAGTATAATAGCTAGGCATCTGACATCTGGTATGCAGACACTTCGGGTTATGGTCTATGCAACTGGCCCCGTGCCATTTGACCCTGACCCCAATTTCATGGTTCAGTGACTCTGTGGACTTAGATGATTTTTGGGACAATTTAAACTTTTGTGGAAAATAATAAGTTAAAAGTACAATAGCTAGACATCTGATATTTGGTATACATACATTTTGGGTTTTGGTCTACAGAACTGACACCATGTTGTGTGACCCTGACCCCATTTTCATGGTTCAGTGACTTTGTGAACTTAGATGATTTTTAGGTGGAAAATGAGTTAAGTGAAAAGTATATTATAGCTAGTCATCTGATATTTGGGGATTATGGTATACACAACTGACGTCACCATGTAATGTGACCTTGACCCCATTTTCATGGTTGAATGACTTAGTGAATGGTTTTTTTTTCATTGTTTCTAAATAAATATGGTATCTAAACTGCTAATGAGAGGTTTCAGCATCTTGAAATTTGATTTTTAGCTCACCTGACCCTAAGGATCAAGTGAGCTATTGCCATCACTTGGCGTCCGTGGTCGTTAACTTTTCTTCTAAAATCTTCTCCTCTGAAACTACTGAAGGGATTGCTTTGAGACTCTGCACATATTATCTACCTCTACCAAAATTGCAAAAATGGTGACTGCTGACCAAAAAAAACATGGCTGCTGTTGCTGAAAATAGAACAGGGTGGGTCAGACCCTAGTTTTTATACCCCGCCACAGGAAGTGGCAGGGTATTATGTTATACCCTCAGTTTTTTTCGGTGTCTGTCCGTCCGTCCGTTCCCCAAAGATTTCCGACCAATAACTGGAAAACGCGTCAAAGGATTTGAATGATATTTTGCACAGCTGTTTAGTACAATAAAATACAGGTCAAGTTTGATTTCCAGCATGATCCAAAAAATAGTTTTCGAGATAGTCCACTTTGAAAAATCAAATTTCATGAATTTTTGAGTTTCCGACCAATAACTTGAAAACGCGTCATGGGATTCAAATGATATTTTGTACAGCTATTGAGTACAATAAAATACAGGTCAAGTTCAATTTCCAGCATGATCCGAAAAACAGTTTTCGAGAAAGGCCACTTTGAAATCAAATTTTATGAACTTTTGATATTATAACATGGCGGGGTATCATTTAATGTTCCATTACATGCCCTATTTTTGGCTTATATAAATCAAAAAGTATAATAGATAGAGAAAATTTAAAGCCACCTACCTTTTAGCATGAAAAGCGCTACAAAAGTCTTCATTGAGTCGAGATTGTAAGATAACTCCTTATAGGGGTTATGGCCGTTCAAAGGTGAACAAAATAGCTTTATACGACCGCAAAATATTTCATGTATAATGTTATGGCGATGTCGTCGTCGTCGTTGTCGGCGTCGTCTGGGGACATTTGGTTTCCGTGCGATAACTTTAGTTAATTCCACCTTATATAATAATGCCGTGTTTTCACTGTTTTGATTGGTCAACAAACCTAGTATTTTTCCGCATATTCAATATATCCGGAATTAATTGTAGCTGTCGTTGGATTTTATTTCCCACATATTTATTGCCGTGGCATTTTTTTTCCGCCATTTCAAGTGCCGTGGTATTTTATTGAAATACCACGGTAATCGCGGAAACTCCCTATTCTAAAAAATAGATTTCTATACTGCGAGTGAGTGAGTTGCTGTTATACGCCCCTGCAATGCGATAAGTATAGGCTATTTACAGGCAATGAACATGAACAGGATGATAAAATGAACATGAAATGAACGTCCATAGGCGGATCCGGGGGGGGGGGGGGGGGGCTGGATGGACCGGGCCCCCCCTTTTAGTGGAAAAATTTGGTTGAATATATAGGAACTTAGGCCAGTCAGCGGGCCCCTCTTCTCAGAAGTTCTGGATCCGGCGGACGTCACACATGTTGCCATCATATGATCTAATATCGGCATTAATTTAGAAACATTTATTGTAATGTTTTTGATTTGATACAAAGGATATGCAGTGGAATTAAAGAACTATACGATACTTGTGAGTGGTATTTGCCAAAAATACTACTTTCGAGGCGCCATACGGCTCGTGAAATTTTGAATCAGCCTCTCAAGTAGTATTTTTGGACAAATACCACTCACAAGTATCGTATAGTTCTTTTAAATATTGACCAATTGTTATGAAATTTTGATATGATGTTGGTAACCACTAGAGGAAGGTTCCTATTGTATTTGGAGTTGGTGGTCACTACGGTTTTAGAAAAAAGGACCAAAAGAGGCTAAAACAGGTGTATTGACAAAACTGTTGTAGAATGTTTATTATTCAATTGATTTTGAAAATTCTTTCTTTATTGAATTCCTCATTAAATTCTGTCAACAAAATGTGTCAATGGTTTTGATGTTTATTGAACCGTTACATTGCTACAGGGGACCAAAGACGGACCACACCCCATAAATCAACTTTTTTATTTGTGGTCCGATTTTCAAAATCTTTTTTTCATTGGAATCCTTGTGAAAATTCCCTGCCTGCATTTTTCAATCGGATTTGCAATATCTTACTGTTTTTGAGATATAAGGGGTCGAAGGGGCAAAAAAACGCCATTTTTAAAAGTTGGTCAAGGCAAAAAATTTAGCTGTAGTGGGCCAGCCAATTGTTATGAAGTTTAAATATGATGATTATATCCACTAAAAGAAGCTTTTTATTGCATTTGGGGTTTGTGGTCCTAACCTTTTGAAAAAAAAAGGGCCAAAAGGGTCTTAAACGTGTAAAAAATGTCACTGAATATAGAAACAAGATTTTTTCTATTAAATGTTATTATCAATATATATATGTCAAATATGCATTTTAAAGTCTACCATAGGATGCATGTGTCAAAAAGCTTTTTCAATCCACCATGGGCTGCATGTGACCCAAGCAATAGACTATCCATATTGGGCCTCAAATGTACAGGGTTCAACTTTTTGCGGTCGTATCATGCTGCGCTCGGCGTAGCTTTTTATTGGCTTATAGAATGAAAGCTATTGCAGACAGAGAAAAGCTGTTGCTTGCTTAAACATTTAGCTCATTTACTCCACAAAAGTCTTCATTAGGTTGAAGTTTTCAGATTAGCCCATATAGGGGTTATAGCCCCTAAAATAATATTTTTTCATGTTTTGGACCTACAGAATGAAAACTAAAGTAGATAGAGAAAAGCTGTTGCTTGCTTAAATGTTCAGCTTATTTAGCGTTTCTAAAGTCTTTAAAGGGTCGACATCAAGACCAGGTGGGCGATTCAAGCTCCCGTGAGCCTCTTGTTCATGTTTATTTGCCTACAGAATGAAAAGTATTACAGATTAGAGAAATGCTATTGCATGCTTAAAAATTCAGCTCATTGAGCCCTACAGAAATCTCCATTGGGTCAAAGTTGTCAGATGGCCCCTTATAGGAGTTACAGCCCTTTAGATGTCAAAAAGCATTTTTCTCCAGCTCATTAAGCTCTACAAAGTCTCCATTGAGTTGAAGTTGTCATAGACATGGACCTTTATAGGTAAAATTAGTGTTTTTTATGTTTTTGCCCTATAAAATAAAAACTATTTCAGTAAAAGAAAAGCTGTTGTTTGCAAAAATGTCCAGCTCATTGAGCTCTACAAAAGTCACCATTTGGTTAAAGTTGTCAGATGACCAATTGTGTAGGTAATAGCTAAATGAAGAGACCCTTATAGCTGTAAAACCAGGTGAGCTATTCAGGCTCCTAGGAGCCTCTTGTTTCACGTTTTTGTCCTAAAGAATTTAAACTCAATTGAAGATGGAGAAAAGCTGTTGCTTGCTTTAACCTTCAGTTCATTGATCTCATTGGGTCGAAGATTTCAGATGACCCCGGGGGCCTGGGTGGCCGAGTGGTCTAAGGCGCTGGTTTAAATACCACACTAGACGATCACCTCTCAGCTTGTGTTCGAGTCCCGTTTGTATTTAACAAACAAAAGGCACCAGGAGCCTGAATCGCTCAACTGGTCTTGATATCGACCCTGTAAAGACTTTTATGTAGCTAAATGAGCTGAACATTAAAGCAAGTAAACAGCTTTTCTTTATCTACTATAGCCGTAGGCCCAAATCATGAAAACTTTTGAAGAGCTAAATGAACTGAACATTTAAGCAAGCAACAGCTTTTTAGCTCACCTAGTGAGCTATTGTCATCGCCATGCGTCCGTCGTCCGTCCGTTACTTTTTTCAAAAATCTTCTCTAAAACCACTGAATGGAATTTTTCAAAACTTGGTCCAAATATTAATCACGGCATTATGATTTGTTAACAAACATGGCCGCTGTTACTAAATATAGAACATATGGTAAAATCACATTCAAAGTCTTATAACTTGAAAACTAGAACAGATAGAAAAAGGATCTTAGGCCCCTCTACAAAAGTCCCCATTGGGTCGAAGTTGTTAGATGACCCCTTATAGGGGTTATTGCCCTTTTAAGGTCAAAAATTGCGTTTTTTCATGTTTTTACCATTTAGATGCCGATATAGAGAAGTTGTTGCTTGCTAAAATGTTCAGCTCATTTAGCTCTACACAAGTCTTTAATGGGTCGAAGTTTTCAGATGATCCCTAATAGGGGTTATGGCCCTTTAAAGGTAAAAAAATGCGTTTTAATACGACTGCAAAAAATTTGCGGACGTATAATGGTTTGATGCTGTCGTCGTCGTCTGCGTCGTCGTCGTCGTCGTCTGTGTTGTCTGTTAACTTGAGTGTTCCCACAATAACTTAAGTTCTAGTTATCCGATTGCTATGAAATTTGACAATGTTGTTCCTTAACATAAAAGGATGAATGGGATTAATTTTGGGGGTCCCCCCATTTTTGGTTTAGAAATTAGGGGCCAAAAATGCTACTTTAATGTTTGTTACCACGATAACTTAAGTTCTAGTTATCTGATTGCTTTGTAATTTTGGCAATAATGTTCCATACCATAAAAAGATGAATGGGATTGATTTTGGGGGTCCCCCCTTTTTGGTTTCGAAATTAGGGGCCCAAAAGGGGTAACAAATTCAAATATTTTATTTGTTTCCACCATAACTTTGGTCGTAGTTGGCCTATTGCTGTGAAATTTGTCAAGAATGCTTCTTACAGTAAAATAATGAACCTGATGAATTTTTGGGTCCTCCTTTTTCCCTGTTATGTAATTAGGGGCCAAAGGGGGCCCAAATTGAAACTTTTTTATTTTGAGGTCCGATTTTGAATTTTTTTTTTGCATGTTTGTTCTGTCCAATAGCAGATGAAAAATTAAGAATTATTTTTTGCACCCCCCTTTTTCCCCCCTGTTACGTAATTAGGGGCCAAAGGGGGCAAAAATTGAAACTTTTTAATTTGTGGTCCGATTTTGAATTTTTTTTTGCATGTTTGTTCTTGTCAAATAGCAGATGAAAAAGTAAGAATTAATTTTTGCAACCCCCCTTTTTCCTTCTGTTACGTACTAAGGGGCCAAAATCGAAACTTTTTTATTTGTGGTCCGATTTTGATATTTTTTGCATATTTGTTTTTGTCAAATAGCGGATTCAAAATTGAGAATGAATTTTTGCGACACCCTTTTCCCCCCTATTATCTAATAAGGGGCAAAACGGAACCAAAATCGAAACTTTTTACTTGTGATCTGATTTTGAAAAAAAAATTGCATGTATGTTGTTGTCAAATAGTGGATTCAAAAGTGCAAATTAATTTTTGCAACCTCTTTTTTACCCCTATTACGTAATTAGGGGCCAAAATTGAAACATTTTTTCTCGTTCAACAGATTGGCAATATCTCTTACTGTTTTTAAGAAGTTGGGTCAAAGGGGTCAAAAACATCAATAAAAAATAAATTAAACAAGAACATTGGCCTTTTTTAAAATATTATATTGAGAGGGGATATTGAAATGATATAAATATGATTTTGTAAGTATGTTGTTGTCAAATAGTGGATTCAAAAGTGCAAATTAATTTTTGCAACCTCTTTTTTACCCCTATTACGTAATTAGGGGCCAAAATTGAAACATTTTTTCTCGTTCAACAGATTGGCAATATCTCTTACTGTTTTTAAGAAGTTGGGTCAAAGGGGTCAAAAACATCAATAAAAAATAAATTAAACAAGAACATTGGCCTTTTTTAAAATATTATATTGAGAGGGGATATTGAAATGATATGAATATGATTTTGTAAGTATAATTTTTTCCATTTGCTTTTAAAATAGTTAAAATTTAATTCCTTGTAAAATGTGGGTGGAAAGTCCACCAAAGAAGGCATGTGTCAAAAACCTTTGTCAGTCCACCATGGGCTGCATGTGTCCAGAACAATTGACTATCCATATTGGGCCTAAAAGGTACAGGGTTCAATGTGTTGCGGTCGTATCATGCTGCGCTCGGCGAAGCTTTTTATTCCATCTTTTTGCCCTATAGAATGAAAACCATTGCAGATAGAGAAAAGGTGTTGCTTGCTAAAATGTTCAGCTCATAAAGCTCTACAAAAGACTTCAGAGCTTGCACACATTTCACAGATTTTTTGATCAGACACAGATTTCTTCGTGACCGACTTTTGGAGCAGGGCTATAAGAAAATACGTCTCATACGATCACTAAAAAAATTCTTTCTTCGTTATCAGCCACTAGTAGAAAAGTTCAAAATTGAGTTAAAAGATATGATAGTTAATTGTTTTAATTAGTGTTTGACTGGTCTGCTGTACTGAGATGATCACCTCAATATCCCTATTGTGTCTCACAACTATGTTGTGTTCTATGGTCATTACCGGATCCTAAGATCGCAATGGAAGAGGGAGGTTTGGCGCCATAAAACCTGGTTTAACCCACCATTTCGTTTGAAATGCCTGTACCAAGTCAGGACCATTGCGATCCACCAATTCTCCGGTATGACTGATTCGTTTGTGTCATTTTCTCTGGACTATGAGATTGATCATTCAAGTTCGGTAGTTTTGTTATTACCTTTATTTGCTCGAAGTTGTTGGATGACCCATAATATGGATTATGGTCCTTTTAAGGTGTTTTTCATGTTTTTGTCCTATAGAATGAAAACTATTGCAGATAGAGAAAATGTTGCTTGCAAAAATGTTCAGCTCATTAAGCTCCACAAAAGTCTTCATTGGATCGAAGTTGTCGATGACTCCGAATAGGGGTTATGGCCCAATTAAGGTAAAAAATTGCTTTTTTTTTCTTGTTTTTGTCTTATAGAATGAAAACCATTGCAGATAGAGAAAAGGTATTGCTTGCTTAAATGTTCAGCTCATTAAGCTCTACAAAAGACTCCATTGGAGCGAAGTTGTCAGATGGTTATGGCCCTTTGTAGGTAAAAAAGCATTTTTTCATGTTTTTGCCCTATAGAATGAAAACTATTGCAGATAGAGAAAAGGTGGGGGCTTGCTTTAATGTTCAGCTCATTTAGCCTCAGGAAAGTCTCTGTTGTGTCTAAGTTGAGAGTTGACCCCATAAAGAAGAGACAATTATGGCTTAAGGACCAGGTGAGCGATTCAGGATCCTGGGAGCCTCTTGTCTCTATCTGCTATAATTTTCATTCTACAGGCCAAAAACATGAAAAAAAAACGTTATTTTAGGGGCCGTAATCTCAATAAAAGGGTCACCTTACAACTTTTTGTAGAGCTAAATGAACTGAACATTTAAGCAAGCAACAATTTTTTTCTATCTGCTATACTATAGTTGTCATTCTATAGGCCAAAAACATGAAAAAACTAATTTTAGGGGCCGCAACCCCTATAAGGGGTCATTTGACAACTTCGATCCGATGGCGACTTTTGTAGAGCTTTAAGAGCTGAACATTTAAGCAAGCAACAGCTTCTCTCTATCTGCTATAGGTTTAATAAACATAAAAGAAAGGGCCGCAACCCCTATAAGGAAACATCTGACAACTTCGACCCTATGGAGACTTTTGTAGAGCTGAATAAGCTTAACATTTAAGCAAGCAATAGCTTTCATTCTATAAGCCAAAAACACTATTTTTCACCTTGAAGGGACTGAAACCCCTATAGAGGGTAATCTGCCAACTTCCACCCTATAAAGAATTTTGTAGAGCTAAATGAGCAAAACATTTAAGGAAGAAACAACTTTTCTCTATCTGTAATAGTTTTCATTTTAAAAGCAAAAAACATGAAAAAAAATGATTATTTTCACCTTTAAGAGGCCGTAACTCTTATAAGGGGTCATCTGACAATTTCGAATTGGAGACCTTTGTAGAGCTTTTGATGCTGAAGCAGCAGCGTGGCATCAGATTTCATCTATCTCTTATAATTTTTGATTTACATGCCAAAAACAGTACGCCAAGTTATAACGCCATTTATCGACGCACGTGGGCCATGTAGGGCGGTCAGTTTTATTGGTGGGGGAAACCGGAGTACCCGGAGGAAACCACCGACTTTGGGCAGGTAACTGACAAACCTAATCACATACAGTTGGGGAAGTTCCTTTTTTGTTAAATACAAACGGGACCCGAACACCAGCTGAGTATTTAAACCAGCGCCTTAGACCACTCGACCACCCAGGCCCCCGATTTTTTAATGAATTTTGCAATTATGAAATTCAATATCTTAAAATTGAGAAATTTAAAGCTCAAATAGTTAAGCATACAAAGATCTTCAAAATATGAAAAATAGGTCAAAGTTGTTGGAACATTCACTTTAGTAGTTTCCCATAAGAATGTCAAAAGAAGAAAATTTGCGATGCATTGATATAAAATAAAGAATATGTCACGGACTTCGTTTTTCAGATACGGACTCGTGAACATTGCCTATACGTGAAAAAAGCAATGGAATCTAACTAAAATTGACGTCGCTTTTCACGGATTTTTCAGTGTACAGGTATATCGGTAACGTCGTTTTTAACGTAACGTCCCACCTTAAACTTCTTTATAAGACTTTAGTGGTTAATGATTTACTTTTAAAGTATCATATCTAGGCATATTTGGTATACAGACACCTAGGACTACGGTCATTGCAAGTGTTACCATGCCAGACGACCTTGACCCCTTTTCATGTTTCAACGATTCTGTGAAGTTGTGTCTTTTTGTAAGATTTTTGTGGAAAAATGAATCACTTGTTTGATAAACATGAACTTTGATTAATAGTTTGCACCACAGTCTCCGTTTTATATGACTTTGATTCAACCACTCTGTGAACTTTTGTAATATTTTTAAAGTTGAACAAATTGCTAGTCATCTGATACTTAGTTTGCAAGGATGTTCGAGGTTAACTTTGAAAGTGGTGAGATTTTGAAAATTAATGTCTTAAGTCATAAGGAAAAGATTGTAAATAATTTTGATAGGTTATCGTTATCGTTTTTAAGAGTTCAAAATTTGACAGGAAAAGGTTTTCTCGGCTTTTTCGTAGCTTTAACATTAAAATGGTGTAGCTGTAGAGATAAGAATTTTGGGGGAAATGTAAAACAGATATATTTATGATGCAATTAAGACTAACGAAAATAAAAATCGAGATTACCGTAAATTTTTTGCACCTTAATCATTATCATGGAAAAACCTGAGGATTCCGGAAAAATGTCAAAAGCTGACCTGCCAACATCCGTAATTCATTATGTTCTGATATCTAAGCGTCTGTCATCTCACCGTAACGTGCAGCCTTGGTCTCATATTAACACTTTCATAACTCTTAATATTGGATGACTATTGTTACGTTTTTAGCTCATCAGGACAATGTGTTTCAGGGATACTGCGTCCATCGTCATCTGTCGTCTGTTTTACAATTAAAAAAAATCTTCTATAAAACAACTGATCAGAATTTCATGAAACTTAGTATGATTTATTCATAGAGGTTAGTTTAGATTTTTTATCCTGTAACTAAAACAGAACACAGTGGTAAAATCACTTTAATTTGGGTCCCGTGCGGGACCCGGGAGGCGAATAGGCCCGCAGCAGCGCTAAGCTTGTCGGTAAAAGTCCAAAAAGGGCGCTCAGAAACCTGACATCGGGGTCAGGCCGCTTTGCCCACAAAGCGACTGGGATGTGTGCCCCAGGTGGTTGAATGGGGCAGCCCTGACATCGAGAGATGCGGGGTCGTCAGGCGATAATGCGGAAAACCTGACCGCTAACCATAGTGGTGCACCGTGTTGGGAAAAATGTCACGTTCCTCGCACGTTAAAGAACCCTGCTGCAGGTCTCGGTAAGAGTAGGACCCGTAGGATCCCCATGCAGGAGGCAAAATTTCCCGCCCCTACCCATCACTCCTTTTTTCCTGTGCCAGTCAAAACTCTCCCACCCGATTGGCCTTGTGTCCCTATTTCCTCCACTTTATCATCATTTCATGTTCATTGTATCACCATTTTCATGTTCATCTCCCGGATATAGCCGAAATCGTGCTGCTTGGGAGTAAAGCAATAACTAACTAACTAACTAACTAACTTTAATTTGGCTTATAGTTCAAAAACAAAAACAGCAAAAATCTGAAAGCTCTTATGCTCTTCAGAATCAAAAGCTCTACCCAGTCTTTAGCAGGTCGTTGCAAGTTGTCAGAGACTCCTTTGTGATTGTGGTCGGTATCGCATTTGGAATTTCTGGCCCCCACCGTTTCGGAAAAAGGGGATAAAATGAGAGCATTTACAACCCTTCTGTAGAGTGTTTAATTTTTATCCCATTTTGATCATTCTTTTTTTATTGTATTCCTCAATAAATTATTCTGTCAACTGAAGGTGACAACTGTTTTATATATCTTACCCCGTAACTTTTTTATTTGCTATTCAGTGGTTTTTCTGTTTACCGATTTTTTCCGATTGCCCTTTCGGACTCTGACTGACATTCGGATGCCCAATTATTGTTAGTTTTCTCTCGGCTTCTTTATTCAAAAACATTTTAGCAACTTGTTAGTGCTATTTTAAAACTGTAACCACGAGCTTGAACGATTTTTAACTAATTATCAAAGCAAAGAAGACGTTTTTTTGAGAAATTTTCTTGTGTTTATTTTTTTTCCACACCTTGCCTTTGAACAAAAGTCCAGAACGACCAGTAGGGATCTTCTCCTGCTGTGTATGGTTTAATAATAGACTACGTTTTGTTGTTTTTGTTTTAAGAAAAATAAGGTTTCGTCTTTGAACAACCGTCCGCCGTCATCGTAACCATGGTTTTGAACAAGCTAAAATGTAAATGCAAATTCCATCGAACTGGCCATTTACAATGTATATATGCATTTTATACTTGCTTTGTCTTTATTTTGGTCAGAAACGGGTCCGCCCTCACGATGAAATGACGCTGATTTGGATCACAGGCGTTTGGGTCCAGGATTTTATTTTGTTATGAATAACGTATTTATATTTGGATATGTATGTGCATACAAATACAAGGTTATATCAAAAAGCGCGAATCACTCTCACCAATTACATTAAAATGATTATTTGTTATTTTGGGGCGTTGTATACTAGTAACATTATGAAATTCTTAGATGTGGAGATTTTTGTAGAGCCCATATGATTAGAAAGCAAGTTTTCGTCTATGGTCTTCTGTTTTTAAGGACCGGCCGTGAACAGAAGGTTTAAGCTCTATTTGCTAAAGGTTTTCATCCTTTAGGCCGACCATAATGAATAAACCTCAATGACCATTAACAAAATAAAGTGTCCGCTAATGGGGAGGCTAATTGTGCGCTAAATGTTTAAGCAAACATTTTTTTTTCTACCTGCAAAGTGCAGTTTTGTTATAAAGTAGAAAAAAAAGAAGGAAAAAACCTTTTTACCTTTTTGTAATCTTTAGCCAAGTGTAGACTTTAAAGTTTTTAAAATTAGCTGTTCAACAGATTATATATATCAGCAATGTTTTTGTCTTATTATTTTTATGTGAACAAAACCAATCTACTAGATGGTAAGCTCCCAATATCATTGATATTGAAAGTCAATATTTTTTTTAATGTGCATGTAACTGTGGACTAACCAGGCTTTTAATTAAATTTGTTAACTGACTTAATGACCCTTATTTCTAACAAGAATTAATTTGCAAAACAAAATATATCAAGATTTGACAAGACATAATGAATTTTAACCATTTTTGCAAAGTATTAAAATCGTCTTTTTTAAAAGAATATACTAACAATTTTTATTCTATTTAATCGTTTATTTTTTATCTAAATATCAATTTATGAAAACTGAAACTACGGTAAAACGTCATAGCATTTAGCTAGTCAACCAGAGGTTCTTAGGAACCTGACTCGCTAAGGGGATGTCATATGACCTTGACCCCATATTTATGATCCAAGGACATTTTAAACTTAGGGCTTTTTGGGAGTCTGTCCAAAGATTCTTATTTCAAATATTATTTTGTCACCTGTCACACGACCTTTACCTTAATTTGCCTTTTACTGTGCTGCTGACAGGCGAGAAAATTGTATAAGGTGTTGATTTGTTGCTATCTGTAACTGAATTTAGAATTTAAAATTTTCAAATTTTGTTCAGAGTGGTTTTTGTCTCGAAACATAGGCATTACTTTACTTGTGGCGTTGGCATTACCTTTTGTGGTAAGGTTTTTTGAGCACACCATAGCTCAAGAACTATATGTCCTAGGTTGATAAAACTTGGCATGCATATGCCTCAGTAGTAGCATAGCACAGTTGCATCCCCATGATTTGACCTTGACCTTGATTTTCCGGTTGAGCGTCTTTGGCAATCTTTAGTACAATAGCAATTTTTAAGTTTTGCGAGCACCTCCGTATCTCAAGAACTATAAGTCGTAGGTTGATGAAACTTTGTATGCATATACCCAAGAACTATCTTAGCACAGTTGCATCCCGCTCTTTAGACCTTGACCTTAATTTTCCGGTCACATATGACTATGATAGTTTCTGAGGAATACCAAATGAGAAATAATTGTTTGTTATGTGGTGTGACGTTGCATGTTTCACATTGTCATACATTATAGTCTGTTATACTGTCGCTATCTTCTTTTTTTTTTTGCATTTGCGCCGAATTGACATTGTTACATGCCACACTGTATATAAACATTTATTGTATAAAACAAGTCCCTACTTGTAATTAGATCTGCTTGTAAATCTTTTTTCAACTTCTGCAATACTGTCCAAATTGGAGTTTTTCAAAAGGTTGAAACTTTTAGAAGAAAAGTCAGGTGACATTATCCAAGAACCTGACACCATAACCAAAAGAGATGAAATCTTTAGGGGAAAAATATGATGATAATTTTTGCTCGTACCATCATGCATATGTGTATAAAGTTTCATGGTGATATGATGCCCATTTCATAGAAAGGTAGCATATAGTGTTGTGATCGTTGAAGTTGGTGAAACTGATCAAGTTTTATGTCGATTTTCGATAGTTGCAGATATTCTGATGCATATGTGTACGAAGTTTCATGGTGATATAATGCCCATTTCATAGAAAGGTAACATATAGTGTTGTGATCGTTGAAGTTGCTGAAACTGGTCAAGTTTTAAGTCGATTTTCGATAGATGCAGATTTTCTGATGCATATGTGTACGAAGTTTCATGGTGATATTTGATACTGTAAGTAATTCTTAGTATATCACCTCCTTTTTCAGCAACCAATAAACAATCAAGTTGACGAGACGGGATTTTTCCACATTCTGATGTGTATGCGTATAAAGTTTCATGATGATATACTATTCTTTGTGGAAAAGTAACATAAACCTAAAGGTTATACTGATTTGTGGAGAACGGACAATCGGATATGAACATTACTTTCACAGACGGATCGCTAAAATTCTTGATATATTTGTATCATGTTTCATATAATTCACATTTCTATAAAGTTTTATCATGCAGTCATGGGCTGCATCAGTTGAACTTATTTTGATTTAACTTATCATACTATTGATATTTCTATAAGGCATGCTTTTATGAACAAAGGCTAAATAATGCTTTAATTTTTTTATTGATTAGTTTGTTTAACAGAAAATAAAAACAACAAAACAAAAAACAAAAAAAGTCCAAACTTTGAATCACACATAATTAATTATTTTTTTGTCAAAGGTTTTCCACAGATTGTCCTTGTTTAACGACACCTTTCCTCGACTTGCCAGGCTTGTCCCAAGGCAAAGGCATCGGATGTGATTTGTCGGTTCGGTAGGGTCATGTCATCATAACGTTCGTGGTTGAATGTTCCAAGAAGTCCTCCAGTTTTTCCGAAAAACCATTTGCTGATATCAATGTCTATCTTGTCCTCTTTTTCGTTTGATCTAATCTGGAATCCTTTTCCTTCAACGATCACCTTACCATCTTCAGAGAAAACTGCAAAGTCTGATGATTTGTAAGGTAATGTCGTCTCCTTCCCGTTGACTTTCACCTGAAATCAATTGTAATAAATAATAAAAATAACCAGGTCTTAAACAACATATGGAAAGCAAAAGCTTAAGATTACACTAACAAATATAAAATACTATTTTGTAAAGAGGATTAAAACTAGTTGTAAACATGTTACAGGACCCCAAAAAGCTTGAATAACAATTTTTAAACCCCAAAACCACTAGAAATCTTAGAAGTGCAAAACATGTTGTCGTTTGTTTTTTCTAATCATAGTATCTTCATTTTAACCATGTTATGGCAAACGTACCTTGCCTCCTGGTACAATCTGAACGTTTTCTTTGTGTGCTGTCACGATCAGTTTCTTCTTCTGTCTGCCCATAAAGTTCAGGATCATGCTGAAACTTCCGTCCATGTAATCTTTAGCCAAGACGTAGCTGCATCGGCCACTGAAGTCGAATGTTTGACCATCAAATGTTGTAAAGCGGTTTCCATCGATAGAAGCATGAGCTGTAAACAAAGGAAAATCATTGATTTCATTTAAATTTCATTAAATGTTATAAATTTTATGATCCATCTTTTGATATTACAACAAGATACAGATACAAACGCATGAACTTCTTCAATTATTCTTTAAAACAAAACCATTAAAGTAGCAATCTTAAAAGCTAAACTTGTATAAGGTTTCTTCAGCAATAAAAGAGTTTATTAAAGTTATTTGTACATATGTCCGAAGGCTCGTGTAACATTTTGATACTACTCCCTTTAATACATTATATTTTCCTTACCTGACCAGCTTAGATGTGGGATGTAGTCTTCGACTGATCCAAGTTTTACTGCTGGTAGACTTGGCATGGCTGGTAGATATTTATTGATGGAGATATCTGGGATAGAGGCCAAAGATTCGACATCTACAGGTAGATACAGATCAAATTCGATGTCACCGTTCCTTGGGTCGTATGTCACGATTTTTGATTTAAGGAGGTTGCTGAAAACTTCTTTAATGATGGCAACTTCTTTGCTAGCATCTTTTTTGATTTCTTCAATAAGTTTGTTTTTCAAAGCGATTACATTTTCTTCAAGTTCCCAATATTTATAGGCAGAGGAACCCTGTAACAAAAAAAGTATATATTATAAGAAATACCATTGCATTTACTAGAACTTTATTTATATTTCATCATTATCAACGTCATTGCTAATGTCAGGCGTATAGTTTACTCGCTTGCCTTGTTAGTGAATTTCTTAAAAAGATACAGTTAAACAAGAAAAATTGTATATATATTTAACTAAAAATTAAATACGTTTTACAAAAAAGGGACGTTAGATAAAACAGTACACTGATGAAGACCTGACTTTCCAGGTTATAGACAGGTGATGGCAGATTGCTGACCAGATGACTAACCAGGTTGTAGACAGGTGATGGCAGATTGCTGACCAGATGACTTACCAGGTTGTAGACAGGTGTTGGCAGATTGCTGACCAGATGACTTACCAGGTTGTAGACAGGTGTTGGCAGATTGCTGACCAGATGACTTACCAGGTTGTAGACGGGTGTTGGCAGATTGCTGACCAGATGACTTACCAGGTTGTAGACAGGTGTTGGCAGATTGCTGACCAGATGACTTACCAGGTTGTAGACAGGTGTTGGCAGATTGCTGACCAGATGACTTACCAGGTTATAGACAGGTGTTGGCAGATTGCTGACCAGATGACTTACCAGGTTATAGACGGGTGTTGGCAGATTACTGACCAGATGACTTACCAGGTTGTAGACGGGTGTTGGCAGATTGCTGACCAGATGACTTACCAGGTTGTAGACAGGTGTTGGCAGATTGCTGACCAGATGACTTACCAGGTTATAGACAGATGTTGGCAGATTGCTGACCAGATGACTTACCAGGTTGTAGACGGGTGTTGGCAGATTGCTGACCAGATGACTTACCAGGTTGTAGACAGGTGTTGGCAGATTGCTGACCAGATGACTTACCAGGTTATAGACAGATGTTGGCAGATTGCTGACCAGATGACTTACCAGGTTGTAGACAGGTGTTGGCAGATTGCTGACCAGATGACTTACCAGGTTATAGACGGGTGTTGGCAGATTGCTGACCAGACCAGAGTTGATTCCTTCACGGATGTTGTAAATGGTAGATGTATATTTATCAGCCATGTTGGACATTTGATCGTTAAGGTCCATGTTCCTGATGGTTTCCATATATGGTGTTACTCTCTGGATGTAGTCATGGGTTTGCACTGAACGCATGGCCTCTAGAATTAAAAATAAAGTAAATGCTCAATACAAAAGAATCTGAGGTAGATAAATTTTCATGGTATGGAGGTTTCAATGATAGCTTTGTTCATGAGTTCCCTTCGATCATTTTTCATGTTTGTTTTTTTTTCATCTAGGCCGGACGATTAAATAAATTCATTATTAAATTAAAAAAGACAAAATCAAGTACTAGTAAATGATCATTTGCCAAGAAAATAAAATATAATATGATTTTCATAACAAATTCTTACCTTCTAATTTCTGGTAATAAGTGGATTCCACTTCGTTCAATCTGTTTAAGGTGACATCGTACAATTCCTCTACGTCCTATACAAACAAGAGATAATTAAAAGTGGAAAACTATTTCCATATTCAATCAGTCGACAAAAATTAGATTAATATAAAATGGAAACAATATAATATATAATTTAAAGGAAAACTACATATGTGATGATTGGCTTGTTACAAGTCCCTAGTTAAATTATTCTCTGGTTAAGATATTATATTCTACTGATAAGAAATATCTCTGTTTGTTGCGGGAGAGAAGCCTTTCTACCACAAATTCTCACATTTTTTTTTATACTAAATAACCCTAATATCATGTTTTCAATTAGAAAGAGACTTGAAGCAAGTCTGATGTGTTAGACTGACCTTTCCAAGTTGTTGTACTCCTTGAATGTATTCATCAATTCTGTGTTTCAATGGACATCTCATCCAAGATTCTTTCAGCTCATTTGTCATTTCACTGTCAAAATGAAGAAAACTTTGAAAGCGTGGACCAAAGAGGATTAATGCATATTTTGATAATGACAATTTAACTTATGAAAGAATCTATAAACACACACTTTATAGATATAACATCTCTTCCAAACTTTTGTACTTAATGCAATATTTATTCAGAAATTGTAGTCTTATATTAATTGCATCCGATCTATGTCATATCTATAAACAAACCTAGCTTTATCTTTGGCAGAATCAACAGCGTCACAGATATCTCGGACGTGGTAATGGTTGTATCTTTTTGCTCTTTCGGCATTATCACGGAGCATCTCGATGATTTCAGAGTAGGGCTTGATGGCGTCATCGAAACCAGCTCTGATGAGTTGTTTCTTGTAGACGAGTTCTTTGTTGATTCCTTCTCTTACGTCTTGTGTTGATCTAGAAGATCGGATTCTGTAATCAGCCATTCTCTTTGTCATCTCGTTCTGATAAAAAATAAAAAGTTTGTTCATTATAACTTTACAAAATGCATATTTTGATTAGAAAACAATTTTGACATAATAACTGAAAGATATCTGCCGTTTTTTATAAAAGAAAGTGAAAACTTAAAATCTCATATACCTCAAAAATGCCTTATACCTTTAAATCCGAGAGAACAGATGGTCGCCATTGAACACGAGTGTGTAGAATTCTGGAAGTCTTCAGTTTAAGGTTCAATAAGCTGTCTACAACTTTCTGGCCATTTGTATCTCTGTACAACTCAGCTGATATTCCCTTCAAGTCATTGAATTCGGCATTGATGTGGAGTGTATTTCTTGGGTTTTCTGTGGATAAATTGCATGATATTTTAATTGATTTATATAAATGAAATATTTTGTATAGTGTTTAGATGGTAAATTAATATAGAATAAAAAAAGCCTTATAGCTTTCAACATTTAGTTTAAAGTACTGATAGAAAATATATATTTTGTTTAATATTCATTAAGTTCATGAATGGATTTAACAAATGTTCTAGATCGTATCTCTCCTATAGACTTACCAATGTCATAGTTCATGTTCAGATCTACTTTCATGTTTTCAGGATCTACTGACAGTTCAGCATTGATGGGTTTAGTTTCATCATACATATTTTTGATGGACAGTTTGTATGGGTTTGTTCCGACGGTAGCATCCATCGACATTGACTTTACTGGGGTCTTAATCTATAATGAAAGAAGGAATGATATGCCGCTTTTAATTTAGCTTTTTACTTTCATTTTAATTTTCAAATCATAATTTTATAATGTCAGATCATGTAATACCAGCAATTCTTCCAATATAAAATAGAATAATCAAAATTAATTGAAATTAAACATGCGTGCAATAACCTCTGATATGTTTTTGAAAATGGAAAACAAACCAAGATTTACCTTAAGGCTCAGCTGTCTCTTGATCTTATCAATTTCTGTCATAAGAGCAACGATTTTAGTTTGACGTTGAGCTGTCAGGTATTTGATATCGACGTCAGCAGCCAGTTTGTCATCTGACCGGATAATCTTGGCATTGGTAAGAACATCGACTGTTGTGTAGGGATGGCTAACACCAAGCTCGAACTTGTACTCCTCTCCTCGCTGGTTTACGTTTTCAAGTTTTGAGTGGACTGTCAAAGTTTTTCGTGAATCGGTCGAATATCTGAACTCGGTTCGGCCGTCGTATATAATGCTTCCACGGTTTACAATCATTTTGGTGTCAAGTTGAACATTCTGAAATTAGGTTAAATGGGATATATTAAAACACAAAGTGCAAAAGATATGAATTCTAATTTAAATGAACGCTTTGACTTTTACTTCATGTTTGCCAACATAATTCAAGAAGCAAGAATAAGTTTCACAATTGTTAAAAAATATCATAACCTTTTTTATGGTTTTAGAACTATATAATATTTAATCTAATTAGAAAAAGAATAAAACATATAATAAATTGATTTGTTTAAGGAATAATTTATATTTAAAAGAAATTATTTACCTCCCCAAGACTGGGCATTTCTAGGGCAAGTTTGACTTCTTTGTCTTCCTTTCTTTCAGATGTCTTCAACACAATACGTTTGTTTTGGTCCCTGTCTGCATCCCATGCAAATGATGTCTCTGTTTTCCATTCTCCATACAGATCCTCTTCGCTGTATTGCATCTCTAATTTTCTGGTTGGGATGACGATTGCCATCTTGGATGTATCTCGGGTGGTTTGTATGTCAAAACCAAGTTTCTGAACGTCATTTCTAAGGAAAGATAATGTGTACTTTTCACGAGATTCGTACTTGGACTGTATTTCGAGTTTATCCGTTCCACAGTTTCCTCCGAAGATAACGTGCTGTTTGTCTGATGACCAGTCTGGGTTGTAACTTACATCCAATCGACAGGTGGTTTCTCCACTCAATAGTCTATCATATTTGATTACAATATATTTGTTTGGTAAAAACACATTGCCGAGTTCAAATCCCATCTTTCTTGGTTCTTTGATATTGAAAGCAATATTTTGTTCATCGTAATTTAGTTCACCATCGAAGACTGTTTGTCGGTTTATGCTCAGATCACTTAAGAATACCTTTCTCGAAGCATACTTTAACATTTTTATTTTTCCCTGTGCTTCTCGCAGCTTTTTCCAAGGTGTTTGGACTATGAAGGTGCGCCCTGCTCTTGTAGCGCTAGTAGCAATGATAATTCCTTCTGGTGAATTCACAAAAAGTTCTAGGCGACTTTCCATCGAATCATCTTGTGCCTCGTGTTTAATATTGAATCTTATATCTCTAAGGTAGGAGATTTCTGTTGCTAAACGAGCAGCACCTTCGATTTTACCATCTGCAATCCTTAGGTTTCCATCCACAATAGGTTTGTTTTCAACCACACCAAAGTAGAGAGAGGTTTGTAGGCTTTTGTCATTCAAATTATGTTTCATTCTGCATTGAATATGTGGAACTAGTTCAAATGGCGTTTGGATATCAGTGTCTAAAAATATGTTATTTAGACTGTTTGCATCCAGGGAAACCCGTCCTTCTATTTTCTGGCTTGGAGAATATTGAAGACTTCCAGTTGATGAGAATGATCTCAAAGAACCATTGTGCTGTATATTTCCTCTCATGGTACGGAAAGGAGTTTCCAAGTTAAAACTGCCTTCAACTGATGGGGATGATTTGAAGTTTGCTCTGGCTTTAATTTCTTTGTTGCCATGTCTTGCTTCGAAAGATGATCTGAAATTCAGAATGTCACCTCTGTGATTAACTTTCAGCTGCGATATTCTTTCTGTTCCCGTGAGTGTTGTAGTAACCATGGTGTCTAAGTCAATGTGTGATTCCCCTAATCTGAATACAGTGAGCTCTTTAATGCCATTGGAATCACCGATGGAAAGTTGTGCAGAGGATGTGAAGGATCTAGATTCTCCTTCCATGGTATATTCTGCCTTAATGTCGTCCAAAACTGGAGTCTCAATTCTAATATAACCGTTAGCTTTCCTTGATGTAAGTTCATGACTGACAACAGCTTTAACTCTGTCGTTTCCATAGGAAACAGATAGTTCCGAGTTAAATTTCTTTACATTTCCATCGTGATTCAGGATCACTTCAAAATCTTTGGTGTAAGGGGTCTTCAGACAGATTTCCAGCTTGACTCCATCAACAATTTCTAGTTTACCATTAAGCGTGGCCTTGTCCTTTCCATAACCTACGGAAGCCTCGACTGTTCTGGTGTTTCCATTAACAATGACTTCTAGATCTCTGGTGTAAGGGGTCTTCAGACAGCTTTCTATTTTTATTCCATCAGTCATTTCTAGTTTACCATTGAAGGTAGCTTTGTCTTGTCCATAACCAAGGGAAGCATCGATTGTTTTGGTGTTTCCATTAACAATGACTTCTAGATCTCTGGTGTAAGGGGTCTTCAGACAGCTTTCTATTTTTATCCCATCAGTCATTTCTAGTTTACCATTGAAGGTAGCTTTGTCTTGTCCATAACCAAGGGAAGCTTCGACTGTTCTGGTGTTTCCATTAATTATGACTTCTAGATCTCTGGTGTAAGGAGTCTTTAGACAGCTTTCTATTTTTATTCCATCAATCATTTCTAGTTTGCCATTGAATGTAGCTTTGTCTTGTCCATAACCAAGGGAACCCTCGACTGATTTGGTGTTTCCATTAACAATGACTTCTAGATCTCTGGTGTAAGGGGTCTTTAGACAGCTTTCTATTTTTATTCCATCAATCATTTCTAGTTTGCCATTGAATGTAGCTTTGTCTTGTCCATAACCAAGGGAACCCTCGACTGATTTGGTGTTTCCATTGACAATGACTTCTAGATCTCTGGTGTAAGGGGTCTTTAGACAGCTTTCTATTTTTATTCCATCAATCATTTCTAGTTTGCCATTGAATGTAGCTTTGTCTTGTCCATAACCAAGGGAAGCTTCGACTGCGTGGGTGTTTCCATTAATAATGATTTCTAGATCTCTGGTGTAAGGAGTCTTTAGACAGATTTCGAGTTTAAGTCCATTTATCATTTCTAGTTTTCCATTTAGGGTTGCCTTGTCTTGTCCATAACTGACGGATGACTCAATCATTTTTTTGTTGCCATTAACGATGATTTCGAAATCTCTAGTGTAAGGCGTCTTCAGACAGATTTCCAGCTTAAGTCCATTTGAACTTGTAAGTTTTCCGTTTAGGGTGGCCTTATCTTGTCCATAGCTCAAAGACGATTCGCCTTCCAAGTCGTTCAATTTACCATTTCCATTAACAATGATTTCAAGGTCTTTAGTTACGGGCGTTTTAATGCACAGCTCAAATCGGATTCCATTAAATGTTTCCAGTTTTGTATTGATTTCGGCTTTGTATTTTCCAGCCTTGATCTCCCATTTGCCAGAAGCAATTCCATTTTCTCTGGAATATTCAAGCTTTGTCATGCTCCTTTCATAGCCAGAAATAGGGGTTTGAACGGAAACATCTAATCCCTTTCTGATATCGAAATTTGCCAAAGTTGAAACAGAGTGTGTATTATATCTTAGAGTTGTGCTTATTGTAAAAGCTTTCAAATCGCCCGACACTTTAGAGTTGAAAACGAATTCATGTTTCTGTCTACCATAAGAAAGTTCAAGTCTTCCTTCTAGATTGGAGATATCTGTATTCTGTCTAACAACTGCTGACATATCCTCCATGCCGGGAATAATGATATTAACTTGTCCGTTGATACCATCAGTGGTGTCTACGTCCATTGTTATAACGGCTTCCTGAGAGTTGAGCGAAAAGCGTACCTCTGATGTAAACTTATTTGTAGTTCCAGACAACGAAAATTTAGCTTGTAGGTCGTGCTGAGTCTTTCCAGAATAGTCTGTTGTGAGACGGGACTCAAAATTTACTGGTTTTCCATTATGAGTTAAGGTTAAACCAAAGTCCTCAGTAAATGGTGATTTCAGAGATGTTTGTATCCTTATTTCCCTTTCTGTGTCAGCAGAAAACATCGATGATATTTCTTTTCCGTTATACGATGCAGAACCAGTGATTGAAAATTTTCCAAGAGATTTACTGCTTCTAATGGAGGCAATAAGTTCGTGCTGTTTGGATCCACTGTAAGAAATATCTGCTTTGGATTGGAAGTTTTCACCTGACCTCTGTCCTTCAAGTTCAATTACTATGTCATTGGTAACTGGGGTTTTTACAACAAGGTTGGCCTTCAGTGAATCAGATGTGTCAATATCTGTAAAGAGGGATGTGATTTTATTGTTGTATGTTATTTCACCCGTAACTTGGAATTTTCTAAGTGTGCCGACACGCTTGAAGGTAACCAAAACGTCGTGTTGTTTTCTTCCGCTATAAGTCAAGTCAGCTTCCGTTCGGAATTCTTTTGAATTTCCATCATGATTAAGATTAAATACAATTTCATCTGTGAATGGAGTACTGAGTCGCCCGTTCAATCTTACAACATCTGTTAATCCAAACACAATAGCTGTAGAAATCTCCCTCTTGTTGTATATTGCATTTCCTGACACATCAAAATTCTTTAAAGAGCCTCTTATATCCCAAGATGTTGACATTTCATGTTGTTTTGAGCCGCTGTAAGATATATCTGCATTTCCATGGAAGTTAGTCATAGATCCAGATTGCTCGATTTCAAGCCTTATTTCTTTTGAGATGGGTGTTTTCAAGACGATTCTACCTTTTACTCCGTTTGTTGAATCTAATTCTACCTCAGACGTTACCTTTTTGGAGTTGTATGTTGCTTCAGCAGTTGTTCTAAAGTTTGACAGGTCACCGATATGATTAAACGAAATGTCGATGGCATGTTGCTTTCTTCCACTGTAGACCAATTCGCTCTTGCCAAGGAAGTTAAGTAAACGTGTGCTATATTCTCCGGATACAACAATATCATCTGTCAGTGGAGTCTTTAAAGTAACTTGTCCACTCAAACCATTTGATCTATCCAATTTTGCTTCTAATGATGTCCTTTTGCTATTATATACTCCTTCAACAAGTAGATTCCCTTTGGTCATGTCAAAAAGAAGTCGCGCCTCATGCTGTTTTCGTCCACTGTAGGATATTTTTCCCGTGCTGATAAAGTTTCTCCGTGTTCCTTGGTGTGAAAAGGATACTATGACTTCGCCGGAATACGGTGATCTAAAGGTTAATGATCCCTCTGGGTCTCTTGTTAAGTCTAATTCAACATCTGAAGACATGGATTGGCGATTGTATGACATCAATGCAGACGATTTGAACTTTCTCAAGGAACCATCCAGGCTGAAGGTTGATGACAATTCGTGTTTTTGTTCACCATATGCAACCTCGAGAGAGTTACTGAATTTCCTTAGAGGTCCGCTGTGCAAAAGTGCAATGTCCAGATCTTTTGTTAGTGGAGTTTTGATTTTTAGAGTCAACTCAATATCTTTTGTCATATCAAACTTGATGTTCCCTTCTGCCATCTTATTGTTGTAAAGAATCTGTACATTCTTTGAAATCATTCCTGTGTTGCCATGGATAATTGTGCCAGATAAATCGTGAAGCCTTTTTCCGTCAAGTGATACATGGTTTTCTGATCTCCATTCTGATAGCGTCAAAGTTGTCTGGGAGTTAAAGTCTACATCACTCATGAAGGGAGTTTTCATATTTCCATTCAGCATCAGCATGTTGTGACCTTTTTCGAAAGAAAGCTTGGCTGACGCTGATTTAGCTCCATATGCTGCCTCAGTTGAAGTCGAAAATTTAGAGAGTTCACCATCGTGATTGACTTTCAAAGAGAAATCCTCTGTGAATGGAGTTCTGATTATAACTTGTCCATCGATTGGCATTAGACTTCTTAAGGAAAGTTGAACATCAGCGGACTTTCCGTTGTGAAAGTACTCCCCGTTGCATTCGAAATTTTGAAGATATCCTTGGTGTCTAAATGAAAGTTTTGACGTTCTCATGGCTTCAAATGGGGTTTCAATTGCAGTTTTTAACTTCAATCCATTTGTTGTGTCTAGCTCGATGTTAGCTTTTAGTGTTTTAGAATTTACTTGAATCACAGTACCGCTTTGGAAATTTCTAAGCTGTCCTTTGTGTGTTAAACTGATTCTACCAGATTTGATGGTTTCAAACGGTGTGTCGATGTTTAAAGTCAGTGTTGGCGAGGTGTCCAGGTTGGCTTCTATATTAACGGTCTTCGTGCCATAGGCCGCCGTTGCCTTTGAGTTGAAGCTCTTACGACTACCAATGTGTTCAAGAGTTGCTCTGATGTCGTCGGTGTAAATAGATTTGAATACAAGCTGTGACTGAATGGTTGGACTAAGTTGTAGCGAGAAACGTCCGTCTGCAAGAACTTTATCACCATAATTGGCTGAAGCTACACTTTCTGATTTCCCATAAGAAAAGGCAAGCTTAAGGGGTTCAATTACAGGTGAAACCATTGTCATCTTTCCTTCAATAGGTCCAAGGGTAGTAAACTCAACATCCACTTGGCTTCTTCTTTTGTCATACAAAGCCTCTAGTCTAGAAACAAAGTTGTTAATCGATCCAGAATGTGTCAATTTTAAGTCAACGCCCTTAAAGCTTTGGAAAGGTGTCTTAACATTCAAAGAAGCTGTTATTCTTGAATCTGTGTTTACAGACGTTTCGAAACTAACTGTATTTGAATCTGAATAGGTCAAGTCTCCTTGCGTTTTAAAACTTGATAGCCGACCTTTGTGGTTAAGTCTACCAGCTAAGTTCCTATACCCTCTGAAAGGCGTTTTCAATGTTATTGTAACTGAAACAGGATCTTTGGTAAATTCTAAATGTCCAGTAATTTCTTGTTTGTTTTTAGCAACCTCTGCATGGCATTTAAAGTTGCTTAGGTCTCCTTCGTGTGTAACCAAAGCTCTCATGTTTTCATATCCTTCATGTGGAGTACTGACGATCACTTCTGAGGAAATAATTGGATCTAGTTTGGATTTTACATTTGCACTCCAAGTATTTTTTCCAACTCTGACCTCAGTTTGACAATTGAAATTTTTAAGACTACCTTCATGTGTGACAAAGGCGGATAATTTTCTGATGTTTCTAAATGGTGTTGTCATCGTTAAGTCAATTCTTAAGTCTTTAACCATACTGAAGTTTAGATCACTGTCAATTTCGTTCTTTTCACCATATTCCACTTTTGCCCTTGTTCTGAAGTTAGTTGGCTTTCCTTTGTGAGATATGAGTACGGAAATATCTTTAAAGTACGGGCTAGTCAGTTTCATTGTTCCTTTCGTTCTCTTTGAAATGGATGATTCCAACTGAATGCTGAATGGTTTCTGTTGTCCATACTTCATCATTGCATTTGACTTTACATTTCCCCAGTCACCAGAATGCAAGAAGGATGCTGTTACATCTTTCGTTAGAGGTGACTGCATGGTAAATGATCCCTGGATTCTCTTCCCATTGTTAAACTTAGCCTCGATCTTATGTCTTTGATCCTTGCTGTACTGTAGTTCTGCCCCTGATGAAAACTGGTCCCATGAGCCTTTGTGACCAATGCTAACTTTGACTGGATGGAAATCTGGAGCATTAGCAACTAGGTCAAATCCGTAGTCTTGTTTGTATTCTGACGTCAGTTCTGTAAAGTACACTTTGTTTTGTGGATATTCTACTCGCACCCGAGAGATACATCCCTTTGTCGTTGGCTGATGTACAACTGAAGCGAAAAGTCGCTCTTTAAGCATTGTCAAACTCAAATCAGCATCCAGTTGTTTTCCTTGAAGCAGTGTTCTTGTGGTAAGGGCGATAACTTTTCTAGGCAAATATTCAATTTTGAGATCAACTCTATCCTTTCCATTCTCTGGTCGTCGAGACAATGCAATTTCGCTGTAAGGAACTTGTTGATAAGGTGTTTCTATTCTTACTTTTCCAGACATTTCGTTGCCTCTGATCAGTGATGACAACAGTTTCATTTTTCCAAATACTGGCTCAAGTTCAAGACTTGCAGATGCCGTATGTGCATTTAAGTCACCTGTAAATTCTACTTCAGAGGTTAGCCGCTTAAAAGTGTTCAAAGATGTCGAAATGGTGAGTCTTGCATATTTCGTATTGCCAGTCCTAAGTCTTCCCTCGGTTGCTATCAATTGTTTGTTTCTGTACATAAGATTACCAGTGGCAATTCGTTCCCCATTTTGTGTTTTTAAATGACTGTCAAGTGTAAATAAATTTTGTTTGTCTTTGCTAGCTGTAATGATGGTATCAAGACTTCCTGGTTGGTGTGAGTGGCTGACAGAAAGCTGTCCATTTGTGAAAGGAGACTCGGCTTTAATTTCATATTTAGCAAAAGCGTCCGTCCAATCCAATCTGTGTTTGGCATCAATATTCAGCTTGTACTTGTCATTATTAAGATCAACATCTATTGCAGACGACATATCTGATGCGGTATTCTTATGGTTCCATTTCGCTTGATACTTTCTCTCTGGGATGGTAATCAGAACCAAACCGTTTTGAGTAACCATAACTCCGACTCTATCGTGGGTCAATTGTCCCTCATACTTGTAATTTTTTTCGTTGATGGTAAAAGACAGTCTATTTTCCGTTGCTGTGCCTATGGTTTTGTGGTGTAGTTCAAGAGAAGCAAGCTTGACTGATGGTATGTTTGACTTAATATCAATCAAACCTTGGTAAGCATTGTCTGACTTTTTGAATGAACCCGAGGCTTGGACTCTGGTATCAGCAATATCGACATTTACAGAAGATACTAAGCCTTCGTTCATGTCGTGGGAAATTTCTAGCGAAGAAGATTCGTATCCCTTAAAGGGGGTCTTGATATTTAGTGTAGAGTGAATCTTGCGCAAGCTTATAGGTTTGTCTAGGGTCAGGACAGCTGATACGCGGTTATCTGGCTTCCAATTGATCTCTAGGTTTGTTTTGCTCTTGTCGCTGGTTGGACTGTGATCAAAGCTAACCTGAACGAAACGCAATGGTTTATATGAAGTGCTGACTGTCATGGCGCTGGTGATTGCGTTTTTAATCTGTTTGAAAGATCCATCGGCTGATACAATTTTGTTTCCATTGGACGTCAGATCAAAATTTCCTGTTTCGTCCTTTCGTCTGAAACTCATTTTGTGGTTTTGAATTGGAGATTTCAGTGTGACAAAGGCATATATATCATCCCTGCTCTTTACGTCAATTTGTGTATCGAAAAAGACTCTCTTGTTTGTATCTTTGTTGGCATCCCATTGGAGTTCTAGTTGTCCAATATATGCTGTGTCTTTTCGTTTAGCTACCACTTCACCTTTAACTCGTCTTGTTGGAATAGTAAGATCACCTGTCAGTCTGAGAAGGGCTGCTCTCTTGTATTGGGAACCAAGCTCAATGGAATAATCATTGTTATATTGTGATCGAATACGGAAGTTTCTTGGGTTGACATTAATCAGTCCTTCTACATGGGTTGGTGCATAGCCTTTAACATTGACGTCCGTGCTTACTTCATACTCATCATCTGATAGTTTAAGGTTGCTGATAATTTTGGCAGTTCGATCATCAAGTTTTGCATTAAACTCATTTGTTATTTTTCTCTTGTTTTTCTGCTCCACGATGTTACTTAAAACGATTTCTCTGTTGTTCCATTTCAATTTGGCATCACCATTTATTGAAATAAATTTTCTTGTTTTGTCCTTAAGATTCAAAGCTATTGATATGGGTTGACCTTTTCCGTTACCAATATTCAGAGTTGTTGCTAGGTTTCTAGGACTGTGCTTATGGCTTCCTTTCACTTTAAGGTCAACTCCCTGTTTCAAGAAAAAATAAAATTATATAATTTGCGTTAAAATATAATCAATCGTGTAGAAACAAGAAGATGTTGCTATTTTCAATTGTATTTACTTTAAATGAAGATGTAAAAACTTTGCAGATTAAAATGTTTGATGTTAGCTCTTCGTTAAAATCTATTCTCATATCAATTCACAGTCAGGAAAACATAATATACAATGTACCACAACTAACCATATCCAGATGTCTGATGTCAGCATTGATGTCTAGATCTGATTTCTTCCAATCAAGCTCGTGCCTCACTAATGAAGAAACATAAATGCGTTTGTTCTCATCCTTCGATTTGGCGCCATATTTTAAATCAATGTCAGCCTTCGTAAGCGTCTTGGTATTGCTCAGGTCCGTTGAAAAGTCAACATCATAGTCGCTGTTCTTCTTGAAATTGATTTTACTGTAAAAACGAAAGAAAATTATATATTTTGTTGTGTAATCGTTCCCTTACACTGACTCTATATACAGCTGTTCAAAAAAATTAGGATTACCCTTTAAACTAATAGTATCCATAATCTAAAAAGATAAAAAATCTTACCAGTTGAAAACACTGTAGGCTTGAATATAGTTTAAGTACTGACACTTCTGCTAAGGAGAAATATTTGGTTGTGTGGCACTTAAATGTTTTATTAACAAATATCAACAACTGATTCTTACCCTTTTCCGGTGGCAGACCATTTGCTCTTTGCTAATCGCCATGTAAATTTACTGTTTGCTACAATCTTATCTCTGGCGACCTTTGGGATGACGTAATCCATGTTGATTCTGGTCACTATGGCTGTATTTTGTACTTGTATGTTGCTATTTCCTTTCAGTCGGAGATATGGTGTTTGTATGTCAACTTTAGATTGATACCGGTTTCCACTCTTTCGTACTGATCTCGTTAATTTTGCTATAATGGAATGATATTAATGATAATTTTGTTTAACCTTAAAAATTGGTAATGAAAAGAATTTTCATTTGATATGTTTTATTATTCTTGAAGGTACTAGTTGGTTAGAATTGAATTTTTTTTAAACTTTCTATCAACAAACAGGTTCCAATGGCAGAGTCTTTTTGAAGTTTTACGTTGAAATTAGTTATTGATAAAAAGTAATCAAACAAATTATCAGAGGATTTGGTTGTTTAAATAAGACTTCTGCGGTCTATCATACTGAAATATCAACACAATTTCCCAAAATTATCTCAAAGATGATTTTTTACATTTCTACGGGACATTTTGATTGCAATTGATAAGAGAAGTTTGGAACAACAAAATACAGACTATATCAATAATTTCCTTGCCATTTAAAATGTCCGATAAAAGTAGAAACATTATGGTCACATATTTTCCAGACTTGCTACGACTATTCTTAGACAGTCAAAATAAATGATCCCCTTTTTATCAAAATTTTGTTTTCCACATAAATAAACAACTTATCTAATGTACGTACTGTATATCTTGACCTGTTTGTCAAAAAGCTCGTCCAAAACAAGGTCGACCAAGATGAGACTGCCGGATTTGTATTCTACGGATCCTCCTAAGGTTACCAATTCTTCGACTGGAGTTTTGATTGACAAGTGTGGCATCATCTTGAGAGCTTTCTTGGTTTCAGTTTTCTGAAGTCTTGTCTCAAAACTGTATATTTTTCCAGGTTCAAAAGAAATAGATGTCTTAACTGATGTCATGGCTTTTTTCGATACCAAATTGACTGAAAAATAGTATGAAATACATGAAAAATAATCCGACATTAACTGCTCTTCTTCAAGAATGAAACTGACTTTTCATTCTAAATATTATAATTATCAAAACTTGATACTTGTGATTTGCAACGAAAATATTTTATATGATCCTGTGTAATGTAAATTATTTTTTCTCGGAAAATGTTGATGAAGAGCATTTATATCAACAATGTATTTACCAAGTGTTTGAATTGGGTGTTTTGACAGTCCTTGCACAGTTAACTCTCCATCAAGGCTTTTTCCAATGACGTATTCCACTTTACTACTGAGTTTGATATTCTCCATGTTAGGAACGATAACTTCCACATATGGAGTGTAGACCCAGAGTTGTCCCTTCCTGTCTCTGATCCATTCGGCAGTGAAGGAGTATACTTTCTTTTCGTCGATGACAACTCTTCCTGTCAACTGTTTTTGTTTTGAATCTCCAACAATAGCTCCTAATACAAAAAAGACCCAAACATTTTAGTGATATAAAAATGCATTGTTAAAAAAAACGTTTTCAGTTTAAAAATCAGAACCTGAGCCTCCAATTTGTGATTTAGCTAATGCTTTATCATCTTTTGATCCATGTTAATAACCTAGGACAGAAAATTGTCCTTATAGGTTAAATCCTTATTTTTATTTTCTTTAATATTTTATTAATCAAAGCATAGAAATGTTGTTTTTGCAAATATACAAATTGACCGAATACCTCTGAGGGAGGCCTTTTTCCATGGAGATTTCAGACTGAGTTCAACAATAGGGTCATCGTTTTGATTTCTTGCCATCATGTCAATGCTGAGTTCACGGTCCACTCTGGATTCCGGTGTGTTGAACGCTACTCTAGCTCTTGCTTCGGTCCTGGACTATAATAATTATATTAAATAATAATAATTAATATGTAAAGAATATTTGTGATATTTATTTTTGGAGCAAACAAGCCTTCACGATTTTTTTCTCAAGCAATGATATTTTCAGACAAATATAGTATTTTTTTACTTTTATTAATTCCTACAGTTCAAGCACGTTTGTCTGTTGATCCGGTCAGCTGGCTTACGTAATCATTCATTGATAAATATTTTCCCTGGAAGATATCTTCCGAGGTTTGCCGATCTTTACAAAATGTTCAAAAAATGAACGAATGTATTCTTTATTTAAGTTAATCGAATTAATTTTATTTTAAACCTTTATCAAATTGATGGAAACTTAAAAAAAGATATATAGTGACAAAATGAAACGAAACACATGACGGTATATTTACGATTTGACTATTTTCATATTCTGGGATGACTGATTATTTTAGTCCTTCTCAACACTTTTTAGAGAGTTATCTTTTCCTGAGTAGGACAAACAAAAAATATTGCATCAATAAGGTCAGAATAAACTTGATTTTGTTATCTTAATTACAAATGTTTCATTGTAATCTTGATGGATTTGAACTAAAAAATAAGGATACATCAATAAGATGTTGATTTGGAACTATTTTTAGCTTAAAATAAGTGTAAAAGGGCATTTGGTCATTCTACCTGAACTTTTTGCTCTATTACATATTTGCATTCAGAAAGATAGTAACGAATCCTCTTTAGACATATTATTTGCTAAAATCAATAATTTCAATAATTTTAATCTAGATTTCCTAAAATAATGTGTTAAAACTTTACTATTTTTCCTTTGCTCAATTATACAAAAAATGGTAAACCAGTCCATGTCGGGTCAGGTTCAGTCCAAAAAATACTAAATTATTCAGCAGTCCCAGAAATATGAAAATGGTTTATTAAAAGTATGTAATTATTTTCATGCATAAAATTGCACGTAAACGAATGCCTGAACATTTCATATTAAGTGATAAAGGTAACCGAATGTGCCAATAAAACCCAAACTTTCTTGTTGATGGTATAAGATATATATCGATAATTAAATATAAACACCTTGACGATTTGGTATTCAAACTTGTAGCTGTTATGAGTATCTCTCTTCAGAAGGGTTATTCCAGCACTAACAGGTCCGGTCAGTGGGAAGTAAGGGGCGTCAGCTTTCAGCGAGGCATTAGGGTATTGTAGCTCAGCACAAAGTTCCATTCCTGTAATCTTGGCTAGCTCATCACCTGAGCATACCTTCTTTGTCTGTCTATTGTCCGTTATCATCTTTTGTTCTCTTTTTGCATTACGGTGCAAAGTGAAGAAGGCAGTTCTACAAATATAGTAAAAAAATACAACAAATAATGAATGGAAGCAGTGAGCAGTGTTGAACGATTAAAAGAGTTTAGTGAGTTGCAAATTCATACTTAAATACTTTTTCTCAGAATAATACTTTGCCAGTTTGGTCTTGTTACAATGAGATATATTTCATCTGATTTAGAAAAATGAGAGGATAACTCACTTTACGTTAAACACTTCCATCTGGTCAAATGGAGTTTTTAGTTCTGCTTGAAGTACTTTTCCGTTTTCCAGTTCGATTTTACCGTCCAGAGATGATGATGAGTGCATGGTTGATTCCATTTTCATTCCACTAGTTGTTACGAAGGCATCAATGCTCATGATGCTGTTTATCAAAACTGATCCACTGAAAAGGTGAATGATAGATTATATTTAGTAGTAGTAGAGCCAAGAGCTAAAAATGTTTTTTTTATGATTTATATCATTGTGGGATCACTCTCCTCTATTATACTCTTTTCTCTATATAAAGCACTGAACTGAAATGAAAATTAAAAGCATTGGCCACATCTGTTCATGTAAGCTATACAAATAATAATAAAGATATCACAATACAAATGTATTTATATTGAACATGAGCGTACCTTGGTTTCATGTATCCATCAATAGAGATGCTGGGAGATCTAGATGCTATTTTTCTCAGGTCAACTTTTCCTGATGCCTTCAGATCAATAGTGGCTGTTCCGTCGATGGTGAGGTTAAGTGGGAGACCAGCAATGGTAGGAATGATCATGCTGCTGTCCAAGAACATTATGTTCTGTGTAAAGGAGTACTCCTGTTTCTTTGCTAGAGCTGTGAGGATGTCTAGGACGTTGATGGTTTTACCGTCTGTAAAGTCACTTAGACCAGCAAATCTTGCAGATAGCAGCTCATTTCCAAAGACTCTCATGTACATGTCACCCTTCAACACATTCATCTCAGACCCATACTATTAAAAAAAGAAATTAAATCCATTAAAATGTATATTTTAACAATTATAATTTTCCTCACAAAAAATGAAAGCACAAAAGGAAAGTTTAGCAATACTTTTGGGTATTATTTAATACATAATGTTTTAATAAAGGTGATAAAGACTATAGAACATTACACACGTTGCCAAAATCATTACCTGTCTATCGATGGCTTCCATTTTACGGTCACTGATTCCTTTGATGGATTGCTTTTCCACATCGCTGACGTCATCAGTTTGGAAATAACCGTTTGGTCCGAAATAAGACTCGAGGAAATACTCTAGTCCTTCCATCCTTCCACCGATTTCAATGAGGTTGACAGAATGTCCGAAAAGGTCAAAAGTGACGTTTGTCATGGCAGATCTTGGTAGGAAGGATTTTGATGACCAGATAACGTTGCTATCAATGGAAGCCCCGGTGTTCAGTTTCTCCAAAAAGAAAGACTTTTCATAGTTTCTGGAGTATTTTAGTTTCTCAAGATCAAATTGCTTCTGGAGGTGGTTGTCATTAAGGATTCGTTTAATCTCCTGTTTTAGAGGACTTGCTGTTTCCATAAGGTTTGTCAGATGTGACCATACAAATGATCCTACTTGGTTAACTTCTTCTGACTCCAGTAAATATCTCACTTTGGAAAGTACATCGTCGGAGGGGCATGTCATAAGTCCAAGGTATGCGGCAATTCTCAACTCAGAGTCTTCCTGTTGGTTTCTGAATAATGACATGATGTCAGAACGCTAAAAAATAATCACATATCATACATTTTTAATTCAAAAAAATGAGTTCATATGAAATTATTCTTAGTTAACATCAAGAAGGAAAGCTTTGTATTTTCAGTTATTATTTCTTTTCCTAACTTTTCATATTGTCATTCGTATGACTCAGTTAGCTAAAAAAACTCATATTTTTCTTATAAAAAAACAAACTAACATTTATGGATAGTTTACACAGATAAAGAAACAACAAAGCCATACTTCGTTGAACTTTGTACTCACATCTACAGAGCAGGGCATACGGCGGAAGGCTTGAATTGCTGCTAGTCTGACTTCTGTTGGGTTTTCCATCTTGCTGATACAGTTTGTGATGGTGGTGAGAGCACGCTGAACGTGACCTGCATTGCCCAAAGCTTTCAGACTGAGAATGATCTGTTAATTGAGACAAAAAGTATTAAATAAGACAAGTAACAATATATTAATATATATTGTTTAGACATTCAACTAGTCTAAAATAAGTAGCTGGCTAAAAGGAGTATCCAGTTTTATATCATAAGGTTAATAATTGAAAACAAAAACGACGTATTATATCAAATTTTTAATTGTTGTACTTCAAATTTACGGATTATAATATGTTTTATTTCATAAGTGCATTTCCATTATTTATAATTTGATAAGTTTTTACCTTGTCGAGATTACTTTTGTCGACGTAGCACCCGACACCAATCTTGTTTTCTATGGCAGATACAAGGGATTCAATGTCTCTGTCGTTTTCACACGAAACTTTCTTGCAGTAGGCGTGGATGAGTGAAGATACTCCTAACATTGCTTTGTCATTGTCTTCAGATGATAGGAGTGGCTAAAAATCGAAAACGACTAATGTTGAAAAAAAAATTAAATGACGTATGTGTGTTCAAACTAATTATATTAATACCAAATGAATCATTTATATGAAATATACAGAATGTGTGGTCAAGTACAGCAAGCTAAAAAAGATAAAGTACACACGACTGATAACTTAAGAATAAGTTTAATTTACATACTCTGACTTGGTTAAGCATTTCTTTGGTGGGATCTTTGACGAATGCCAATGTTGTTAACCACATGTTGGCTTCTACTCCTGTAACTTCTTTTCTGAGGATAAGACCTGTCATCATCTTCAGAGAGGCTTCTGTTCCGAGCATTGGGATGGCATCCAGGAAAAATTTCCTACAACGGAACAGATACCATTTCATGAATTTGTAAAGGATGTAAATTGCTTGAGGATTTAAATTTCAAATTCAAATTCAAATATTCACATATTTTTTTCGAATATATAGATTTTGATACCATATATTTGGTTAATTCTACAAAATTGATGCAGCAGTAAAATTTGAATTGCCTACGTATTAAGTATCACTATACATTTGTGTTTATTTTCACTTACTCAGCTCTCTTCTGATTGGATGGACAAAATCTTGATCCCTTGACCTGTGAAAACAGTCGTTCCAGTTCACTGCTATCCAAAGCCTTCATCAATCTCACCAGATCAACAAACAGATTCGGTGTATCAGCCTTCACGCTGTTTTCTGTTTCTTTACAGATTTCCACCAGTTTGGAAATGACCTCGCTCATACTTCCTTTGTTGCCGTTGGCGTGTTCGAAGGTTAGTGGGAGGCGGTCAACTATTGAAACTAAAACATTAAAATACATCATTTCCAATGAGGAACTATGACAGTTTGTGATTATTTCCAAACATTATTTTTTGGGTTTGTCTCTTGATGCATTTTGTTTGCGTTGCATAAAACTACAATCATAAGTTGCTCTCTGTTTTAAGATGCGCTTACTTTCATATCGTGTATAATACCACATTTACCTGGAGATATTGGTCCTGAACGTTCTGTAGAATACACCAGATTTTGTATAGTTTTGGTCACAGCTCCACTTGAATCCCTTGAGAACGGTCTGAGAACGTGTTCCTCTGTACATGTACTACTTTTCAGAATGCCTGCTTTGCTGATCTCCTGAGTACATTCGTGTGTTCCTTTCACAAGTGGCAAGGATTGGATCTCCTGGAATTTTTAAAAGGATGTTTTGGCACTTAAGAGTCGATAGTGCTCTTTTTAAGCATACTAGTTTTTCAACATTAAAAAGGCAAAACACCCTGATGTATTTGTTATTTAGTGAATTAATTTTGAACACGATGTCCACCAAATGTTACTCCATATACTTTTCAAAAGTGTGTTCTTTACAAGGCATTCATTGCGTATGTAAATTCATGTGCTAAAATTGTCTAAACTTGTTTTTTTTCCAGTAAGGCAACAAAGGAGTTAAGTGAACATTTATATATACAAGTTAGTTATATCTTATTCAGTGAACATTTATATATACAAATTAGTTATATCTTTCCATATATCATACAGAACATTACACTTACAGAGGCCACTCTGTATGGGGTACCCTGCATCAATGTGTTGTATCCATTTCTTTTGACACAACCCAGGAGGTTCTTGGTCTTCTTGATGGTTTTAGAGAGCCAGCCATCGTTTACCATTGTGTATTCAGCATTGCACTCTCCGGCGACATCCGTCTGTAAGGTAAAAACAATATTTTAAGATTTAATAATGTAAATACTTTTATGAATAAATATAAATGATTTAAGAGAAACTGATCATTTCACATATTTGGAGAGATTTCTCGCTTCTTAATTTAAATTTATCTTAAAACATTTTTCTTCATGTAGATTTAACAAATTGCAAAGTTAAGTTCATAAAGTAATCGTGTAACAAGAATTGTTTGTCACCTCTTTGACTTGTTGGTCTCTGTTGAGATGGTCCATCGAGTTCTGGAGTGATGAGAGGATACCACGTTTGATGTTTAGAACCCATTTGTGTTCCGGTGTGGACGTGCAGAGCTCCTCTACAATACCATCTTGGAAGGAGAACGGTAGAGGATTGGCTTCCAACCTTGCCTTAAACTCTCCATTGGTGTCGGCATTGATTTTTCGTCCTGGTGAATGAGGGTCACTCTCTTGCAACTGAACATCTCGGAGCTAAGTGAACAAAGCATGAAACATTAGAGTTTGATATAAAAATAATACCATTCTGTACTTCTGCTTGTATTAACTTTAAAGTTTATTTTATATTCTGTCTTTTTAACTTTAGCGAGTTATACATTAAAATCGTTTTTGAAGGATAAATTAAAGTACATATAGAAAAACCTACTGTCATGATCATTTCACATTTTGACACAACGCTGATGTCCACTTTTGCTAGCATGGAGATCCCGGCTTTGTCCTCAGCTGATCCTTGCATTGTTGTGTCAATATCGGAAGTGTAGTCATATTCATAGGTCGTTCCACGTTCGTATCCGAATTTCTGTGTTCCTGGATAAATGAAAGCAATGCACAAAAAATTAATCAAGAAATTCAACAAAGCGGTTGACTATTCTTCTTATTTTTGAAGGGGCGAGTACAAGATAGTATTTACTGAAATGAATACTTGTGATTCAGCTTAGAATTCATTAAACTTTCTACTAGTTCACCCAGAGAGGAAAGACAAATGAGAGAAACGCACGGCCACTTTTCATAAGAAAACTTATTTTTGTTTAAAAAGATGAAAAAACAAATGTTGGTTTAGAAACCTTTTTCAATTAAATTATTATTATTTTCTGTTACAAATTGATTTTTTCTGCTTATAACAAAACAACAATATGAACATTGCGATATTTTAGCTATTGTATGATATTTTTAAAACACAATTAAGTCGTTACATTATTTAATAGATTTTTATGATCTTAAATGAACAACCAATTAAGGGAACGCCCACTTTGAATAGAAGTATCATTAAAATTTCTCTGAAAAAGACGTACCGAAGTTTCAACAGAAAAGACAAGAACGAAACGGTATATTTTATCAAAAAACTTAAGCAAACCAAATGTGGCAATGGAAATAAAGCACAAACGTAAAAAGGCAAACCAAATATGGCAATTAAATAAGGCGCATACGTAAAAAGGCAAACCAAATATGGCAATTAAATAAGGCACATACGTAAAAAGGCAAACCAAATATGGCAATTAAATAAGGCGCATACGTAAAAAGGCAAACCAAATATGGCAATTAAATAAGGCACATACGTAAAAAGGCAAACAAAATATGGCAATTAAATGGGGCACATGCGTAAAACTAAGAAGATTTAATCGAGTATTTTGGAATGTTCTTCACATGTTGCTTAATTCTTTAAAAACTTGATATCGTTTTGATTAGATATAAAACTAACCTGTACATCTTTTTGAGCATGTTTCTGAATTAGTGATAGGTCCTAAAACAGAAAGTGAACAAATATAATATTAATTAATCTGTCAATGTATTTTTTGACCAATGCTTTAAACATTTATTGTAAGAAAATAATTTAATTTTAATTTAATTTAAAATTCTAATATTCATGCCTGAAACATTATTCTAAATTTTAGTTAAAATACTGTAAAAAAATCTTTGGTGTTCAAACCAGATACATTAATCTTAATTATAAAGTTAGAAAAAAAATTTCAAATTATTTAATATCATTAAGCTCGAATACGACTTACCGGCCTGTGTTAATGCCACTAAGGCGAGTATCAATAATATCGTTTGGCCCATGTTGGGCAGGCCTAGTGTTTGCAGTTTTCTGACGCTCTCTGGTTACTGATGGGTTTATATAGTATTGAAGGGTACAAAGTGACATTAGTTTGATGATAATTACTGCTGACATACCCAGGACTTTGTATTAATGTCAATTTTTATCTACATATTTACGCAATAAACATGTGAAATTTTAGGTCATTGTACTGTAACGTTTTTATATCTTATGTCAATATGAAATGAATTTATAAAAGTTTTGGTTTTATTGTTGATGTTGTTTTAAATTTATTATTATTATTTTTTTTTTTATACTTTGAAATAACAATTGAATTTGATAAAACTTACTTTTTAGGGTATTCTTTTTTTGAAGTTATCGCCTTTTCTGAATATCATATGATTTTTTCAAAAACCAAAAGTTATAGTCGTGGGAAAACTTTAGAGAATAGAAAAGTTTGGAACTATTTATTTCCAAAGATCTCATACACTCTTTTTGGAGAGAATCTCTAAATTATTCTATACTAAGTATATTATTTCCTTGTTTTTTCTTTTACGAAACGTTATATATGTTTTATTTTTAAAAGTTTTTAAAAGATTAATTCATTGAATTGTAGGACTTTTTTCTGTGTTTATTTTCGAATTGTTTTCTCTTTATTGAAAAGAGAAAATTTTACAAATATAATATTGAGGGAGTGGGGCTTGGTAGAAGCAAAGGTGTACCAAAGGGGTAATCAATATCATAAAACCGTAAAGACAAAGACAAAACCGGTAGACAAAAAATCATCATAACATAACAAACCACACAACAAGATAAAACACTCACACAAACACACATAACAACAAAACCGCATTCAGCAACGTGAACTCAAGTCGAGAGTGTACTCAGTTGCTCCGGAAGAGTAAGCAGTTCCTGCTTGCTATAGCACATCCGTCACGTTGCCAAAGATCGATTAAGTGTTGGTCAAATCCGGTCTTTGCTCATCTGAGAGATAGAAATCCCATATTTGTATACAAGCATATGATGTCTTCCGTAAAATTTGTTTTGTTCTGGTCAGAATTTTTTTCTGCAATGAGCGTGTATTTTTTTTAAAGGTGTCACGACGAAATATGTTTTCCATTAATTATATTAGCATTATTTCATACAGCAGAAATCCTTCTGCGTTTTATTTTGTTCTTAACCTCTGGTGTCAATTTTTATTTTTCATATTTTAAGGGAGAAAACTGTAAAAATGGTCGGTCTTATTTTCTATCTGCTTGTTTTTGTCAGGAGGTGTTGTAAAGGGGAGAGACATGAATTCTGTAGCAGAAATGAATATTAGTGACATTTTTAATTAGAAATTGTATTTTACAATATCTTTTATTTTGAATAACATTTACTTAAAAGTCATACAGCTACTGTCAGAGAAAACAGATAATATTCTGTGTGAAAGTGAGTGATTTTTACATCCAGCGATAGTGCGCAAAAGTTATGTCCCAAGTATTGCACCTTAAATGAAAAGTGACATATTTTCGTGCATCACGTACATTTATTAATAGATTGGTGTAATAATACCAGTTCATTGTTCAAAAGGACGCTGATTGTATTTATCAATAAGGTGCATGACTAAAAGGTTGTGTTGACTTTACAGTAGGTAAGCATTTGATAACTAATATCTGTGTTATCATGATTTAAATTGTTTTTGTGATTTCAATACCTTTTACATATTTATATTTTCGTTTAGATTTTCGACAAACTTCTATAAAAATCGTATTAACATTATTGCATCTGGTGAGAGCTTCCAAAATTGCATTGCAGGCACAAGGTATAGTGCGGTTTCCTAGTGACGAATCCATTATGGCATAACTTTTCTTTTTTCACGAAAGTTAATACTGCCGAGTTCTTTTAAACGAAGATCGTAAGATATCCTTTACTTTCCATCAATGCATCGTAAATTTCCCAAGGAATACTAAGACTAAGGGGATGTGGATGGGGGGATACTCAATTCGATCCTTTATTCTTTATTTTTTTAACCAAATGTTTTTCTATTCTTTTAATTTTTGCCTCATTTAACAAAAAAAAAACCAACCCTTTTTCATATTTAATATTTTATTTGAAATATATGCGTATAAACTAAGAAGGCAATATAATACTTCATGTCATTTTGTCCAAAATGTATCACCGAAGGTAGGAATCAATGTTGAAACTTCCTTTTGTTCACCCTGTCCCATGTTGTTTTGTGTGAAGCTCCTTAAAATTGTAGTTCATTTGTGTTTTCAATAACTCAAAAACAACGCTTCATTTTCGGTCTTCCAAATGAACCACCAAACCTCTTTCAGTTTATTTGACTTCAATACTAAAGAGTTCTGCTGACTTCAATACTGACGGCAATAAAATCTGGCCTCCAGAAGTAATTTAATGGTTGCTATTCTTGAAATGCATGCATGGTGTCAATCAAATGTGGATTCATAAAGACGCCGAAAGAAATGATTTAGATTCATGACTCTAATTAAATCAGTTTCATCTTGTAACAGCATCAACACTTTAGAATTGTCCACACTTAATACTTCTATTTCACATGAACAACTGAAACCACGATTAAACGCATTTTCCCCACAAAGAATGAAAACGCAGGACAACTATCTGGTAGTCAGATGTAGCAGACTTCTCTTCTAGACAAGAAGAATAGCTCTCTCTTTTAATCTCACTTTCCTTGTCTTCACTTAAGAAACTTTATGCATATGGAAGATATCGTGCGTCAATAGACAAATATGGGATTTCTACCTCTCAGGTGCAAATGAGTGCAGATGTTAACTTGTTTTGTCATTGGGTTTTTTGGTCCACTTTTACCGGACTCTGACTGATGAATAGAACATTAGCGTGTGTGTTGGTGTTCAACGCCCTTGCAACGCTATAGGTTATCTAAAGGCGATGAACATGAAAAGGGTGATAAAAGGAACATGGAATGATGATGAGAAATGAAATGTGTGGGTGGGGTTGAAAACAAAGGAACAGTTGATTTTGAAGACCAAAAAAAAGGGAAAAAGTGGTGCACTACTTGCCGGTCCACAAAGGTTCTTTCACGTGCATGAAGAGTGGCATTCTTCACACATGATGGCCCACTATGGTTTGCGGTCAGGTTTTCCGCATTATCGACCCCGGCTTTCAATATGACAGGGCTTCCCCTTTCAACTACCTGGGACACACATCCCTGTCGCTTTGTGGATTAAGCCGATTTCTGAGGCTCTTTAGTGGACTTTTACCGACAAGCGTAGAGCTGCTGCGGGCCTATTCGCCTCCCGGCCCCGCACGGGATTAAAACATCAGCAACGAGAAGGTTGTGATATAGCAAGATTAGCAAGGAGAAAGTTGAGGTATAGCAAGGAGGAACTGCCAACTGTTTTGGAGCACTTAAAATTCAATGTGAACTATCTAAATCGTCTTTATTTATTATGTATGCGTCATAAACATCATTTTCTTTGTTTTGGCAACTTTGGCGTCTTCGTCGCCGTGAATATTTCTATAGGCTAAAGCCTCGAGATACAGTGTACTGGCCGCGATTTTGAACAAGCAAAGTTTATAAACAGAATTCAAAACAGTGCGCATGCTTAAGGCGGGATGAAGCTCATGAATATGAATTATTGTAAAGCTTTACAGATATAATTTAGTGATTATTGCTTTTCGATTTTTAGATTAATTAGGTATTATAACCGTATTTTTGATGTTGGTCATCAGTGAGTCTAAGAAAAAGAACAAATTTACACAAGACCAAATAATCGACATGCTCAACTTTCATATAGACAACAGTCATATTTGTTTAGTTTGGTGGACGTGTTTCCTGCAAACAATAGGGTACCCAATGGGCACTAATTATGGATAATGCACCTCTGCTTCTGAATTGTTGCTTTATTTATATGAAGTAGACTTCTTATATTCACTTCTAGACAAAAAGGATCGTCCACTAGCTCTCTTTTAACCGGCTCACTTTCCGTTATATTGATGATGTCCTTTCTCTAAACAATTCTCAATTTTGTGACTTTCTCCATCTTATATCTATACTCGACCAGAAACTCGAGATAAAGGACACAACGGATTTTATGAAATCTGCTTCATATTAGATCTACATCTTGAAATAGACTCTCAAGGAAAACTAATTAAACAAAGCTTTATGACAAACTTTCCAGTCGTCAACTTTCTCTTCTTGTGTAGCAACATTCCGTCCTCTCTAGTTTATGAAGTTTACATATCACAATTGATTCTGTGGGACTTACATCGATTTCCTTGGCAGAGAGTCATATCTGACACAAAAGTTTTTTACACAGGGTTATGTTGCTCCTCAGTTGCTGTCTTCACTCAAGAACTTTTACGGAAGACATCATGCGCTCATAGACAAATATGGGATTTCAATCTCTCAGATGAGTACAGATCTTGGTTTGTCATAATGTTTTGTTTTGTCTTCCTATTCCAGATTTGACATGCCGAATTGACAGTTAGCAGCGTTAGGAGCTTAAACTGTTTACTCTTCAAGAGCACCTGTGTTCACTGTCGTTATGAGTTGAGTTCGCGTTGTTGATTGCTATTAAGTTGTTTTTATATTTTTGTGTTGTATGTTGTCTGTTTTTTCATCATGTTCTCGTTGGTGTTTACGGGTTTTGTGTCCTCCCTTTCGGACTTTTGAGATTTGGATGCCCCATTGGTACCTCTTCTTCTTTAACAAATTTTTCATCTTAGTCACATTGTAACCAGACTTGTAGAAGTTCTTTATGAGGACAGCTTGTATGGAACCGATTCGTCGTTAATTATGGCAACAATGACTAAAAATAACATCGGGTAAACTGCATTTTAGCTCAACTGGAGCTATATCCATCACTTGGCGTCTGATAACAATTTTTCATAAATCTTCTCCTCTGAAACTACTTATCAGAATTCAATAAAACTTGGTATGATTGATCCTTAGTGTGTCCTGCACTACAGTTGTGTTTCGATTTTTGATTCGTCAAAAACATGGCTGCCGTGGCTAAAAATAGACCAGAGGGTCAGACTACGGTTTTTGGCTAGTAATTCAAAAAGTATGAGAGATAGATGAAATCTGATGCCACCCTACTGCTTCAGGATCAAAAGTTCTACAAAAGTCTCCATTCGGTCAAAGTTGTCACATGACCCCTTATAAGGGTTACCGCTCTTAAAGGTGAAGTATAAATTTCAACAATTTTTTCTACGCCTGACGCGCGTTTCTTCTATTCAAGACTCATCACAGGCGCTCTCCTAAAGTTGAAGATGCCAAACACTATATGAATATCAAGAGCATAGGGTAATACCCAAACAATGTCGAACTAGAAACCAAATAATGACTAAGACCAACTTATGTCTGGGGTAGGAGGAACCTTAGGGTTTTGACAGTTTGGAAATTTTAACGGGTAATTTATAGCTTGGATGTGTTCGTCAACACAAAAGTGTAGATGCCGGAGCGGGCTAACCTCGGGGAATTAAAACTCCACCAGCAGCGCTTATCGTCACGGATGATGGGCATGTTAGAAATATCAATTACAGCAAAGTTCCAGACAATAAATTTTGCTACGCCTGACGCGCGTTTCGTCTATCCAAAACTCATCAGAGGCACTCAACCAAAAGTTGAAAATGCCAAACACTATTTGAATATGAAGAGCATAGGATAATACATGTACCAAAAAAAAAATGTCGAACTAGAAACCAAATAATGACTAAGACCAACCTATGTCTGCGGAAGGAAGAACCTAAGGATTTGACAATTTAGAAATTTACGGGTAATTTATAGATGTGTTCGTCAACACAAAAGTGTTGATGCCGGAGCGGGCTAACCTCAAGGAATTAAAACTCCACCAGCAGCGCTAACCGTCACGGATGTTAGAAATATAAATTACAACAAAGTTCCAGACAATAAATTTTCCTACGCCTGACGCGCGTTTCGTCTATTCAAGACTCATCAGAGGCGTTCTACCAAAAGTTGAAAATGCCAAACACTATATGAATATGAAGAGCATAGAATAATACCAAAAATGTCGAACTAGAAACCAAATAATGACTAAGACTAACCTATGTCTGGGATAGGAAGAACCTTGGGTTTTGACAATTTAGAAAATTAAACGGGTAATTTATAACTTGGATGTGTTCGTCAACACAAACGTGTTGATGCCGGAGCGGGCTAACCTCGGGGAATTAAAACTCGACCAGCAGCGCTAATCGTCACGGATGTAAGAAATATAAATTACAACAAAGTTCCAGACAATAAATTTTGCTACTCTTGACGCGCGTTTCGTCTATTCAAGACTCATTAGAGGCGCTCTACCAAAAGTTGAAAATGCCAAACACTATATGAATATGAAGAGCATAGAATAATACCAAAAATGTCGAACTAGAAACCAAATAATGACTCAGACTAACCTTTGTCTTGGATAGGAAGAACCTTGGGTTTTGACAATTTAGAAAATTTAACGGGTAATTTATAACTTGGATGTGTTCGTCAACACAAACGTGTTGATGCCGGAGCGGGCTAACCTCGGGGAATTAAAACTCCACCAGCAGCGCTAATCGTCACGGATGTTGGGCATGTTAGAAATATCAATTACAGCAAAGTTCCAGACAATAAATTTTGCTACGCCTGACGCGCGTTCCGTCTATCCAAAACTCATCAGAGGCACTCAACCAAAAGTTGAAAATGCCAAACACTATATGAATATGAAGAGCATAGAATAATACATGTACCAAAAAATGTCGAACTAGAAACCAAATAATGACTAAGACCAACCTATGTCTGCGGAAGGAAGAACCTAAGGATTTGACAATTTAGAAATTTTAACGGGTAATTTATAGATGTGTTCGTCAACACAAAAGTGTTGATGCCGGAGCGGGCTAACCTCGGGGAATTAAAACTCCACCAGCAGCGCTAATCGTCACGGATGTTGGGCATGTTAGAAATATCAATTACAGCAAAGTTCCAGACAATAAATTTTGCTACGCCTGACGCGCGTTCCGTCTATCCAAAACTCATCAGAGGCACTCAACCAAAAGTTGAAAATGCCAAACACTATATGAATTTGAAGAGCATAGAATAATACATGTACCAAAAAATGTCGAACTAGAAACCAAATAATGACTAAGACCAACCTATGTCTGCGGAAGGAAGAACCTAAGGATTTGACAATTTAGAAATTTACGGGTAATTTATAGATGTGTTCGTCAACACAAAAGTGTTGATGCCGGAGCGGGCTAACCTCAAGGAATTAAAACTCCACCAGCAGCGCTAACCGTCACGGATGTTAGAAATATAAGTTACAACAAAGTTCCAGACAATAAATTTTCCTACGCCTGACGCGCGTTTCGTCTATTCAAGACTCATCAGAGGCGTTCTACCAAAAGTTGAAAATGCCAAACACTATATGAATATGAAGAGCATAGAATAATACCAAAAATGTCGAACTAGAAACCAAATAATGACTAAGACTAACCTATGTCTGGGATAGGAAGAACCTTGGGTTTTGACAATTTAGAAAATTAAACGGGTAATTTATAACTTGGATGTGTTCGTCAACACAAACGTGTTGATGCCGGAGCGGGCTAACCTCGGGGAATTAAAACTCGACCAGCAGCGCTAATCGTCACGGATGTAAGAAATATAAATTACAACAAAGTTCCAGACAATAAATTTTGCTACTCTTGACGCGCGTTTCGTCTATTCAAGACTCATTAGAGGCGCTCTACCAAAAGTTTAAAATGCCAAACACAATATGAATATGAGGGGCTTAGAATGATAGCATTTTTCATGATTTTGCCCTATAGTATGAAAACTATAGCAGATAGAGAAAAGCTGTTGCTTGCTTAAATGTTCAGCTAATTTAGCTCTACAAAAGTCTCCATAAGGCCCAAGTTGTCAGATGACCCCTTATAGGGGTTATCGCCCGGCCTAAAATAACGTTTTTTCATGTTTTTTGCCTATGGAATGAAAACTATAGCAGATAGAGAAAAGCTGTTGCTTGCTTTAATGTTCAGCTCATTTAGGTCTACAAAAGTCTCCTTAGGGTGTAAGTTGTCAGATGACCCCTTATAGGGGTAACAGCCCCTAACTTAGTTTTTTTATGTTTTGGGCTTACAGAATGAACCTTTAGTAGATTGAGAAAAGCTGTTGCTTGCTTGAATGGTCAGCTCATTTAGCTCTACAAAATTCTTTTAATGGTGGAAGTTGGCAGATTACCCCTAATAGGGTTTTCAGCCCCTTAAAGGTGAAAATAGTGTTTTTGGCTTATAGAATGAAAGCTATTGCAGTTGCTTGCATATACATTCAGCTCATTTAGCTCTACAAAAATCTTCTTTAGGTTGAAGTTTTCAGATGACCCCATATAGGGGTTATAGCCCCTAAATTATTATTTTTCCTGTTTTGAACCTACAGAATGAAAACATTAGTAGATAGAGAAAAGCTGTTGATTGCTTAAATGTTCAGCTTATTTAGCTCTACAAAAGTCTTTATAGGGTCGACATCATGACCAGGTGAGCGATTCAGGTTCCTGGGAGCCTTTTGTTTTTACAAAAGCGGCCACATATATCTATTGTCACAGAGAAAAAAATGTTCAAGTCCGAAAATTTGGGCACCTTGTTTTTTTAATTGAATTTTATCCTCTTATTGTGATTTATTTATTTTGAATTTACCCTTTAAATGTGGCTTAACCTTTTAAACAATTCTTTTAAATACTAGTAAATGTAACAAAAAACCAATACCGAACTGGATGATCATTCTCATATATTCAATGATGCTGCTATACTTTCTTCAAACCATGCATGGTAAATTATCTTAAACCTGAAGGTAAATAACTTTATTGGTGTTCAATCAAACATGAAGTTGATCACACAGGTACAATTAAATGGTGGTATTTTTTTGTTAATACTCTGTTGTATACTCATGGACAAAACAAACGTTACATCCAGAAAATTAATGCCAATCAGAAACATTAAAAGTTGTTTGCCATTTACTTATTTTATTGTCAAAAGACGTATCCTTACCGAGGTTTATCATGGAAAATTTGTTGAAAATGGTGAAAAAAGTCAAATTTAATGTCCCGTTATGTCTTGAGTTAAAAGAAAAACACAAAAGTTTATATACCCATTGTCTAAAACATTTTTCAGAAAGTTGAAATGGTCAGGCAGAGAGTGTGAATGTTAATTTTGATACGAAGAAATGATTTTACAGACAACTTTTTTTCCTTTCGTTTTGTTCGTAGTATTGGGTAGATTTAACTTAATTCGGATACAAATGTGTTTCCGGTTAGTGGGATTTCAAGGTATCCGACTGCAACCAAGAAGTAGTTATTAAAATCAACAAGAATGCATTAAATTCTCAATTTCTATCACCCCTGATTTCAGAAAAAAAATGATTTAAAGGTACCTGATTGTCTTCTTAGTCATTTCACATTTTTACAGGTTACGATTTAATCAGAATTGTGAATTTGGATATTCACGTTTTCATTTTTGAATGTCTGATGCTTAAAATTGAGGTCAATCCAAATTCCCGGTTTTTCTTTTTCGGATAACATTCAGCTATGGCACGCCGTTCTCGTCAAAAGTATGATTTAAAATATCATCACAAATTACACACTCAAAGTTAAAATATGCACTCCAAATTTTAAATTTCGCACTAAAAAAAGTGAATCGAAATAACACACTCAAAATTTTAATTTTCATACTAAAAAATGAAAACTACGCACTCAAAACTGAAAAATACACACTCAAAATTGTGCGCACCTTTTTGCACATGACTTATAAATATTCATCAGATTTATTTGAATAGTTCAATCCCGGTTTTTCTGATGCTTGCAGTGTCCATGTTAAACAAAAAACGAATCAGAAACGAAACCAAACAAAAATTTGTAAAGCATGAAGCCAAACAATAAATAATTGTTAAAAAAGAAAAACATGAAAATAAGTGATGTAGAATTAGAAAGGCTTTAGCCACATGTACTTGTTTCTATCAATGTGCGGGTCGGCTATCCATATTCTTTCTTTTATATGGATAGTCGATCCGCACATTGATAGAAACAAGAACCTGTAGCGTTTGCTCCTATTGAAGGATATGTGCATTTGTAGCAACAAAGAGATGTCCAACAATTAGTCATCTAAAAACAAAACCAGAGACCCTATATTTTATAGGGTCTCTGGCAACGCTAAATAGAATTTTTTTAGAATGCTTCAAAATCATTTAACACAAAAAACTAAGCAAGGTATGCGCGTTAATCCATCAAGGTCCCTCTACTTAAAGAAGCATTTGATTCAAGACGAAAAAAATATAATATACGTTTTAAATATGTTTTCTGTTGTGGATTAAAAAAAAATACTGTTTAGATTGTAGGTTATGCCACGTACACTTTTTCCACATCTCATTATCTTTTATTAAATATTTGTTTTACAAAGATGTCCAAAAACATCAGATATATATTTTTTTATGGAAAATGATAAGGCTTATCTATATAAATAGATTCGTTTCAAAAACGCAAAAACCACCAAGATAAAATTTATCTATTTATATCTTTATGAATATTTATGAGTTTTGCGCGAAAATAATGCGCACAATTTTGAGTGCGATTTTTTTTCCGTTTTGAGTGTATATATAATGATTTTGAGTGTGTATTTTCAATCAACCCTGTTGAGTGCGAAGCATAAAATTTTGAGTGCATGTTTTAATTTTGAGTGCGACATTTAAAATTTTGAGTGCGACATTTAAAATTTTGAGTGTATATTTTAACTTTGACTGTGTAATTTGTGATGATATTTTAAATCATACTTTTGACGAGAACAGCGTGCCATATTCAGCCATTTCTTTAAATTTCTGTCAATAAACTTCTCGAAAAAGCCTTTTCAAATTCTAGGAATTTTGTTGTTTTGGGTTATAACTCTACATTCTTTTTCAAAACATCTTTCAAAGATAAAATTTGTTACACAATGGAACAAGTTTGCAGTATGCCTGATTTTCTCATTGACAACATATGTGTCGCCTTCGGAGGAGAGATTTTTCAACAACAAATCGGCATTCCAATGGGCACAAACTGTGCTCCTCTCGCCGATTTGTTTTTATATTCTTACGAGACTGAATTTCTTCAGGGATTCGTAAAGAACAAGAAGATGAAAGAGGCAAGGTCATTTAATCTTACATTCAGATATATTGATGATGTCCTTTCTGTCAATAACACTTCATTTGGTAGATGGATTCTTTCAATATATCCTCCAGATTTGAAGATTTAAGAGACCACCGAATCAAATTGCTTCACGTCTTTCTTGGATTTGCACCTCGAATTTGACCCAGGTGGTCATCTCAGTACAAAAATTTACGATAAAAGAGACGATTTAAATTTTCAAATTATTAATTTTCCTAATATACAGAGCAATATACCTACTTCCCCTGCATACGGTGTTTATATTTCACAACTTAATCGATATATGCCAGAGCTTGAACACATTTCACAGATTTTTTTTTATCAGACACCGATTTCTTCGTGACCGACTTTTGGAGCAGGGCTATAAGAAAATACGTCTCGTACGATCCCTAAAAAATTCTTTCTTTGTTGTCAGCCACTAGTAGAAAAGTTCAAAATTGAGTTAAAAGGTATGGTGATTAATTGTTTTAATTAGTGGTTGACTGGTCTGCTGTACTGAGATGATGACCTCAATATCCCTATTGTGTCTCACAACTATGTTGTGTTCTATGGTCATTACCGGATCCTAAGATCACAATGGAAGAGGGAGGTTTGGCGCCATAAAAACTGGTTTAAAGACATAGAACCTCTCAATTTTGATTTTTTTTTACATTGAATAAAAAGTACATATATTAAAAATATACTATCTAAAACTTACCTTAACCAACATAAAAACTCAATGTTTTGCAGTTTTCTATAAAATAATCTTATTTTTATTATTCGCGTTGATTAAGAATTGTCCAGCATAAATATTTACATTTGGTAAACTGGGTACTGTTCAACTGCGAAACAAAATGTAACCAAACGAGGCAAAGAGAAAACGAAATTGGTAAATTAAGAAAAACGACTGGTTTCGGCTAAAATCGATTCAGTTTTCTTATTTCTACCAGTTTGGATCGGTTTCGTTTCCTTTCTTTACAGATTTCGGTTGCTTACTTTACTGTTTACGTTTCCATCTTTACCGATATCATTTTTGTTCCACTTCGTTTCGTTTGGTTAATTTTTGTTTCTCAGTTTTCAGGTACCCGCAAGTGTTTACATTCTATAATTAGTTTGTCCTCTTTTTTAACACTGCGTTTTTATCTTCAGTTTTCCGTCGAAAAGAATACTTTCTGGCAGGTTTTTTTTGAAAATTTAACAGTCTCTTCAAAGGTTTTACAATTTATTCTTCAAATAGTGTGAATTTCATCATTTTTCAAAAATTGCCAAAATGATAGGTTCTATGTCTTTAACCCACCATTTCGTTTGAAATGCCTGTACCAATTCTCCGGTATGACTGATTCGTTTTAGTCATTTTCTCTGGACTATGAGATTGATCATTCAAGTTCGGTAGTTTTGTTATAACCTTTATTATGTTAGTTTGGCAGTAATTCAAAGTACTGCTATTCTAAAGTAATTTACAGTACTGCTATTTAACATGAACCCACAGTACTGCTATTTAACATGAACCCACAGTACTGCTATTTAACCGTAACTCACAGTACTACTATTTAAGAGTCATTCAGTTCTGCTATTGAACTGCAATTTACATTACTGCTATTTGACAGTAATTCACAGTACTGCTATTATACAGTAATTCACAGAACTGCTAATTGACAGTAATTGACAATACTGCGTTTTAACAGTTATTCCCAGTACTGCTATTTGACAGTAATTTACAGTAGTGGTATTTAACAGTTACTCACAGTACTGCTATTTGACAGTAATTTACAGTGCTCTTATTTGACAATAAATTACGGTGATTCTATTTGACAGTAATTCACAATACTGCTATTAAACAATAATTTTCTGTACTGCGTTTTAACAGTAATTCACAGTACTGCCTTTTAACAGCAGTACTGTTATTTAGCAGTAAGAAGCAAAGAGGCACCAATGGGGCATTCGAGTGTCAAAAGTCAGAAAGGGCAACGACGAAATCCGTAAAAACGAATACGACAACACGAACAAAAACAAAACACGAAACCAACCGAACTCAAGTCGTAACAAGAGTGAACTCAGGTGCCCCGGAATAGTAAGCGGATCCTGTCAGCTATAGCACACCCATCAAATTCACAGAACTAGTATTTGACAGTAATTCACAGTACTGCTATTTAACAATAAATTACAGTACTGCTATTTAACAGTAAATTACAGTACTGCTATTTAACAGTAAATTACAGTACTGCTATGTAACGGTAAATTACAGTACTGCTATTTGACAGTAATTCACAGTACTGCTTTTTGACAGTAATTCACAGTACTACTTTATGACAGTAATTCACAGTACTGCTTAATGACAGTAATTTGCATTGCTGCTATTCAAAAGTAATTCACAGTACTGTTTTTTGGCAGTTATTCACGGCACAGGTATTTAACAGTAATTTACAGTACTGCTAATTTACATTAATAGTATTTGACAATAATTTAAAGTACTGCTTTTTTAACAGAAACTCTCAGTACTTCAGAATCCTGCTATTTGACAGTAATTTACAGTGCTGCTATTTGACAGTAATTCACAGTACTGCTTCTTGAAAATAATTCACAGTACTTCTTTTACACAGTATTTCAAAGTACTGCTATCGAATAGTTATTTACGATAACGTTATTTGACAGTTATTCGCGGCACTTTTATTTGACAGTTATTCACAATATTGCTATTTGACAGTTATTCACGGTAATGCTCTATGACATTAATTCGTTATGGTCCTGCACTGCAACTGCTTTTATTATAGTCATTTATAGTACTTTTTAAAAGCAATTCCCAGAACTGCCATCGGACATTGATTATCAGTAGTGGCTTTGAAAAAGGAAATAACAGTAGTGATATTTGACGGGAAGTAACAGTACTGTTGTCTAAAATTTGCTGTCTGCTATTTGAAAAAAATCAAATTATTTCCAAACGTTTAATAATAAAATACAAAATTGCTCTCTGACAGTAATTCTCAGAAATTCGATAGGAATTCGCAAAAGTGGTATTAGAGTAGTTGTGGTAAGGCCATTTGACCGTTCTTGAGAGTAATTCGTGGTACTGATTTACAGTTAGTGACATTTCTGCTATTTGACAGTTTTGACAGAAATTCGTGGTACTTTTTTTCGGTCAGAGTTCTGCTATTTGACAATTATTCGCAGTAATTCATGGTTCTGTTTTTTACAGTTAATGAAAGTTTTGCTATTTGACAGTTATTGATAGTAATTCATGGTCCTGATTTTACAGTTAGTAACAGGCTGCTTTTTGACAGTTATTGACAGTAATTCATGATTCTGTTTTTTTTTTATAGTTTGCGACAGTTCTGCTATTCGACAGTTATTGACAGTAATTCATGGTTCGGTTTTTACAGTCAGTGATAGTTATGCTATATGACAGTTATTGATAGTAATTCATGATTAAGTTTTTACGTCAGTTACCTGCCCAAGGTCGATGTTTTCCTCCGGTTTCCTCCACCATTAAACACTGACGATAAAGGGTGTTAAACACCAACACACACACACACACACACACACACATGTTTTTTTTACAGTTAGTAACATATCTGCTTTTTGACAGTTATTGGCAGTATTTCATGGAACTGTTTTATATAGTTAGTGACAATGCAGATATTTGACAGTTATTGACAGCAATTCATGAAAGGATATGGAGTAAATGAACATGACACCACAACACATATGCTAACTCCAACGGCAATTAATATTTATGAGCTGAATTGTCATTTCGGAAAATTATTCCTCTCAACAGCAGCACTAGAACTAGTTGGTTTACATCTTTTTAATGGACATAGAAATTGTAGTTTATACTAGTTTATAAAACAAGACGATTTTAATCTTGCTAAACATTTAATTCCATAAAAAATACAAAACAAATAACACTTATTTAACAATATATAACAATAACAACAAAACACTTATAACTTATGAAAACTTTTACAGTACAATTACATTTTTTTCTAATTCCACCTAAAACAAATAAAACAGTAGCAACTTATGCAGGTCATAACGAAAGGACTGTTTAAACGTTATTTCTATCATAAGTATCTAAACGTCTATTAGTAATTTTATGGATTTTAAATGCTTAAACATTTGTTACAATTCATCATAAAAATGAGCTTTTAAAGACTTACCTTAAGTAGACAATTCTGAGATGTACTTAATTATGAGTGTATGCATTGAAAAAAATGAAGAATCTATATAGGCATCAAAGTCAAACTTTGACAGCACATACTTCTCATAAAACAAATTCAACCTTAAAAATTTACTTAAAATGCCGGTCAAAAGTAAAAAAAAAACACTTTCAAGTAAGTCAAATAAGAAAAATACATAAAAACAGTTTCTTGTTAAGTCTTTATCATAAAAAGGCTACTTTAAAATATTTTTTATATGTAAAAAGGATATTAATCTTTTATTTTTTAACCACAGTATTTTATTTTACAATTTTTTTTTAACACAACAAATTTTTTTTTCAACTTTTCTGTATCTATAAACATAAAATAATAAATTAATAACAGTTTAAAATCAAACAAAAACAACACAAAAGTTCCATGAATCATAGTCCGTTTGTCCGTAGCAGTGTCCAGTAAGGATACCCGTTGTGTAGTCTGTTTCTACATTGAAACTACCATCAGAATCATGCAGATGACAATGGATAATGATCTAAGGTCTGTCCCTATAACATGATTAAATTAATTGTAATGTAATAAAAGTCAATTATTTCATTTAAATTCAAAATCAAATAAATAGATAAATATTTGAAAAAAATAAAATCAAACAAACGTATATGTAGTTATTTTAAGCAAAATGAAGAGATGAAAGACTTGAAAGACTACCAGCTTAAAACTTTTATGCCAGTTTCTTTTCAGAAAACTTGCATAAGGGTTTTTGAAATCCAACATAAAACTGTTCTTGGGCTTAAATGCTTTAAATTCAAACTCAAACATCACGAAAAATATATTGCTTTCAGATTTAGATTTTACACATACAATGTTTTGTATTTGGGTTACACTTAAAATATCCGTGACTTGATATTCTAACCTGCAACTCTCAGTCCTTGGTTCAAACTCGAACCACTAATCCTTTGCACAATATTAGTAACGACTGTCAACTGATCTTGATCAAGTGCTGCTATTTGTGAGCTTGTCATAGCCTGTGCTTGGTTGGATGAAAAGAACCCCAGCTGTTCTGTCGAGAACTTCTGCAATTATAATTAATATAAAAACAAGATTTATGAGCTCTTTAATTAATGGATGATGGAAACATTTACAAACGAAATGCAAGAAAAAACAGGTAGTCTTTAACACAAATTCATTTTCCTACCTTGTTTAGTACTATAGGCTAAACGAGTAGAGGTAAACCCCGATGACCTTTAACCCCTACTCGAGTTTTTTTACACTGACAAAAGCAGGCCTGGGGTCAATAACAATGCTATGTAATGCATTACATTACCATTACTTTACAAATTTTGTCATTACATTACATTACCATTACTTTTTTTCTCTTCAGTAATGCATTACATTACCATTACTTTGCCTGTGTAATGCATTGCATTACACATTACATTTTGATCGAATATTTATAGGCAAATATTTTTGTTCTTCTAATAAGTCATCTACAGAAAACACTGTTTTTTTTGTTCTGTATACTTGTACTTCTAATAAGTCATCTGCAGAAAACACTGTTTTTTTTGTTCTGTATACAATAGTGTTTTGAAATTTTTAACATCTAACATGTAATGGTATTTACATAAATATGAATCAGTGAAAAAATTGAAAGAGTTCATTTCACAATCCCTTGCAGAGATATATGGATTTGAAAAAAAATTACAAAGATTATTTATTGGCCATCCAGATTGTACTACCAGTGGTACAAATGGTCAAAATATGTAAACTAACAGAAATGAGGCTAACTTATTTAAGTTACTGTAGAATTGTCACAAATAACCATATATTGAAAAAAAAACTTTTAAAGTACTATAGTTTTTTTTATTATTATTATTTCAAGTTGAGTTTGAAATCTTCTTGAATAAATCAGAAAATAGTGTTTTCTGCAAGTCCACTATAGACAGACATGTCATTTCTGTTTTTACAATTAATCATATTTAAAGATTAAATCCTTTGGTCTTTTGTCCTTTCATAAAATTTGACCCCAATTAGTGAATATATCTAGTTGTTATAAAAACAAATTAGTACAATAAAAATGCCATTGTTATGCCTGAAGACATCTTAATTGCAAACATAAAAAAGGTGATTTTAAATGAAGCTATTTAAGGTTTTTTTTTTAAAATGTTAGTCTCTCTTAAAAATTCTTACTTTACTAAAGACATGCATCGTGTCATGTTGCAAAGAGCACCCTTTGCATAATTTAAACTTTTTTTTATTTTCAAATAAAAGTACATGTACATATAGATAAATACATGTAATTATATAATATTATTGGATTAAGGGTTGATTGATAACTTTCTGTTTTAAATCCTATACCTATAACAATAGTTTTTCAAAGACAATTTTTATTTTATTTTCTCATTTAAAAAAAATCTTTTTTTTTCTTCAGATATCCAAAATAAGAAAAAAATAATGACATGTAATTGCAATGTAATGGGTGCAATACACACTTTTTGACCCAAGTAATGCATTACATTACATTACATGTAATGCAGAAATTGAGCATTACACATTACTTTGCATTACTGAAAAAAATGTAATGATTACAATGCATTTGCATTACGCATTTGCATTACCCCAGGCCTGGACATAAGCAGGGTTGGCAGAGAACATGACGTCATGAGTAGATTGTGACTAGATTTTTTAAAATAATACATATCTTAATTTCAATTTACCTAAAGTTACATTAGAAAATAATGTTTTTTATTTTATTATTTAAAAGTTTTGATGAATTATGTTTTATTGTTATAATATTGTCGCAATGGTCAACTTTATACAAGAGGACCCCGTTCTATTGAGAAAAACTACACGAATAAACCCGACACTAGAATAACTTGTTTAGCTGAAAAATCAAGTGCGCATGATCCTGCCGAGCTAATAAGAGAAAAATTACTCTACTAGGGTAAACTCGAGTATGTCAACTGAAAACAGCTATAGGTTTTATAAACCAGCCTCGTTTCTACAACCATTTTACACAAACAGTCTACAGTTTGATGTCTTCCAGTTTGTCTTGAGCTTTTCAGACACCTGATATTCGATTGCCTCATTGGTACACCTTTACATCTATTTAATCTTCTCTAGCTAGATAAACAAACTTTTTTCTAAAAGAAGCAGAGGTACCAATGGGGTATCCGAATGTCAAAAGTCCTAAAGGGCAGAGACAAAACCAGTAAACACCTACAAGAACGGGACAAAAACAGACAACATGTAAAACATGGAACAAAGTGGCTACGATTACCTGGATTTACCTGGAAAAGTAACAATAAGAAAAAAATTATTGTTACCTGACGCCGGAAGTCAAAGTAAAATATTAACCGGTCCACGGATACGGACCTGTTTTTTTTAAGTAACAATAACAAATTTTCTTATTGTTACCGCTCGTTATTGTTACCTGAAAATGTGTTAACTAACAACGAAATTCTTTTTTATTATTTATTAGCCTATTTTAATATTTTGATAGATCATACAGCCACATGAAAACAATAATAAAATTTGAATAAGAACGAATTTAAGTGCAAGTTATTTCATTTTTGGTTACATTTCCTACACATTCAGTAGGTTGATTTATGTGGATTTTTAGTCCGACACATGACAGATGATACCATTCCAGGCAACCATCACAAACAATGGTGTTTGGTCAATGGAGGCCCGAATATGGACATCATTTGAACAAACCAGGCAATTCCATTGGGCATCTTCACGCTTAAGTGCCATATTTTCATTTAGTTTTTGCCATGTTGATTTATCAATATATATTTCTTTATACGATTAATATTAATGTTTTCATCAAATATTTTTTTTGGAAGCTGATGAATTTGTACAAGATATTCAGCCATTTTGATATGTTGTGAGCTATTTTTTATTACCTAGGGCCAAAGGCAAAACAGACCAAATGAATTAACTTGTGCGGTATTAAAGAAAACACAGTGTTTCATTATATGTATTTTTATGACCACAGTTCAAGTTACCGATGATTTTATTAGTTAAAATAAATAATTGTTCATTTCAAGTTTTCAATTACAAAAACATTATATAAATATAAAGAAATGTACATATTGTTAATATTAATATTCTGAAATACAAGAACATTCACATTCATATAATCAGGTAACAATAACGCCAGGTAACAATAAGAAAAAGTACTTATTGTTACTTAAATCAGGTCCGCGTCCATTACACGGTTTTCAGTTAGTCCGTCCTTCCGGTGTCAGGTAACAATATTTTTTTCTTATTGTTACTTTTCCAGGTAACACTATCCAGTGCCAACATGGAAACACAAAATAACTGAATATCAATCAACAACGCGAACTCCAGTAGAAACAAGAGTGAACTCAGGTGCTCCTGAAGAGTATATATAAGCAGTTCCTGCTTGCTATAGCACACCCGTCGCGTTGCCAACAGTCTATTCAGCGTGTCAAATCCGGTAAAGGAAGACAAAACAACACCCTATGACAAACCAACATCTGCACTCATCTGAGAGATCGAAAACCCATATTTGTCTATAAGTGCATGATGTCTTCCAAATTAATAAACGAATAAAACAAGAAATTAAATTGTAAAATAACGAAAAATTAGAAACATAAGTTATACCTCTAGCTGTGATGGTGGAATATAAGTCACATGAGCTGGTTGAATGCTATCAATGTGATCCTCTGTTAGTTTCTGTATGTCTTCTTCCATAAGTCCGCCTGGTTACAAATAAGAAGTTTCAATTTAAAAGAATGAATGAATTTAACCATTTTTTTCAAAGTTAAGTATTATTTATAAACGTTTTGACAACTATTCAAAATAGACATATTTACAAAAAGTGACTTGTAGGTCCTATGGACCTGTTGTATGATTCATTGTTTTTAGAATAGCACAAATTTTGTAAAATATTGTATATACACGTGTCACTATTAAACAAATGTATTTATTTAAAAGAAGAAACAAGAATACAGAACATACTAGATAAAACACAAATATGTCTCTAAACAAAATCATTATTTCATAAATTTGACAATCATACTCATCATTGTTTTGTAAAAAAACATTTAGAATCATCCACAGTTTTCTTATTTTACTAAATTCAATCAACTCTCTTATAATTTTATTTACCAATAACAGTGCCGACCCTTTGAACTGTAGAGACGTCCCAGTTAGAGACATCACCAAAGGTTTGCTTCGCTAGCTTGGCCCATTCTATCAACTGATGCTCATTGCAGCTAGTTACCCGTCCTATATCATATGATGCATTTCTAGTCAAATATATAAAAACACTAGTCAGTTGAAAAGAACACTGGCTAACTTGCTATAAACCAACACAGCGCAGACGTTAGATGGTCTGTGTCCCATTCATATATTTATATAGGATACTCATTTAGCCAAATATGAAAGTAAAATGGCCAGTTAATAAACAATGCTACTAAATGAACATCTGCTAATTTTCTGTCTAAAATAGGAAAATCTTGAAGACATAAGACAAGCAACGTTATTGTCAGTGTATCAGCCCAAAAATATCCCAAGACGATATAAGACTAGTAAATTATCCATCTTGCTTACAAAATAGCTTCTCTCGAAATGACACATATTGGGCAAAAACAGTTTGCCAGGACTCAATAGCAGGATACTACCACATGTAAATTTGTTCAGAAGATTAAAGAATAGCTGTGGTAAAATTAGATTAATTTGATTTTGATATCAATCTTAAATCTTCACAATAACAACAAAAATGTTCCAGACATTGCAACACATTTCATGTTTGGTACGCCTGTTGTACGAGAGTTGACCTTTTCGGATAAAGGTAAAAATTGTATGCTGATATTTAAATAGTTGGTCTGTTTTCATTTTGCTCCATATTTAGCGCCAATCGTGTAATTAACAAAGGTTAAATGTTTTAAAATGTAAAGCAAAGAAATTTTTCTGTTCAAATTTTGATTATATTTCCAAAATAATTAAATTAAAATTTTGCAATATATGCAAATCTATTTTACATTTTTATTGAAAGGAATGCACAACAATCTTATAATAATTGGGTCATAAGTTCATTGAATTGACCTAATAAAAGGACAATGTTAATTACCAACAAACGTAAGTATGGTTATTGGAATATCATCTAGTGAAAGCTTTTACCGACTTAAACAGAAATTATACATCGGTATAACGTTGTTAGACGTTTTACTAACAACTCCAATAATTGACCCTCTTGGTTACAGAAATACATAGTTCAAGAGTAGGTGTTAATGAAAATGTAAAAATTTAAGCAGAGAAAATTATTTATGTTTTAGAGCACGGAGTTCCTGATTGTTTAATCACAATCGTCATGGTACCAACGTTTAATCTAGTGTATGTTAAATCTGATAAAAACGCAAAAATACAAACAATTTATGTTAAAGAAAAATCTGTAATCTGAGAGGTAGAAACAAAGTATTTGTCTGTCCGAATAATGTTATTTTACATTTTAGTTGTGACAGTCTCAAATCTCTATTTTAGCTTTAACTGCATCTCAGTTTGTGGCTCTTTTCAATATAATCTAATTATACAAATATTATGACTTATTAAAAACACCAACAAGAATAGTATCCATTTTTATTAAACATTTTCAATATGCATACTCTTTCTTTCAAAACCCCCGAACTACATCAATTCTACCTACCTGTAAGTCATGTAGTGAACATCAGATATTTGATCAGTGGTCATGCCACAGGTAAAATGCCCTAGGGCACTGATTTCACTACAGGAGAGGCTGGTAACTGATGCTCCCATCTTGAAGTAACTCATAAACCTTTCAAACACTTCTTTTTTCTGTATTATTTAGAAATGTGAACACTTGTATGAATAGATATAACTAGACGCTATGAACATTAATATTTATCTTATATTAAATTGCTTCATCTTGAAAAAAAAAACAGTTCTATCTTGGTTTTAATGCTATTATTAATTAAGCCCCTTTCAAAATATATCTGATCTGATTTCTTGTACTTTGTAAAACACAAAAATAAGTTCATAACTTAAGTAGAACAGAAATTCATTAAAGTTCAGTTATCAAAATTCTGTGGATAAGTTTAACATCATTTGAAAGAAAAATAATTGAAGATTTTGCAGTAGGTGTTAAGTTATAAAAAACTAAATCCATAGACACCAAACGCACCTGTGACTCTGTCCAACCGTCATATCTTCCCAAAGTTTCTATCACATCTAAATCTACTTTGAGTGTTTTTATTTCCTCCGAGGACATGCCCTGTACCAATGACCCTGCTGATGCTATGGTTTCAACAGACCATGTATCCGGAGAACCAAATACCTAAGCAAAATTATATATGTTAACAAGTTGGGGCTTAATCATTGAAATACAAATGACAACAAAGTTCCAGACAATAAATTTTGCTACGCCTGACGCGCGTTTCGTCTATTCTAGACTCATCTGAGGTGCTCTACCAAAAATATTGAAAATACCAAAGGGTGTTTTATTATACATTTAGTTGTATACAGACATATTTCATTTATGTAAAATAATTCGAAATGAGTTTTGATTCTTTTGCACCATCATTGTTATTTTGAACTGATATTTTAAACAAATATCTGTCTATTGGCAGACAGGTAGTAATCACAAAGGATAGCAACATCGTTGTTTTATGTCGACTGTAACCTAATGGGTTACTGTAGCACTATCGGTCTTTTTGTGGTGGCATTCTATGATGTTACAATAATTTTCGTCGAATTTTCCGGGTAATTGCATTTTACAGAATTTAGATATTTGGCACGTACCATCCTATAATAGTACTTAATGGTGAAAGGTGATTTTATTCCCATCATTTGTCTACTTTCCCAAAAAATATAGAACGCATGCGACATACGTCTCCTAAGTATGACTGTTGTCTAGGTTGCTGATTTTAAGGTGCCAGCGCTTTAAAGATGTTGTGTCACGTGAGCTTTACAAATCAATTTTATAAAAAAGAATGCATAATGGTTACCAGGCATATATTTTAAACATTACAGGTTTTTTAGTAAGGTATAAAGATGAATTCCACTTGGTAAATATTTACTTTCGATTGCCTCTTTACTATTACGCTGACTGTATAAAACACCTTATATTAAGTCTCCTTACCAGTTGGGATACAGACTTATAGTTTTTGTTGCGTTTCTCTTCTTCTTGTTTTTATTTTTTACTGTTGAATTAAGGTTTCTTGTTTAGTTAAGGAATTATTTATAACAATCCAAATTATTAGTTAGAAAGCAAACCGAAGTGTCTTTCAATCTCTGTAGAAATGCCAAGGTCTGTTCAGTACTCCATTCCGATATTTCACCAATGGTTTCCAGGCAGTCTTTCAAATCATCATCCGGAATAGAAGCAATCTCCTCAGTTGTTATGGTGACAACCGCAAAGTCCAAATCAACTATGTCATCACAAGTAAGTGCAACGTCTAAAACAAATAATCGGAACAATAGAAAACTAGAACAACTTCAGAACTATAGATCTCACAACAAATAAGTAAGATGATCCATATTTCCTTCTTAATGGCATATGACAGAGTAAAAGAAAATTCTATCGACATCATATACACCCCATACATACGATAATCTTTGTTCAAAGAGGCATGAATTAATTAAAAGAAAATAGTATGTACACTATGTTATGATCTGTTATTAGAGGGAAAAAGAAACAAGAGGCTCCCAGGAGCCTGAATCGCTCACCTGGTTTAATGTCAACCCTTTGAAGACTTTTGTAAAGCTAAATGAGCTGAATGTTTAAGCAATAAAAAGCTTTTCTCTATCTGCAATAGTTTTCATTCCAATGCAAAAAACACTATTTTTCACCTTTAAAGGGCCACAACCCCTTAAAGGGGTCATCTGACAACTTCGACCCTATGGAGACTTTTGTAGAGCTAAACGAGCTGAACATTTAAGCAAGCAACAGCTTTTCTCTATCTGCAATAGTATTCATTCTACAGGCCAAAAACTCTATTTTTTGCCTATAAGGGGCCATAACCCCTATAAGGGGTCATCTGACAACTTTGACCCTATGGAGGCTTGTGTAGAGCTAAATGAGCTGAACATTTAAGCAAGCAACAGCTTCTCTCTATCTGCAATAGTTTTCATTCTATAGGCCAAAAACACTATTTTTTGCCTTTAAGGGGCCGTAACCCCTATAAGGGGTCATCTGACAACTTCGACTCTATGGAGACTTTTGTAGAGCTAAACGAGCTGAACATTTAAGCAAGCAACAGCTTTTCTCTATCTGCAATAGTATTCATTCTACAGGCCAAAAACTCTATTTTTTGCCTATAAGGGGCCATAACCCCTATAAGGGGTCATCTGACAACTTTGACCCTATGGAGGCTTGTGTAGAGCTAAATGAGCTGAACATTTAAGCAAGCAACAGCTTCTCTCTATCTGCAATAGTTTTCATTCTATAGGCCAAAAACACTATTTTTTGCCTTTAAGGGGCCGTAACCCCTATAAGGGGTCATCTGACAACTTTGACCCTACGGAGGCTTGTGTAGAGCTAAACGGGCTGAACATTTAAGCAAGCAACAGCTTCTCTCTATCTGCAATAATTTTCATTCTATAGGCCAAAAACTCTATTTTTTGCCTTTAAAGGGCCATAACCCCTATAAGGGGTCATCTGACAACTCTGACCTTATGGAGACTTTTGTAGAGCTTAATGAGCTGAACATTTAAGCAAGCAACAGCTTCTCTCTATCTGCAATAGTTTTCATTCTATAGGCCAAAAACACTATTTTTTTCCTTTAAGGGGCCGTAACCCCTACAAGGGGTCATCTGACAACTTCGACCCTATAGAGGCTTGTGTAGAGCTAAATGAGCTGAACATTTAAGCAAGCAACAGCTTTTCTCTATCTGCAATAGTTTTCATTCTATAGGCCAAAAACTCTATTTTTTGCCTTTAAGGGGCTGTAACCCCTATAAGGGGTCGTCTGACAACTTTGACCTTATGGAGACTTTTGTAGAGCTCAATGAGCTGAACATTTAAGCAAGCAACAGCTTCTCTCTATCTGCAATAGTTTTCATTCCATAGGCCAAAAACATGAAAAAATGCTATTTTTCACCTTTAAGGGGCCGTAACTCCCATAAGGCATCATCTGACAACTTCGACTCAATGGAGACTTTTGTAGAGCTTTTGATGCTGAAGCAGTAGCGTGGCATCAGATTTCATCTATCTCTTATACTTTTTGATTTACAAGCCAAAAACAGTAGTCTGACCCCCCTGGTCTATTTTTAGCAACGGCGGCCATGTTTTTCGACGAATCAAAAATCCCCACATCAGTTCTGTGGGGGATACCCTAAAGTACCACCAGACCAAATTTGGTTTGAATCTGTGCAGCCGTTTCAGAGGAGAAGAAGTTTGAAGAAAAGTTAACGACGACGACGACGACGGACGACGACGACGACGACGGACGCCAAGTGATGGCAATAGCTCACATGGCCTTTGGCCAGGTGAGCTAAAAAGAAAGAATTTACGGAAATTACACAATAGCATTTAGGAGGATTACTGAACACAAATAATATTATATTTGGTACTTCTAGTATATAAAAGGCTTTTGAAACTAACAAGAGGCTCCCAGGAGCCTGAATCGCTCACCTGACATATGTGCCTGAAGTAAAGGTTATAAGGCAAAATCGATTTAACGTTGAAAGGGTCATAAGATTAATAAGGGGGTCATCTGACAATATGGTGGATCTAAAGGTGCTGATCACTTTTGTTCTCAATCAAAATCTAAAAATCTGTCACCCTTTTTGAGTTATTTGCAAAAAAATGCAGTTTAACCTAATGTTCTATTTTTAGCCACAGCGGCCATATTTTACAACCAATCAAAAATCCCCACGACAGTTCTATACACCTAATAATAATAAACAATAATACCAAGTTTGGTTCCATTTGGACTTAAAGTGTCAGAGGAGTTAACATTTTCAATATAAGGAAATGCAGTTAAAATGCTCAATTTTGACGTTCCAAGGGCAATAACTCCTCAAAGGAAAGGTCCTACAACGTTGACCCTGTTACAAATTTTGTAGATCTTGATGCGCTTAACAATATGCAATTTAAATTTCTCAAATATCTTGTATAGTTTTCAAGATATTGAGCTAAACAGGTGCAAAATTTGCTAAAAATCCACAAAAAGGGCAATAACTCCTACATGGGTTGTTGGATTTTCTTCAAAATTTCAGAGCTGGTAGATCTTGAGGTGCTGATCACTTTTGTTCCCAATCAAAATTTTGAAATCTGTCACTGTTATAGAGTTATTTGCAAAAAAACTGCCATTTACCCCTATGTTCTATTTTTAGCCACAGCGGCCATGTTTTACGACCAATCAAAAATCCCCACACCAGTTTTATACACCTAATGCTAATTAACAACTATACCAAGTTTGGTTCCATTTGGACTTAAAGTGTCAGAGGAGTTAACGTTTTTTAATGTAATGAGGAAATGCTGTTAAAATGCTAAATTTTGACGTTCTAAGGGCAATAACTCCTAAAAGGAAAGGTCCTACAACGTTGACCCTATTACATATTGTGTAAATCTTGATGTGCTTAACAATATGCAATTTAAATTTCTCAAATATCTAGTATAGTTTTCAAGATATTGAGCTAAACAGGTGCAAAATTTGCAAAAAATCCACAAAAAGGGCAATAACTCCTACATGGGTTGTTGGATTTTCTTCAAAATTTCAGAGCTGGTAGATCTTGAGGTGCTGATCACTTTTGTTCCGAAATCAAAATTTTGAAATCTGTCACCGTTATAGAGTTATTTGCAAAAAACTGCCATTTACCTCTATGTTCTATTTTTAGCCACAGCCGCCATGTTTTACAACCAATCAAAAATCCCCACATCAGTTCTATACAGCTAATGCTAATAAACAACTATACCAAGTTTGGTTTCATTTGGACTTAAAGTGTCAGAGGAGTTAACGTTTTCAATGTAATGAGGAAATGCTGTTAAAATGCTAAATTTTGACGTTCTAAGGGCAATAACCCCTAAAAGGAAAGGTCCTACAATGTTGACCCTGTTACATATTTTGTAGATCTTGATGTGCTTAACAATATGCAATTTAAATTTCTCAAATATCTAGTATAGTTTTCAAGATTTTGAGCTAAACAGGTGCAAAATTTGCAAAAAATCCACAAAAAGGGCAATAACTCCTACATGGGCATTTGGATTTTCTTCAAAATTTCAGGGTAGGTAGATCTTGAGGTGCTGATCACTTTTACCCTATGCCAGAATTTTGATATCTGTAGCCGTTTTTGAGTTATTTGCAAAAACTGCATTTTACCCCTATGTTCTATTTTTAGCCATGGCGGCCATGTTTTACGACGAATCAAAAATCCCCACATCAGTTCTAAGCACCGAATGCTAATGAACAACCATACCAAGTTTGGTTGCAATTGGACTTATGGTGTCAGAGGAGTTAACGTTTTAAAAAGTTTACGGACGACGGACGACGGACGGACGACGGACGACGGACGGACGACGGACGCCAAGTGATGACAATAGCTCACATGACCCTTCGGGTCAGGTGAGCTAAAAAAGAAGAAAAAAGGTATGCATGCACATCATTTTATAAATCTACCAGTGAAAGAATTTTCACAAAGGCATATTGGTGGAATGATCAGAACATTTCAAATCAGATTTGATCAATGACTCTGGGTAAAACCCGAAAGGGAGACAAAAATCCAACGTTAAATATCAGTTTTACATTATCAAAAAATAACAAAGCTCTTTGTAAACTTGGAAAAATCATCTAAAAGAAAACTCCATTGGGATAGTGTAAAAAACAGGAATGAAATGAAGGAAAGAGACAAGCAGATCCAACCACCAATATGTTCCCGCTGCTTAAAATATATAAGCATAAAGATCTTATCTAAAACCATGCTGACCATCTCTCGATTATAACTAAAGTTTTCGAGATCGACCAAGTCAGGACCATTGCGATTTATAACTATTCCGGTGTGTCTTCCATGTTTTGTCTTTTTTCGTGGACATTGAGAATGATCCTCCAAGTTCGGTAATTTTGTTATTACCTTTATTTCGAGACAATACCTGTTTCTCGTTTAGCTCTATTGGCACTACTCTGTCTTTGGTTTCCTCTTCGTGTTTGTCGGCCGTACTGTCTTTTTCCGCGATTGTGTTGTTCCTTGTCGTCTTTCTCTTTGTAGTGTCCCCACTTTTTCCTTTCGTGTTCACATCTTTCTCTCTTCTGATAACTTTCTTTCACACAAACATCACCTTTTTCAACTGCTTCCTATAATTTTCAAATTTTCGACGTCACACTGAAGCATAATAAACTATGGTATTTTTCAGTTTTCTAGAAAATATTAATTTGAAGCCTATGATAACATTTTTTTTTTCAACAAAATATATACTTTTATTTACTATATAGCTTGTTACAACTATACCTTAGTGCCCAAGCTTCAATAAGGTATCTCTGTGATAACATTATTGTATTATAGCCTAGCGTCTTGATATATATTTTTGCCAATGGAGCAACTTTTTTTTCCATATGTATGAGAGAAACATTCGTCATTTTAGAGAAAACTTATATCTAGTGAAATGACATTATTAATTCATATACATGTACTTAGTATATGCTTTCTGTTTATAGAAATAAAAATAGATAAGAAGTGAAACGAGCATGGAAACCAAAAAATGCATAGAATAACGGCAATATGCAAAATATATCACCTTCTTCTACGCTAACAGTCATTTTGCAATTGGCCCTGGAACAATATTAAACACATCAGTCTTAACCAATCAAATGCTTAACAAAGAAGACCATTGTTGACATAAACGAATTCCTTTACATAAAAGCATGATTCTAACAGCTAGTCGATAGCTATCTAAGACACATCTATTGGCTGATTTAAAAACCAAATATATCCAGACTCCTTTTTCGACACAGCACATTCATCAATTACAATCTAATGTCGTATCATTTCAATGGCACTTGGGTATGTTGGCAATTGACAATGCAAAAACTCTGCACTTACATTTGGTAAGGATTCTAATTCACTTGACACTAAATCTAGAACACAGCTTCCTAGTGTACATATATCAATGTCAGTGGCCTCTGCCCATCTATAATATATTAAGTCATTGATGTGCAATTGTTGATAAGTTAATTCGTTTTCTTAATTCATCATTATACTTTGTTTTTGTTCGTCATTAGCCATGACAAACAGCTATCTATTCTCTATGAACACACTTTTATTATCATACATCCTTGATTTTTTTCTGCCTTTTCCTTTAATTCTTAAATGTTACTAACAAACAGTTGTGTACAATAAAACAAGATGCAGCTTCAGTAACGATATAACTGAACATTTATATATATATGTTGTGTACAAGTTGCAACTTTGTACAAGTTGTAACATGTACAGAAATATTGTACAGGTTGAAAAAAAATTTGACGTATGTTGCTTTCATCAAGGAATTCCATGAAATTTGATGGCTAACAAATTTTCATAGATTCTAATAATAATCTGGATGGCAAAGTCAACTTCAATTCACCAAATTCTGTAGAAAATCACATTATTTTAGTTCCATATGACACCAAGAAAACCTTTTTTGCAAAATGAAGAAAGCAAACTTTAATATCTGATTGTGTCTTGATCTTCAGGCGTAAACGGCTAAATTTTGTTGCATCGGGTAGCCAATGATACACATTTCTTGAAACAGTTGTTTGATGAATTTATTCCATTTTATATAATTTGTCATATTTGATTATGTTCAGGGTATGTTATTTTTGTCGTAACTTGTACAATATTTCTGTACATGTTGTAACTTGTACAAAATTGTAACTTGTACACAACATATATAACAAAGTTTCCCCAGGAGCTTGAGATAAAGGACACAACAGATTCTAGGAAGTCTGCTTCATATTTAGATCTACATCTCGAAATCGACTCCCAAGGAAGACTTTCAACAAGGCTCTATGACAAACGTGATGACTTCAAATTTCCAATCGTCAACTTTCCCTTCTTGTGTAGCAACTTTCCGTCCGCTCCAGCTTATGAAGTTAACGTATCTCAATTGATTCGTTTCTCACGAGCATGCGGGACTTACATCGATTTCCTTAGCAGAGCGACACGTCTGACACAAAAATTGCTCACACAGGGTTATGTTGCTCCTCGGTTGCTGTCTTCACTCAAAAATTTTACGGAAGACATCATGCACTTGTAGACAAATATGGGATTTCGATCTCTCAGATGAGTGCAGATGTTGGTTTGTCATAGGGTTTTGTTTTGTCTTCCTTTACCGGATTTGACACGCTGAATGGACTATTGGCAACGCGACGCGTGTGCTTTAGCAAGCAGGAACTGCTTACTCTTCCGGAGTACCTGAGATCACTCTCGTTTCGACTGGAGTTCGCGTTGTTGATTGATATTCAGTATTTTGTGTTTCCATGTTTTACATGTTGTTTGTTTTTGTCCCGTTCTTGTTGGTGTTTACTGGTTTTGTCTCTGCCCTTTTGGACTTTTGACATTCGGATACCCCATTGGTACCTCTGCTTCTTTGAGGCTCAATATTTAACCTTTTGAATGAAATATAACTGTTGTTTAAACCTCTCGAATAAACAAACAAACAAAACAACAACAAAGAGATGCTTACGCAATTTTTCCTTTCATTATCAAGGCTGACTTTTGCTCATTGTTCCAATCACAACTTTCACAAAACCATGAAGCATGCTTAACGAAAACGTCCATTGATATCGTACTTATATGGTTAGGAGTCATTCCACACATAAGTGAACCACATTTCTCTACTTTTTCTGTTGTGATTTCATTTCCCTTAATAAAATAAAGTAACTTGTAAGCAGTTGTAACCACAATTACATTAGCCAATCAATGTCCTCATAGGTTTGGGGAAAAAAATACAAAATATTTTCAAATCAGATATAGTTAAAAATACAACTAAGCCAATAGACAAATAAACTTCGTTTAAGGGTATTTGATTTGCACCAATATTAAAAATTGTTTTTATGAATCACTAATAAAATACATTGTAACATTTGTTGAAAACAAAATAATAAAATATAGCTTATTTTCAAAATGAAATGATTTTCAAAATGAAATGAAACTTACAACACATTCATCGTGACACATTTCTAGCTTCGATTGCAATATTTCGGAGGCCACCCTTGCATTATCCACCTGGCCCATTTTTTTACAAACGTCGTCTTCATTGTCGTTTTCTTGTTCTAGAGCCGATGATATTTCTTCTTGGCTAAAATATTGGAACTTGTTTTTAACCTTTCAGACGCTTTGAACAGTAGAACATTCCTTTTTTTTAGGAATGCACAGGATTCAGAAAACCTTCTTTTCATTATGGCTTCGTATAATGATCTTTTTAATAATAGAATATATCATCTGATTGGCCTTGTGTCACACTCTCCCTATTAATTATGTTTATTGGATTTGTCGTTGCCTTTCGGACTTTTGACATTCAAATGGCCCCCATTGGTGCCGCTTTGCATCTTTCATCATTATCATATCATGTTTATTTCTCGTTATCTCCCTGATATAGCCAAATTTGTGCTGCTTAACTTGCTAAGTACGAACCTTTTAATATTGTAGAATTTTTCCTGAATAGCATTTTAATAAAGAAAAAGCCTGTTTATAAAATAAATTATTGAGTATGTAGAGGTGGTTTTTACTCTTTTAAACTATGCAAGATTCAAGAGATGAATATGCTCATACGATTCGAGATCACAAAAAGCTGAATAATTATGCTGTGATTATGAGAATCTTCTTGTGTTCTAATCTAAATCAGTTTTCATCTAAACATATAAATAACTTTGTTCAAAATCGAAATAAACATGCTTGCTTTGTTTTGATATAAAAAAAAGAATATAAATGGGAATAATTGTACCTGGTATACATACATGAATGTGCTTTGAGAATAATTGTACCTGGTATATATATATGTGCTATGGGAATAATTGTACTTGGTATACATATGTGCTTTGAGAATAATTGTACCCGGTATATATATGTGCTATGGGAATAATTGTACCTGGTATACATATGTGCTTTGAGAATAATTGTATCTGGTATACATAAGTGCTATGGGAATAATGGTATTAGTATACATACTATTAGGTGATATAGGAATAAATGTAGCTGGTATACATTAGTGCTATAGGAATAATTGTAAGTTGTATACATAAGTGCTACGGAAATAACTGTACCTGGTATACATTAGTGCTATGGAAATAATTGTATTAGTATACATACTATTAGGTGGTATAGGAATAATTGTAGCTGGTATACATTAGTGCTATAGGAATAATTGTACCTGGTATACATTGGTGCTATAAGTATAATTGTACCTGGTATACATTAGTGCTACGGGAATAGTTGTACCTAGTATACATAAGTAATATAGAAATAATTGTACCTGGTATACATTAGTGCTATAGGACTTTCATGACGTGATACTTCATGTGTTTCAGCCCCTACGTTATGGTTTCCTTCGTTTTCTGTTTTAGCATTATGGAACACCTCTTCTATGTTGTTGATCTTTGAATAAAAGAAACTCCATACTTTCGTAAATGAAGTCTTTATATAGAATAGGATTAAGGATGAAACAACACGTAAGGAAAAATCTTTTTTTCGTTTGAAAGTAAAAAAAAACATACTTTGATTATTTTTAAATATTTTTCAACTTGATAAATCTTTTATATTTTATATATCATATAATAAGTTTTTTTTTCTTTACCTGCTTATAGGTGCTACACTCTTCTGATATGAAATGTTCCCGTCCAAAATGTTGTAACCAAAATAGAGGTAATTCATGCGTTAACTTGTAATCCAGACCACTCCATATGGTTGAACCTCTCAACATATCCACCCATTGTAGTTCCCAGGTAGGGAATGGACCAAGTACATCAAAAAGACTGTCAAAACACTGCTTAGCCTGTTGTCAAATTTATACATTGCTTTGAATAAGTTGCAAAAAAACCAAAGAGCAAAACAGAATAGTTGACATTGTTAGAAATATAGATATATATTCAAAACAACAACTCCAAATACAATAATCAAACACATGCTAACAAAAAATTACATATCCATAAGTTGTAGACGGCCGTCTTACAAATTGTGTATAAAAAAGAAAGAAGAGTTTCATATTCAATTTGACAATTAACGTAATTTTGCCCTTTCTATACATCTGTGTATTACCTCTTCACAACTACATTGTAGCAGTTTTTCCTTTCCTTCCTTCAACTGATTTGCTATTGCATCTGCTTTTTTTTCTGCTGTCAGACAGGATCCAAGATATGTTTCACCCAAGTCATGTAGTCCGCCTCCATCAGATCTGCGTTCAACCTGCGATGTAAACCAAGTGTAAAAAAATAAACGCTTCAACGATGTATTTGTAAAAAATAAACATTCCAAATAGTTATTGGTATAAGAATACCTGCAACATTTCCATCTAATTTGTAATAATTGTGAAATATCTGCCACATCTTTCAAAACGAATTTTAAAGATACTATAAAATCATAATTAAAAAAAGAGTAAGGACATATACATATGAAATGCAAACCCAAATAAGGCCAATAATATAATGTAATAATACTTAAAAATATTGAATGGGGAAAGAACTGAAGTGTATAATTGAACATTTAGGAATCATATTTATTTTGTTCGTCATTATAATCATACCTTCGATATGATATAAATGATATTGCCACTAAAAGCAACAGAATATTTTCAAAGTGGATGCAGGTAACGTCTTGAAATTCTAGACCCTTAAAATATATCCACACAATTATTTGTGTTTCCTTGTATATCAAAGACTTAAAAGGGTTTTATATAGAGTTTAAATATAATTAAAAACTACTTATAAAAACGCCAAAACTATTTTTTTGCTTACCCTGTCTATTAATGAGGAACATTTCAAAGGACGAAGAGGCTTGCCCCTAGCTTCATGAGCAGATGAAATAGCATAAATGACTTGTTGGGTCATTAACTGTGGATTGAGGTTCTTCCAAGTTTTGGGTTTCACACATCTATGCATCATACCAAAATTGATTAGATCTGTTTCCTCTAGTAAATTCCATACGTCATCTGACATATCAGAGTTCACCTATAGTAGCAAAAGATAAAGAATACTTTTAATAAATAAAAACACAAAAAAATATTTTGAATGTTCTTTTTTTATACACGTGATGCTAAAATTGATGATTATAATTCATTTTTATTATAGGCAAGGTAGACTGTCAGGTAAAAAAAACCAGACAATATATTTATTAACTAGAGAGCTGTTTTTGATATAACCAAATTTATTACCTTACCCAGTTTTACTCCAAAACAAAATTCATAAGTGAACAGCAATTATGACATTTTTTTTCATTAAGGCAATAAACCTTCTTCTGAAGTCAAAACAAGGAATGTCTCTTTCCTTTCAAATATTGGCAATATTAGTTTACTGAAATTCTAATTTATATAGTTTTGGTGTGTTCCACAAGTAATTGGGTCATGTTGCATTGGCATGGGAGTGTTGGTCACATGTCAATGAAAGAACATTGGGAAACCCACAATTGAATATGTGAAGTTTTACTGTTTTCTCAGGTATGGATTGTCTTGTCAATATCTTGAACAATATGGTCATCCATTAATACATTGTTTTTTTCCTTAAATTTCTTTACCACTCATATACCTTAGACAAATAACTTATGAATGATAAAAATGTACTTACGTTTTGATTCTGTTTCCCATGGACGTACAAGTCCATGATGTATCTTGCCTGAAATAATAAAATTAGCATTACTTGGTGGAAATATCGTTTCTTTTTAGCGTCAAAATGTTTTGATTTTCTGTCCTTTATTTTACCATCTTGTTCAACTCTTAATCAAACATATATCTAGTGCTCTAATTATATGTAATCCATTTAATTATATAATATAGACTTGGTAAGGAATGATGACTGAACTTGTAACAACCAAGTCTTGAATAATCAACAATCATAATTCTGTCATTTCTTCCTTTGGCATTTCTGTTGACAAAAAGAACGATGACGTTCCATCCTTGTATTGGATTCCAAAGTTACATAAAACTCCAAACAAGCAACGATTTATTGCTGGGTCATCCAAATGTACAACTAAGCCTCTTTCAGTTTTGTTAACATCAATATTGACGGCAATAAAATCAAGCCTTCAAAAGTATTTCGATTGTTGCTACTCTAGAAATGGCGTCGATCAAATGTGGATTCTCAAAAATTCTAAAGAACTGATGGAAAATATCCATTCTAAGTCATTTTCATCATGTAATAGCATTAAAACGTTTGATTTCTCTACATTATATACTTCAATTCCACATTCACAATTAAAATCGCGTTTGGCACAGCTGATTAAACGTAGCTTTATCAAAAAGAACGGAAAACGCAGGTACAAGTATTTGGTAGTCGGTTATAAAAAGACTTACATTGTCATCCAAGAGTCTATAGCAAGAAAAACAAATTTACAGAAGATCAAATAATAGAAATGCTCAACTTTCTAATCGACAACATATTTGTACAGTTTGGTGGACGTGTTTTTCAGCAAACAATAGGTATCCCAATGGGCACAAATTGTGCACCATTGCTTGCCGATTTGTTTCTTCATTCATATGAAGCAGACTTCTTACAATCATTTCTAGACAAAAAGGACCGCAAACTTGCTTTATCCTTCAATCTCACATTTCGTTATATTGATGATGTCCTTTCACTAAACAATCCTCGATTTGGTGACTATTTACATCTCATATATCAGAAGGAACTTGAGATAAAGGACACTACAGATTCTAGGAGGTCTGCTTCATATTTGGATCTATTTCTCGAAATTGACACACAAGGAAGGCTTTGTACGAGGCTTTATGACAAACGTGATGACTTCAACTTTCCAATAGTTAACTTTCCCTTTCTGTGTAGCAACATTCCGTCCGCTCCAGCATATGGAGTTTACGTATCACAATTGATTCGTTTTTCCAGAGCATGTGGGGAGTACAACGACTTCCTTGATAGAGCTACACGTCTGACAAGCAAATTGTTAACACAGGGTTACGTTGCTCCCAGGTTGTTGTCATCACTCAAGAAATTTTACGGACGACATCATGTGCTTGTTTACAAATACGTGATTTCTATCTCTCAGATGAGCACAGATGTTGGTTTGACATAGAGTTTTGTAATGTCATCCTTTCCGGATTTGACCAACACTTAATCGATCTTTGGCAACGTGACGGGTGTGCTATAGCAAGCAGGAACTGCTTACTCTTCCGGAGCACCTGAGTTCATTCTCGTTTCGACTTGAGTTCACGTTGCTGAATGCGGTTTTGTTGTTATGTGTGTGTGTGTTTCATGTTGTTATGTGGTTTGTTTTGTTATGATGAGTTTTTGTCTGCCGGTTTTGTCTTTGTCTTTACGGTTTTATGATACTGATTACCCCTTTGGTACACCTTTGCTTCTTGTAACATATGCTTTAATTACATTTTATATGACTGTATATTTATTCTGTTATGTTATTGTCTTATTTTGAATTGAACAACTCGTTTCTATAACTTTGTTACTTATCACATGTACTTCAAATCAACAAAATGAAGTGTTTAGTTCAATTGCTTATTTAATTGTTCGACTTTTTTACAGTGTTTTTAATAACAAATGAAAGTAATTTAATCAAATTTGATCATAAGTTTTCTGAAGAATAGAAAAAAAACAACATTTAGCTTCTGCAATGGTCTTAATTTACATCTTTAAGGTAAGAGATAAGCAAATTTTACACAAGTAAAACTGGTGAACATAATTTATGAAATTATAATTTTTAGCTTTCAATGTTGTTTTATAATATTGGGAATACAATGTATCTTTACAATTAAACACACTTGTCTCTTCTTTTGAACACAGACTCCTTGTTTTTACACGTTATAAAACCCACTTACTACTGGGCAGACAAACTCCACATCCTTCAACACTCCATTCTGTACGGCATGTATCAGTGCGTACTCAGGAATACGTTTGATTCCATTCTTACGGATTGCTTTTAGAATGTGACGGAGACAACTTATATCCTGCTGATCGTAGTTTCCCAAAACTTTGTACTTCTCTATGGATTTCATAATCATACGCCAAAGTTTTCTGGTCTAAAGGATAGAATTTTAATTTTAAGCCTTTTAAAAGGCTAAGCATACATCTTGTTGTTGAAATTTTCAGACAATTAGAAATAAAAAAAAAAACGTTAGGGCCATCCTTGTCTACTGCACATTGTCAATATAATCCATGTCAGATTATTCTTCCTTTAATTATTTTTTTGGTTACCAGTTATTCTGTATTGATACTCATTTATTGCTTCTACCTTCCAATTATTTTGATTCAAATTAAGGAATTCCTATTCCAATAATTGGAATTTACTACATTTACCAATAGTAGTTTACAAATTATCAATAATAAATTATCCAGAAAAATTATAAAAACGTTTGATTTGTTAAAAAACAAAATTAGTTTCTTTCAATGATGAACGTGATGAACAAACAATATAATAACAAGCTTACAGATCTCATATCTAAGTCCTTCCGTGCTCCAATAATACAGACTGCGTTCTGTAAGTTTTGTTTATTAAGCTCCATCATCGCCCTTTTATTGTGAACCAACAGGTCAATATACCTTCAAAGCAGACAAACTTTTAGCATATGTGTTCCTTAAAAATGTAATGAAAGGTTAATGTGGTAAAATTTTATAATTCATTCCTACTATCTCTTTAATAATTCATTATCAATTATGGGCGATTCATTTCAAAACGTGTATTAGTCTTTTTTATATTTTACCCAAAACTCCCTCAAATAAATTAATATAAATGTTTGAGTTGATTGTTTTGTGGTTTGGAATAAGTTTAGTTTAAAAAGTCAACCCAGAAACCGCTTTTCTTAGGCCGCGTTCACACTGAAGTTGTTTTGAGTAAACATGTGTAAAAGTAGTTTAATGTTCTTAAAACTAGTTTCACACTAAATTTGTTCTCATTGTTAAACCTAAATTAAATGACTTGACATACGAATTGTTCACATTACTAAATGCAAATGTACATGTAATTTAAATGTACAAAAGACATGAACGGATAAAGAATCATGATTGTTGATTTGGCGAATAGACATTTAAATATAGAATAAGTATGGATTTTGATTTACTGGCTTTTTATGATTTTTATAGAATAATAATAAAGGTGTACACATTTTATGGCGCTGAAGTCCGTTCGTCCGTTTGTATTATTTTGAAATATATTGCTATTAAAAACGTTTCTATACATAAATACCCACCCGTGCGGGTTCCGGGTGGCGAATAGGCCCGCAGCAGCGCTAAGCTTGTCGGTAAAAGTCCACTAAAGAGCGCTCAGAAATCTGACATCGGGTCAGGCCGCTTTGCCCACAAAGCGACTGGGATGTGTGCCCCAGGTGGTTGAATGGGGCAGCCCTGACATCGAGAGATGCGGGGTCGTCAGGCGATAATGCGGAAAACCTGACCGCAAACCATAGTGTTGCACCGTGTTGGGAAAAATGTCACATTCCTCGCACGTTAAAGAACCCTGCTGCAGGTCTCGGTAAGAGTAGGACCCGTAGGATCCCCATGCAGGAGGCTAAATTTCCCGTCCCTACCCATTACTCCTTTTTCCAGTGGCATTCAAAACTTTCCTACCCGATTGGCCTTGTGTCCCCATTTCTTCCACTTCATCATCATTTCATGTTCATTGTATCACCACTTTCATGTTCATCTCCCGGATATAGCCGAAATCGTGCTGCTTGGGAGTAAAGCAATAACTAACTAACTAAATACATAAATACCGGAGCAGGCCCGCAGCAGCGCCATGTTATCGGTAAATATCCACTTAAGAGCGCTCAGAAACGTGATATCGGGTCTGCCGCTTTGTCTACAAAACGACTGGAATGTGTACCCAATGGTTGATTGGGGCAGTCCGTCATAATGCCGCGTCGTCAGGCTACAAATGTAAAATGCGGACAACCTGACCGCAAACCATAGTGGTGAAACGTGTTAAGGAAAAATCTCGTTCTTCATACGTTAAAGAACCATGCTGCATGCCTTATTAAGAGAAGAAAAAGCTGTCCATCCCTCCTTTAACAGTCAAAACTCTTATCCCCGATTGGAATGTGTCCCCCATTTCCTCCACTTCATCATCATTTCATGTTCATTTTATCACATTTTCATGTTCATGTAAGATCGCTTTGCCCAAACAAAATTAGATCCGAATGAGCAACACCTTTTATGAAATTCTATTCCGCTTTGCCGAATACATATATATTAAATATTTAGAAGTTGCATGTATCCCTGTTTTTTTCATTCACCCGAGAAAATGTTGGAATAAACGATATCATGTACTAAAAATAAAGCTTTCCAACGAAAGTAATGCATATGCATGCCGTTTTTTCAAAAGAAATATGCGAAATCCATTGAACATTAAACCCACACAAGGACTACATTAAGTATCGAATGCATGCAATGAACACAACATTTAAACTACATGTAAACATCGAAAGTTTACAGTGTGAACACAATGCTGTTTAATGTTAGTGCGGACGACATTTAAACTACTATGAGTTAACGCGGCCTTAGGCCGCGTTCACACTGAAGTTGTTTTGAGTAAACATGTGTAGAAGTAGTTTAATGTTCTAAAAACTAGTTTCACACTAAATTTGTTCTCATTGATAAACCTAAATTAAATGACTTGACATATGAATTGTTCACATTATTAAATACAAGTGTACATGTAATTTAAATGTACAAAAAACATGAACGGATAAATAATCATGATTGTTGATTTGGCGAATAGACATTTAAATATAGAATACAGTATGAATTTTGATTTACTGTCTTTTTATGATTTTATTTTTTATAGAATAATAATGAAGGTGTACATATTTTCTGGCGCTGAAGTCCGTTCGTCCGTTTGTATTATTTTGAAATATATTTATTGCTATAAAAAACATGGCTTTACATAAATACCGACGCGGGCCCGCAACAGCGCCATGTTATCGGTAAATATCCACTAAAGAGCGCTCAGAAACGTGATATCGGGTCTGCCGCTTTGTCCACAAAACGACTGGAATGTGTACCCGGTGGTTGATTGGGGCAGTCCGTCATAAGGCGTCGTCAGGCTACAAATGTAAAATGCGGAAAACCTAACCGCAAACCATAGTGGTGAAACGTGTTAGGGAAAAATCATGTTCTTCATACGTTAAAGAACCCTGCTGCCATGATGCCTTGTTAAGAGAAGAACTCATAGGATTCCTGTGTAAAAAGCTGTCCATCCCTCCTTTTCCAAGTAACAGTAAAAACTCTTATCCCCGATTGGAATGTGTCCCACATTTCCTCCACTTCATCATCATTTCATGTTCATTTTATCACCCTTTCATGTTTTGCCCAAACAAAATTAGATCCGAATGAGCAAAACCTATTATGAAATTCTATTCCGCTTTGCCGAATACATATACATTAAATATTAAGAAGTTACATGTATCCCTGTTTTTTTTTTTTTTTTTTTTCATTCACCCGAGAAAATGTTGGAAAATACGATATTATGTACTATAAATAAAGCTTTCCAACGAAAGTAATTCATATGCATGCCGTTTATTCAAAAGAAATATGCGAAATCCATTGAAAATTAAACCCACACAAGGACTACATTAAGTATCGAATGCATGTAATGAACACAACATTTAAACTACATGTAAACATCGAAATTTTATAGTGTGAACGCAATTTAAACTACTATGAGTTTTGCTCAGTGTGAACGCAGCCTTAGTTTATCGATTATGTCATTGCTGTTTACATGAATTCAAGTTATGTTTGTTTTTATTGAAAATAAAACGGATGATTTCAATATGTTGTTTAATATGTGTTTTGTTTCGTGTGAGTGCTTTGGTTTTGCGATAGTCTGTCTTGTATAGTTTTTTTCTACAAAATTACAGGCTAATCATTTAAAACTGCGTCTGGTGCACGTTTCGTCTGGTAAAGACTCATCAAAGACACTAAAGTTTTAAGTTAAGTTCTGCCAAACATACTATAATATGAAGAACATATTGTTTATGGGGTAAAATAAATCTGTCAAAGGAAGGACGAGAATACATTGGCAATATTCGTAAAGGAAAATTAAGGTCACTATTCATATATATCGTCTTACTGAACAATTTCGTCAGTGGTGTATTGAGAGAAAGGTTTATTCAGATAGTTGGTCACATTCTGCAGCAGTTGGGCTCTTTCTCTGTTTGAAAATTTTCTAGTATCTTCAGGTTTGTGCTCCAAAATCATCTAAAAAATTTAAGTATTAAACAATAAATTCGATGTACCAAAACGGGTATCAATAAAACTGTGAATTTTGATATGCTAAACAAACTATCGGAATTTCGAAAACCAAAACTAAACAAAGAAAAAGTTTAAAAACTATCTTTGATTATGAAAAACTGAAGTTTTCTAAACTCTTTTGGTTCAATAAGATTATGATAATTTATCATTTTTATGTGTGCATGCATTAAAAATTTCTATTTCAATGCAAACTTGGTGAGTAAATTGATCTTCATATTCGTGAAAGTTAATGTTGCGATTTTCTAAAACTTCGATTACTTTTAGTAATAAAAACAGCCACTTGTTGTTTTATAATTAATATACCTCCTCTTTTGTCGAATATTCTAAAGGATTTCCTCCACATTTCTCCATAAACCCCTTCATTTTACCCCTACGTTCATTTGCTTTCCCTGGGTCTTGCTGTTTATTGTCATGAAATGCATGTTTTATTTTTCCCATCATGCTTTCCTTTTTTGTCAATGTGTCACAAATTTCAGCAATCTTATCCACCCTGAAAAGGGTAGTACATGTATGATGTAATTACAAATTCTATATTTTTGAGCTCTTGTCAAATTTAATGGAACCTTGATGGAGTTTATTTTCAAATTTTCAGGGACGATGCTTCCTACAAAGATTACCTGAAGGATATGGCTCATTTTACACTTGTAAGTCATCTTTTGAGGTAGGCCACATGTAGGCTACTTTTAAAAGATGTTCAGAAAGGTATAGGCCACCTGTACGCCACTTTTAAAAGATGTTCGGAAAAGAATTCTACCTTTAGGCCACTTTTAAAAGATGTTCGGAAAGGAATTCCACCTTTAGGCCTCTTTTAAAAGTTGTTCGCAGACTGGATTATTTATGACCCTCTATTTATTTAAAAATGTAATATGTTCAATGTTGGCTTTTATAAGTAATTTCTAGAGCAATTATAGTTTACGATTATAAGTTAAATTAGGGGTATGTACCTTATACTTGAGTGGTATCATATTTATGTTATACTGATATTTTCTTAAGACGCAAAGTATTTATTGATTTTCTAGGTGAAACATTTATTTATGCTTTATGAAATGTTACCTCCATTTATCATATTTATTTGAATATTTTTGAATTAATATTTTGAACTAGAATTATTCATTCTTTTGGTAAATATCAGTGAAAGGGAGATAATTCAAATTGGATATTATTCAAATTGACTTACTTGGGGAGAGTTTTTGATTAAAATAATAGATAGATGTTTGTAATTATAAATAATATTTTCAATACATTTGATATTCTTCTAAATATTGAGCATGTAGATAAACGTTGTCTATTTTCTCATATTTGAAAGATTATCAGGATAAAATCAATAGCAACTACAAATAAAGACGAATTTTTAATTTGTGTGTATATTCAACAAAATTTGTCGGTTGTCATAAAAAGAAGAATGGATACAAAATGCCAGGTTACTGTTTTTATTATTATTATTATTATTTAATTACTATAAGATATATGAAACTATGCATGAATTAGTCACGTATGATATTTTCTTATGGTACACTTACAATTCTAGAGCGATCTCTTTTGGTATCTGGTCCTGTAGAAAGTCCAGTTCTTGGAATGCCTTCGGGTAGGTACTGATGAAATTAGACCACTGTCCCAAAGTCCAGTCCACGGGAGCATTAGCATATTCCAACACAAAATGAACCACAGTAGGTAAAGGCTTTGTATTCTGTTGCAGAATATAAACGATCATAAACGGCTATATTTTTATGATTGTTACTAGTATTCATTTCATTTCATTAATTTCATTTTATTTTTTATGTTATTTTTATTTTATTTTAGTCGATTCTCCTTTGCTTAATGTAATTCTGATCTTTTTAATCTTTTTAATGAAAATTGACTAAAATGCAATTTCAAAAGATTCATTTAACAAATTGACCTTTATGTGAATTAATCTGATTTTCTGTTACCTTGATAGGATCAAGCACTTACAATAAAACTGACTAACATGGAAGTTGAAAAAGACTTATATGGTAATGAGGACTGACTTACATGGTAATAAGGACTGACTTACATGGTTATAAGGACTGACTTACATGGCAATAAGGACTGACTTAAATGGTTATAAGGACTGACTTACATGGCAATAAGGACTGACGTACATGGTTATAAGGACTGACTTACATGGATATGAGGATTGACTTACATGGTTATAAGGACTGATCACATGGCTATAAAAACTTATTATATGGTAATAAGGACTGACCTACAAGGTTATAAGGGTTGACTTTCATGGCTATAAGGACTGACTTACATGGTAGTTTAGACTTACATGGTAATTATGACTGACTTACATGGAAATAAGGATTGACTTACATGGTTATAAGGGTTGACTTACATGGTTATAAGGTCTACTTACATGGTTATAAGGTCTACTTACATGGTTATAAGGACTGACTTACATGATAGTTGAGACTGACTTAGACGGTAGTTTAGACTTACATGGTAATTATGACTGACTTACATGGTCATAAGGACTGGCGTACATGGTTATAATGACTGACTTAGATGGTAGTTTAGACTAACATGGTAATTATGACTGACTTACATGGTCATAAGGACTGGCGTACATGGTTATAATGACTGACTTAGATGGTAGTTTAGACTTACATGGTAATTATGACTGACTTACATGGTCATAAGGACTGACGTACATGGTTATAATGACTGACTTACATGGTAATCAGGACTGAATTACATGGTAATTATGACTGACTTACATGGTCATAAGGACTGGCGTACATGGTTATAATGACTGACTTACATGGTAATCAGGACTGACTTACATGGTAGTTGAGACTGACTTAGATGGTAGTTTAGACTTACATGGTAATGAGGACTGACTTACTTGGAAATAAGGATTGACTTACATGGTAATGAGGATTGACATACATGGTAATTAGGACTGACCTAGATGGTAATAAGGATTGACTTACATGGTTATAGGGACTGACTTACATGGTTATAAGGATTGACTAACGTGGTTATAAGGATTGACTTACATGGTTATAAGGACTGACTTACATGGTAATGAGGACTGACTTAAATGGTTATAATGATTGACCTACATGGCTATAAGGACTGACTTACATGGCAATAAGGACTGACTAACATGGTTATAAGGATTGACTTACGTGGTTATAAGGATTGACTTACATGGTTATAAGGACTGACTTACATGGTAATGAGGACTGACTCAAATGGTTATAATGATTGACCTACATGGCTATAAGGATTGACTTACATGGTAATAAGGACTGACTTACATGGTTATAGGGACTGACTTACATGGTAATTAGGACTGACTTAAATGGTTATAATGATTGACCTACATGACAATAAGGACTAACTTACATGGTTATAAGGATTGACTTACATGGTAATAAGAACTGACTTACATGGTTATTAGGATTGGTTTACATGGTTATAAGGACTGACTTACATGGTTATAAGGACTGACCTACATGACAATAAGGACTAACTTACATGGTTATAAGAATTGACTTATATTGTACATGGTTATGAGGATTGACTTACATAGTAATGAGGACTAACTTACATGGTTATAAGGACAGATTTACATGGTAATAAGTACTGGTCACATGGTTATAAAAACTTATCATACGGTTATAAGGATTGACCTACATGGTATAAGGACTGACTTACATGGTAATAAGGACTGACCTACAAGGTTATATTGACTGACTAACATGATTATAAAGAATGACTTTCATAGCAATAAGGGCTGACTTACAGGGTTATAAGAATTGACTTACATTGTACATGGATATGAGGATTGACTTACATGGTTATAAGGACTGATCACATGGCTATAAAAACTTATTATATGGTAAAAAGGACTGATCTACAAGGTTATAAGGGTTGACTTTCATGGCTATAAGGACTGACTTACATGGTAGTTTAGACTTACATGGTAATTATGACTGACTTACTTGGAAATAAGGATTGACTTACATGGTTATAAGGGTTGACTTACATTGTTATAAGGTCTACTTACATGGTTATAAGGACTGACTTACATGGTAGTTGAGACTGACTTAGACGGTAGTTTAGACTTACATGGTAATTATGACTGACTTACATGGTCATAAGGACTGGCGTACATGGTTATAATGACTGACTTAGATGGTAGTTTAGACTAACATGGTAATTATGACTGACTTACATGGTCATAAGGACTGACTTACTTGGTAATCAGGACTGACTTACATGGTAATCAGGACTGACTTACATGGTAGTTGAGACTGACTTAGATGGTAGTTTAGACTTACATGGTAATTATGACTGACTTACTTGGAAATAAGGATTGACTTACATGGTAATAAGGATTGACTTACATGGTAATGAGGACTGACTTACATGGTTATAGGGATTGACTTACATGGTTATAAGGAATGACTTACATGGTTATCAGGTCTACTTACATGGTAATAAAGACTGACTTACATAGTTATAAGGATTGACTTATATGGGTATAGTTAAGGATTGACTTACATGGTTATAAGGACTGACTTACATGGTAGTTGAGACTGACTTAGATGGTAGTTTAGACTTACATGGTAATTATGACTGACTTACTTGGAAGTAAGGATTGACTTACATGGTAATAAGGATTGACTTACGTGGTTATAAGGATTGACTTATATGGTTATAAGGATTAACTTACATGGTTATAAGGTCTACTTACATGGTTATAAAGACTGACTTACATAGTTATAAGGATTGACTTATATGGTTTTAATTTAGGATTGACTTACATGGTTATAAGGACTGACTTACATGGTTATAAGGACTGACTTACATGGTTATAAGGACTGACTAACATGGTTATAAGGATTGACTTATATGGTAATAAGTACTGACTAACATGGTAATAAGGATTTACCTATATGGCTATAAGGATTGACTTACATGGTTATAAGGATTAACTTACATGGTTATAAGGACTGACTTACATGGTAATGAGGATTGACTTATATGGTAATTAGGACTGACTTAGATGGTAATAAGGATTGACTTACATGTTAATAAGGACTGACCTACATGGTTATAAGGACATACTTACATGGTAATGAGGACTGACTTACATGGTTATAAGGATTGAGTTATATTACAATTAGGACTGACTTGCATGAAAGTTCATACTGACTTACATGGTAATTAAGACTAACTTACATGAAAATTTAGACTGACTTACGTGGTAGTTAAGACTGACTTACATGGTAGTTAAGACTGACTTACATGGTAATTAAGACTGACTTACATGGTAATTAAGACTGACTTACATGGTAGTTAAGACTGACTTACATTGTAATTAAGACTGACTTACATGGTAATTAAGACTGACTTACATGGTAATTAAGACTGACTTACATTGTAATTAAGACTGACTTACATGGTAATTAAGACTGACTTACATGGTAATTAAGACTGACTTACATTGTAATTAAGACTGACTTACATGGTAGTTAAGACTGACTTACATTGTAATTAAGACTGACTTACATGGTAGTTAAGACTGACTTACATGGTAGTTAAGACTGACTTACATGGTAATTAAGACTGACTTACATGAAAATTTAGACTGACTTACATGGTAGTTAAGACTGACTTACATGGTAGTTAAGACTGACTTACATGGTAATTAAGACTGACTTACATTGTAATTAAGACTGACTTACATGGTAATTAAGACTGACTTACATGGTAGTTAAGACTGACTTACATGGTAATTAAGACTGACTTACATGGTAATTAAGACTGACTTACATGAAAATTTAGACTGACTTACATGGTAGTTAAGACTGACTTACATGGTAGTTAAGACTGACTTACATGGTAATTAAGACTGACTTACATGGTAATTAAGACTGACTTACATTGTAATTAAGACTGACTTACATGGTAATTAAGACTGACTTACATTGTAATTAAGACTGACTTACATGGTAATTAAGACTGACTTACATGGTAATTGTGACTGACTTACATGAAAATTTAGACTGACTTACATGGTAGTTAAGACAAGATTTTCCATCTTCTTTCATTGTTTCCATAATTGTAAAAATCTGATGGCAAGGAATCGTATGTAGGTATTCAGTACACATTGAGGATAGTAGATCGGTCGTATACAGCTGTTTCAACATATCGACAAGAGCCTCATCCTGAAAGGCCAAATTTAAAGGACATTGGATAAAATAGCTCAAAAAACATTGCAATATAATTTTCACAAAGGGGTACTGTGTCCATATTTGTCAAAACAAATTAGAAATTCAAATAAAAGTTTGTATTTCCAAGTTATTCTGGATAAAGCGAATGTACATTGTATACCAGTGGGTAAAAATTTTGGATAGTATAAATAAACTGTTAACACAGAGACATGTCTCGCCTGTCGCAACTAGATACAGTATAAAATAAAGTAAAAATCCTCCTTAAACTGATCTTAACTGATGCTTAAGCAGCTGCATACCAAATATAAATGGTGAACCATAACTGCTTTATATAAAACACTCATGACATAAGTAAAAAGTTAAAAAGTGTAAAATCTCAAAGTCAGTAGACTGTGACTGCAGGATCATACAAATAAAATACTTTTGAAATTGATCTGTACTGATACTAATGCAAGTGCATACCCAATATCAATGGTGAACCATAACTGCTTCATGTTAAACAGACTTAAGAAAAAAGGTTAACCTCGGCCAAATCAGTGTAAAATTTCAAAGTCAGTAGACCGTGACTGCAGGAGCATACAGGTGAAATCCTTTTAAAAATGATCTGTGCTGATGCTGATGCAACTGTATACCAAATATCAATGGTGTAACATAACTATAGTTCACACAAAACAGACTTAAGCAAAAACTTTAACCAATTGTGGACGTCGCCGCCGGAATCACCATACCTAAGTCTCGCCTTTTGCGACATTCGTCGCAGGCGAGACAAAAAAGTAATAATTTGATATTTTATGTTTAAAATGACAAGAATAGATCATTTTGATAATATTTGTTGAAATTTTATTTTGTTAAAAAAGGGCGGTCATAATATAAAATCCATGTTCCCAGTAAAAAAAAAGAAATAAGCTATTTAACAACATGAACTTTATAACAATATTTGATCTTTGAAATTATCCGGAGCAGCTGAGTTCACTCTCGTTACGACATAAATTCGCGTTGTTGGTTGCCAGTTGGTGTTGTGTGTATTTGTTTGTTTTTCTTCTTGCTGTTTCGTTTGTGTGTATTTGTGTTGTTTTTCTTCGTGCTGTTCTCGTTTGTGTGTATTTATGTTGTTTTTCTTCGTGCTGTTCTCGTTTGTGTTTATACTGGTTTTGTTTTTGTGCTTCAGACTTTTGACATTCGAATGCCCCATTGTTACATCTCTGCTTCTTTCATTGGCAAATGCCAGTCCTGTGACACTGGTTTTTGGATTAAGGATCACTTTACTGCATGTACGTCGTTATTTTAGTTTTGTACATTTTAACAGTTATAATAGTTAAAAAGTATTGCAATGTGTGTACCTTATTTTACAAATACTAATATCCAACCAGTAGATTTCACCATTTGTATAAAAACTTCTTTTAAAAACAGTAATTACTGGTCAGAATTAGAAGTTATATACTGGCCCAAAAAAGAAACGATACCAAAATAAAAATGTCACCTTTCAAAACAATAGACAATTGTCGCACAATATTTTGCACATATGGAGGGAATAACATATTGGACTACATCTGCAGAAAAAATGATGAATACAAGCCAGGACAAATGATGAAGGGCGCTTGCGAGTTTAGGTCTGTAGAAAGTGAAAGTTGAAATTTTGGTAAAAATCGCTAACACATTGCTGTTGAAGGTTCAGTAGGGAGCTTAAACTGATTGTCACAGGATTAAAACAAGAAAGTTCTGCTGTAAAGACCTTGAAGATTACAACACAAGAGAAAAAAAAACAAAAAAAAAGTCTTCTAACAAACCAGTAGTAACAGAAATTTCCTACTCTTCTGTTTATTGCACTTTTGGAGCAAAATTAAGGTTTTTTGCACGTTATTTCAATTTTTTGAAAATTTAACGTTACAAAAAATTAATGGAAATGTTTTGGATGATTTTGGCTTTCAATCAATCCAGCTTTTGATGATTTAAATTTTCAAACAAAATTGGTAAAAAACAGCATTTTTGCAATAAAAATTTAAAATGCTTTTTAAGGCATTTGGGAAAATTATTCTCTTTCACCTTTCGTCATCCATCATTTCAAGAATAACTTTATGCCAAAATGTTTACCATTTTCCCAGTAATTCTATGGTGATTGTCATTTAAAAAAAAAAAAAAAAAATTTAAAGACGTCTTATGACGTCATACTCGATTATTTTCCAAAACTTTTTTCATTCAAAGCATTGTTAAAATAATGTTTATACATGCATATTTTGTACATAATATTTCCCTTTCAGATATTGAACTAAATTTTTAAAAGTAACTGGGTATCGTTTCTTTTTAGCCATTTGTAATTTTACATCTTTTGTTTTATTCTGGTTCTCACCTAAATTCTATTTTCACATATAGTTTTAAAAGTAACACTAATAGTCACTCATTCAATGGTTTCAAAAGACTTGGAAATAGGCAAGAACCAAAATTTATACAAACTCTAAATTTCAATTTAAAGCCTACAACCTTCTACAAGTTTTTGGTATACACAAGGGACTCACCGACAAAAATCGAATGATATCTTTGTATTTCTCCATTTCTTCGGCTGTCAATATGATTGGTGGTGTGGTAAACTTTGTAAAAATATTGTATATCTCGGTTGGTTGTGTCATTAACATCTGGAAACCTTTCCGAAACATCTCCCTCATTTCAAAAACAGACACGAACTTATTTAGAATCTCTAGAACTGTTAAAACAATAAATAATATCTTACTAATTTTTTTAAGAAATACATTAATTCAAATAAAGCAACACAAATCAATGATTTAAAATTGTTCTCTGTTTTTGAAACCATAAGTATTCTAAAATTTGCTTTATATCTAATTCTATTAATATCGCAAATAGGACGAACAATATACTAAAGGGTTGACGACCAACAAAAACGGCGTCTAAAAGTGTCTTAAAACACCAATTAAAAAAGAAACATGTATCTTTTTTTCTTAATATACATGTCATACTTACATGCACGTCCATACGGACTGTCAAAAACTTGAAGCATCTGACTATCTAAAAGATTTTGTGCCATAATATTTCTAAATTCTTCAGAAAAGACAGGGTTTCCATTGTCGTCCTCAACTATAGCTCTGTACTGTGGTTCTACTTGTGCTTCACATACATGGTCAATTGGGTCAATCTGTTGGTCGGCGGTCATGTCTGCCTGTGGTTCTTGGGCATTGGCTCTCATTGCAAGGTCTCTGTTGCCATCGTTATTTTCGCCTGGACCATTCTGTATTTCTTCGGTGTGTGGTCTTATAGGCATTAGAGTTTTATCCCTGGTTTCCCATACATTATTAGCCTTCGAATCATGACTTTGTTCTTCAACCATTTCACCATCTGCATTGGTTTTGTTTGGATTTTTTTCTAGAAAATTTGTTCCTGCAATTCCTATACTGGATTCTCTGCTTTCAATCTCTCCTTCACCAGTTTTACTTTCACCTTCTACAAAATCTTTGCTTCCAGTCCCTGCTCCATCAGTTTTGCTATCAGACTCGACTAAATCCCTGCTAACTGCTTCATCCCCATCTTGGCTCTCACCCTCCGCTGGGTCACGGCTTGCCGGATATACTGTATCCTCCTTGGTATCTCCCTGATCTGTACCTGATACCTGCGACTCTCTAGTTTCCTCCTGTGCTTGAGTTAGCAGTCCGCATAGTAAAAGTATGACTAACCCAGTTACCCATACAACTGATACAAAAACAATAAGCAAATTATTTGGCTTGAACACGAGCCAATATAATCTTTTAAAAACATGGTAAAATTGTTTTAAGGTGGGACGATACCAAATGACATATATCCAGATTTTAATGAAAATTGGTAGACATATATTATATTTCTTAGTGATATTCATCCATATATTAAATAAAAAAAATTGGGTCACGGACCTCGTTTTTTAAATAATTGCATTTGCAAACTGCAATTTTGGCGGGAAATTAACAAAGACATTAAGGAAAAACATACCTTCAACACCATTTATTTTTATTTTTTATACTCAGAAATGGACTTTGATATCCAAATTAAGACCAAAAACTAACATAATATTCCTTGGAAAATTTGCGATGTAAAAAAACGGATATGTCACGGACTTCGTTTATAAGGTACGGTTTCGTAAACACTGCCTATACGTGAAAATGCAATAGAATCGAACTAAAATTGACGGTTCAGATGGGTTTTTCAGTGTACAGGGAATTTCAACCGTCTATTCTAAAACTGTTCATTGCTTGTGATCCTTTTTTTTAAATTGGTGGCGGGGCATGTGTTTTTGTTGTTGTTGTTCGTATTCTTTCAGAAATTGTAATTAATGATGTACTAGATAAAATTTTGAGAAAAATATTACAATAATACCAATATCCCTCCCTCTTCTACGCCAAGAGGACCCCTAAAAGATTCTTAGTTGTGACTTACCTAAACCCTTGTTGTCCATTTCACGATCTAGACAAAAGACAAAAAGCAGTAAAGACGTATAAAATATTAAGGTAAACCTTAACGATAATCATGAATATTTCATTAAGAAATGTAACTCTACTCCCCATAAGTTATTTTTATAAAGATGCTGGTAGATATTAGAGAACTGGTAGAATCAAAAATGAACAAACCATCCATATTTATCAGAACAGAGATTTTTAAAGTGAAGGGTAAAGAAAACGTAATTTTACTGACCATCCGGGGACTGAACCGTTACATATACAAATGTTAACACCATCTATTTAAAAAAAGAGGTAAAAGTACTTGTATACCCATTCGTGAAACCTAAGAAAACTAAAGTGTTACTAGAGAGCCTCCTTGACAAGTTTTTGGCATTTAATACCTAAACTTTGTTGTAATTTTGATTACTAACATCCGTGATGGCTAGAGCTGGATGAGTTTTAATTTTCCAATGTTTTTCGGCTCCAGACTCAACTCTATTGTGTAATAGAACACATAAGCTATGAAATTGTCCGTTTGTGTCAAAAGCTTCAGGTTCTTCACACCCCAGGCATACGTTGACCTTAGTCATTTCGGCACGTTATGCGTAGCAAAATTTATTGTTTAGATTATAAAATGGAAGGTACACATCTTCAATATATATGTAGTCACTGTGTAAATATTTCAGAAAGATCTAGTGTTTTGGTTTTTTGAGATTCAGATTACATAAGACAGGCACCCTATAGCGCCAGGGACGGACAGATGGACGGACGGTCGGAGTGGCCCCGACTGCTAGACCTGCTTTCGCGGCGACGCAAGTAAAAATGCAGGTGAATATATTGAAAAGAATTTTTAACATAACCAAAATCGGACTTTAAAAAGTTAATTTGGGGGGGGGATCGGTCCAACTTGAACTGAATAACAAGATACATTAAACTCATTGAAACATTTGGGTGATGGGATTTATTTAAAAATACAATTGTTTTACACTTTGAAATTAAAATTAGATGAAATATAATCATTGACGTCTTTGTGATGGACAGACGGACAGGACCAAAAAAAATATATATCTTCCAACAAAAGTGGGGGGGACATAAATATTTCTTGAATGTTTTTACTGTTAGAAGGACCTGTATGCTTTGATTTGGAACAAATAATTACAATTTATATATAATTTCCTACAGGTTTAACAAACATATCAAGATGACAGCAATTGTAACAGAATAATAAGAAAAAAATAATAATATTACCAAATTCCTATATGAAAGCTAATCACATTTCATTTAGTGATGATCTATAGATACCAAGTGTGTCCAATACAAAGGGTTGAAAATATGCAATTTATTGGGGAAGGTCAAAATGTAATAAAAAAAATATTACCTGTCAAGACAATGAAGTCAATGCTGAGAAGTGAAGATACCTGTACCCGTCTATATCATAATCAATATTCCAGGGAACTTATTAGTAAATAGATTAAAAGATGGGAGTGTCAGGTTCTTTTCTCTCTACACAGGTGGATGTCACACTCAGGGATAAGAATAACATTGATTGTCATCAATCATAGACCTTCAACTCAAGGCAAGGAAATATATAAATGTACATGTAGCAGATACATTTCTATAAAATATGTGAAAACTCTTTACTTTAGGTTTCTTTAAAAAATTATTAAAAGAGATCATCACACAACTTCAACTTGTTGAGGATTTGATAAAGCTGATTTAGCTCAATATTTCAGCAACAATATGCTATTATTACCTTTAAAGTTCAAAACAATTCTAAGAGGTCATCCGACAACTTCACCCAAATAGACTTTTAATGCTGAGAAAGTAAGGCTGTATAAGATTTTCTCTATCTCTTGTTCTTTTTTATTATAACAATTGCCATGCTTTTTGAATGGAGGAGGTTGAGGGACCCCAAGCAATGGCAATAGTTAACATCATAGAAAACCCAATACTTGCAGAGATATAATGTGAGATAACGCCGCAAGTTGTAGCTTTGATTATCATTAAGGTTAGGTTACAGGTGTAAATAATCTCATGCAGAATTTGGTTTTGTTTTGTATCCTATTACATACAACCATGTCATTTAATGTCATATTTTGCCTATCATATCTTTTGGCGAGAGCATCTGTGATGAGTCTTGATTTAAGTGAATAAGTGTCTAACACCTGTACTGAAAGATATGTTTAAATGACAAAATAATGGTAAAAACAAAACTACTTAACTCGGAGGAGCAATCTAAAATGTCATAGGGAACAGACAAAACAATGCAGACATACTGAAGAAACTGAAGATTGCAATGGTCCTGACTTGGTACAGGCATTTCAAAAGAAATGGTAGGTTAAACCAGGTTTTATGGCTTCAAACATCTATCTTTCATTGGGATTCTAGAGTCTGTAGATAAAACAATACACAACATGGTTGCAAGATATAATAGGGATGTGGAGGTCACCTCAGTACAAACTAGAAAAAGGTAATGCCCCACCTGCCCAGTATACAATGTTTAAAGTAGAGGACTTTTTCATCCCCACCACTCAAGTAGTGTGTTTGTGTCTGTAAGACACAGATGATGCCCCCACAATGTATTGAAAAATTGACTTCAAATCAAAATTGCAGGAAAAAGTCCAGAAAACTGTGATTTTCATAAAACTTTCAAAATCCAAATGCCACAATTTCCATGAAATTTAATAGATCAGAGAGAAATGCAAACTTGAGATCGGTAACTCATCATGATATACTAACATACCAAAAATCAGTTCAATATTTACAAGCATGTGGAAAAAAATTCCAGAAAACTGATACTTTCAAAAAATTTTCCTAGTCCAACGGCCATAATTTCAGTGAAAATCAACAAACTTACAACAAAATGCAAACTTGATCTGTCACTAATCATCATAGACTCACTTACCAAAAATCAGCTTGATATCTACAAGCAAGTAGAAAATAAGTCAGGAAAACTTACATATGGATGGACAGACTGACAAAGGTAAAACAATTAACCCCCCAGCTATAGTTGCAAGGGCATAATAACTATAGTTGCAGGGTCATAAAAACCAGCCAAAAACAAATTGCAAATTTGTTACACATTTGTAACATTGAATTTGTAAAAATGTTACAATCAGCAGATTTACAATGATTTATTTAAGTAGAAAACTGATAGAAAGGAGCAAACAAAAGATTGACATTTTAAAATGAAAATGGTCTTATGGTAAAATCATTATGTAAAATTTCAGACCTGTGCTCCTTATACTTTTAGAGTTCCTAAAAATGCAGAAGAACTGATGAACAAACTATAGATACCCTGCTTCCTACTTGGGGGGCTTTTGAATATCATATATAGAAGCAGAATTAATAAAATCAGATAATTTCAAAGGACAAGATAGAATAAGAGCTCGAATTGGCCCCCTAAATTGGACAAATTTTCCAAAAGTGGAATATTGAATTATAACAGTATGGTAATGTGATTCAGAAGTTATATATTTTGGAACCGGCAAAATTTTATTGAAAATTTGACATATGGTGTAATTATGCATGTGCACTAAATGATAGAACTGTGAAATGTTGCAAAATTTCCATAAAATTGTTAAAATGACACAGTTTTTGTGAGAATTAAATTGGATAATTTCTGGAAACGTTAGATTTTGTATGCCAAATCCACAATTGAAATATTTTTTATGGGCCGATTGTCTGCTCATAGGTATTTAAGCCAAACACATACAAAAATATACCAAATTTTGAGTAATTTTGAGAATAAGCAACTTTTTCATCACTCTTGATCAAATGCTAAAATCAGATTTGATCTATTATTTGTTAAAAAGATTTGAATTTATTAAGGTTCATTACTTAATATATTTTAGCATAGATTTCACTTTTGAAAAAGGGCAAAAAATAGCCCTTATCATACCTTGTTCTTATAACAGTAATTAGAGAAAATAAACCATGACATTTTATTTTAAATATGTCCTAGTATTATGACAACATTTAGGCTAATGATAAAATACTAAATCTTTGAAGTATTTGAAGTCAGTTGTGTTCAAAGAAAGAAACAACCACAATATACTTACCAGAACTAGAAAATGTGTCTATGAGCCACAGGATGGCCCTCCCGTTCTTGAAATATCATTGACCCTCAATTTGTATTACCTGGGATATGGACCTTTACCAAGAAATTGATCAAAGGTGTTCATGTGTAAAACACAGGTTGCTGTGACCTTATTTCTGGTGGGTGGTACCATGTTACCAAAACTCATCGAGTAGTGAAATATTATTGACCCCTAACATGTAGTATTCAAGATATGGACCTTAACCAAGAACTTAACCAAAGTCATTCATGGGTAAAATATAGGTCACAGTGACCTCATTTCTAGCGGATGGTGTCAACTTACCAAAGACACATCTAGTGGTGAAATATCATTGACCCCCAACATCTAGTATCCAAGTTATGGACCTTAACCAAGAACTTAACCGAAGTCATTCATGCGTAAAATATAGGTCACAGGGACCTAATTTTTATTGGATGGTGTCATGTTACCCAAGACACATCTAGTGGTGAAATACCATTTACCATCAACATGTAGTATCTTAGATATGGACCTTAACCAAGAACTTAACCAAAGTCATTCATGCGTAAAATATAGGTCACAGTGACCTAATTTCTAGTGGGTGGTGTCACCTTACCCAAGACACATCTAGTAGTGAAATATCATTGACCCCCAACATCTAGTATCCAAGTTATGGACCTTAACCAAGAACTTAACTGAAGTCGTTCGTGCATAAAATATAGGTCACAGTGACCTAATTTCTAGTGGGTGGTGTAGCCCTACCCAAGACCAAACTGGTGATTAAATATCATTGACCCCCAAAATCTAGTATCTGAGTAATGGACCTTAACCAAGAACTTAACCAAAGTGTTATGGACGGACGGACATACGTGGTCGGGCCATAAAAAAATCAAAGATGTACTGAAGGGGATTCAAATTTCTTAAGGTAAATGGGGTGTACCCCGGTATATGTCTATCTTTTTTGTACATCTATCATAACTTTTAATTTCATAATGCTAGCTATTCTAATTGATATCTTTTGGGCTTGTTAAACATTAAAATTGAAAATTACAACAAAAGTGTGGCAAAAATACTTTTAGTTTTTTATTAATTTTTACCTTTAATTGTGATTTTCTTGTTTGGATTTTACCTTTTAAATGTGGTTTTACCTTCTAAACTATTGTTTTGTTTACCTTTTAACTAGCCACTGTACAACATCTTTTATTATTTTATTTGTGGCAAAAATACACCTACTTTGCTAATATCAATATTTTCCCATACTTTTAAAATCAGGAAACACGTTTCTATAGGAAAATAGCAAGAAATAAGTCAGGATTTTTTGCATTTTACGGGTATGCAGAACGTTTAAATTTTGAAAAAGTCAGAAACGGGAGGGAATTTTTTTCAAAGGGGACCTTTGGTCCACACATTTGGCTAGGATTTGGTCATTTTGGCATCCTTTTGCGTTGAAAATTGTCAAACTTTAGGTTCTTCCTACCACTGGCCTAGGTTAATCTTGGTCATAATTTGGATTCTAATGCGACATATTTTGGTTTTATTGTTTTATGCTCTTCATATTCATATTGTGTTTGGAAAAGGGGAGTTAATTTATATAGAAATAATAGGGATTTACATATTTTTCACTTTTCTAAAACATTTTGATGGTGAGCTTAGTTTTTTATTAAATATATTTGAATATCAATACTAAACACAGATTTTGTCAAATTTTAAGAAAAATCTATGGACTAGATTTTCTTAGATCAAGGAAACTTGAATTTTCCATATTAATCCCAAATATAAAAACTAAAATCATGCTTTTTTATTAAAGTTGTTTCTACAAAAATTCTGATGCTGAACTTCTAATTTTATTATTGAGATTTAAGGTAACATTCTAAGACTAACTGTGGCCAAAATTAAAAAAAAATCTATGGATAAATTTTTAGACACCCCATCTACCTTAAGTAAAAAAAAATCAAAGACAAATCAGTAGACAAAACCACACAAACAAGTAATACTGTGAGCGAGCTCACAAAAGTATACCCCCCGCTTCATATTGGACTCTGTACTGTAAAAAAATCTCAAGCCCAGTTATCTCCCCTCGATGATAACCAAGAGCAATACAAATTCTACAGATGATGTACTTCCTTCATGTAAATTTTCATAAAAATCCATCAAAAGTCAAAGTCCAATTATCTCCCCTGAATGATGTCTGATTGCAATGAAAATTCTTCATGCTTATCTACATATGATGTTCTTCCTTTATGTAAAGTTTTATTAAAATCCTTAGAGCGGTTTAGGAGGAGTTGCGCTTACGAGGTCTCCCATTGAATAATGTATTTAAAAAATCAAAGTCCAATTATCTCTCCTGAATGATGTCTGATTGCGAAGTTTCATCAAAATCCTTCAAGTGGTTTAGGAGAAGAAGCGCTTACGAGTTATGTGGACAGACGGACAGACGGAAGGACGGACATACAGACAGACAGGGTGTTTCCTATATACCCCCCCCCCCCCCCCCCCCGCCCCTCCAAACGCTATATCAAACCAAGATTGAGCACAGATGATCTGGAAGAGTGACCATTTCCTACTTGTTGCAACATAACTAGTTGTATGGGTAAATCACTCTAAGAATTGATTTGAATTATTAATCTTCCATATATAACATGCATGTTATTTTGAGATAGATAAGACTGCCTCTTCTGAAATTCTGTTGTTAGATATTTGTAGTAAAAGTCAATGGAATAAAAAAAAAGAGGAATTAAAAAATTACAACAATGTTTAAATAACTCAACTTATTACATATAAAACAGATTTTAACAATAAATAAGATTTATTTTAACTTTTTGGTTTTAAATTGTTTTGTTTTAGTTTTGACAGATTCTATCAGTTTCTGTAATGAGTTATCACTATACACAGATTTAGCAGTCTTTGGTGAGGTAGCATCACTCTGGTCTACAGCCTTCCTTTTAGATCCTGTCTTTCTGAACTGTTGTTTGGCCTCCACTATGTCCTTCATAGCTTTAGTCTTTTTGTACTCTGGTGCTGAAGGGTCTATGTTATATAAATGATGGGTAAACAATGCCTCAAATCTCGGATCTGTTGTGTTCACCTGAAAAATTCATTTTGAGATACTATTATACTATGTTACAAGGAGGACTGAGGGAAAGTTTTTCAAATGATTTAAATCAATCTCAATTTTTATTAAATGAATTATATAAGTATCTATTTTGAAGATGTAAAATGTCAACTAAATTTTAAAAAGTCTCTTTTCACTCCTGTTTATTTTCATCTTTATTTTTTAATATTGATTACATTCCTTACAACTCTGAAATATGCAAAGCTTAGATTTTTTTTTCTTAGCAATTCTTTTCATTCGACAATAAAATACGAGAAACAATCATAATAAACAGCTATTTCTAAAGCCTAAAATCAATATCTGTTTAAAGAATATTAGTTTTCATAATATATATTTTATGAAAATGATTGAAATTAGATATTTTTATCTATATCATGGGAAACCTAGCACTAAAATTATCTTTGATAGATAAGACATCTATGATATATTAAAAAATTATCTGACTTAATGATTCTTTACATAAATAATGACTAAATGATTCACGAACAACTACTTCTCCACTATGAAAATAAAAAGCTTCGCCGAGCGCAGCATGATACGACTGCAACATGTTGAACCCTGTACATTTTAGGCCCATTATGAATAGTCAATTGCTCTGGACACATGCAGCCCATGGTGGACTGACAAAGGTTTTTGACACATGCAGCTTTTGGTGGACTTTCCACTTACAATTTAAAAGGAATTATTTTTTTTCGAAAGGAGATCCAAATTAGATCACAAATTTTCCATTTTGGCCCTAATTACATAATAGGGGGAAAAAGGGAGGTTGCAAAAATTTGTATACACTATTTGATAAGAACAAACATGCAAAAAAAAAATTCAAAATCGGACCACTATTATAAAAGTTTCAATTTTGGCCCCTTTTGGCCCCTAATTACATAATGGGGAAAAAGGGGGCCCGCAAAAGTTCATCAGGTTCATTGTTTTATTGAAAGAAACATTCTTCACAAATTTCACAGCAATAAGCCAGTTAGAAACAAAGTTATGGTGGAAACAATAAAATATTTGAATTTTTTGCCCCTTTTGGGCCCCTTATTTCGAAACAAAATAAGGGGGTACCCCCAAAATCAATCCCATTCACCCTTAAATGTCAAGGAACATTAATGCCAAAGTACAAAGCAATAGGATGACTAGAACTAAAATTATCGTGGCAACAAACATAAAAGTAGCATTTTTGGCCCCTTTTTGGCCCCTAATTTCGAGACCAAAACAGGTGGAACCCCAAAAATCAATCCCATTCATCCTTTAATAGTAAGAAATATCATTGTGAAATTTCATTGCATTCGGATTACAAGAACTTAAGTTATCGTGTATACACTAAAGTTAACAGACAACGACGACAACGACCACGACAACGACGACGACACCGACGACAGCATCATACCATTATACGTCTGCAAATTTTTTGCGTTGGTATAAAAATGCATAGACCATGCACATAATACACTTGGAATTTTAACACTCTTATTTCCTTGTTAGCTCACCTGGACCGAAGGTCCATGTGAGCTATTGCCATCACTTGGCGTCCGTCCTCGTCTGTCGGCGTCTGTCGTCGTCTGTCGTCGTCTGTTAACAATTTTCAAAAATCTTCTCCTCTGAAACTACTGAACAGAATTTAATGAAACTTGGTATGAATGATCCTTAGGGTGTCCTGCACCAAACTTGTGTTTCGATTTTTGATCCAACAAAAAACATGGCCACCGTTACTAAAAATAGACCAGGGTGGTCAGACTACTGTTTTTGGCTTGTAAATCAAAAAGTATAAGAAATAGATGAAATCTAATGCCACCTTCACTGGCGGTTGGCGGCTACTCGTAACAGCAGTTACGAGTATCTCAAGATGGCGGAGGATATTCCTGGAAAGTCGGATTTTACATCATATCTTTTATATAAAATTTTCTTTTGAATGAAAATAGAAAGGAGACCGAGGCTAATGGCATACAGTTGCCATCTAACATGTGCTTTAGTAGTGTGAAACTCGTAAATCGTCAATCTAAAAAACACGAAGATGTCGGTAACTGCAATGATGAGATACTCGTAACTGTAAAATATGTTTTTGAGAAGATACTCGTAACTCACTTTTGCCGATTTTGTATCTAAAAGTTGTTATGTATCTTGTATGCTGTACGGTTTGTTTTTGTGGTGTCTTGGCCTTTTCGGTCATTCAACATTAAATTTCCCCATTGGTAGACCATCGAAAACGATATTTCACTTGGAGATACCAAAATGGAAGCAAGGAAAGCGTATCTCCAAGTGGAATATTGTTTTCGAAGGTCTACCTGAATATCATAAAAATATTTTATGTATTTATTCATCTTAAAATGTACTTCAGGATGAAATAATACTTACAATTATTTTATGATTGGTTAACATATATAATGAGTTGTCACATTGTTGGACCATTAAACTGAAGGAAGACGTAACAAAAAAAATCAACCCTAAAATTTCTGTCCGCTGAAAATTTCACACCAGGTTTACCTCACAATGTTTGGAACAGTTGTAATACAGACTCTTATGCTACAACAACTGCTTCAGTCAAAGCTAAAATTCTCTGTGGCACCTACCTTCTTCAGTCTACCCGTGCGAAATTTGACAGAACTGGTAAAACAAGTCCACTATGTAAAATGTGCCTTCACGAGCAGGAAGATGTCGAACACTTTATTTTACAATGTGATCCTCTCAGAGAAGACAGAGAATACTTCATAGGCAAAATCAAAGACATTCTGTATAACATTCTAGAAAATGAATTAGCAGAGGGACTGCTCAACACCAAAAATCTGCTTCAACTTATTATGTCTCCCCTTCCCAGAAGGGGGAGACATATTGTTTTTGTGTCAGTTCTTCTTCTTCTTCTTCTTCTTCTTCTTCTTCTTCTTCTTCTTCTCATACAAAGCGTGTCCGGGCCATAACTTTTTTATCCTTTGAGATAGGACTTTGATATTTGGCATGTAGATGTATCACCATGAGACGATGTGTCGCGTACCAGAATGACCTTCATATGACCTTGACCTTTGACCTCAAGGTCAAATTAATGCTAAGTTTACATGCAAAGTGTGTCCTGGTCATAACTTTTTTATCCTTTGATATAGGGCTTTGATATTTGGCATATGGGTGTATCAGCATGAGACAATGTGTCATGTACCAGAATGACCTTCATATGACCTTGACCTTTGACTTCAAGGTCAAATTAATGCTTATTTTACATGCAAAGTTAGTCAGGGTCATAACTTTTTTGTTCTTTGACATAGGGCTTTAATATTTGACATGTGGATGTATCACCATGGGACAATGTGTGCTTTACCAAAATGACCTTGACCTTTGACCTGAAGGTCAACTCGATGCTAATTTTATATCCAAAGTATGTCAGAGCCATAATTTTTTTTGTTCTTTGACATTGGGCTTTGATATTTGACATGTAGATGTATCATCATGAGAAGATGTTTTTTATTCTAGAATGACCTTCATATGACCTGACCTTTGACCTCAATGTCAAATTAATGGCAATTTTACATGCAATGTAAGTCAGAGTCATAACTTTTTTGTTCTTTGACATTGGGCTTTAATATTTGACATGTGGATGTATCACCATGAGACAATGTGTTGTATGGCAGAATGACCTTCATATGACCTTGACCTTTGACCTCAATATCAAATTAATGCTAATTTTACATGTAAAACATGTCTGGTCCATAACTTTTTTTGTTCTTTGACATAGGGCTTTAATATTTGACATGTAGATGTATCACCCTGAGAAGATGTGTTGTGTGGCAGAATGACCTTCATATGACCTTTTCCTTTGACCTCAAGGTCAAATTAATGATAATTTTACGTGCAAAGTGGGTCCTGGTCATAACATTTTATCCTTTGATATAGGGCTTTGTTATTTGGCATGTGGATGTTTCACCATGAGACGATGTGTTGTGGACCAGAATGGCCTTCATATAAGCTTGACCTTTGACCTCAAGATCAAATAAATGCTAATTTACTATTTTATTAACATAATGGTGTGTCATCTTATGAACAATGTGTCGGCAACCTTAATGACCTCGACCTGTGACTTCAAGATCAAATAGATGCTAATTTTACATGCAAAACCTTCCAGACCATTACTAATTTATCCTTTGACATAGGACTTAAGAATGTTGATCCATCATTATTAAGCAATGTTTTGTACAATGTATGTCATTGTGACTTTGACTTCTGACCTCAAGATTGAAATTATGTTATTTTGGCAAATTTAGGAAGGGGAGACATCCGTTTTAGTGCGCTAAAACAGTTTTTCCTAGTTATTGACTGTTCAAAATTCAGTTTTCTGGATGAGCATCTCAAATGGACATAGAATGTGCAAGTCGAGGAATGTGCTATAGACTACATCAGAAGCGAGCCAGTCTCCTGATCATATGAACATTAGATTAGTGGCGAAGTTGTCATTTTGTGGCATAAAGTGTCAAGGAGTCATGTACATAGCCCCTTTATGTTAATACTCTTGTCGTTTTTGAGTCTTCCCCATTTGATGTGAGGTGGGATTGTACAGACGATCTACACCGCGTGGTGGTGCGCCTGGCATAGGCGGAATCTACAGATCAACAAGTAACAAGTACACACACATATTCATATATATGTAAATAAATTGCTTTTTATTAGCTCACCTGGACCAAAGGTCCATGTGAGCTATTGCCATCACTTGGCGTCCGTCGTCGTCGTCCGTCGTCGTCTGTCGTCGTCCGTCGTCGTCGTTAACTTTTCTTTAAAAATCTTCTCCTCTGAAACGACTGAAGGGATTGCTTTGAAACTTTGCACACTTCATCTATGGGATGTCCTCTACCAAGATTGCACAAATGGTGACCGCCGTCCAAACAACATGGCCGCCGTTACTAAAAATAGACTAGGGGGGTCAGACTACTGTTTTTGGCTTGTAAATCAAAAAGTATAAGAGATAGATGAAATCTGATGCCACACTATGTCAGCATCAAAAGCTCTACAAAAGTCTTCATTGAATTGAAGTTGTCAGATGACCCCTTCTAGGAGTTACGGCCCCTTAAAGGTGAAAAATAGCATTTTTTCATGTTTTTGGCCTATAGAATGAAAACTGTTACAGAAAGAGAAAAGTTGTTGCTTGCTTAAATGTTCAGCTCATTTAGCTCTACAAAAGTCTTCATAGGGTCGAAGTTGTCAGATGAACCCTTATAGGGGTTACAGCCCCTAAAATAACGTTTTTTCATGTTTTTGGCTTAGTGAATGAAAACTATAGCAGATTGAGAGAAGCTGTTGCTTGCTTAAATGTTCAGCTCATAAAGCTCTACAAAAGTCTCTATAGGATCGAAGTTGTCAGATGACCCCTTGTAGGGGTTACGGCCCCTAAAATAGCGTTTTTTCATGTTTTTGGCTTAGTGAATAAAAACTGTAGCAGATAGGGAAAAGCTGTTGCTTGCTTAAATGTTCAGTTCATTTAGCTCTACAAAAGTTTTCATTTGGTCAAAGGTGTCAGATGACCCCTTATAGGGGTTACGGCCCCTAAAATAACGTTTTTTCATGTTTTTGGATTATAGAATGAAACTATAGTAGATAGAGAAAAGTTGTTGCTTGCTTAAGTGTTCAGCTCATTTAGCTCTAGAAAAGTGTTTACATGTTTAGGGTTGACTCAGACCAGGTGAGCGATTCAGGCTCCTGGGAGCCTCTTGTTGTATTTCTAGTTATCGTATAACTACATGTACGTCACTCAGTAACTTAGCTGCACACACCTAAGCCTGTTGCATGTACATACCCTTAACTAAACCTAATTTGAGGGTATGATTTGGTCAGCAAAAGCTATATTTTTCATGTTTTCATTGTTTGTTGTTATTAATGCAAGTTGTATTGCCATGTAGAATTCCGCTAAGGAAAAGATCAAAATTTTCCAATAGTGCATTTTCGGTTTTTTGTTGATTTATAGAACTCAAATGGACTATAATAAAGAGAGCTGGACATAGTATTACAATTCAACATTTATCAGTAAAATAACATAATAACGTAACAATTTTTATAGTGAGTGAGTGAGTGAGTGAGTTGGTGTTTTACGTCCTTTCAACGCTATAGGCCTATAGGTTATTTAAAGGCGATGAACTTGATAAGGGATGATAAAATGAACATGAAATGATGATGAAAAATGAAATATGGGGATGGGGTGGGAAACATGGAACAGGAAATTTTGAAGAACCACAGGACCCGACGTCAGAAATCCAAGACCCTTAGTCGCCTTTTACGACAAGCTTGGCTTTGCTGCGGGCCTTTTCGCCTCCCGGGCCCCGCACGGGACACAATTTTTATAAAATATTACCGGGTATTCTATTTAGTTTTAAACATTTTTATTACTGTACTGAACTTCTCGCTTCTTTCGTTTTTAATTTTATTATTGTTCTTATGCTTTTTACGAATCATTATTAATATTATTTCAGAATCATTCATTAGTTCAGTGTTTAAAATGAAAAATAAAAATAAAATCTTTTGGAAAATAAAAGATCTTTTTAAAACAATGTTCCCATTGATTTCAGGTCGGCATAGTTTCGTTAAAATCTATGTTTTCATGAATACCGGAGGCGGGGACGGTGAACCTCTAGAGGCTACGCGTTCCCGCATGTGGGGACAGGGAGACACTTCCTTTAAAATACATGTAATTATATGATTATTGAAAGTCTGTCCGGCGAATAAGCCGACAACAAAGCCTAGCTTAACTAAGGGTCTTGTGATTTCGACATCAGGTAAGTGCCTATTCCACAGAGCGACCAAAGTGTGTACCTTGTTTGGATTAATAGGTTGACCCTTGTTCGTGGGGTTTGTCAAGTCTATAATACAGAATACCTGTCAGCTGACCATATTGGACCAGCGTGTGCGGAGAGTGCCACGCTTTAGGAAGTAAAATATAAATCACATAAGCTAGATTTTTAGTCCTTACCCAACTTTTCCCTTTTTTCAATTGTCTTTAATATTTACTGTTCTTTTATGTTTCCCAATCCTCGGAAACCCAGGGGTTCTTCTCTCGCTTACTCATTCATCAATGAATGAGTAATGAGTAAGCAAGAGAAGAACCCCTGGGTTTCCGATGATGATGTTTCCCAACCCAAGCCCACATTTCTCATCAACATTTCATATTCATCGCCCTTTAATAACATATAAAGAGTTCCTAGAACAGAGAGGTAGAGCAGTCTGGCGTTTAGATCTATGATTTTATTTTTATTTTTTGTGAGTATAATATAAAAAATGAACCTCGCTATTTTACCACATGTATATGATCGGTAGAAAATGAGGCTCATAATTTTGATATATCCTCACAATGAATAGAAAAATAAAATTAAGACTCAAACGCCTGTGATAGAGCTTAAATATCCAACTCACCCACTTACTTCAATAATTAGGTTCACAGAACGTAGCATGATACGACCGCAACATATCGAACATTGTATGTTTTAGGCCCAATATGGATAGTCAATTGCTCTGGACACATGCAGCTCATGGTGGGCTGCCGAAGTTTTTTTTTACCTATGCGGCTTTGAGTGGACTTAAATGATATAAAACATTAAAGTAAAATTCCAAAGCATTAATATTTGGTTAACCATAACAAAAGATATTTTGGGAACAAACAAAGAAGTAGCAATTTTGGCCTTGTCTAAACGAAAAAAGGGGGATCCTCGAAAACAATCCCATCCATCCTTTTATGGTAAGGAATATCATTATCAAATTTTATTGCAAACAGATAACTAGAACCAAAATTATTGTGGGAACACTAAAGTTAACAGACAAAGCAGACGACGACGACAGCATCATACCATTATTCGGTCGCAAATTTTGAGCGGTCGTATAAAAATTACAAACACATAGAATAATAGTAATTTATATTTTTTCTAAATGTATTATCAATAATTTTGATATAGCATTTGTCCGTTACCAACATCATTGCTTAGCAGTTACGCGTATCGTCGATGTTTTCGATTTTGCAGTTACGAGTATCAATTATGTTTTTAAATATTAGAAATTCTCGAAGTAGAAGGCGTTTTACTTAAAAAGATAAAATGGAATATCTGTATTTTCTAATTTGTCATCAACTTGGACACCAAAAGAATTTGTTTTCAAAGTAAGATTCAGTGCTTTGGAAGCGATAAAAATTAAATCAGAAAATCGTCCGCCATTTTGTGATACTCGTAACTGCCGTTACGAGTAGCCGCCAACCGCCAGTGACCTTACTGCTTCAGCATCAAAAGTTCTACGAAAGTCTCCATTTGGTCGAAGTTGTCAGATGATCCCTTATAGGGGTTACAGCCCTTTAAAGGCGAAAAATAGCGGTTTTTCATGATTTTGGCTTATAGAATGAAAACTATTGCAGATAGAGAAAAGCTGTTGCTTGCTTAAATGTTCAACTCATTTAGCTCTACAATAATCTCCATAGGGTCAAAGTTGTCATATGACCCCTTATAGGGGTTACAGCCCCTTAAAGGCGAAAAATAGTGTTTTTGGCCTATAGAATGAAAACTATTGCAGATAGAGAAAAGCTGTTGCTTGCTTAAATGTTCAGCTCATTAAGCTCTACAATAGTCTTCATAGGGTCGAAGTTGTCAGTTGACCCCTTATAGGGGTTACAGCTCTTAAAGGCGAAAAATAGTGTTTTTGGCCTATAGAATAAAAACTGTTGCAGATAGAGAAAAGCTGTTGCTTGCTTAAATGTTCAGCTCATTAAGCTCTACAAAAGACTTCATAGGGTCGAAGTTGTCAGATGACCCCTTATAGGGGTTACAGCCCCTTAAAGGCGAAAAATAGTGTTTTTGGCCCATAGAATGAAAACTATTGCAGATAGAGAAAAGCTGTTGCTTGCTTAAATGTTCAGCTCATTAAGCTCTACAAAAGTCTTCATAGGGTCGAAGTTGTCAGATGACCCCTTATAGGGGTTACAGCCCTTTAAGGCGAAAAATAGTGTTTTTGGCCTATAGAATGAAAACTGTTGCAGATAGAGAAAAGCTGTTGCTTGCTTAAATGTTCAGCTCATTAAGCTCTACAAAAGACTTCATAGGGTTGAAGTTGTCAGATGACCCCTTATAGGGGTTACAGCCCCTTAAAGGCGAAAAATAGTGTTTTTGGCCTATAGAATGAAAACTATTGCAGATAGAGAAAAGCTGTTGCTTGCTTAAATGTTCAGCTCATTAAGATCTACAAAATTCTTCATAGGGTCGAAGTTGTCAGATGACCCCTTATAGGGGTTACAGCCCCTTAAAGGTGAAAAATAGTTTTTTTTGCCTGTAGAATGAAAACTATTGCAGATAGAGAAAAGCTGTTGCTCGCCTAAATGTTCAGCTCAATAAGCTCTTCAAAAGTCTTCATAGGGTCGAAGATGTCAGATGACCCCTTATAGGGGTTACAGCCCCTTAAAGGCAAAAAATAGTGTTTTTGGCCTATAAAATGAAAACTATTGCAGATAGAGAAAAGCTGTTGCTTGCTTAAATGTTCAGCTCATCTAGCTCTACAAAAATCTTCACAGGGTCGAAATTGTCAGATGACCCCTTATAGGGGTTACTGCCCCTAAATTTACGTGTTTTCATGTTTTTGGCTTATATAATGAAAACTATAGCAGATAAAGAAAAGTGGTTGCTTGCTTAAATGTTCAGTTCAGTTTCTTAACAAAAGTCTCTATAGAGCCAAAGTGTTCAGATGGCCCTTAATATAAATAACATTTTGCACTTTTTTGGCCTACAGAATGAAAACTATCGCTTAAAGAGAAAAGCTGTTGCTTGCTTAAATGTTCAGCTTATTTAGCTCTTCAAAGTTCTTTATAGGGTTGACATCAAGACCAGGTGAGCGATTCAGGCTCCTGGGAGCCTCTTGTGTTAGAGAACAGGATCCAATCTTAAAAAATCAAACATGACTAAATGGTCTTTGTTTGATGGAAACGGTAAACAACAAATAAAAAATAAAATATGTTTGGAAAGACTAACAGAGTTATTCTGGTTAAAAAAACAGAGGTAAATGCCCTCATAATTCAGACTTTAATCTTTTATCTATTGAGATTTTAAATAAGCAAATTATATACTATTTTATGTTTCTTTGCTCAAGGTTTTACACTGGCCACTACAACTTAAAAGATATACAAATCAATATTTCTACTGTTTTTATGCACTGGCCATGACATGTGGGGTGGGGCCCATTCAGTTTGAATAATGTCCCTCTATCCATACAAATTTCTGTCAAGCTTTTCTCAGAAACTGTACATGAGAATAATTTGAAAGCTGGTTGACAAACTGTATGTCTTGAGCAACTCTTAGACCTGTTGGACTTCTACTTCCTGTTTGGGGCCTAGCAGGGGCATCCTTGTCCCATGTACACATTCATTCTTTATTTTATCTGCTTTGGATCTTTACATTAAAGTTTCAACTGCAGCTTTATTTTTATGAAAATATTCAAAATAAAAGATATCCATTCCAAAACTCAATCAACTTTACCTGAAATCCAATGCTTTGATTTGGAAGTTCAAAAGCAACCAAGATCCATATTTAAACAGTGTACTATTGTTAAACTACCACCTTGTGTTCACCATTGTAAACAATTGTTGACTGTCAGATTGCTTTGTTTCATAAAGTCATAATTTTAGTTCTGTTTGTTGACTCTTTATGTTAATGCATTTTTGTAGTTGACTTGTATTTTGTAAACTTAATGGTTTTGTTTTAGAATATGTCCTTGAATGGAAATAATGTTGTTGAATTTCAAACAATGACGGCTTTTAACATGATTTACTGTCATAAAATTAAACTCAATTATTAACATTAAAATCTACAATTTATGCAGCTTGAAATACAATACAATTATTCACAATCATGCTGGGACATATTTTACACAAAAAGTAAACAAAATATTATCAGGAGTTCATGTTAAACTAGAGGCTCCCAGGAACCTGAATGGCTCACCTGATTTCTAGAGCTTCTTACCTAGTATGGAACGTAACACTAAATCATTTGGGAAAGGATAGTTAATACTCCTAAGATTAAGTATTACAAAGAAGGCAGAGATGAAGACTTTTAAATCATTTAAAGTGACAATGCTTTTAAACAGTAAATCAGAACATTTTAATCCTGTAATCATTTATGTATATCTCAATGAGCTGAATAATGTTGCAACGCAAACTTTTTCTCTAGCAGTTATGGATTTCAAGATAAACTGCAAAACTAAGAAACTGATCAATTTTGGTGATTAATGGAAAATAACTCAAATAAAGATTGTTGGACAATTCATTTTATTAGGGAGATACACATGTATGAAGAGCTTTTGATGTTGAAAAAGATATGTTTCTTCAGATTTTCTCAAACTTTTTGAGCTATAAGTAAATAAACCTGTTCTATTTCTAGTGTTGGTATGTTGGCCAGCACAAATTTCACAAACTTAGTAGGGGACACCATAAGACTAAGCGTACCAAGATTCAAAGCAATCCCTAAAGTGGTTTCAGGGAAGATTTTTCAAAAACAGTTTAAATATGTTTATAAAACAAGAGGCTCCCAGGAGCCTGAATCGCTCACCTGGTCTTGATGTCCACCCTATAAAGACTTTTGCAGAGCTAAATGAGCTGAACATTTAAGCAAGTAACAGCTTTTCTCTATCTACTATAGTTTTCATTCTGAAGCCGTATAGGCCCAAATTATGAAAAAAAACTAATTTTAGGGGCCATAACCCCTATAAGGGGTTCTGACAACTTCTACCCTATGAAAACTTTTGTAGAGCTAAATGAGCTGAATGTTTAAGCAAGCAACAGCTTTTCTCTATCTGCAATAGTTTTCATCCTATAAGCAAAAAAACACTATTTTTCAACTTTCAGGGGCTGTAACCCCTATATGGGGTCATCTGACAACTTCGGTCCTATGAAGACTTTTGTAGAGCTAAATGAACTGAACATTTATGCCAGCAACAGCTTTTCTCTATCTGCTTTAGTTTTCATTCTATAGGCCAAAAACATGAAAAAACCTTATTTAAGGGGCCATAACCCCTATAAAGGGACATCTAGCAACTTCGACTCTATAGAGACTTTCGTATGAACATTTCAGTAAGCAACAGCTTCTCTCTATCTGCTATAATTTTCATTTTATAGGGCAAAAACATGAAAAAACGTTATTTTAGAGGCCGTAACCCCTATAAGGGATCATCTGACAACTTTGACCATATGGAGACTTTTGTAGAGCTAAGTGAGCTGAACATTTAAGCAAGCAACAGCTTTTCTCTATCTGTAATAGTTTTCATAATATAGGGCAAAAACATGAAAAAACACTATTTTTACCTTAATGGGGCTGTAACTCCTATAAGGGGTCATCTGACAACTTCGTTCCTATGAAGACTTTTGTAAAGCTAAATGAACTGAACATATAAGCCAGCAACAGCTTTTCTTTATCTGCTATAGTTTTCATTCTATTGGCCAAAAACATGAAAAAACGTTATTTTAGGGGCTGTAACCCCTATAAGGGGACATATGACAACTTCAACCCTATAGAGACTTTTCAAATCCAGGACAGTTTTGTAAACCATACCTCATAGAACTAACACACCAAGTTTAGTAATTGTGAGACTTATGATGTTAGAGAAGTTTGAAAATAGGATGAAAAACACTGAAAATGGTCAATTTTGACAGTTTAAGGTTAAAACACCTATAAGGAATGGCCCTAGGACTTTGACCCCGATATATCATTTGTAGATCTTGCTGATCACTTTTATCCTTGCCACAATTTTGATATCTGTTACCTTTTTGAGTTATTTGCAAAAAAACTGCTATTTCTTCCTATGTTCTATATTTAGCCATGGCGGCCATGTTTTTCGATGAATCAAAAATCCAAAGGATTGTTTTGTAAACCATACCTCAAAGAACTACCACACCAAGTTTAGTAATTGTGAGACTTATCACCTTAGAGAAGTTAACGTTTGAAAATAGGATGAAAAACACTGAAAATGGTCAATTTTGACAGTCTAAGGGGAAAAACTCCTTTAAGGAATGGTCCTAGGACTTTGACCCCATTATATCATTTGTAGATCTTGATGTGCGCAATCATATGCAATTTAAATTTTTCAGATATCTTGTATAGTTTTCAAGATAGAGGGTTAAATAAGTGCAAAATTTGGAAAAAATTCAAAAAGGGTAATCACTCCTACATCGGTTTTCGGATCTTCTTGAAAATTTCAGGGCAGGTAGATCTTGAGGTGCTGATCACTTTTACCAATGCCAGAATTTTTATATCTGACCGTTTTGAGTAATTTGCAAAAAACTGCAATTTACCCCTATGTTCTATTTTTAGCAATGGCAGCCATGTTTTTCACCCATTCAAAAATCCCAACAGCAGTTTTGTAGAGGACACCCTAAATAACCATCATACCAAGTTTCATTCCATTTGATCCGCCAGTTTAAGAGAAAAATATTTTTGAAAAGTTGAACAGACAGACGACGGACGACAGACGGACGACGGACACCAAGCGATTACAATAGCTCACATGGACCTTTGGTCCAGGTGAGCTAAAAAGTGAAAGAAACAAAACATTTTGTAGATGTCAATCGGCAGAACAATTCTGCAATATGTTAACTTTTTCTCAAGCACTCATGGTTTTTCAAGTGAAATCTCATGCAACATTCAAAATTTGAGACTGATTACATAGTGATAAATCCAAATGAAATAGAAGGGGGTGGGTGCACCTATTGACCATACTCCAAACCTTTCTATTTTTTATGTTGTTTTTTTTGCATTTTCAAGACTGGGAAACATTAGCAATTTTTAGTAAATTTTAACAGGTCTATTTGTTTTACCATAAAACATACCCAGAATGTTTGGAGTTTAATCATTGAGGTGAATGTTAACCAGTTACAGTGTTAAGCAGATAAGTATTGTGAAGCAAACTTGATGATTTTTGTCTCGCTTGCAAAGAATGTCGGGACAGGCAAGACTTATGGTGATTACGGCGGCGACCGTGTCCAAAATTGTGCACAATTTTGGTTAAGTCTGTCATGTCTGTTTAATGTGGAAAAATTATGGTACATCATTCATATTTGGTATGCAGATGCATTAGCATCAGTGCAGATCAAATTAAAGAACATATGATCTATATACCTGCAGTCACGTGCCACTGACTTTGAAATTTCTTACTGATTTGGCCAATGTTAACATTTTTTGTTAAGTCTGTTTAATGTGAACAAGTTATGGTACACCATTGATATTTGGTATGCAGTCGCATAGCATCAGTATAAATCAATTCCAAGAGAATTTTATCTGTATGCTCCAGCAGTCAGAGATTTTATACTCATTTGGCTAAATGTTAATGTTTTTTCTTAGTCTGTTTTATGTGAACAATTAATGGTACACAATTAATATTTGGTGTATGGTTGCATTTGCATCAACACATCAATTTCTTAAGTTTTGCCCGTACTAGTTACTTTTAACAATTTTATAACATTTGCATTTTTATTTAACTTTATTTTTTACTGTGTCCAGCTGCGACAGGCGAGACATATCTCTGTGTTAACAGTTTATATCAAGAGTAGGTGATTAATAACTGATAATGTTCCTTCTTCAGTGGGAAACATTAAATCTCTGATCAATCCTATTTATCAAATACTGTGGTTTCATTATTATTTGTGGGGTATCAATTTTCGTGGTTTTCGTGGGTGGCCTTGATCCACGAAATTTGATACCCCATGAAAAGGAAATTAACATTGATCTTTATGCTGCAGACTTTTGAACCACGAATTTGAGAATCCACTAAAAGATCCTTTTTCAACAACAGGAGAAATATGAATCCATAGTAAACTTCAACACCAATAAAATACAACAAACAAATGAAAACCTCAAAACAAAAGAGAACTTTTGGGAAAGTGAAAGGTACAATGCATTAATATCTCACTGAAGTGTCTTCAAAATGTTTACCTTAAAATCTTCCGTCACAGCTCCATCTTCTTGCTTCTTCTTCCTTTTCTTCTTTTTCTTTGTTTTTCCATCTTCTACTAACTTCTTAAGACTAAAATGTTTCTTTTCATCTTCTTCCTTTACATTGTCCATCATCAGGAGGGATAACTCTGCCTAGAAAATATACAAAAGATAAAAAAAGGGTTCTCTTATTACTTTATTAAATCTTGAAAGCATAACTAACTTCTTTTCTCTTATTACTTTATAAAATCTTGAAAGCATAACTAACTTCTTTAAAGATGAAATTTTAATTGAATTATAATGCTTCAATCTTTAACTTTACCCTGCTCTGGTTGTATTTTAACCTTTGTGTTAAGGGAGTAGTAAATTAACATAGGTTTAATCATTGAAAATAAAAAAATAAAAAACAGTAGGTCATAGTGCTTATTTTTTAAATGATTAGATCTTTAACTTCAATAAATTTTTATAGATTGTATAAAAATCCTCAAAATGTATATATTTTTAAAACCTGACAGAGAATTTTGTATAAATTAGAGTGAAATAACAAAAATATTATATACTTTTGATTTCTGTAATAAAAACATGGGGTCACTGTCACAGGCGTTTGGGTCCAGGATTTTATTTTATTATAAATATTGTGTTTATAAAAATTTTCATCCTCGTCTCTATACTATTTCCACAAGGCAAAAATGTTTGACAGTTCTAAAAATAGATCTGACGGAAACTCCTTATTTTCTTGTATAAATATTTTTTTCCATAAACAACTAGAAAATTCTATAACTCCTTTCAGCTTTAACTATCTTTCAGAAGCAAAAGTAAAGCATGTCGGTAAGTATAAATCTCACCTCGGGTCTTTTTTCCTACTAAGCGAAACAAAAGATCACCACGGACGGAAGTTGCCAAAGATTTTCAAGGGACACAATATTCCGCCAAATAAAAGGACATCCGAGTGACACTACAGTAAGGTAAAATCTGGGCGAGTTCGAACAAAATCATTTGGCGGAAAATGTTGTCTCAACTTTATTTGAAATATGTTTACTGACGAGATGGTAGTATAATAAACGTACTTACAAACTAGGACCCGATAAGTGTAACTGTTCCATAAATTTTCAGAAAGATGTTCAAGGATAAAAAATATGTGTTTTTTTTCATAGTCAATGATAAAATTGGAAAAAGTAGAAAAATATTGTCTCCCTTTGAATTTTTGAACTACTTCCGTCCGTGGTGGTTTGTTTGGTTCGCTTCAAGGGAAAAAAGATCAGATTCAAAGTCATTGCGAATTGTTTCACAATAAATGTGTTCCTAATTGTGAGATTAAACTGAAAGGATTTAAACAATCATCAATATTACATGTAAAACATTTAATTCTATGAGAAAATATGGGGGTTTTCCGCGAGTAAATTTTGTTCTATTTTTAGAACTGTCAAACATTCTTGCCTTGTGGAAATAGTATAGAGACGAGATGATTTTTTATAAACACGTTACTATAATAAAATAAAATCCTGGACCCAAACGCCTGTGGTCACTGTACTCCTTTTCGAGATTTTTAAGGAAAACTAAATTTTCTAATACATTTCTTTGTAAAAATGAGTCACACATTTTCCTGTCAATTATCTCTCTTGAAATTATATTTTCTAAAGAAAAAGCTTAATATCTATTGAATTTTTTTAATTATAAAAATCAAATAAAGAAATAAATTTTACGACATTTATGCTATAAGGCCACGCCGAATTAATTACTTGTTCGTCAGATCGCCCGCATGTGAAATTGATTCCTTAAGAAAAAAATATAAATTTCTTCCGCCCGCATCTACCGGAAACCCGCCTGCGTCCGGAGCCGGAAGTTGTGTTCAAATTATTTTTTTATCTCCACGTTTGAAAAATATTTGTCTTTTGCAAAAGTAAACAACAAAAAATTGCCGATTTTCAATCATGTACTCTTATAAACTTGACTATGTTTTGTCTGATCGCTTGTTAGTTAAGTTTAGTGCTCCAATATTGGAGATACATTCAGGATAAAAGACGTATTAAACTTAAACGGTTGAAACTACGTTTCATTCCCCTCAAACAAAACACTCTGATGAAAACAATGAAATCTGTTGCCACCAAGTAAAAGTATTGTTACAAAATACTGCAATTGCATTTCAAATGGAAGACTCTTACAGTGATTTATTTAAATACATTCATAACATTCAAAGAATGCCATATACGATGTATAGTCGACCCCTTTTATTGATAGATTCAAGTTCCTGTGGTATTTTTCCTCGGATGACCTCAGTTATACATGTAAAAACAACATGGTTCAAATTGAAAACATTAAGAAAAATCCCTAACTTATGTGTAAGGACAAATGGGATATTAATGACACCATCTATGAACATCCAATTCACCATTGACTAAGGATTGTTTTGTAATATTTTTTTAATAAATATTTACAAACTGTTATTGTTGTTTTATGGGTTTTTTTGTGAATAAAGATAGGAAGTTGTTTTTCTTTTAATATTTTATCTTAAAATTATGCCTTGCCAGCAAGATTTTGGGACATATGCATACTTGTTTGGTGTAATTGACTTTCTCTTGGTCTGCTTGTGGCTATTGATAGAAAGCCAAGACAGCAACTCTTCAGAGAAAAAAAAAACAATTAAAGACAACTATTTCCTGCTTAAATATTATATTAATCAATTGGAAAAGCCATAAACCACTGTGAACAAGCATTTGTTATACTTTATATAGAAGTTTTTTAATATTTCACTTATTTTCTTCAAAAATAAAAATAATCGCTCGCTCGCCTCACTTTTACATTAAAAACCAGAAAAAAACTTTTTAAAAATTTAAAAACAAGTCGCTCGCCTAAAAAAAAATCAGTCGCTCCTAAAAATCAGATTTTCAGAAAAAAATTAATAAAAATAATTTCGCTCGCTCGCTCCTTTTTTTAAAAGTCAAAATCCAAAGAACAAGAAATTAATTCTGTGTGGCCTAACTAGTCTTTTAAACTGAAATATAGGCTAAAAATTTGCAAGATGACTAAAAAGATGCTCCATTTTACAACCCTCAGCTACCTTAAGTACCATGTTACATTGAAGTAAAAACATTATGACTGCAGCTTTTCCGCAGTCTTCACAATACATCAACTTTGATACAACCTTCATTCCCTGTCCATAATTATATAATGTGTATCAACAGTTGGATATCTTTATACATAAACATGTACTGGAAGCATCAAATATACACTCATCTTCATACATTTGTAGGTAAGCCATTAATATCATACTTTTGATTTTGTATCTTGTTCATCTTCAACACCAGTTTTCTTCTTTTTCTTCTTTCCTGAAATAAGGAACACAGAAATGTATTCCTCCTGTTAAGAAATATCTTAACAAAGATAAAAGGTGTTCATAACATTTATATATTTAGATATAATATATACCAATGAAATATGAAACAAAACAATTTTCAAATACAACTTGGTGTGAGATTCTGAATAATTAAGTGTTTTCCGGGGAGGAAAAGTGGATAGAAAGATTTTTAGGCCAGCTTTATGACTATATCCTATTCAGTTCTTATAAGACTTTACTTTTAAAAGTTCACTTATCGTTGGAAACAAAAAATTTACTATTTGTTGTAAAAATTGTTAAAACAGCCACAAGTAGTTGATTTTCCTTCTAATACACTTGGTTGATTCTCTGGAAAGGGTATTTGGTTTCCCCTTTAACACATCATATCATATCAAAGCGTGTCCTTTCCATTGTTTTGTGTTTTGCTACTTTCCAATATTTTCCTAAAAATGCTAACAAAATGAGTATGTTACCATAAGATGCACAAAGTTTAATAGCTAGTTATTAGTACTTTTATTTTCGTTGGTACTTTACATTTCTTTTAAAGTTTGAAATGTTCTTCTAAGGATATAACATTCGTGTACCTTTCTTCTTTTTATTAGTTTGATGATCCTCATCATCTGAGTGCTTGAAGAATGGATCAGCAGCAACATCATCTGGTATCTCATCATCACTAAAGGCTTCTACATCAGATTGGGCCTAAAAACATTCAAATATGTATTTTTTAATTTGTATTTATCAGTACCAGTGGCGTATCCCAGTATTGTAACACATTTAATGTGACACATTTTAAATTTATTTTGCCATATTCAGATGAGGTTCAAATAAACCAAAATAAAACTGCATCGAAAATATCCAAATTGACAGTAAATCAACATACTTATGTACAGTAACTACCTCTGAATCTTCTTCCTTATCTACGACTCGTTCCTTCTTCTGTCCTTTCTTCTTAAGTTTCTTTTCCTTCTTCTTGTCAAGGTACTTATCCCAAACGGTCATGTCTTTTTCTTTTTCCTTCTTTTGAATCATTTTTTCAGTAGATTCCTTTAGACCTAAGCAGACAAACACACTCTAAAGAAATAGGATATTGTTTAAGCAAGGACATTCTCATTCTGAGTCAGGACCATTGCAATCTTCAATTTCTCTGGTTTGTATTCGTTGACCTTATTTTATGTTCTATATTTGGTTGGCCATGTGGGATTGATTATCCCTAATTGGTAGCTTTAACTTTAATTTGTAAAAGAAAAATCTCACTTAGCTTAATCTGTCAAAGTAAAACAATTTTGTTAAACAGGAAGTAGGTGAGTTATAATCCTGAAATCATATTAACAAATGCTTAAAATACCAAATATCAAGAGGCTATAATAAGAAGATGCTGTTACAAAATATTTTTCCAGCCCAATGATCATCATTTTTTATTAAGATTATCTCTTAATGTAAAATGATAGCACAGACTAAACTGCATACCAGGTTCCCATGAAATTTCCATCTCTACATCTCTCTTCTTCTTTTGTTCCTCAGACTCCTTTATACTCTGTACCAGGTTTCTGTATTTGTTGATTTGTGTCTCTTCGTCTTCTGAGCCACTACTGTCAGCCTCAAGGTCAAGGCCAGGTATAGGTCCTGCTATCAAAAAAGATTCAAAATCATATTGTTTCAAGTGTCATCACTTTTCACTTAATTCATTTGCCACAAAAGTCTTACAAAGAAGTTACTTGGCCCCAAAAATCATCTAAGTTGACAGAGTTGCTGAACCATGCAAATTGGGTCAGGGTCAAACAGCATTGGGCCAGTTTCATATACCATAACAAGAAGTGTCTGTATACCAGATATCAGATGTCTAGCTATTATACTTTTCACTTAATTCATTTTCCACAAAAATCGTACCAAGGGGTTTTTGGCACCAAAAATACATCTAAGTTCACGGAGTTGCTGAACCATGATATTGGGGTCAGGGTCAAAGGGCATGGGGCCAGTTGCGTAGACCATAACCCTAACTGTCTGTATACCAAATATCAGATGCCTAGCTATTAAATTTTCTTTTCTTGTTATTCATTTCCCACAAAAGTCTTACAAAAAAGTTTATGCCGCCATCGCCGCCAGAAAGTAATACCTATGTCTAGCCTTCAGTGACTTTAGTTGCAGGCGAGACAAAAATTGACTGATCAAAGCAGAAAATGAACATGCTAAATATGTTTTGTGATTCCAGTACTTCTTCAACTATTTTTTCAACTGAGTAGGGACTGATATTTCAAAATAAGCCTTGAGATTGTAGATTTACCTTCCTCATCCTCATCAGAACTGGATGCTAAATATGCTTTGAAATCTTCCTCTTTGATTTCTGTCTTTCCTTTCTTTGACATCTTCCCCATCGATGGATTCATTGTGACCTTTAGCCTATCATGATCTGTTTCGTCCCATGTTAAATCAACCTTTAAAGATAAAATAACCGTTCTCTATAACATCATGAACATTTTCAGTAGCCATAACTCTTACTTTGCCACAGATCTCTTTGTATTTCTACATGTTTAAACTGAATTATCAATTTCATTAAGAGGCAAGGGTGTACTCAAGGACCAATCAAATGTCTTAAGTCTACAAATAATTATTGGGTCAAACAATAAGCTTGAAATGCCTCTTTATCGTCTTTATGATATTTGTTCTTTGTTGAAAAGGGGGTCTATCTTTTGATTGGTTTTGAATCATACCCATCATATTCTTATTCTGGGCCAGTTGAAAAACAGTGAGCAGTAACCATTGGTCACACAGTAGTTTTCCATTGCAGATTTTTTAAATTGTCACATATATTTGTAGGTTGTGTTGCCTTCAGTTATTCTACATCTCATTATCTGCTATCATACTCCAACTTCTATGGAAATGTAGTTTATAAGGCACGTAAATTCAAAAACAATCCTCTTGACATGGTAATTTGGCTTAAAAACTTATTAAAGAAAGGATACAAGTTGGAAATTATAGTAAAATCTTTAAATTTGGTGTTTTTTGGTAGTAGAAATATTGATAATTTGATAGTAACTCTAAAACATTAATCTTTTACTTTTTGACTATTGAATTGTTTTGAAGCATTACAGCGATCAAATATGTCGGTTTTGTATGATGATATAATACTAAATCATTTGTTGTTTGAAGTGTTATGTTGGATTTAGAATCGATATGTTTGATTTTTTTACATCAATCGATAAATGCTTCTTAGCTAGCTGTCAGTAACTGCGAGTGTTCTCAAGGTAGTTCCTTTACGTTTCGTTCTTCTCGTATAGTACTCTTGTCTCAGGTTCTCTCTTGGTGAATACAACTTTTGTCGATTTGATCTTTAAAGTGTGTCATTTTTTGTGCTTTGTACAAGATAAACAATAGGGGGAAGGTTGGGCCCAAAAAACTAGTTTAACCCCGCCACATTTTATATGTGCCTGTCCTAAGCCAGGAATCCTTGTCGAAGCTTTTGTTTGTCCTTGTCTACTATCTGTTTTTTGTTCTATGTCCAGAAATGGGACTTTCTTTGATATTCTAGGGATTTGTTTGAATCTTATGTATTGTATTTTTAGTCTTGGGCCAATGCAAGACGGCGAGCAGTGACCTCTGGTCATGTTGAAGACTGCTGGCTGTTTTCCATTGTGATTTTTTAAATTGCCGTTTCTTTAATGTTGGTTGTGTTGCGTACACTTATTCCACATCTCTTTATCGTATATTTTAATCTTAAAACCTATCTATAACTTGACTACTGATGAAAAAGAGCTAAAACATCAGTTTCTTAGAAGTTGCTCTCACTCATATATCAGCAGTGGGTAAATCATAATGACATGTAGATAAAAGTGCAAGTTTACCTCTGATATATAAATTGGAGCTATTGGTAGTGTTTTGTGTGGTAAAGGCAATGTAGAAAAAATAAGGGGTTGCACTAAGTCATGCTAAGCATACCCCTACTCGACCATTCAGAAAACAGGAAGTAGATGACTGACTGACCTGGAAAGGGGATGCACGGTACAACTCATCATGCTAAAGCTGTATACCAAATTTGAAATCAATCCCTTCTGTAAAAGCAGAGAAATCTGTTACGAAAAATTTCACATTTCAAATTTTTTACCCTAAAAAAGTCTACGTCGGTTTGGAAAACAGGAAGTAGATGATGGACTGACCTGGAAAGGGGAGGAACGGTATAACTCATCAAGCTGAAGCTATGTACAATATTTGAAACCAATCCATCCAGTAGAAGCAGAGAAATTGAACCGGACGGACGGACGGACAAGGTGATTGCAATATAGCCCCCTCTCTTACGAGTGGGTGTATAAAAATAGTGACTTACCTTTGATTGACACAAGGCTGTAGTAAAAAACAAGGATGGATTATAAGATGCTGGGAGCTCTGTACATACAGCCTTAGGTTCATGGTCAAAGGACATATCTTCTGGTATAAATCTGTCAAAAGAAAGGAAGAGAAATATAGTTTAAGGTAAAAAGTCATATCTTCTGGTATAAATCTGTCAAAAGAAAGGAAGAGAAATACAGTTCAAGGTCAAAGGTCATATCTTCTGGTATAAATCTGTCAAAAGAAAGGAAGAGAAATATAGTTTAAGGTAAAAAGTCATATCTTCTGGTATAAATCTGTCAAAAGAAAGGAAGAGAAATATAGTTCAAGGTCAAAGGTCATATCTTCTGGTATAAATCTGTCAAAAGAAAGGAAGAGAAATATAGTTCAAGGTCAAAGGTCATATCTTCTGGTATAAATCTGTCAGAAGAAAGGAAGAAAAATATAGTTCAAGGTCAAATCTTCTGGTATAAATCTGTCAAAAGAAAGGAAGAGAAATATAATTCAAGGTAAAAAATCATATATCTTCTGGTATATCTGTCAAAAGAAAGGAAAAGAAATATAATTCAAGGTCAAAGGTCATACCTTCTGGTAAAATCTGTCAAAACAAAGACAGAGAGACTGCAGTTTAGTTTTACATTGTGACAGTCATAGCCTAATAAAAATATGAGCCTTTATGCAGATAAAAAGTAGGTCACAGTCAAAGGTAAGTAAAGGGTCTTCTATCGTCAGTCATAGGTAAATAAATGCCAGGAACTTTGTTGTAAATTTTATTGATAACTATATAACTGGTTTATAGTCAATTGAGTCTAGATTGCAAGCAGCAATGAGACTGTTATGCATTTAAATAAGGTAGCCACTAAAGCATGGATCCAATCTTTACTTAGTTATACCTGAGATCCAGTTTATTAGAGCTACTCTCATATTCCATGCCATCACATTCTTCATAGATCTTACTAGCAGTCTCTACTGAGTCACATTCCACTACTGCATAATAATATCTTAATCTATTCAACTGGTATTTTCTTAACTTTTCTGTATGGAAACTGTCACCTTCTTAAAGAAAATTTTAAGTATAAGAAATGAATCATTGGTAGTACATAAAATTTAAACATGTTAAATATTTAAAAAATAAAATAAATTTCTTTTTAATATCGTTAGTGCCTCAGTTTTAAACTGTGTTAAGCTGTCTACAAAATTAACACGTTTCTTTTAATTCAGCACAAAAATCTCTGTCATTTATGACATTGTCAGTGTACAACACAAATGAATTCATTATTTTTTATTCTGTTCCAAACTAAAATATTTAGATTATGACCAATGTCTCGTGTACAATAATCACCATCTATGTCTTCAATCTGGCTTTCCTGTGAGGATTTCTCTGTTAACTCTGTAGGACCTTTCACTTCCTCAATCTTCATTCTCTCCAGACCAAAATCAGAGGGGTAAATCTAAAACAAATGGAATAAGATTAAGAAGATGTTGGGAAAAACACAAGAGGCTCCTCAGAGAGCCTTAATTGCCCAACTGACTTTCGTGTGTTTTAATGTCTACATTTCATAATAAAGATTTCCTTCATGGTTTTTTAAATAATTTTTAAGATTATAACAAAAATCTTATATGGTAAATTTGTTAGTTATCAATGCTCACCTGCAATACCCTAACTTTTAGATATGTTTGCATCAAATCATAAATATTTCTTACGCAAAAATTTTTGGCATAGATTTGCTATTCACAATTGTGATATTGTACAGTTTCTGAGAAAAGCTTGACAGAAATTCATACGGACGTACGGACATGAGTAAAACTTAATGCCCCCGACACGTAGTTACTCTGGCATAACAAAGAAAAAAGTCAAGAACAAGGGTCAAACCCCTCTACAACTGTGCTAGTGAAACACTAATTAGAAGATGGTCTTTAATGATACTAATAATATTTAAACAATTTGGCTGAACTCTGAAAATAAAAATTGCAATAGTTTTCAACCCAACATGCACAGACATTCAAAACTTTAATTTTATACCTTCTAAGGGCCATTACTCCTAATTGGGGTCATCTGACCTTGACAAGTGAGCTCATAAAAAGCTATGCAAAGCATAGCATGATAGGACCATGCATATTGAACCTTGTAAAAGGAGGGGGCATACTTTTTGACAAATGCATCCAATGGCATACTGACCATGCGTTTCTTATGTATATAGGCCTAGGGGTATTCATTCATAGAAAATAAACTTAAACCTATAGCACCCCCTTTTTCTGTGATATATCATCTATGATTATTTTTTTATATCAATATCCTGATGTATATCTGCATCAAGTTTCATGATGAAACCACATTTCCTTCATGGTAAAGTAACTTAACCCTGTAGGTAAACCTGATCTGGGATGAATGAACAGAAAAACTAACAGACAAACAGATCAGGACACTATATGCCACTCTACTTTTGTACACATGGCATAAAAAACAAATTATTTTGAGATCAGAAAAAGAAACATTTTACACAAGTTTTTCAAAAGTAAATACAACCATGATGCCATTTAAAACCTTTTTTCTTAAAAAGACAGATTCAATCAAGTCATCCCATTAAAATACAAACCTTGACAGATTTTATGAGTCCTCCGCTGGGTTTAAAGGATTGTAACAGGACAAATATATCATGAGCTTTGACCCTGTCCCAGTCCATGTTACATACAGCTAGTCTACTGGTAGCCTCTTCTACAACCTCAGCATCTCGGTCTAAATCTGCTAGGTTTAAGCTATCATCATCTATCAACACAATAATAAATAGATTTTAAAATATCACTAATCAGACTTTATGTTGGTTTTATAAAAAGATTGTAGTATTAGGCAACAACTGTCTATATCTTGCCTTGTGAGAAAAGATGAGACTTCAAAAGATTTTCTTTTTTTTTCAAATTCGGTGCTTTTATTTTAACTCCTAATCATGTTTTTTTAACATGATCATTAATATCACAAAGATCTGATCAAGCATCTATATATGATTACAACAAGGATGATGATATAAGTTAAGTTTCAAAAGGAAAGGACATTCATCGCCATTACCATCTGCTTCTTCCTCACTCTCCTCCTCTTCAGATGAAGTTTCTACATTTCCTTCTCCTCTGGCCAAATCTGGTCCACTACCAAGACCTGCAAATAGAACAATTAGTAATTCCTTATGCTCAATGTTTTAACCTTTTCTAAAGAGTCAGTTATATATTTTTTTAAGGGAGTACGAGCTTCAGAAATTGAACATTTTCGAGATCCTCGGCTTTTATCCAATCAAATGCATTAAAAAATTTTCAACATGTTTTCTTAATATTTGTTCAGAACTATGAAGAGAAGGTCATAATAAACACCCTATAACAATTTCATTCAATTCTAATTACAATTTCTATGTTAAAACAGAAAGCGAACTTTCAATGTATTTCCTATGAAAAATCTAGAGAAGTTTTTTTCCCGCCATATTTTTAGGTGCTTATATCTTGAAAACGGCTCCATGTTTTTGAAAACTTTTTTCATAAAGTCTAGCTATTTTGAGCTATTCTTTCCAAATTTTCTATTCTAAAAAACTTTTAATTACAAAAAATCTCAGGCTTGTACTCCCTTAAGTTATAAAAATCATATTTTCATTCATAAGTTGCAAACTACTGGCATAATATCTAAAATATACATGTAATTCAAGAAAGATTTACATAAAGTAAAAAAAAAATCATATACTAACAAGTAATACTGTGAGCGAGCTCACAAAAGGATACCCCCCGCTTCATATTGGACTCTGTACTGTAAAAGAAAAATCTCAAGTCCAGTTATCTCCCCTCGATGATAACCGAAAGCAATACAAATTCCTCATGCACATGTACAGATGATGTACTATCTTCATGTAAAGTTTCAACAAAATCCATCCAACGTTTTAAGAGGAGTTGCACTTACGAGGTTTCCCATTGAATAATGTATTTAAAAAGTCTAAGTCCAATCATCTCCCCTGAATGATGTCTGATTGCAATGAAAATTCTTCATGCACATCTGCATATGATGTTCTTCCTTTAGGTAAAGTTTCATCAAAATCCTTCAAGCCTTTTAGGAGGAGAAGCGCTTACGAGGTTTCCCATTGTATAATGTATTTAAAAAGTCTAAGTCCAATTGTCTCCCCTGAATGATGTCTGATTGCGATGAAAATTCTTCATGCACATCTACATATAATGTACTTCCTTCGTGTAAAGATTCATCAAAATCCTTTTAGCGGTTTAGGAGGAGTTGCGCTTATGAGGTCTCCCATTGAATAATGTATTTAAAAAGTCTAAGTCCAATTATCTCCCCTGAATGATATCCAAGAGCAATGAAAATTCTTCATGCACATCTACATATGATGTACTTCCTTTAGATTAAGTTTCATCAAAATCCTTCAAGCGGTTTAGGAGGAGAAGCGCTTACGAGTTATGTGGACAGACAGACAGACGGACAGACAGACAGACAGACAGGGTGTTTCCTATATACCCCCCAAAACTTTGTTTGCGGGGGGTATAAAAAAAGGAACACTTCAAATAATATAGTCTGTACAAGATATGTCATACAGTGAGTTGCAAACATTAGCAAGTGAATTGGTTCATTGTTCCTTTATTGAGTTGAAGAATAGATATATAAAACATGGCTTCCGTTGCATTGGTGTTTCTAATCTATGAATTATGAATTACTGAATCTAAGGCAATTTTCAATTTAAAAAAAAGGCCATTTTTGTTTGCAAGAGGTGTATTACCAAGAGGTGTGTATTACCAAGAGGTGTATTACCAAGAGGTGTGTATTACCAAGTGGTGTATTACCAAGAGGAGTATTACAGACAAACCTGATTCTGGTGATTCCTCCTCATCATCAACATTGGACTCATCAGAGCTGTTTTCATCGGATACTTTTGCTTCTTCTAAAAATAAGTTACTTAATAGAAAATTGAAATTTATATACATATATACATCATAATTACAATAAAAACGCTAAAACGCATCATAATTACACATATATGAATTTCATCTTTTTAGTACATTCATCAATGTTAAAATGATAATTTATCATAATAATACTGAACTCACAAACTTTTACTTAAAATAACCACACTGTCTAAATCAGATATTAATCATGTACATATAGCAATATAGAAAGTTCTGTAAGTTAGGATAATTAGCTGCCTGTATCATTTAATTCTTTGCGTTTAAATATGGGTTTTTTCTTGATCCAAATCTAGATACTTTAATTTCATATTAACAGTTAGGCTCTATAGAGCTACCATGGCACGAGTTTTATTTTGGCGGGTAAATGTTGTTTAAATGGTATATAAAGGTTCTAAGTTTTCTATTCATTATCGAAGGTAACGATCGCATTGAAGTGTATATATCATGTCGGATATAGAAGTTATAAATGAAAACTCTGAAGAACGTAATCCTAAACCCAGAAGAGTGAAGGAATCTTCAAATACCGAATTAACCACGGACGCCGCAATAGCTTTATTTTCGACAGTGTTAAAAACGTCCTTAGAACAACAGAAGAAAGAAATAGTTGATCATTTCGAGGAGCGTTTAAGCAAGGCAGAAAAACCGTCCTCAGCTGGAATAGAATCTTCATTCGTTTTCAAGCACGAGGGAAATAAAATTCAGCATCAGTTCAATTCAGAAAGGTTAGATAAGCTGCTTAAATTCGAGGACCTTTTGAAGCAGAAATCTTATAGTGCTATTTCGGATTTAATTGTTCAGGAAAAAGAATCTCTAAGAAAAAGGAATAAAATCTTGAAAATTGCAGATAAGCATGGATGGGATACGGTTCAGGAATATTTGGATAGTCCGCTCCCTGACAACAAAGATGACGCTGTTACTTTGCGTTCTGCTATCGCTAGAGCATCAAGGAAGAGAAGTTACGCCGAAAAACCGTATAGTCGACCCGTGGATAAATCAAAGGAACCATCTTATGGAAAATTAACGTCTACATCTAGATTCAATGCAAAAGAATTTTTTGTGGCTTTAACCAAGGAAACAGCAGCAACGACGGGAACGATGGAAGGTGCTACTACTGTAACCAGCCCGGTCATATCGCAAGAATGTGTTATTTCAGGAGAGGAAATCAACCATCAGCCACAGCCTCCAGACCAGTTGACACCGAACCAGCAACAAAGTCACAGTAAAGACACAGAACAGATTGAAAATGAAGTTGAGTATATTTTACTTTCTAACAATTTTGAGGTCGAGTCAAATTGTCAAATTTTAAACGTAAAAGGTAGACTAAAAGAACATTTTGCTTTCTGGAAAAATTATTTAAGGGTGAATGATTTTATTTCAAATGTAATTCAGTTTGGTTACAGAATTCCATTTACATGTTTACCTTATTCTACTTTTATACGGAACAATGCATCCGCTTATAAACACAGTAGTTTTGTAGTAGAATCTATCAATGATCTGTTAAATAACAATTGTATCAAAGAGGTCACGTTTCAACCTTATGTAGTTAATCCTTTAACTGTCGCAGTTCAAAGATCAGGCAAAAAGCGACTTGTATTAGATTTAAGGCATGTGAATAAGTTTGTAGACAAGGTTAAGGTCAAATTTGAAGGAGTGAATGAAGCCATGTATTTCGCTAGTAATAATAGTTTTGCTTTTAAATTTGATCTTAAATCAGGGTATCATCACATTGATATTCACGAGGATCATCAAAAATATTTAGGTTTTTTCATGGAAATTTGGTAATAAGATAAGATTTTTTACTTTTACAGTTTTACCTTTTGGTCTCAGTTCAGCAGGCCACATTTTTACAAAAACTGTTAGGGTTTTAGTTAAACACTGGAGATCAACAGGCATTCCTATTGTTGTATACTTGGATGACGGATTAGGTTTTGGTAAATCTATTGCAGATTGTGATTCTATAGCTAAACAAGTTAAGTCAGATATTTTTAATTCAGGCTTTGTTGCTAACATTGATAAAAGCATTTGGAGTCCTGTACAAACTATTGAGTGGCTAGGATTTATTTGGAATTTGCAACTTAATACTTTACAGGTACCAGCCAATAAATTTGACAACTTAAAATGTATTATTTCAGATTTATTAGAATGTAACATTGTTTTTTCTGCAAGAAATATCGCCAAAATATGTGGGAAAATTATTTCTATGAAACCAGCCTTAGGTAACATTTGTCAAATACTTACCAGACATTTATATATGAAAATTGTGTTTAGCTCTGATTGGGATCATTCGTTAGAATTTGATGATCAAGTTTTAGATGAACTGAGGTTTTGGTTTTTTAATTGTGACATTTTACAAAATAAATGTATAGTGCATATTGACAAAAAACCTGAACGATTAATTTTCTTAGATGCAAGCAATTTTGCAGGAGCAGGTTATACAGTAAATGATAACAAAATTGTTCATTTTATGTGGAATAAAGAGGATAAAAATAAAAGTTCCACATGGATAGAGTTAAAATAAGTTAGCAATATTTTAAACACGTTACAGAGTTATTTATCTGGAAAGTTTGTGAAATTATATACTGATAATCAGAATGTTGAGATTATTGTTCAGAAAGGTAGCATGAAGAAGGAATTGCAAGATATTGCTCTTAAAATTTTTCATATTTGTATAAGAAACAATATTTTATTAGAAGTTTCTTGGGTTAGTAGACAACAGAATGTTGAAGCAGATACGTTGAGCAAAATGTTTGATTTTGATGATTGGGGTATAAATGATAGAATTTTTGAATATTTTCAAAAATTATGGGGACCATATACTTGCGATCTGTTCGCAGACAACAACAATCACAAAGTAGATTTTTTCTTTTCAAAATTTTTTACACCAGGTACCTCTGGAGTAGATGCTTTTGCTTATGATTGGTCCCGATATAATTGTTGGATTGTTCCACCTATTTATTTAGTTAACAGAGCTATTAATCACATGAAAATTTGTAGAGCTAAAGGTACTTTGATAGTGCCGAAGTGGACATCTTCTTTATTTTGGCCTACTTTATAATCATTACGATAATTCTTTTAATAGTTTTATCAAAAAATTTGTTGAATATAAAAATCCATCTAATTTCTTTAAAGCTGGATCAGATCATAATAGTATTTTTGCTCAACAAACATTTTACAGTAATGTATTAGTATTGTTACTAGATTTTACAGATTAGATATATACTGAGATTATGTGAGATCGCGCAGTGCGATCTTTATGGACATTGTTTTGTTAGAAAATCGCGCAGTGCGATGTTGGTTACACAGTGTAACAAGGTCACGCAGGGTGACATATTTGTATATGAACTTTGATCTTGAGGTCACGCAGGGTGAGTAAGTTGTATATTGAGGTAACCCAGTGTTACAATGATGTGTTGGGTGTGTGTTTATATTTTTATGAATACTAGAATGATCTTAATTATATTTTTTTTTTGTATTACAGTTTCAATGGAAACAATTTGAGAGTTTTGCCAAAGATTCAAGATTTGCCAGTTTGGTGGAGAAATTACCATTGTTTGCTGAAGCTTCTCGTTCTGACTCTACCGTAAAGAAATATAAATTTTACTTTGAAAAATTTAAACAGTGGTGTATTCGTTTTAATTTAAAGCATTATCCTACAGACTCTACGACTATTTGTTTATATATAGGTAGTCTTATTCAACAAGGTGTTAGCGTTGCTACATTAGAATCTCATTTTTACGCTGTTAAATGGTTTCACAATTTAAATTTTAAAGTTAATCCATGTGATGATGAGCTGTTGTCTCTTATACTAGAAGGCGGACGTAGGTTGTTGAGTAAACCAGTAAACAAAAAAGAACCTATTACGCCAGAGATTATTAATAAGATAGTTGATAAATTTGGTGTGCTTGATAATTTGTTATCTTTAAGAGTTTGCGTCTTAATTTTACTAGGATTTTCAGGTTTTCTAAGATTCAGTGAATTGGTTAATATCAAAGCCTATAATTTTACTTTCTTTGATTCTCATGTAGTTATCAGAATAGAGAGTAGTAAAACTGATGTTTATAGAAGAGGCAATTCAATTGTTATTTCTAGAACTGGTAACAACAGTTGTCCTATTTTTTGGTTAGAAACTTATTTAAAATTAGCAAGAATAAATCTTAATTCTGAAGAATTTATTTTTAGATCAGTTACTTTTTTGAGTTCTTCTAAATCGTATATCTTAGCTAAAAGGAACGTTGCTTTGTCTTACACCCGAGCTAGAAAAATTTTCTTAGAAGCCATAGAATCTGTAGGTTTAGATAAATCGAAATTCGGTCTCCATAGCTTAAGAAGTGGAGGTGTATCTTCTGCACCAAATAATGGTATTTCTGGTAGACTTTTGAAAGCACACGGCCGTTGGTCTTCTGACCGTGCCAAAGATGGTTATATTAAAGACAATTTGAAAGCTCAAATGGCAGTTTCTTTGAATCTTGGTATTTAACTCAGATTCTTTTTTTTTTGGTAAATAAGTTATTTTCATTCTATTGTTATGATTTTTTTGTCAATCTTTTTGTCTTATTAATACGAAGGTCTTTTTTGCCTTTGTTCTGCAAGCAACCAAATCTAATTTATTTGTTTTCATTTAACTTAGCCATGATGAACTTAGTATAGAAATGTTTTAAATTCGGAGGAGCGTAGCGACAGAGAATTTAAATTCATTTCTTTGCGTTTAAATATGGGTTTTTTCTTGATCCAAATCTAGATACTTTAATTTCATATTAACAGTTAGGCTCTATAGAGCTACCGTGGCACGAGTTTTATTTTGGCGGGTAAATGTTGTTTAAATGGTATATAAAGGTTCTAAGTTTTCTATTCATTATCGAAGGTGCTCGCAGTAACGATCGCATTGAAGTGTATATATCATGTCGGATATAGAAGTTATAAATGAAAACTCTGAAAAAAGATATTTTTGTATTGTTGTTTATTTTGTATTGTGAATGAATAATTAAATGTTGTCTTGCAAGAGAAAATATATATACGTTACTGCAAGCAACCAAATCTAATTTATTTGTTTTCATTTAACCTAGCCATATGAACTTAGTATAGAAATGTTTTAAATTCGGAGGAGCGTAGCGACAGAGAATTTAATTAATATTAACATTTACACAAAAATCAGTGTCTATATACATGTGTATATGTTTTGCTTAAATTACTTCAACAAATATACCATAAAATAAGTTTTCTGGAGGATATAACTTTTCCTCAGACAATAAAACAGATTGCCACTTTTATATTCGTTCAGGATAGTTATACAAGTATGTTATCCTTTCAGATTAAATTTGAGGCCATAAATATACCTGTGGTCTTTGTCTTTTCTAAATGTGGTTCCCTCACTTTGTTTTCGTCACCATCCCCATCATCATCGTCATCATCATCACTATCAGAAATATCATAATATTTACGAAAATCTTCATTTGTAGTTGATTGAATTGGTCTTCCACGTTTATCCACAGAATATTTTAGTTTAAATTTTTTGTCTGTAAACATGTCTTTAAATCGACTATCAATCTTGACCTTTCTATCTTTTTTGGCCATCCTTCTAAATCGAGGATCATTCCCAATTTTTGTAAATCTGGCATCTTTCTTCATTTTATCCATCTTTTTTCTAGAACTAATCAAAAAAGCTAAATAAAACAGAAAAGAATAAGAAGTTTATAAATACATCATGAACATGTAAAAAATGTAATGGAAAACACTTTCTGTCACTTACATGTATTCAGAAACCTTCCAATCATGGTTTCATGAAAAATGCAGGATATTATTGAATGCAATCCTAAATGACTTCGACTAATGTTGGTCATCATAAATTTTTAATCCAATTATTTTATTATCATGATTATTAAGGTATTGTTTGTGATATTCATGTAAAGAACCATCAGAATAGTCACACAAAAAATGAATTTGTTTAAATGTCATGAATGTGAATTCCTTTGTCAATTAAAATGTATTTTTACAATCATGGCTACACATGTAGCTCCAAAAAGGTTGCAGCTGGACCTTCTTCAAGCAATGTTAAAGGAAAGTAGCAAAATCACAGATTTATCATATCATTAAGCTTCGTGTATCCGTGCATGTCAAAAACAAAACTGTGAGGCGCTAGTGTGTGAAACCATGGAGTGGACAGTGTCATCTGTTTAAACTTGTTCCAAGGCATGATGGCAATGACATAAATTATGTACTTAAAGACATAAAAAATAAATCAGGAAAAATTTTTAATATGCAAGCATAGCGAAACTCATAACTATACACATTCTGCCAAATGTCACTAAAAAATATGATGACAAATTTGCTACTCAAAGAGTTTTTAGATGTTTTAGAAAACGTGCATGCATTATTAATAGTGGGAAAGAATAGCACTGTTGTACAGAAGTCAATAATTCTGACTACTTCTGGAGATTTTCAAAGGAAAGGACTGGTCCTATGGATAACCATATGCATCTGATAGGCATGACCAATTAACTAGTAAAAATTTTTGAGAGTTTGTTGAATGTATAAAAAAATTCTGTAGTCGAAAAGACAGTGTAGATGGGACAGTGCAAATGAGATATGGCATCATATGGAGCCTGGGCAAAATGTGAGTACATTTATAAATATGGTCGTCCGTAACTTCAGTCAAATACATGAATTTGCTATTCTTTTTACCTACCACAACTTTTTACAAGTTTAAATAGACTAAACAAATAAATTCATGAGGAATAAATGAAGACAACTAATCCCACGTGTGAAGGATTTTTGGTGACTATTCGGAACATTTTTTGTTTACTTCCGGTTAAAATTAAAGCGTTATAAAGTGATTTTTAACGCTTGTGGATGTGTTTGAAAGAAATATCTTCACAATTTAAAATGAATCTGTGATTGTATCACAAAGATATAGATAATTAACTTCAGATTTATAGTTCATACAGTTGCCAACTAGGTTCCGGTTTTGTTCGGGTATTCTCGGGCTTTTTCTTCTTAAAACAAAAGGAAAACAAACAAGTGTACAGTTTAATTTTGATCGTGATATGATTATGATGGTAGATGAAATACTGGTTTTATTTCAAATAGTTTTTCTTAATTTGGTTCTAATTTTGTTGGAAGTGTTAAAGCGTTTGAACAAAGATTATATATAAAACTGTAAAATGTGCACCCAAAATATATTTGATTGTTTATATGTTGAAACCTCCTTTACCTGTTTACATGTACTTCTTAATCTAATACTAATTAGGTTGCAACATTACGGTTCAGTAGCATATAATGTATCACACCATATTGTATAATGGTGCTCCGAAATATTGTTACAGAAAGGGTCACCAGGGGAGAGCAGATGTTTATACGCTGTGACCATAGCAGCATATATGGTCTCATAAGGTATTTTTTCGATAGCTAATTTTGAAAGTGCATCTACTGAACACATGCAAGCGATCCTCCAGTGCAATTCCAGAAAGTTAAAGTACAAACATACAAAATTTAGGTCAACCTGCCGACATCGTCTAGAAATGCTTCTATAATTGTTTGTGATCTATTTCCTCTAAGCTGCCATATTAAACCAGCCATTTTCACAAACCTGTTAACTAGCAAATTGTTTTATTGATATAAATTTTTCCCTACCCACTAATGATCAAACTGATTGGTGGCATCTGCTTTATCAAATGACATGTAGAGCAAAAATAGTTTCTTTTTGCCTAATTAAAAACATTGTGTACTACGTACGACATCCAAATTATCGAATTTACCTGACGTTTCATTGTTGTTATAAAATACAGCGACCTCTATCATGTCTATTTAGGCATGATTTGTAAATAAATAGTTTAAATTTTCCCAGATTTTAATTGTTGCATTAAAAGTTTAGATGTAGGAAGATGCACTTAAAAATTTATTTTATTTCTATTTAATGTAACAACAACAAAATAACTGTACAATCATTTAGTTATCGGAAATACCCAAGACCACCATAATGATACAGATAATCTACAAGAACTTTGTCCTAGAAATAAGAAGGAAGATTTTGATTTTAAAACTGTATCATATGTTTGATTATTACTGAGAGGAGTTTCAAATTGTTAGAATCACACTTAGTGACCAACCATTTAGCTTGAAAAGAGGGGCCTTGTTTTTTTCCAAAAAAAGAAAAAATTGAAAATGATTTTTGATGAACAAAATATTTTTGCAGAAGAGGGTAAGAAAACAAATATTCTGAAAAAGGATTTCTGCTATATAAAATAATGCTAATATGAAAAAAATATATACTGTTTGTCCTGACATAACGGCTTAAAAATTTTTTTAATTCTGCACTATTGATTGAAAAAATTCCTGGCAAAAACAAAAAGCCCAAAACCCTTTAATGTAAGTGGTCAATCCCTAATTTTAATCAGCATTCTTTTTTAGTTATCTTAAAAGAGTATTTTGTTTTTTTCTTATTGCAGGTCTAATTAAATGTAAATTCTGGAGCAAAGCAAGCTTTTTTTTATAAAAACTTATATTTGTAAAAGAATTATGTTCCTTTTTGGGGTAAAACAAATTGCTTATTCATGTTTTTGCCTTGTAAAATAAAAGCTATTGTATACAGAGAAAAGGCGATGTGTGTTTTAACATTTAGGTCATTATGCTCTGCAAAACAGGACAAAAGTCTCCTATACATGTTAGTGGAAGTTTTCAGATATCAAACCAATTACATTTGTACCTTTATACGAGTTGTGACCTTTTAAAGGTCAAATAATCATATAATGTTATTTATTTTTTAGCATGCATGGGTTTGTACTCCATGCATATTTCATTTTTATTATTCACTTTTAAGCCAAATAGTTAGCCTGATTGTCAACATAATACAACTTTAGGCCATATGACATGTATGACCAGCTTGTGACTAAAAATATTTTGTACATCTGTTTAAATTTCTATTTAGTCATACAACCAGGCTGTGGGACTAAAAATCTTTTAATATTTGTTTATGTTTCTATTAATTTATTTCTGACAGGAAACAGATGCTATATATTGATTGAGACATCAACAGAAGGAAATCATTTCAATGGAAATAACGACATGAACAAATTGACATTTGTTTTTCTTTATTTTAAGACTAGGCTTTGATGTGATTTGAGATGGATAGAGCAACAAGATCTGATCTTGTGAAAACTGTTGAAGCCCAGAAAGAAAAGATACAGAGCTACAAGATCAAACTTCGAGGTATATTTTGTGTGTAGATAATAACATAATATATACATGTATAATGATGAAAGTGATGAATTTTAAATACAATGTACATTTGTACATGTACATGTATGGCATATGCACAACGTGGCTTAAACATGTTTGAGTTATGAATTTAGTTAGAAGTAGATGTATTTGCTAAAAATGAGAATTTGTTTACCTTGATTTGTTGATTTGAACACATAATTGTTTTTTTTTTTCACATATCATGATTGAATGATTCGATCAGGAAATAAAGGTATTAACAACATTATTGAACAGGGATGATCAACTGCAGATGTCCAAAAAGAAAAGACAAATTGAAAACAAGGCAAAAACATAAAGGAGAAATTAAGATCTCAATGGTCCTGACTTGGTAAAGGCTTTAAAAAAAAGAAAAAATGAGTTATAAGGCACCAAACCTCTCTCTTCCATTGCATTTAGTTACTCTTACCATTTGAGTAGAAATTGTTTATTTATTTACTGAACCTATTGGAAGTATTGTTGTATGATTGATTAATCTCAATGGCATTCTTTGATGATTTAAAGATGTGGTAGAAGCATACAAAGGAGTACTGAAAGAAAAAGAGGCTTTAGAAGCAAGTATCAAAGCTCTCAGTCAACATAGAGATGAAAAACCAAAAGATCCCTTGAATGTTTCACAAGATGTAAGTACAATTAACCTTCTCTGGACTTAACATTAAAGCGAAACAAAAATCATACATAAACAATATACATTGTACACATCTACATGTAAGTACAAAATGAATTAAAATATTTGTTATAGTGTCACAAGCTAAGATTACTGGTACTGAGATACATGTTATTACTTTTGACATATTTACTATCCCAAGAAAAAAGACTGATTTTGAAAGATGAGCTTCTTTAATTGCAACCAGCAAAAAATTGAAGTGTCGTTGTCCATTGTGTATCTGTACATTCTACAATCTCTTATGCCTACAATTATATAATCCTTACAAAATGTTTGTACCTCAAATAAGATTTAAATTCAGTACATGCAGGACCTACTCATTTTGTGGAATTATTTGCTTCCTGACAAAAAAATCAGCAGGTAACCTAGAAAAGTTATTTACATCACTTTATATGGTATTATTTGTAGACATTATCACTGTCTTTGTTATTTAATGAGGGGGTAAGTACTTGGTGGGATGGAAAAATCAGTGCTTAGCTACTTGTATATAGGTCTCATGACTGTATGGTGACTTATTATATATAAAATGGTAAACGATATTTCAAAATTACAAAAAAAAAATTCTTTTTGACTTAATATTTTTTTATATATTTTAATTTTTGTAAATATGTCTTTTATTCTCGGAAAACAATTCTGAATTTTAATGACTTAATTACATGTATATAGTAAGATCAAATAATACATAATCATAATGATTGCAAAACTGTGAGGAGGAAGAATATTGGCTTATTCTTTTTCTCTGCAATTCCATGTTGTTGTATAAATTTAAAACAGTTGAAGCTGAACACCAATATGGTTAGTGTTGGTATAGTTTCTTTGAATAAATAAACTGTTAACACAGAGACATGTCTCGCCTGTTGCAACTGGACACAGTATAAAATGAAGTAAAAATCCTCCTTAAACTGATCTTAACTGATGCTTAAGCAGCTGCATACCAAATATATATGGTGAACCATAACTGCTCTATATAAAACACTCATGACTTAAGAGTGTAAAATCTCAAAGTCAGTAGACTGTGACTGCAGGATTATACAGATAAAATACTTTTGAAATTGATCTGTACTGATGCTAATGCAAGTGCATACCCAATATCAATGATGTACCAAAACTGCTTCATGTTAAACAGACGTAAGAAAAAAGGTTAACCTCGGCCAAATTGGTGTAAAATTCAGTATAAAATGAAGTAAAAATCCTCCTTAAACTGATCTTAACTGATGCTTAAGCAGCTGCATACCAAATATATATGGTGAACCATAACTGCTCTATATAAAACACTCATGACTTAAGAGTGTAAAATCTCAAAGTCAATAGACCATGACTGCAGAAGCATACAGATGAAATGCTTTTGAAATTGATCTGTACTAATACTAATGCAAGTGCATACCAAATATCAATGGTGAACCATAACTGCTTCTTGTTAAACAGACTTAAGAAAAAAGTTTAACCTCGGCCATATCAGTGTAAAATTTCAAAGTCAGTAGACCGTGACTGCAGGAGCATACAGGTGAAATCCTTTTTAAAACTTATCTGTACTGATGCTGTTGCAACTTCATACCAAATATCAATGGTGTAACATAACTGCCATGTTAAACAGACTTAAGAAAAAAGGTTAACCTCGGCCAAATCAGTGTAAAATTTCAAAGTCAGTAGACCGTGACTGCAGGAGCATACAGGTGAAATCCTTTTAAAACTGATCTGTACTGATGCTGATGTAACTGCATACCAAATATCAATGGTGTAACATAACTAGTTCACACAAAACAGACTTAAGCAAAAACTTTAACCAATTGTGGCCGCTGCCGGAATCACCATACCTAAGTCTTGCCTTTTGCGACATTCGTCGCAGGCAAGACAAAAATGATGATTATGAAAATGATAATATTGATAATAATATACATTTATACATATAAATTAATAGATTTTGTACTACAACAAAATTTTCGAAATATGTCAAAACAGATTAAAGCACAAGCTTTAAGCATGAAATGTTATTACTTCATATATTGTTTGCTTAGAATTGATTCTAAGGACTAAAGTACACAAAGTATTTTATAAATGAATTTCTTATTCCCAGTATCATATAATTTTGTACTGATTTATGAATATTACAAATAAGAACCAATAAATTTATTAATTGTTTGAATACAATATAAGGGGAATCAGCATCATATAGGTATCATAATAAATTTAATTAAAGAAATGCTTTATTTATTTAGGCTGAGGCTTCATCAGATGATGGGAGTTCTTCAAAGGACCAACTCCAGACACTATCTGAATCTTTGTTTACATTGACCCAGGAAAAGTCTAAAGTAGAAGCTAGCTATCTGGCTGACAAGAAAAGACTGCTGGTATGGTTAAGATGATAATGATAGAAGATCACAATTTACAATTACATTCATTGATTCAGAAGTCAAACAAACACGAAAAAACACATCTTTGTGTGAGTTTTTAAAAATAATCTACTCTTTAAACTGTTTTAGAGGATTATGACATTCCATGACGCTTTACAAGTATTAATAACACCAAGTACAGCTGTGCACAGAAAAATTTAAACGAAAAGGCTTTGGTTTTATTCATGGGAGATAATTGCATGATCTCTTATGTGTAATGGAAATATTTTTGCATTTAGATTACATGTATCTTTAAAATATCAAACTACCTGGTAAGTAAATATGTTTTTTTTTTTTAAGATTTAAAGAAAATCAAATGAGGCATTTTTACTCATTTTTTTCTGTACTGATTTAAACACTATCTCACATCAGATTTAAACACTATCTCACATCAGATTTGTTTTTAGGGAGAAATAGAAGAGTTGAATGAGAAATTAGCAGAATCTGAGGATAGATCAAGACAAGAAATTCACAGACTAGAAGAACAAGTTCAGGAGGTAGAACTATGCTATTATGGAATATTGTAAATTGAAAGTTTGCTCAGAATTGAGCTACTCAGAAAAATATGGAGTATCAGGAGACATTGCATCACCACTGTAGAAAAATTGACACAATAAAACTAAAACTTATTACATATACTTATCATTGTTGTGTTATAAATATACATATTTTAGTGATTATGTAGTTTTTTTGTCTTTCAATTAAATAATGCTTACCCTTTATCACACCCCATGACAAAAAACAAAAGTACTTTCAAAATGTCTATATGATATAACAAACAAAACATGTCACAATCTGTTACCACATGCTGTATAAACTCCCAACCAATTTCTCCTCGGGGTTATCTAGATGCCCTGGGTTATCACAGCATGTGGTACAGATTTCGATATGATCAGAGACTTTCAGTGTAGGATAATTAAATTCAAATTTTTTGCAGTATAAACATTTTATGAGATATATGTTAAAAGAGAAATTAAAGTCATGGTTCAGCTAACATTTTGGTTTGTCTTTTTAAGCTGAAAACTAAGATTCTAAACCAACAAAAAGATAGAGAAAAAGAACAGACAGACCATGCAGTGATGCTTAGAGAGCTACAAAAACTACTGGCTGCAGAGAGAATCGTCAAGGAGCAGTTTGAAAGTCAGGTACAATGTCTCAACTGAATTAATATGATATAGGCATTGCCTAAGCACAAGCACAACAAAATTATAAGTTGACCAATATTTGTGTATTTGTAATAGATGTAGGTTGTTCTTCATTTACATACCTTTGAGGTTGAAAAGACTTACTGCTGCTCCATAACATGCAACAACCAGTAAACGCAAAAACAGCAAAGATGTACCCTTTTTCTGCTTTCAATTAGCTGAGTTCCACATAAAATTGTTTAGAAATCAAAATAAAAGATCCAAAGGACGAAAGACCTGGACACTTTTGATACAAAAATTTGTTTACCTTATGATTCCTTCCTACATGTGTGATGTCCTTTTTGTTAAGTTTCGAGTCATCTGAATGAAATGTTCTGATTGATTAAATTAAGACACAATGTTAATGTCAGAGTATATAGTGTCAATTTTAACACATTTTTTCATCAACGAATAAAAAAGTTTAATTTCAATTCGATGCAGTAAATTAAGATCTGAAGTAGTTGTAGTTATTTCTATTATCCCCTGGGTCCAATGGAGTTGGGGAGGGGATATATTGTTTGGTTAGTTAGTTGTTTGGTTCGTATTGGTTTATGTTTTGTTGATAACTTTGAAACTAAACATCATAGAGGGATGATATTTGGTCAGTGGGTACATCTTTTATAGTAACCAGCATCTAAATCAAAATTAAATACCTTGACCTCTATTTACAGCATGAATGACTTGGGTTAAAAATTTTGGTTTAGGTCCATATCTCAACAACAATCGGTATAGAAATAGTGTTGGATCAGTGTGAACATCTTAAATAGTAACCAACATCTGTACCAAAGTAAAGTGACCTTGACCTTTATTTTCCGCATGAATGACCTGGGTTAAAGTTTTGGTTAAGGTCCATATCTCAGCATCTGCAAGTGATAAAGAGATGATAATGGGTCAGTGGCTACATCTTGGATATTAACCAGCATCCGTACTAAGATTAAGTGACCTTGACCTTTATTCTCTGCATGGATGATTCAGGTTAAAGTTTTGGTTAGAGGGCATATCTCCCCAATTCCAATTAGTTTGGTAAGTGGATATATCTTGACATCTGTTCCAGATTCAGGTCACCTCACCTACACTTACATTTAATTTAATGGGCAAGGGTATTAGCTGTCATGTGTGACTGCTCCATTTTCTTTATTTTGATACATTTTCTAGAACATTCATTTTTGGGCAAGATGCTTGTTGCGATTGAACATGAAAAATATATCGACATATATGGACAAAAGGAATTTTTTTTTTATCCAACAAAATTTGGTCATCAGAATATTTTTCTTGTTGTACTGTTTTACATTGGTAATTTTTGGGAAGGTTTCTAGTAAAATGGATAATATTTTCAAATTCACAACACACCTGTAACTTTGAGAAACATATCCAGACCCTGAAAAATTAATATCAGCAGAAGGCAAATTTTTCACAGGAACAAATACCATATAGCACACCAGCTCTCGTTTTCATTTGCTCCATATCCTTTCATAAATTATTTATAATGATTTACAATGCTGACACAGTGTACTGCTATATCCAAAAACTGTTATTTTCATGTATTTTAAATTTTGAATTATCTCTTCTACCTCAAACTTTTTAAATACATAAGAATTTAACTTCATTGATAACTAAAATGACCTTCACAAATATGTCTGTTTTCTTAATTATCATTTTCATCATTTAAATTACCACTAATTGTAATTTATTAAATATTTCTTTTCTCTTTTTAAGTTAGAAGATGCCACTTCAGCCTTGAAGGAAAAAGAAAAGTTGGTTCCTAACTTATCAGAAGTTTATGAAAAAAGATTGAAGGATATGTCAGATGAACTCAAACAGGTCAAGGACAAACTCAGAATTACAGAGGTCAAGGCCAAAGAACCAAGTCCTGAAATGATAGAACTTCAGAAACAAATGGAGCAGTTAAAGGTTCAATTTGATAATTTGAAATTCCTATACAGAAAAATGAAAAAAACATAAATGTAGATGACATTAAGTTATAATCAAAAGGATGACAAATATAATTATGGATTTTGAAAAAAACTATTGCATCTACAAAAATAATGATTGTCCTAGTATTAAAACATCATGCTAACATTAAATAATACTCTATTATTTTTTAGTGTAGTGAAGAATGTCAGTCTACTGCTTAACTTTTTAATGAAATATTCATTTATAATAAATTATTTATCTTTATTGACGTGTTTTTTCACCAAGTTCCCTGGTACTAAGATGATATTCTTTTTAGCTCACCTGGACCAAAGGTCCATGTGAGCTATTGCCATCACTTGGCGTCCGTCGTCGTCCGTCGTCCGTCGTCAGTCGTCCGTCGTCGTTAACATTTTTCAAACGTTAACTCCTCTAACACCATAAGTCCAATGGCTTTTAAATTTGGCACAGTTGTTAATTAGCATAGGTAGTATAAAACTAGCGTGGGGATTTTTGATTCGTTGAAAAACATGGCCGCCATGGCTAAAAATAGAACATAGGGGTAAATTGCAGTTTTTTGCAAATAACTCAAAAACGGTAACAGATATCAAAATTCTGGCATAGGGTAAAAGTGATCAGCACCTCAAGATCTACCTGCCCAGAAATTTTCAAGAAGATCCAACAACCGATGTAGGAGTTATTGCCCTTTTTCTGGATTTTTTTCAAAATTTTGCACTTATTTAGCCCTATATCTTGAAAACTATACAAGATATTTTAAAAATTCAAATTGCATATGATTAAGCACATCAAGATCTACATTTCATGTAATTAGGTCAAAGCTGTAGAACCATTTCTTTTAGGAGTTATGGCCCTTAAAGCGTCAAATTTTACCATTTTTCATTACTTTTACCCTGAATTTCAAAGATTAACTTGTCTGACACCATACATCCAACTTCAACCAAACTTGGCACAGTTGTTTAATAGCATTAATGCTAAAGTTCTATCGTTCGGATTTTTGATTTGTCAAAAAATATGGCCTCCAAGGCTTAAAATAGAACATAGGGGTCAAATTACAGTTTTTTGCAAATAGCTCAAAAACAGTAACAGATATCAAAATTCTGATGGAAGACAAAAGTGATAAGCATCTCAAGATCTACCTGCTCTGAAATTTTCAAGAAGATCCAACAAACTACATAGGAGTTATTGCCCTTTTTCTGGATTTTTTTTCAAAATTTTTCACTTATTTAGCCCTATATCTTGAAAACTATACAAGATATTTCAAAAATTCAAATTGCATATGATTAAGCACATCAAGATCTACAATTCATGTAATTAGGTCAAAGCTGTAGAACCATTTCTTTTAGGAGTTATGGCCCTTAATGCGTCAATATTTACCATTGTTCATTACTTTTCCCCTGACTTGTCTGAAACAGTAAGACCAACTGCATCTTAACATGGCACACTGTTTGATAGCTTATATGCTACAACTCTATCGTTCAGATTTTTGATTCGTAAAAAAACATGGCCACCATGGCTAAAAATAGAACATAGGGGCAAATTTCATTTTTTTGCTAATAACTCAAAACTGGTTTCAGATATCAAAATTGTGCAAGAATCAAAAGTGATCAGCATATTAAGATCTACCTGTCCTGAAATTTTGGAAAAGATCTGACTGCTGATGTGGGAGTTATTGTTCTTTTTCCTAATTTTTGCCAAATTTGCGCTTATTAAGCCCAATATCTTGAAAACTAGCCAAGATTTTTCATAAATTTAAATCGCATATGGTTAAGCATAATAATATCTACAAATATATGTATCTGTGTAGTTCAGGTGAGCGATTCAGGCTCTTGGGAGCCTCTTGTTATTCAAATATGTTGTCTGAATAATTCATGTTTTTTTTCAAAAACTAAAATAAATTGGAATTTTTGTTCAGTTTCAGAACCAGAAGCTAGTCCAACATGAACAAAGAAAGTTAGATGAATCAGAGAAGATATTGAAACAGTCATCCAAGCAGAGTGAAGAGAGAGTAGCGAGTCTCGAGTCCAAACTGTCAGATATATCTAACGTGGTCGGAGAATATGAAAAACAGAAGCTCCACGACCAGCTGACCATACAAAAACTAAAGGAGAGAGTGACACAGTTAGACCTGGAGAACACAGCACTTAGTCAGTCCATCCAGGCCCAAGGGGAATATGGACTAGGGGCAGATAACTCAAATCCACAAGATGTCGCTGATAAAATACTTCAGCTTAAAGATATGCTCAAGTCTGCAAATAAACAGTCAGAAACACCTGTTAAATTAAAAGGTATTTAGTTTAATTGATTATTAAAAATTATTTTACCTATTTAAGTTTAAACTTGTATATTTATACTGGATTTGGTAAACAAGCTATAAGCTTATTTGATCAACCATTTTTGTCCCTTCTAAAGGAGTAGTAGGTTACAAATTTGCTAATGTTTACACTGCAATTTTCCATAGGGGGTACCCTTGTATTCAAATTTTTAGAAATTAGTTATGTCTCCCCCCACTTTTGTGGGGAGACATATTGTTTTTGTCGTGTCCGTCCGTCTGTCCGTCACAAAGTTTGTCAGCGCAACTCCTCTGAAACTACTAAACCGAATTCAATGAAACTTGGTATGTAGGAAGGACATCATATGTAGTTGTGCATGTTAGCAGGAAATTTTGATCCTCAAATTTTTGTGGGAGTTATGGCCCTTTGAACTTAGAAATTTGCTGAAAATCCTCAGTTATCATCTTGTCAGCGCAACTCCTCTGAAACTACTGAACCAAATTCAACGAAACTTGGTATATAGGAAGGACACCATATGTAGTTGTGCATATTACCAGGAAATTTTGATCCTCAAATTTTTGTTGGAGTTATGGCCCTTTGAACTTAGAACTTTTTGGGGAAACAGGGGGAGACATCGTTTTTGTAGGCAAAAACAAACTTTAATTTTTGGTTGATTTTCACTTTCTACGAGGCATAATCTTTCAGTGTACATCCATACCTTTATTTTTAACCAATAAAAAAGCTATGTCTATATTGCATATCCTTATTTTATAAAGATGTGAGCACCCTATAGACACATGATTGGTGCCAGAATTTCTTTGTCAATATTTTCATAAGTATATTCACTGGTCTATTTAAAAATTTTTAAATATTACCAGAATCTTATATCATCCAATCACATTCCTTTCTGTATTTTATTTATCTTGGGATAAAAAATATACTGGTATCTGAGGCTTGCATTTGTGCATTTGTATACAGCAGCATGGTTTTATCTGTAATGGTGTCCAGTTTTAAACTCAAGTATTTAAACTCTTACAATTTTTATGCCCCCATTACGATATATTGGGGGCATTAAGTTTTACTCATGTCTGTATATCCGTACAAATTTCTGTCCAGCTTTTCTCAGAAACTGTACATGATAATAATTTAAAAAACTTGGTAGGATCGTTCAGTATGATAAACTGTTTGTCCTATGGGACTTTCTGACCTGTCAGACTTCTACTTCCTGTTTGGAACTGGGCCAATATGAAAACTTACATCAAAATTTCCCTCAAGCTTTTCTCAGAAGCCGTACATGATAATGATTAAAAACTTGGTAGGATAGTTCAGTATGACAAACTGTACATCCTAAGCAACCTTCAGACCTGTAGGACTTCTACTTCCTGTTATGGGCCAGCAAGGGCATCTGTGTCCTATGAACACATTCCTTCTTTATTTTCTTTAGACAATATCTGTCTGCCTATACTGAGAAAATTGTTTGGAAAAGGTTATATATCAAGCCATTTATTCGGTGTAAACAAATAATATTATTTTAATTTCATTTATGTACTGAATTATTTTCTCTTTCTAGATTTGTTCACAGACCAAGAAGATGCTTCACTTAATGATTGTCCCTTCTGTGATAAAACTAAGCAAGACCTGGAAAATGTGAAGGAAGAATTTGAGAGATACAAATTAAGAGCTCAGTCTGTACTGAAAAATAAAAACACCAAGGTATTTATATTGTGTTTATCTTTTCAAAGCGGCATAATATTAATGTTGTTATTTTGCTTCAATATTTAGATTCTCCTAGAATAACAAAACATGGAAGATTTTCCCTATTGTGTCTCATAACCATGTTGCTTTGATACTACTGGACACTAAGATTACTTTTGAAGAGGGATGTTTGGCACAAGGGTCTGGAAATTTTTTGAGCTAATTTCGGTCATTTTTGTCCGACTGTACATGTATAAAAGTTACAATTACCCCTCCCCCCTTTTTTTCCTTGGCCTCCCTGGAAATCCACCTTTTAAATCCATAAAAGAAGTGTTTGTTTGTGCATTACATTCCAGACGTTGAACTTAATATCCAGATCACGTTTTTTATTTCAGGTAAAGGCTCTTTATAATTAAAAATATCTTTGTTTTCACTATAAACAAAACACGTTTCAGGTAAAAAATTGAAAGTGAAAGTAAAAGTAGAATCACCGGATGTAGATAAATTGAGACCACTTAATTATTCTGTTTACAAAATAAACTAATGTTTGAGAAAAGTTACTTTAATTATGAAATTAGGAACAATTATTGATTGTATTAATATCAAAACAATCTGTATATGTACAGTGAATGAATGTTTGCAAAATGAATATTTTCTCCCGCACATGCGTAATCATACACCATTAAATGTAAACAATATTTGGTGTGCACACGTTTTGATAAATACTGTCAATACTGGATATAATCAGAAATTATTTCTGACAGACAGGTGTGACTGATTATCTAATTAGCGTAACCCCACAGCTATATTAACCTGTTTGACACCTGCTGGAGGTGTTAATTATGAGATTAATGACCACAAGACCGGATGTTTAGGAAGATAATTAAACAATTATATGACCGATAAGTCAAAAAATGCTTATAATAAAATTTTAAAATGTCCGATTGGGAGAATTTTTATTCGGTCATTTAGGACAAAATTTCAGTCATGTCCGGCAAATATGACCGTTTCCAGACCCTTGGTTTGGCACCATAAAACCTAGTGTAACCCACAGCTACTTTTGAAGCTCCTATAGGGGCCTAGTTGGCCGAGTGGTCATAGGCACTGGCATCAATTCCACACTATTGATCACTAGCTAATTAGCTCTCAGGTGGTGTTGGAGTCCTGCTTGTAATTTACAATTGACCACCTTACATGGCCAAGGTGAGTCAAAAAGGGTGTTAAACCCTAACACACACACACACACACACACACTAAAACTTCTATACCAAATCAGGACCATTACAATCATTTGGCAGGTGTGTCTTTGCATTGTTATGTCTTGTTCTTTGACATATGAGATTGATCATCCCAGTTTGGTAGTTTTGTTTTTTCCTTTATTATTTGAAATAGATGTGATGCATACTTTATTAGCTTAGTTTTTAGCTCACCTGACCCGAAGGATCATATGAGCTATTGTCATCGTTAAGCGTCTGTCGTCCGTCCATTAACTTTTCTTCAAAAATCTTCTTCTCTGAAACCACTAAAGAGATTGCTTTGAAACTTTTTACCTATGATCTTTAGGATGGCCGCTGTTGCTAAAAATAGAACAGGGGGGTCAGACCATAGTTTTTTGCTCATAGCTCAAAAAGTATAAGAGATAGAGAACATCCGAAGAATCTCCCATCTTTAGCATTAAAAGTTCTACAAAACTCTCCATTGAGTCTAAGCTCTGGGATGACTCCTTATAGGAGTTATTTCCCCTTAATCGTCAAAATTGACCATTTCACAGTTTTTGGACTATATCTTGAAAATTGTAAGTGCTAGAGGAAAAGTTAGCATTGGAAAATTGTAAAGCTCAGTGAGATCTACAGAAATGATTTCAGTGTCAAAATTGTCAGATCAACCTTTAAGAGTTATTCCCCTTTAACTGTTTTTTCTATCAATTTTAACTGATTTTAAAAAATCTTCTTCTCTGAAACCACCAAAGGGATTACTTGGAAACTTTGTACACTTGATCTTTAGGATGTCATCTATCAATTTGTGAAATTTGTGCATGTGAACCAACCAACATGGCCACCATTGCTAAAAATAGAACAGGGAGGTCAGACCATAGAATTTTCTTTTTAACTCAAAAAGTATAAGAGATAGAGAAAATCCGAAGCAACCTTCCATTTTCAGCATCAAAAGCTCCACAAAACTTTCTATTGAGTCAAAGTTGTGGGACGACTCCTTATAGGAGTTATTTCCCCTTAATCATCAAAATTGACCATTTTCACAGTTTTTGGACTTTATCTAGAAAACTGTTAGTGCTAGAGGAAAAGTTAGCATTAGAAAATTGTGAAGCTCATTGAGATCTACAGATATGATTTCAGCGTCAAAATTGTCAGATGACCCCTTATAGGGGTTAAGGTCCTTTAAAGGTGAAAAAAGTGTTTTTTGTGTGTGATTGATCTATAGAATGAAAGCTGTTACAGATAGAGAAAAATGTTGCTTGCTTAAATCTTCAGTTCAATTAGCTCTTCAAAAATATCCATTTGGTTAGATGACCCCCCCTAATAAAAGTTACAACCCTTGATTATCAAGTTTTGGGTTATTGCCTCTCAGATTAAACCTATAAAAGATTAAGAAAAGCTTTTGTTTGTTTAAATGTTTGGCTATATGTGCTTTACAAAAGCCTTCATTATAAGGTGGAAATTGTTTGTTGAACCTTTATTGGAGTTTTTCACCTGAAATACCTCAAATTATTTTCATTCCATCAGTCATTAAAGTCAGTTGAGCAATTCAGGCTCCTGGGAACCTCTATTTGTTATATGTTTTGAAATCATACAGCTTCATTATTTGGTTTTAACACTTTATTTTCCAGGAAATTGGTCCATCAAAAGAAGTAGAAACATTGAGGTCACAGGTCACAGAACTTAGGGAGAAAATAAAACATTTGCATACTCAGCATGAAGATGAGTGTGGAACACTAAAACAGAAAGTGGAGAACTCTCACAAATCTCTGATTAGTATGACAGACAAACATAAACATGATATAGCCTTGCTAGAGGCTGAACATAGACATAAAATGACAGAACTAGAAATGGAAATTAAAAAACAAAGAGATAGAACAGTGTCATTATTGTCAGAGAAAGATAGGGAGTTAGACTTTTATAAACATCAGAGTTATGAAGCTAATCCCTACCACCTACGGAACCCTCCCGATGCAGGGGCATCGGCTGAGCTTCCACAAGATGTAAACCAACAGAAAACACAAGAAGAAGAAGCTGTTTCTCGTCTTCTCAACTTGAGGAGTCTTGGACAGAATGATTCTAACATGTTGTTTTTTACTCAAGAATTAGCAAGGAAAGATGTAGAAGTTAATAATCTTAGAAAACAAAAACACCAGTTAGAGACTGGGCTCAGAGAACTACAAGTGACTGCTAGTACTATAGAGGAAGCTCTTCAGGAAAAGATTGAGGCACTGAAAGAGGAAATAAGGAAATGTGAAAGAGACAAATCTAGAGAAGGGGCCAATTTAGAATATCTGAAAAACGTGACTTATAAATTTTTAATATCAACTGACCCACATTCCAAACAACAGATGTTGAATGCTATAACAACAATACTACAGTTTAGTCCTCAAGAGAAAGCTGTTGTTCACACACAGTTCAAAGGATGGTGGAAATAGCATGTGTATTTATTGGTTAAAAATACTGCTATATATAACCTAAAGCTTTTGGTTGTCATAATCATAGCCCTTTTTATCTGACTCTGAATTTATTATACCCCCACTCGTAAGAGAGGGGGCTATATTGCAATCACCTTGTCCGTCCGTCTGTCCGTCCGGTTCAATTTCTCTGCTTCTACTGGATGGATTGGTTTCAAATTTGGTACACAGCTTCAGCATGATGAGTGATAATATGCCTACCCTTTCCAGGTCAGTTCATCATCTACTTCCTGTTTTCCAAGCCGACTTAGACTTTTTTAGGGAAAAAAAAATTTGAATGTGAAATTTTTCGTAACAGATTTCTCGGCTTGTACTGGATGGATTGGTTTCAAATTTGGTACACAGCTTCAGCATGATGAGTTTTACCGTGCCTCCCCTTTCCAGGTCAGTCCATCATCTACTTCCTGTTTTTCGTGCCGACTTAGACTTTTAAGGGTAAAAAATTTGAAAAGGGAAATTTTTCGTAACAGATTTCTTGGCTTCTACTGGATGGATTGGTTTCAAATTTGGTACACAGCTTCAGCATGATTAGTTATACCGTGCCTCTCCTTTCCAGGTCAGTCCATCATCTACTTCCTGTTTCCCGAGCTGACTTAGACTTTTTATGGGTCAAAAATAGACAATTTTTCGTAACAGATTTCTCGGCTTCTAGAGAAGGGATTGATTTCAAATTTGGTATACAGCTTTAGCATGATGAGTTGTACCGTGCCTCCCCTTTCCAGGTCAGTGGGTCATCTACTTCCTGTTTTCTGAATGGCCGAGTGGGGGTATGCTTAGCACGACTTAGTGCAACCCCTTGTTAACATTAAATTCACTTTGAATAACAGGTGAATTTACGTTTCTTTTTTGTAAAGCCAAAGAAGTTGATCTTTACCAAAATCAACTGTATATGTGATATTTAATAAAATTTGAGGCAGATTTAAACTATACATATGTATCATGACAATTTTGCAATTTATAAATTAATTAGTATACTTGTACCTCTTCTAAGTTCTTAGTGAATTTTGTTATATTTTGTTTTATGAGTATTTCACATAATTATTAGTTGTGTACAAAAAAGTTTAACAGATTTCAAAGCACATTAAAGGTGTTGAACACAAATTTATTAATTTTTATCTGAATTCAAGCTTTGTTAGGATGTTAGGTTGTACATTTATTTAAAATCTCTATCTGTAATGTGCTTGATATATTTTCAAAATTAAATTTCGTGAGTCTAAAATATTCACAAGGTTTGTTTTAATATTTTAAAGTACCAAACACTTATGTAAAAACATCAATGAACAATTTTGAATCAAAACCTAAGAACAATTATGCAATTAGTAATCTTTGATTTGTATGTTGTATGACATTGAAACTTGATATTATACCTGTAATATTTGTGGGAATATTTTTGATATTATATGTAAGTGGAATAAATGATAGACATAAATGATTCAGAGACCGCCATATTTCTCTAAATGCCTACCCCCAGTCCAGTTTTGTTGACTGTGGATAAAACACTTTTCTTTCATGTTCAATAAATTTTCTGTTGAATTTTGGTAGTTGTTTAAATTTTAGAGTTAGGTTTTGGATATTTTCTGTTTTGAAGATTGTGTTTTTTCTTTTCTATTTTTCTTTGATCTTTCAAACTTTCAAATTTTTAATAAAGCATCTCTTGTGAGTCTTTTAAAACTAAAATATATATCACAGCCAGTTAGAAATTGTTTTACTGGCATACACAGGCAATTTTGTTAACATTGATTTAACGTTAAATTAGTGTTAATCGAGCTACGATTGTTAATTTGATGTTAAAGTTTTAACATTTGACGTCGCATTTCTCAACAGCAAAATTAACGTTAAAAAGTTTAACACTAAATTAACGTTAATGTTTAACACTAAATTAACGTTAATGTTTAACACTAAATTAACATTTAAAGATTTAACGTTAATTAAACATAAAATTAGTGTTAATCGAGCTTAACGTTAATCTAACGTTTAGACAAATTGCCTGTTTATTTATGTAATTCTGTTTGCATGTAAGCTATTTTCATAACAAATATTTTTGTTGTAAAATCTTTTCTTGTATGTATCATATGTGTCAAAGTGACGCTCTTTTTGTGAGACTTTCTTTACCATTGTAAGTTTTTGTAAACATGAGGCTGACCTAAATGGTCAAATAAGCTTCTTACTTTACCAGACTTTTATCCATAGAAGCTAATAAGATGTGGAATAAGGGTACCCGACAAAACCTACAATACAAACAACAATATAAAAAATCTGCAAAGGAAAACATCCAACAGCCTTCAATGTGACAAGTGATGTTTTGCAATTGCCCCTAGATATAAATATATAATACCTATGATTCAAACCTCCTTCTTGACAAAGAACAATTAACATTAGATCAACGAATAGAAACTCAGCATTTTTCGAGTAGTTTTTGTCTCGCCTGGGACCAAAAGTTGCGGAAGGCGAGACATAGGTATTACTTTCCCGCGGCGGCGGCGTGGTAAACTTTTTTGTAAGACTTTTGTGGACAATGAATTGCTTGAAAAGTATAATAGCTAGGCATCTGATATTTGGTATACAGACAGTTCAGGTTATGGTCTATGCAACTGTCACCATGCCGTGTGACCCTGACCCCATTTTCACGCTCCAGTGACTCTGTGAACTTAGGTCTTTTTTTAGGCTGTAAACTTTTTTGTAAGACTTTTGTGGACGATGAATTGCTGGAAAAGTATAATAGCTAGGCATCTGATATTTGGTATACAGACAGTTCAGGCTATGGTCTACGCAACTGTCACCATGCCGTGTGACGCTGTCCCCATTTTCTGCTCCAGTGACTCTTCGAACTTAGGTCTTTTTTAAGGCCGTAACCTTTTTGTAAGACTTTGTGGACGATGAATTGCTGGAGAAGTATAATAGTTAGGTATCTGATATTTGGTATACAGACAGTATAGGTTATGGTCTATGCAACTGTCACCATGCTGTGTGACCCTGACCCCATTTTTATGTCCAGTGACTCTGTGAACTTAGGTCTTTTTTCAGGCTGTAAACTTTTTTGTAAGACTTTTGTGGACGATGAATTGTTGGAAAAGTATAATAGCTAGGCATCTGATATTTGGTATAAAGACAGTTCAGGTTATGGTCTACGGAACTGTCACCATGCAGTGGGACCCTGACCCCATTTTCACGCTCCAGTGACTCTGTGAACTTAGGTCTTTTTTCAGGCTGTATACTTTTTTGTAAGACTTTTGTGGACGATGAATTGCTGGAAAAGTGTAATAGCTAGGCATCTGATATTTGGTATACAGACAGTTCAGGTTATGGTTTTCGCAACTGTCACCATGCCGTGTGACCCTGACCCTATTTTCACGCTCTAGTGACTCTGTGAACTTAGGTCTTTTTTTTTCAGGCAGAAAACTTTTTGTAATACTAGTGTGGACAATGAATTGCTTGAAAATTATAACAGCTAGGCATCTGATACTGGATTTATGTTGATATCAAGAAATGAAAGCTTAGGTGGTTGATTTTAGTGATGGTGCCGGCAGGCGAGACATACTTTTAGTGGCCACATTTGTTACCTTTTTGAAAAATAAAATCTCTGAAACCATTGACATGACTTTTCTTGATACAGAGCATAGGGTAGAATTGCTTTCTAAGCCTTACACAATCACTGTAACTCTTCATGATCAGAATCAGACACTGGTTGAAGTTCCTCCCTGGGTGTTGATGATGTCAACTGTAACCTTGCCAGTGAAACCTTTTCATATTTTTGTTTTGTTGACTGAAAACTAATACAGATAGTTAATAGTGTAACATTATGGTTTACAGTACTTTTCTTTCAATACTGACAATACTTTTGGTTTTTGACCATTCAATGTTTTGATTCAAATGCTGCTGATAAGAGGGTTTTCCCTGAAATATGCATATACTGGTAGTCCAGTCGATTTGTGCAGATTTTTTTTTTTGCATCATTGCAAAATATGGTAAAAGCATGAACTTTGGCATTATGGTAGAAAATAGCATAAACAATATTAGCTAGAGACGCAACTCGAAAATTCAAATTGACAGCAATTTTCAAGATGGCCGCCAGATGTAATAAAAACTTAAGGGTAATTTTGTTAAAAATTGTACTTTTATGATAAAACAACAAATCGTTTTTATTACCAGTGCAAAATATTCTTAACAAGAGGCTCCCATGAGCCTGAATCGCTCACCTGGTTTCAATGACTTGTTACAATACTTCACTTTGCCAACACCCAATCATGTCAATGAAACCATTAGAAAGCTCTGTCAATCTAAGCATTTAAGCAAGCAAATTGGTGGAACAATCTTCTATTAAACACAATCTAAATATCACATACAATCCTCTTTTTTAGCTCACCTGGACCAAATGAGCCATTGCCATCACTTGGCGTCCATCGTGTTGTCGTCCGTCGTTGTCTGTTAACAATTTTTCTCGAAAATCTTCTCCTCTGAAACTACTGAACATAATTTAACGAAACTTGGTATGAATGATCCTTAGTGTGTCTTGCACCAAATTTTTGTTTTAAATTTTGATCCGTCAAAAAACATTGCCGCTTTTACTAAAAATAGACCAGGGGAGGGGTCAGACTAATGTTTTTGGCTTGTCATGTGTTTCATGTTTTAAGCATATAGAATGAAAACTATAGCAGATAGGGAAAAGCAGTTGCTTGCCTAAATGTTCAGGTCATTAAGCTCTTAAAAAGTCTCCATAGAGTCAAAGTTGTCAGATGACCCCAGCCCTTTTAGGGGTAACTAACGGCCCTAAATTAACATTTAACATGTTTCTGGCCTACAGAATGAAAACTATCGCTGAAAGAGAAAAGCTGCTGCTTGCTTTAATGTTCAGCTCACTTAGTTCTCTAAAAGTCTTCATAGGGTCGAAGTTGTCAGATGACCCCTTATAGGTTTACATCTTAAAGTGAAAATCCTTTATAGGGCAGATGATCCCTTAAAGGTTAAAATAGTGTTTTTTTGCTTATAGAATGAAAGCTATTGCAGATAGAGAAAAGCTTTTTCTTGCTTAAACATTCAGCTTATTTAGCTCTACAAAAGTCTTCAAAGGATTGACATCAAGACCAGGTGAGTGGTAAAGGCTTCTGGGAGCATCTTGTTGTCATTTAATGGGCCATAACTCCTATAAGGGTCATCTAATAATTTTGGCCTAATGGACAATTTTGATGATCTCAATAAGCTGAACATATAAGCAAGCAACTGCTTTTCTCTATCTGCAATAGTTATATTCTTTAGACAAAAAAACATGATAAAATGCTAATTTAGGGGCCCTAACCCCTAAAATGGGTCATCTGACAACTTCGACCCTATGGAGACTTTTGAAGAGCACAATTGGCTCAACATTTAAGCAAGCAAAACCTTTCTCTATCTACTAACGTTCACAATCTATAAGGCTAAAACCACTTTTTTTTGGCGTTTAAGGTCTATTACCCCTATAAGGGTTCATCTGACAATTTCGACCTAATGGACAATTTTGTAGATCTAAATTAGCTGAACATATGAGCAAGCAAAAACTGTTCTCTATCTACTATAGTTCACAATCTATAAGGCTAAAACACTCATGATTTTTTTGTGTCTTAAGGCCATAACCCCTTAGAAGTCGTTTGAAAATTTCAACCTTATGGAAAATTTTGTAGATCTCAATTAGCTGAACATTTAAGCAAGCAATCTTCTATAGTTCACAATCTTTTAGGCTACAACCATTATTTTTGGCGTTTAAGGGACCATAACTCATATCAGGGGTCATCTGACATTCTAAGCATTATTGACCTTTTACCTTTAATTTAATCGATACACATGTACTAAATATTCAAGTGGGTGGAGCCAAATTACGGATTTCTTAACAAATGTTTAAATCGACGAGGCAAACTATCAAAATTGATACGTTTCAAGTTGGTGAAGAACAGATAGTTCTTTATTTTAGTGCTTAGATTTAGCTCTGCCTTTTAACGTTTTAGCGCTTTGATTTATTGACTCGCCTGCAAAGCAGTGCGAGACATAGGTGTTACTTTACCGGTGGCGGCGTTAACTTTTTGGGTAAGGTTTTATGAGCACCTCCATAGATCCTTGGTTGACTAAACTTGGTTTGCATATGCCCCAGTAGTAGCTTAGCATAGTTGCATCCCCCATCTTTTGACCTTGACCTTGATTTTCTGATTGAGTGATTTTGACAATTTTCAATACATATAATAGCTATGGTAAAGTTTTGCGAGCACCTCCTTATCTAATCATATCTTAAGAACTATAAATCCTAGGTTGATGAAAATTGATATGCATAAGCCCCAGTAGTAGCTTAATTAGCACAGTTGCATCCCTATCTGTTGACCTTGACCTTGATTTTCTGGTTGAGTGACTGATTATTTTTATTGCATTTATTAGTAATGTTTAAGTTCTATAAACACCTTAATTTTGATCTCAGAAATTAAAAATCCTTATAAATTCAAAATATTGTGGAAGTAAGAAAGAATTAATGTTTCTGATGATGTCGACAGGCGAGACATACTTAAGTGTTAACTCTTGTTTAATAAAGGTTATTTTTGAGAACAGCAATAGATATGTGCTAAATAAAAAAAGAATGGAACTATCAACTCCAATTTGCCGTAATTTTTAAAGATGACTGATAATTGATATCACTGGGCTGATACCAAAAAAATCACATCAGAGTGTAATGAGGAAATCTACGAACAAAGAAACGAACAAACAATGGATTTCTCAGTAACCACTAAAAGAATGGACAAAAGAAAAAGAATACACGGGTTATTTTTGAGTGCAAGAACTTCATCAAGAAAAACCAAGTTTGAGTCGGACCACATTTAGCTAGACGTGAAGAGGTTTTAAAGAGAAGTTTAAAAAATGATAAGAAATGCTATTATGCAACAATGGCAGAATAAGCAGCAGAACAACAAAATATGATGCTATACGAAATTACACGATAGCTACAAAGAAAAGAAGTAAAAAACAAGGGGGAAAAGTAAAAACCACAAATAGGAACACCTTAACCGAAATAGAAGAAAAAAGGCAGAGATGGGCAGACCATTTTAATGAATTACTTAACCGACCAGCACCTGAAACAGTGACATATGTTCAGCCTGCTGCAAACCACCTTAAAACCTTCAGTGCCACCTTGAGAAGAAACTATAAAAGCTATATACGGATCCTGGAAACAGGCAAATCGCCAGGCATAGGCTTGATACCATCCAATTGAATAAGCTAAATTTCTCAAACCCATGGGAAACAAGAGAACTCCCACAATACTCACAAAAAGGATGCATCATTGGACTTCTTAAAGAGGAAACTTAAATAGAAAGGTAAATAAAATTTTGTAAATAGAAAAGAAAAGAAAAAAGAGGAAACTTAATCCAAAATAATTAAACAACAGTAGACAAAACACCGCGAGACCACCAAACAGATTTTAGAAGAAAAAGATCATGCATTGACCTAATTGCCACCCCTGCATATGATAATGAAGCAGTCAATTGAATAGAGCAGTTCCCTGTATGTCAATTTTATAGACTCCGACTGGGCGAGGAAGCTTTTTGTAGCCTTGATCGAGAAATTCTGTGGAAAATCAAGAGCTGTGCAACAAAATTGT